>CM033470.1:261746047-262346047 GCA_019447015.1 Hymenochirus boettgeri | reverse complement strand
TTTCTAATGTAACATATTAGCATTTTTTTTACCTTTATTTCACCTATAGTGTGAGCTTCATATGACCTCTACAGAATCTCTGCCCATTTGTACACATAAAAATCATCACCCATTCAGAGCCAACAAAATAGCCTGAGATGATGTTTCAAACATGACTTTTAAAAATCACAAGTTTAGCAATTACAAAAACAGTGGCATTTACTGTTTTACATAACTCCTTCACACTCAAAACACAAATAATCATCACAAGACGTCTATGCTAGCTAGGTTTGATAAAATGATTTTTATCTCAGAAAAGCACTGCTCAAGGTGGCACTCTCAGAGCTAGATCTAATCAGCCAGTACTATTGTCCACTAGACAAGGTGTAATTACAAAGCACTTTGGAGAACATTTCTGTCAGAGGTTTGGAAATACCACACCATTTAGCAATTTTATTCCAATGTCCTCCCAAAAAACACTAGGTAATAATTTAACTTCTGCAGCAATTCCAATATTATTAGCGTCCTCCTCATCTGTGTACTTTCAATGTATTCTTTTCCATTTTCTGCTTTGCCAAAATTGTTATCTATTATAATTGAGGTTTCTTTTTTATGACTTCTAAAGAACACTGGTAATACACGTAGTATGCACCACAATGTAGTATGTAGTATTGACCACAATTCACAGCAATTTTCATGTCTGAAAAATTTACATTTGCTTTCCTCTGCCTGTGTACAATGTATACTGTAGTAAACAGTTTTGCATTTAGCCTATGGAATGATGTTAAAGTCTCTTGGTTGGTGTAGTGTTTCCTAAAGGGCTACACTGAAAACTACCCATAAGACTCCCTTCCTTAAGTGTACACTTTGGGCAGAAGCAGATTAACATTGAAGATTGAAATATTTGGATGTGAGCCCTTATGACATTATTCACATTGGATCACTGTTGTCCTCTCTTTCCCAGAAGACTTCAGTGCACAGGCTTACACCACCGGATTGAGGGTGGTGCGGATAATGTCGCACAAACTACAGTAACACAGCTTCTCACAGACAATTCATTAAGGGATGATCAGAGTTCATTTTAGAGGTAAAACTGCAGGCTTTTATTTATTTCTAACATTTTACTTTAAAGGAAAGTTCATGTTTTCCTCTTTTTAAAGCCACATGGCCACCTTTCCAATGTAGTTTCTTTTACACACCACATCTTAAAACGCCTAATGTTACTATTTTTATTTTGGAATTTGATAAAGTACACATTTTTTTGTTAGTTATAAGAGATTTGTGTTTGTAAGCAAGTCGTTAAAATTTGACATCATTGACAAAACAGGAAATACATTAATAAATAAAATAGACAAGTAAAAGGGGAACTGTGGTCTCCAAACAAGTTGATTTTAAATGAAAGGCCAGGTTCCTACCTTTAAAATGAGCCATCAACTACCACTCCACAAGCTGCACAGCCCATAATATGAAGAAATAACTGATCAAAAAGTTGGAGTGTGGGAGGTTCTAATTCTGAGGTTAGAAATAGTAATTCCTTTTTCTAATCTGTAGTTGTCCATAGAGACTGAAGGAGGACTGAAGAGCAGAAGGTGGCAAAGCTCAGCCCACAGCAGGGTGTGAGTAAGGTTTGTACATGTTTTACTTTCTTTTTTGTTAACCCAGCGCACTTTTGTTTTTTTGCAACCTATATTAAATGACACTGTATCATGGTCACTATTTCCTAAGCTTCACATTACCTTCATCTCCAAAATGAGTTGGAGATATCACCAGATCCAAGAATGCATCCTGCTTAGTAGGTGCTGGCAGTTCCCTTACTCTAATCTATGTCATGGTAATTGAAATCCCCCATAACAGAACATGCCCCATACCAGCACCCTTTGCCAACTGCTTATAAAGATTAACTTCTACTTTCTCACTGGAATGTGGTGGTTTATAACATACACCAACAATTAATTTACCCACCTTCTTGCTTCCCTTACACAGCCCCACTCATATTGTTTCTGCCTTATCGTTTATACCCCAGTCTATTTCATCTTTTAAATTTCGCGCCAATTTTTGTTTAACATACATACATACCCTTTCTTATTAACTATCATGTCTAAATAAGGAGTATCCTTCAATATTTACTGTTCAGTCATGTGAATCTTTTAGCTACGTTTCTGCTATACTGATTACATCATACCTTCCTTTAAACCTATTAGTTCTAGTTCCCCAGTTTTTCCAGCCAGACTTCTTTGCATTTGAAATAGCGAGCAAGAATATAGACCCTGGCAAAGCTTGGTTTACCATATTTATAAAGGTACGTTATCGCTTTTTATCATAAACATACATTTTAGATTATCATTCAATTTACTTCCATACTTGGATGTACATGCCTCCTTATCCTCTATGATCCCTCTCTCCATTATCTTATTAGCCCCCTGATCTCCAACCCCTATATCTACCCCTGTGTAGTCCAACGTACTCTCTCCCAATACCTAGTTTAAAATCTCCTCCAACCTGTTAGCCATCTATCTTCTCCCCCAAAACAGCTGCACCATCATCATTGAGGTGCAGTCATTGTCACATAATTTTTGGTGTCTGCTAAAAGCCACCAAATGCTTGCAGGGAGGAAGTAAGTCAGGTTCATATGCAGATGGCAAGGGATTTTGGGGAGGGTTCCGATTATGGGGGACTTTAATTACCCAGACATTGACATAGCGGATCTTCCAACACAGAAATGGGTGATGGGTTGCTGAATTTGCTGCATGATCATTTTCTATCACAGGTTGTTGAAGTTCCTACTAGAAAATGAGCTCTGTTGGATCTGGTAATACGTAACATTGTGGGATGTATTATAGATACAAAGGTAACCAAAGGCTTAGGGAATAGCGACCATGAAAAAGTAAAAATACTGAACGGAAGTAGACTGTTTTTAAGAGGATTAAAATTGATACCCTTGGAAAATAAATGTAAAAATAAAATAAGTTTTTACCCAAGTGGCTTAATTCTGATGTAAAAAGGGATATGGAAAGGAAGAAAATGGCATTTAAAACCTTTAAATCTGAGGGAACGGAAAGGGCCTTTATGAATTATAAAACCTGTAACAAATTAATAATGAATCTACAATAGCTGAACAAAACATCACTGACCTTAACCCTAACACTAGCATAGAGTATAGTAGCAATAATGGCATAAATGATGCAAAAGCCCTTTGGTTAACCGAGGTTATGGTGCAGAAACAACTAAATAAGGTTAATATTAATAAATCTCCTGGCCCAGATAAAATACATTGGGTCCTTTATTCAATTTTAACCAGACCATTGTTTCTTATTTTTGCAGATTCCCTCATGTCCGGTTGTCTACAGCCATGTAATGACAGGCCAGTAAATTTAACTTCAGTGGTGGGGAAGATTTGATACCGGAACATATTCTAGAGTATGTTTCAAGGACTGACCTTATAAATAGTAACAAACATGGATTTTGGAGGAATAGATTTTGTCAAACTAACTTGCTTGGCTTTTATGAGGAAGTAAGTAGAAATTTAGACTCTGACATAGCAGTAGATGTAGTTTACTTGGATTTTGCTAAGGCTTTTGATACAGTCCCCCATAGGCGACTAATGTATAACCTAAGGTCTGTTGGGCCTGAGGTGGCACATTTGTACATGGATAGAAAGTTGGTTGATGGATAGGATGCAGAGAATAGTTGTTAATGGGGCTTCACCAATATTGACTAAAAGTTCTAAGAAGGGTGCCACAGGGTTCTGTGTTGGGGCCACTTCTATTTAATCTGTTTAATGGTCATCATAGTTTTGTATTTCATCAGCAAACACAGAAACCTTACTCACAATTAATAAATGCTTCAGAGGATGTGCAGTCATTGCAGGTGGATTGTCACATTGGGCTGCTAGGTGGCAGATGATGTTCAATGTTGATAAAAGTAAGGTGATGCTTTTGAACTTAAAATGCTTGTGCTGCGTATACTATAAATGGCTCTGTATTAGGGGAATCCCTGACTGAAAAGAATCTTGGAGTTTTGGTAAATAAACTAGAGCCAGCAAGATATTGTCTTGTATAAAGAGAGGTATGGATTCAAAGGAGGAAAATGTTATTCTCCTTCCATACAAACATTGGTAAAACCTCATTTGGAATATGTAGTGCAATTTTGGGATCCTGTATACAAAAATGCCATCTTGGAAATGGAAAGGGTTCAGAGCTTGAATATAAAGACAGATTGGATAAGTTACAACTACTAGAGGCGCTTGCGTGGGGATATGATTACTGTGAATAAATACATTAATGGGCCATACAATATATCTGGGGTATTTAGTGTTTACCAATAAAACATGTCAGAGGACACGCGGACATCCCTTAAGACTTGAAGAAAAGAAGTTTAGTCTTCAAGTTCTGAAAGGGTTTTTCACTGTGAGAACGGTAAAGCTATGAAACTGTCCATTGGACGTTGTTATGGTAGGTTCATTGGCAGGTTCATTGGCAGGTTCATTGGATAGTTTAAAAAGAATGTTGCAGATTACTGGAATTGATATATAAAGTAGAGTTGATCCAGGGATATTTCCAATTGCCACTTGGAGTCAGGAAGGAGTTTTTTCCCCTTCATAAATTTGGTGCGGATTTTTTGCCTTCCTCTGGATCAAGGCAGGAAATGTGGGTATTGCTTAGTAGGTTTAAATGGATGGATTATATATCTTTATTCAACCACACATACTATACTATACTATACTACTATGCTACGAGCTGTTCAACACTCCAGAGAACACATCCCCACTGCTCCTATTAAAGTACTACATTGGAATTCACTGAGCTCCTGAGCAACCCATTCTTTCACAAACAGTTGTTACCAAAAAACATCTGGCCCCAAAACACATCTGGCAATATAGCGCATATTTAAATTCTCAGAGTACTAATTCCCAAAGAAATATAGCCATTACAACATTAACTGAATTTAAATGACAGTCCATTAAAGTTATAATTTACATGTTGTAATTAGAGATGTTTGAAACTGTTGAGTTTCGTTCCATTTTTGAATTTTCGAAATTTTCTGAAAGTTCAATTTCTAAAATCGTCTACTTTTGATTTTTGCTTTTCTAAAATCGTCTACTTTCGATTTTCTAAAATCGTCTACTTTTTAAAATTCAAAAAATCCAGGTTCCGTGAAATTCGGGAGTTCCGAAAGGACTTCGAAACCCTCAATTCGATTCAATTCGAAACTGGGTTCTATTCGAACCCACATTACATCTCTAGTTGTAATCAGAAAACTCTTATTTAAAGTTATAACTGTAATGTTCCTGTAACTTCCCGATTGGATATCTCAATCTCCACTGCTAGCTTCACAGAGGGACAATTCTCCTTTTGCCAGGAAGTGAGTAATGGCTTACCAGACACAGTTGCCCCCATGACTTATAGTGCAAATTATCCATAATGAGGCCTAGAATACCTAAATATCAGAACACACAAAAACAGACACACAATAAAGATAAAACAACAATCAGAGATCAGTAATGTATAGAGGATCAGACAGGAGGGTTAAACAGGAATGTAGTATAGCGATCCTAGGAGCCACAGTACCATGGAGGAGGAAGCCAGCCACAAACACTAACACTGAAGGTAGGGAGTGGGAAGGGAATAGGCAGAAAAAAAGGCACACACATTCAGCTTACAGCCCCAGCTATCTAATGCTCAATGCCCCAAACATTAATTTGCCAAAATTTTAGCCTTTCAAACATAATTGCATTATATACATAGAAGAGCCAATCAAACATAGAAGAGCCAATCATAAATAGAAGCGCCAATCTGTTAATCCACTCCGCATTCCAGTCCACATTTTACTTTAAGTGTAATATACAGCTAGCAGGGCAGTCACTTTTCACTTTCACTTTCTGAAATTCCATCCAGGAGTAGTGGATTGAACAAGATTATAGGTGAGCAGAAAGAGCCAGCAAATAAAATGGGAAAGGTAAGCTTTGCCAATGGCTTAGAAAAAAAAGAGCAACATAGCATGAGATTTATAGGTACAGCTTTGCAATGGACTGAACTTTGATTTACCCTGTACATTCCCATTAATAACCTTACAAAATAGCCCACTGATTGCTAAAATATATTGTATTGCATACTGGAAAATAAGTGTAGCCTTTATCCATATGCACTACTACAAAGTGCCCAAGTGAAAATTCACCATACACCTGTTTGTATAAATAGCTTAAGGAACCTTTTAAAATAGAGTAAATCTTATGCAGTATGCCTCTCCACAGTGTTTAGGTACTGGCAAATGTGAATGCTTTAAATTTACTGTTCATTTTATTCTACAAACCACTTCTTAACTGAAAAAATGTACAACTTAATAATGTTCATCATCATTAAAGATACATTTACAATTTTACCCCAAAACACATTCAGAAGCAAGCCAGTGCACCAAAAACTTTCTACTGGCAAATTTGTAGAAATCTACTGAGGATAATGGAACAGACAATCCAAAATGTAGAAAAAGTATATAAATTATATATAATTTTTCTGTTGAGGAGAATTATCACATATGTATTTCTTAACTTCCAACACCTTTTGGGCACTCTTCAGTACACTACTGTTATTTTAGTATCTTTTTTAAGTTTAGCTGTAATAAATTTTTTGTCCCACATTCCTAGTTCACTAAATGGAATGATGTTTATGCCACTTTATATTTTAAATCAGCAGCAAGTGTAGATTTCAACCTTCTACAGCTGCGAGAGGGTTAATATTTTAGCCTTTTGTTTTCCTGACAGAGATGAATGGAGCTTCTCTACATTTCACTCCAAAGGGATGTTGAACTTGACAATTGACTACTCAGAGCTTTCAGCTCCGTCAGCTACTATTAAGGCTCCGATCCCGGCTAATTGGGTGCTTCATTAGGGGCATTCGTTACTAGAAGCTCCATCTGACAATCTGAGCATCACTCTGAGCTTTTAAAAAGAGGACACAGACAAGCACCTGATTCTTTCAATTTCTTTCTTAGTTGCTCCCCCCTTATTCCCTTCTAAGCAAAATCCCCTCAAAAATGCTGATTCTCTTCCATACAGTCTAATAAATGAAAATTCTCAGTGGTGGAGGAACACTAATTCTCTTACTGTTTATAAAGAATTTAACCCCTGCTATGAAGGTACCTGTAATTTGTAAGTAATAATGCAATACATTTCGGTATTGTTAAAGTGAGTGTAAAACTCTAACTAATGTACTATTCGGTTAGCTTGGGTCTTTCACTAATTTTGCGTGGCTGGCTCAGCACATCTGATGCAAGCAATACACATTTTGGTTAAGTTCTGCGCTACCTAGCAGTGTAATCCATCTGGGTGTAATGCGGGCATATTCCTAGCTTCTTACCTGAATGTGATCCCTATTAACATTTTGCAGCCTACATTTCATATTGTGCAAATTTATTGCCATGTCTATTTAAATCAGGAATATCATGACCCAATACTTTTGGACATAAGAGCATGTCAACCATATATAATTCATGTTTCCTCTCTGCCCACAACCTCTTCCATATTAAGTTGCTTATATGTATGTGACTTTTTGAGTCCTCCCAGGGAATGCTGAGAACTAAATTTGTTAGTTGGACGATAGGTGAAAAAATCTATAGACTTGGCAGATATGTTGCCTTCTTGATGGGTTAAGATAGAAAAGATGTTTGTCATAGGTATCCAAGGTGTGATGGTGTTTTGTTGGGTAATGTCATATTTGCATCAACTGATAATGGTCCCTTACTCAATTGCTGAACTGTTTTTGAAGATGTTCCATTGGTAATGGAATGCCCAAGTTGTGGGACTTCTCTCCACCAGAGGAACCTATCATTGTGGTTACCTTTAGGAAAGTCTGGGCAATGGATAACTATACATTAGGGAGGACGAGATGATTATTTGGTGTAGGTTCTTTACTCTGTCCCACAGTATAAGTAATGTTAAAAGGCTAGTGCTCATGGGTAAATGCTACCAGTTGATATGCATGTCACAGAATCAATGTTGGGATCCAAGAGATCTGATTCTAGCTGTACCCACTGTAAAAGATAAAGAAGTTGTGGTAAAATATTCATATGAATGTGACTTAATCATGATATATTTAGTTAAGCCAATATTAGTTCCTTCTGTAAAACACAGTAGGGATCATAAATTGATATAATGAATCTAAAGAGGGTGTAAGCAAGATCCCTAGTTAGCGAAACCCTTCCTCCTTCCAGTTCACTTGAAAGTTCACCTCTAATCGTTTCTTGGAAGTGTAAGGTTAATAGTTTTGTCTTGGTAGACTTGAACCCTATAAACATGGACTATTTCATCCAAACTAGAAAACAAATTAGCAAGAGAAATCATAGGCAAATTCAAAATCAAATTCAGCGAAATATTGTTTGCAAAAAGACAAATTTTGTATGAGGAACCTTCTATTAAGAACCTCTGGTATGGAGGTGTTATTTCTAATAGTGTTTAGGATAGGTTCCATAGCTAAGCTAAACTGGATGGGAGAAAGGAGGTACTCAAAATGGATTTGCACTTCTTTACACTGTGGTTGGACACTTGCTAAGTGGTAATAGGTGCAAGCCTTACAGGCTTGATCCTGGTGGATTATCTGTGAGAGGAAGTCTAAAGTGTAGGAACAGTTCAGGAAATTTAAAATCTCTAAGTACAACAATTAGTTATTGGCAGTTAAGGCTATCAAATGCCCTCTCCATATCCAGAGAGACAATACGCTCTTAAATATGGTTCCTATTCATGTAGGATGTCACCTTGCTGAGGTGTCCAATATTGCTGCCTGCCTGAAGATCCAGGCAGGCATTGATTATCTGTGGGAGGAAGATATTGGCTGTATTTTGTACAATTTTCATTAATTTTTTCAGGTCTTGATTAAAGATATAGGTCAATAGTTTTTAACATGTAATGGTTATTCCTCTGGCTTATGTATCAGGGTACTGGCAACTGGCAAGGATTATGTTGTTTTGCTTTAGATGACCTTGCAAAAAAACAGTTATATAGTATAGTATTTGAGGTCGAATAAAGACATATGTCCATCTGGTCCAACCTACTCGGCAATATCCACATTTCCTGCCTAACAATTGACCCAGAGGAATCGCCTCAGTCTAGACTGGAATCACCAACATGCTACACATTTTGTTGTCATAGCAAATTCATGCACGTTGCTATGACAAATAAAAGCGTAGCATGTTGATGATTCCAGTCTAGACTGAGACAGTTTTGTTTTTTATATATTTTAACAGTGTTCAGTAATTTAACATTTTGCTGTACTGTTTCTATTACTCTAATAAATATTAGACTACAGGTGTCTTTATTGTTATCACTTTCCAGCCCATAGGAGGAGAGACTGGTTGGAAAGACCTTTCCCGTGTACTCAGCCTGCACAGTGAGTCGAGCAGTACCAAGAGGACAGGATGTTAGGAGCCTGAGGTTGGGAAATACTTGGAAGCCTCCATGGCATGTGACCAGTGGGAGGGATACAGGCAGCACAAGGGTAAGTCCGCCTCTTCAGCAGTCCATTTGGTCGAGACTGTGTTCTTGTTGGTGCATGGTGGGGTATTGGGTGAGAAGATTTAGTACACGCACTGGTCTTCTTCCGGAGGGTGTCTGAGAGCTAAGGTAACCTTTATTTCTATATTTTTATGTTGGGACATTATTCATTCTCCATTGCTGGGCTTTAAGGCACTTTTGGGCACTAACACTTTACTGTTGATTTCGTTATATGGGATTTCATATACTTACCTGTTTTGTACTCAAAAAGGATGCACTATATTGGTCACTTTAATGGTTAACAATGGTTCATTTATGTATAGGTACATATTATATTATTTACATGTGGAGATCTATTTATGTCTTAGCTGTTTATAATTGGTATATGTGATATCTGTTGGTTAATTATTAAAAGGAATATTCTGTTGTGTACTGCTCTTTTTCATTTATTGTCACCTTTACTCTAGTTTATTTTATTTAATCTTGGATAGGTTTTCCATCTATCCTTATTGCAAGGTGCAGGACCCACCTTGTTGATGGCAAGAGTGTTTCTTTGCGATATACATTTTTTTCTGTATATTTCAAGGTATGTAGTGGGGAGACGCACACACACATAGGTTTAAGTATCAGCTCCAGCATTGTTTCCAGCTCCTCCATTGATCCAGTATCAGTTCCACCATTGTTTCCACCTCCTCCGTTGTTCTAGGCTCAGTCCCAGCATTGTTTCCAGCTCCTCCATTGTTCCAGTATCAAGCTCCAGCATTGTTTCCAGTGTCCTGCTCCTCCATTGTTCCAATGTCCAGCTCCAGCATTGTCTCCAGCTCCTCCATTGTTCCAGTATCAGCCACAGCATTGTTTCCAGCTCCTCCATTGTTCCGGTATCCAACTCCTCCATTGTTCCAGTGTCCAGCCCCAGCATTGTTTCCAGTACCCAGCTCATCCATTGTTCCAGTATCCGCTCCAGCATTGCATCCAGCTCAAGTACCCAGCTCCAGCATTGTTGCCAATAACCAGCTCCTCCAAAATTAGCTGAATATTTTGTATTGCCCCAGGAATGTTGTATGTAAATATTATTATTATTGAGGATTTCTACAGCGTCAACATCTTCTGTAGCGCTTTACAATTACATGTATACATTCACTTCAGGCCCTGCCCCGAAGAGCTTACAATCTAAGCACATTAATTTGACACATACAACCTATCAGTATGTCTTTATCATTGTGGGGGAAACGGAGTGCTCGGAGGAAACCCATGCAAGCAGGGGGAGAACATACAAACTCCTTGCAGATGTGTCCAAGGGTGGAATCGAACTCAGGACTTCAGCGCTGCAAGGCACCAGTGTTAAATAAACTGCAGGATAACAAGCATCTTTCAATGAAAAGTGAAAATTGAAAAGTGAATTGTAGCATGATAAGGAAGATATATGCTTAACCCTGTTGCAGATTTTCGCAAAACCCAACAATACATTTAAAAAAACCTAACCAACAAAACATAACATTAAACAACATAACAGTAAAAAAATAAAAATTACAGTAGAATAGAATCACTAGAGTGCACTCATATTACAATATAGCCAAACAAGTTGAGTTTTGGGGAGAGGAATAGACAGGGAGTGAAAGGGGAGAACGGACAGTGTGGGGGGGAAGAGAGGGCACCTGTCTGAGCATTATGTGAATAACCTGCTGTCCCAAAGTTATCTGGAAATACACATCAACATAATCGCTGGTGAGCTTTAATATCCAATGCCCCAGGAAGTGAACGAGCATAAATGTAATACATTGAAGTCCTAATGTAATACCTTGTAAATCAACATAAAAGTCTCAAAACAATAAAAACCTAACATTGTACTAAAAGAATGCCCAAGGGCGTTCATTGTCCCCTTTAACCCAAATTCATGGAAATCTTGCGTAGTTAGTGTAAATTAAACTTGTTGACTTATAATAAAAAGTTACAGTTTAGAAATTAAAACATCATGCTATAATAAAAAGTGTAAAAGAAAAGTTGTATATGTAGTAAATAGAGACAAAGCGTAATATGGTGCTTATTAGCTATCTAGAGCTGGACTGTCTTAGCTCAATGTCATCACATTTTTTTTGTGTTCTAAAAGTATAATTTGCCTAAAATATCCCTAATTGCTGTGTGCTTTGAGTCATCTAGTAACAAGGCGTGAAAAGTTCCTTAAGCTTTTTCCAGCATAGAAAAAAATAATACCCTCCAACATTCACCTTTAAATACGTAAGCAAAAATGCATTGTACAGTGCTTAGATCAGGCTCACTTCATTATCCTACCCTGCAGCTTTGCAACATGTTGTTTCTATAAGTGCACCTTTAAAAGTGGAATATTGGAGAGTATAAAAACGAGCCCAGTTAAAGCTAAAACAAACCACAACTGCATTTGGAAAATCTTTTTTCCATATACAAAGCTCTGCAGGCACAGAGGTATTTCATTTTGAATAATAACATCTTTCTGTCATCTACCTTGGGCCAAAGATTAATCAGTACATAATGTTTAGCTATGATGTTTAACCTCTGAGTGAAAATGCTGGGGCTAAAATGCCGATCTAGACAGAGAAGAAAAGTGATACCTTGGGGATATGTATCCCAGGAGGAACAAGAATAAAAATGTAAACAGCAGGGTACTGACTTTCTAACTAGAGGAGAAATATTCAGAAGAGTGGGCCTGCAGATAGATGTAGCGTTAGTGGAGGAGGGGGCTGGCAGAAATCTTGAAGAAAGCCTGGAATAAAACCCTTTGGGGACTTTCCATACACAGGCCATGTAAATTATTTAATTTTGCCAAACTGCTGCACCTTTCTGCATCATTAATGTCTCCTTTTGATCTGTAGTAATGAGGTTCCCCAAGTGCTGAATTTGAATTTAGCTGAATGTTAGTGAATCAGCTAATTAAAAAAGGTACTTTAAAATGAAAGATCATAAAATAACCCTTTGCACTACAAAAAAAAGGAGAAACGGTGGGGAAATGTTGTTCTGTGTATTGTTATTAGAAATATTTTACACTTGAATAGAGGATACAGAATGCTGATAAGATAATGGGTAAGCTATACTGGAGGATAGGTCATGTTTGAAAGACCCACTAACAGTATTCTTGCAATATAAAATACCAACCATAATATCTATTTGTTTCACCTGTGAACTCAATTTCTGCCTTCTGGACAACAGAGTCCAGTCAGCTGGAAAGAATGTGACTGATCCAATCGCTGGAAAGTAAGTTGAGAACTCCAAAGGATGCATTCCTGTCAACTATCAAACTACAGGTGAGTGTGCACCACATGGTTTTCAGTCAGTGAAATGCTACTCCTTCTCTCTAATTTTGCCTTTTATCTACAGATTAGGAAAAAAACTTTGTATACACCATCTTTGGATTTTAAAGGGCATGTCCACCCCCAAAACTATAAATTAACCATTAATTGACCACATTGTACTGTTTACAGAGAGTCCTACCTTGTCTCCTAATTCAGTCTGGTTGCTTAGCATGTCTTCAGTGAACTTGTAAAAAACGGACACTAGGAGGCTTAGATAGCCTTTTTAATATCTTACCGCTCCTAAGCCTCCCAGAGAATTTAGTCCTGCGCAGAAGAGCGCATCCGCTCCCCCCTCCCTTCCAGTGACGCATCTCAGAGAAAAAAATGAACGAGTGTTTGAGCTGTCATGCTGGCTGCGAATTGACCAATCGCGGACCAGGAATATATCAGCCAATGGCAGTAAGAGAATCAGCTGTCATGCCTTCCACCAATCAGGAACGTATTATTACCATGTGGTACAGGACAGCCAATAACGCGCCTGCAAACACGATCCTACTTCAACACACTATTTTATGTGGGCGGAGCTAAACATTGCAGTCCGAGTGCCGGCCGGGTAGAAGCGCGAGATTATCATCGCGCAAAGCGTGATTACGTCATGTGATTGATAGCTGGTTGGGCTTAGAGACGGCCTTAGGATGCCGAGTTTACACAAGTAAGAACTTTTTATACAAAAGCTTTTTTGAAAAACGGACATGGCGTTTCAGCTAGTGCACCACATTACTACACTCTGTGAAAAAATGATTTTTGGGGTGGACATACCCTTTAATAACTATTGAAACATATTTATTCTTCTGCATACATTTTAAAAGGATGTTTAAAACCAGCACGCCTTTGGTTAATTTTTAATAAAACATATGATCTTTTTAGTTAAATACAAACATATATTACTTGTGTAGAATTTGATGATGCTAATATTAATAGGTTATTAATTAATAGGTATACCTGTCTGGGGTGTGCTATCAGTTAAGGATTTAGGTGGTGGGATCATTAGTATATTCAGTAAATATAAGTATATATAAATATTTAGCTTCAAGTACAGTATAATGGAAGTAAAATCATTTAAAGGATAACTGTATTGCCTCAATTAATTTTTTTAAGTTGCTTGAAAAAATGTAAAGGTATGCAGCCCTCCCCATACATTTTTTTTCCTGATTACGAGACACTCTGTCTTCAATTAGCCATGCTGTGAGGTGGCTGCCTCTAACTGTCACTCAAAGCTAGCATGCAAGAAAACACTCCTCCACCCACTCTTGATCAGCTTGATTATGTAGGCTGTATCCGAGCAAAAGGACATTTCAAGCTTGTTTGACTGGCAGAGGAGAAGGAGATAGGTTGTAACAGACATTCCCATCAGCCAATGACAAGTGCTATATTAACCATGGCCCTGGGCCATCTAGGAGGTGGGCTTTTAGCACTCATCTTTGCTGTGTGATATCTAAGGGAGGGCAGCATGGTTGTAAATGTGAGTAAGCAATTTCAGCTGCTGGAATTGTGGACATGTAAGGGGGAACATCCACTGTTCTGGCGGCTGACATCACTACTCAGCACCGGTATCACTTCCTAGCGATGAGTAGTGACGGCAGGCGCCAGAACAGTGGATGCGGAGATGGCTAGATTGCTGAGATTACTGGATTACACAGGCAAGTCCTTTCCTTTACTGAACTGGGGGGGGGGGAGGGAGGCTCTGGGGGGTGCAGTGCTTGCCACTGCAGATGTTTGGAAACTACAACTTCCAGCAACTAAAGCACACTGGGAGTTGAAAAGTTTGGAGTGGCAAGGAATTGGGGGTTACTTTGAGGGGTTACTCTGCATTTAAAGGGCAACTAATGCCTCAAAACAATACAGAATCAGGAGGATGGTATCTATTGTTAAATATAGTCTTCTGATTCTGTATTGTTTTGAGGCCTTAGTTGCCCTTTAAATGGACAGTAGAATTCCTACAGAGTAGCCATACTGGCTATTACTGTATTCCCTACTGTATGGAAATTCTGCTGTCCATTTAAAGGGCAACTAAACCCTCAAAACAATACAGAATCAGAAGGCAGTAGTGGTCATAATTTCTACCCTTGACTTATACTGGAGTCAATCAGGTTTACTCATTTTTTAGGTAAAAATAGGTACCACGACTTTTACTCGGATTAATTTGTATTCAAGTATATACGGTAGATATGCATTGCGTTGCCTGTCACTTGCAAATGACTTTTCATCCAACACATCCAGGCCGTATAAAAAAAGAAAAGTACATTACAACTATTAGCAATTTTTGTGTATTTTGTATAACTGTTCTGAATAAGTATCTGAAATGAAGCTAATTGAGGATTAACTTAACAATTCTGTTATAAAGAAATAGTAGTTAAATAAATAATTATTGTGTACTGCTAAAAACAACCTCCTCCCCCTTACAAGTACCCAGGAGAGAGGACTTAGCCATTCAATTCCTCACCCAAGGTACTTCCCATAGTAAGTAGGTAAGTAAAATTTTCCTTTAAGGGGACTGTCAAGGCAAAATCTTAAACATCAAGAAACATATCAGACATTATTGCTTATATGGCAAACGACAAACTCTTATGTGAACAACAGGAATGTATGTCTGCCACTTGATTTTACATATATGTTTGTCCACGTATATTTCTAACAGTTAAAAATGTTAATGATTCACTAGTCACCCAAATAAAAAGGCTGAAGGGGGTTGACGGAAGTTCAAGAGATATCTTTAACAATTGATCTTGTATGGCGATGTGAAGCAAAAGGGGAAATGGCAGAAAGCCAAGATGAAAGCTTAATAAACCTTTACAAATATGCCCATATGTGGACATTATTACATAAAAACTCCAATGCAGCTGATCAAGATATGGAAAAGATGCATATGTATCTATAATAGTTGACTGAGCTAATATGCACAATATTTGTAGAGGAAGTCCAATAGTAAAAAAAGATGTACAGAATTCTAATTAAACAATTTATCAAAAATAAAGTATATTAATACTAAATCTGCTACAAAAAGCTGAACAAAAATTTGTTTTTTGCATTCAAGGGATTACATTTCTGTATTGATAAGTTTATTTATACCTTCCATACCTATCCATGTAAACCATTATTACAGATAATTCAAACTATTCACCCCCATTAGCCTGGATTGCAGTTAGATAAGAACAGAGTAATTATTGTTAGCATTAATGAACTATTTTAAATGAATGCATTTTAAATTGCCAAGACCTGGAATATTCAATATTGTCCTACATCATCTTGGGATTAGAAAATATTTAATGCATAATATTTATGTTTAAGTGTGGAAAAAATCATTTTGTTGTAAATTTACTAGATCTTTCTTTTTTATGTTTACTTTCAGGAAGATCTGTGGTTTTCGCAAAATTCATTTTACAGATCTAGCTTTAAGCACAAATACTCAAACTTGGTAATTTACATTTATGGACAAGTCATGAGTTTCTGTTGCGTTGTGGACAATAAACATTGTAGGTGCATTGCCACAAATCATTATTACACTATTGTATACTATACAATTGTTTATTTCTAATGAATTCCTGTAATTATATTTTTGAAAATAATGCTTGAATAGGTCACACAATATGTAAGAATGAATAAGATAACATAAATATAGAAGCAAGAAAAATTTAATGAATGGTAGAATGAACACATTTGATTGTAAAAAGATTTAAATAAAAAAAATTAATGGTTGCAATTTAAACAAAATATAAACAAAAATTTTCACAACTAAATATTTTACATTTTTCTTATTCACACCTTCCACAGTTGAAATACATGTGCACAGGTTTATCCAGATGTACATTCAGTATCACTTTAATTGATTCATAAAAAAATAAAATAATAACTTTGGGTCTTTTAGCCAAAAAGGTGACAAAAAAGATGACATCAAAATGTGGGCTATATTAGGTTAAATGTAATGTTAAATCAATAAAATTGAGATAAACAGTTTAAATTCAAGGATAAATACATTGAGTCATTTATAACAAACACATATTAAGACAAATCCCATGAGCCAGATAGCAAAGACACCTACAAATTCAGATTTGGTGACCAACTATTTAATGGGATTTTTTATTGCTATACTTACCAAAATCATAAAAGAGTTAAGTAGAACAGTGGAGATTCTTTGGATTGTAGTGAAAAAATGCTAATATGAGAAGGATGCCATTTATCGAGTCAAGGATTAGCATGTTAAGTGTATTAAGCATATTTTATGAGAGGAAAGCTATATTTGTAGAACAACTTCTACATATTTCTACTGTACATCACTTGACCATATTCTAGAAAAAAATCAAATGAGTAAACCAGACAAATTAGGACATTAGGAACTCTAATGCAAAGACTGTAACTGTTATTGTCCAAACCATGAGTAGTAGTATTTTACTGCTTTCACTGCCTGTCCCTCTGTCTGACAGGAATTGAGTGTTCCTTCAACAGACAAACATGCATTTCTGTAGCTCCCTCCCCTGATTTCCATTCCCCTGCCGCCTCTCACTGCCTCTCAATGCCTCTGGCTAAACAAAGATCAGAAATGTTAGATCTTTCTTAGCATCTCCTGCCAGCTCTGTCAGTGCCTGCCTCCAGAGGACCCATACTCTCTGTTATGTAAACACAGCACATACCCTGTCAAAGATTAAAAAAAAAACTCATTTCCACATAAAAGCTTTGACTGTGCCAGTCGCAGGCTTAGTGGCATGTTAGAAAGTCTAGAGGTTAAACTTGGTAAGAGAAGCAGCACAAGAGAAGGTGCGGTCTGTATTATCTGCTCAATTTTCACATTTCTAGCAATTAATGTCTTCAGCACTAGAGCAGCCTCATTACTGTTCATTACATCCACTTGTTCTAACATCATCAGTCATTAGGCAAAGACAGAGGCCAAGCCAAGGTGGGCATGTCTGATAGTATCTGGTATGTTCACACTGCTTTTACAGCTTAGTACTTTCTACTATAAAGTAAAATACACTGCTTAAAAGCTCAATTACTATTTCTAGTCTTTCTACACAACCTTAATGCTTAAAAGGACTATTTTAAGAAAGAAGAAATGTTCATCCTACACAGTCTTACAAATATGAAGTTGTCAATAGACACAGAGTAATCACTGAAAACTATCCAAGAAAGTGCTTCTGTGGATGAACTTTTTGTAAGTTTAACATTTAAATAATATTTGTAAACAGATTACCATAAATCCGTAACAAAGTTACAGGTTTATTTAAAACTATAGTGGTATATTCTAACACTGGAAAAAAAAACGAAAATACGACTTTTAAAAAAAATCCAAAATGTCTAAAGTCAATTAAACTACAAAATACACAGGGAGATTCAATATAAGTTCTTATCGTTTAAAATGGTTCTAAATTTGCCCCAACCAATCAGAACTTATTTAACATTTGAAAACTTACATCTGATTAGTTGGGGCAAAATTAGCACCATTTTAAATGATAAGAACTTTTATTGAATAATCCTGATAGTTCACAACAATTGTTATGTAAATAGGTTTGTTTTTTGACCATTTTGTTGTACAAATTGACATATTTTTATATATATATATATATATATATATATATATATATATATATATATATGGGCTCTTTTAAGAGCCGCACACTGGGGGTCCCGGTTCGAGCTGCGGGACCCCCGCCAAAGGCACTTGTCAGTGCCGCAAGGGCACTTGTAAGTGCCGCAAGGGCCCTTACAAGGGCCGGGGAGGGGGTCCCGGTTTGAGCTGCGGGACCCCTAAGCCCCAAAGGGCTCTTGTTAGAGCAGCAAGGGCACTTGTAAGTGCCGCAAAGGCCCTGATAGGGCCGGGGAGGGGGGTCCCGGTTCGAGCTGCGGGACCCCTTAAGCCCCAAAAGGCTCTTGTCAGAGCCGCAAGGGCCCTTATAAGGGCCGGGGAGGGGGGGTCCCGGTTCGAGCTGCGGGACCCCCTAAGCCCCTTCTCAGGGCCCCGCTGGAGGGAGCCTCCACCCCCCCCAGCGGCTCCCTCCCTTCCCCTCCCCGGGAGCGGCCCGGGGCGGGGGGCTTGGAGGGGTTGCCGGGGAGGGGGTGCGACCACCTGCTGCGGCCCCTTCCCGGGAGCCCCTCCTAGCCTCCCGTTCCGAGATTGCCGCGAGCGGGGAACGGGTTGGGAGGGGCTGCTGGGAAGCAGCGGCGGGTGGTCGCCGCGGGGGGTGTGGGCGGGGTGGGCGTGTCTCCCGGGGCGGGTGCGACCACCCGCCGCGGGTTGCCTGCCCATCCCCGCCGCGGGAGGTTAGTATCGCACCGCGGGAGGTTAGTATCGGCTGACTTCGCCACCTTCAAGGTGGCGATGTAAAACAGCCGATACTAGCCGAGCGAAACCAGTACCGCCGCTTTATAAATAGAAGCGGCGGTAACAGGTAAGTATTGCCGCGAAAGGTTAACGCTTCGTTAACTTTTCGCGGCCGTTTTCGGACTTTTATAAATCGCGGTAAACGCGATTTATGCGTTAATGTCCGCGAAAACGGCCACGAAAAGTTAACGAACCTTTATAAATATGCCCCTAAGACCCAGGCCCCACTGCAATACACCAAGAATATGCACACCAATGCGATTTTTTGGATGTTGCAAGAAGTGCCCCTTGCATTTTGCACTCTGATTTCTGTTAATTACAGTGTCCTTGCTGATCACAAAATAAATTCAGTCCAAAAAACACACCACATTCCATTTCAGTGGGTCTAGCCCTCAATCATTTTCCTTAATCAAGTAAGGCTGGGTACACACCAGCCAATATTTTTGGCCGGCCGACCGATTCGGAAAATATTGGCTGGTGTGGGGCGGGCGGCCACGACAGACATCGATCGTTCGTTCGGCCAAATCGGCCAAACGATTGGACGTGACAGTAAATTACGATCGATCGTGCGGTTCCCTATGGGACAGCACGATTGATCGCTCGCAAATTCGGCCGCAGAACCGGACATTTGTCCCAGCCGAGCGCTCGCTCGGGACAAAAAGTCCCTCCATGTGTACACAGCCTAAGCCTACCCAAAAAGACATTTATTGGTTTGTAAAAGTGTCAGCATGCCTCATTTGTGAATTACAGTTTTTAGCCAAGTCCAGTAGCTACCAGTAACAGCTGTCAGAGTATCCTGGAAGATGTTGTCCTAATCTGATGAAGGTTCTGAGTATATATTAGGGTGTTTCATCCCAAAAAAGAATAAGCTATTTAACATCTTCTCTATCAATTATGCCTGAAACATATCTATGTTCTAATCCACCTGCAACAATGGACACTGGGAAACCTGCCTGCATTTTTGGATGCTCTCATTTTTTTTATCCTCACCTGCTTTCCTCTCCCTCCAGCAGTTTTCTGTATGTTGCGATCTCAATATCCAGTGCCATCTTGACATTCAGCAAGTCTTGGTACTCCCTCAGGTGACGAGCCATCTCTTCCTTCATATGCTGCACATCATGTTCCAGGCGCCCTATTGTGTCCTGGTAATTAGCTGCTTCCACCCCAAACTGTTCCTCCATACCCTTCATCTGACGCAGAAGAGCCTCATTCTGATTACAGGAACAAAATAAATACAATGTAAATGTAAGCCTTGTGCTACATAACTAAGAAGAGTTCCTGATATTTGAGCAGAATAAGACACATGTGTTAATGATCCGTCAGGTTGGATGTTTAATAACACCTGATGAATACACATGGAAAAAGGGGGTTCATCATGTAGTTGGCCATCGCAGATCGCATGCGCAATCGCATGTGTGTACCTAGCTTATGAAGTAATTCATAATTTAACAATCATGTAAATTCTGTGTGGGTTACGTAAAAGAATACTAAGTGCTAATTTATATTCTTTTAGACTTTTTAAAGTAATTTTCACTAAGCCCCCATAAAGCATTAACATATGCACTAGGGGTGTGGTTTTAGACTAGGTTGGGGGAACCTGATGGATCTGATTTACTAAAGGGGACAAATTTTTAATAATGGGACATACTGTGTGGTAATGTACTACTAACAATGCAAATATATTTTTTCAAAACAAACATTAAAAAAAATGTTTCAAGGGTCTATGGATTTATTAGTATCCTTTTCTGCAGGATACATGTCCTTTTGAAATATTAGAGCCCCAAACAGCTTGACATGAGTAAAGCAGGAAATAGATAAAGATAGTTTTTTCTCATTATAATATTATAGGGTACTGTTTGGACAGTAGATGGAGATGAAATCTCTCTTTTGTTCTTCAATCAACAATCCAGATACTTTTGACAAATAACAAGCTCTATGGAAGCTGGTCAGCAATGGGGAGTTCTCTTCTACTTATAGTACTCCACCCCACCCAAAATATAACGCCAGTAGAGGAAAGAATCCCAAAGCAACAAAACATTTTACTATGCAATATATATGGAGGGAATAGAGTAGAGTAGGCATAATTTTGAGTTTTTCGAGACATGCATGTGGGCCCTTCAGGACAATAATATTGGGCACCATTGCTTTAATGGTTTATGCAGCTTATATGCCATGTCCATAAAGCAAATACTCACTGTGCCCTTCAGTCCATCAATCTCGCAGGTCAGGCTCTGAATCTGGCGGCGTGAATCATTCATTTCCTGCTTGGCTTGACGTAAAGCTTCATTGTTGCGATTTGCAGCATTTGACAGGTCTGCAAACTGGCCCAGAAAAAAATAAATATCAAAATAAAATATTTACATAATGTTAATGTTTCTACATTCCAAAATTGTCTTGTCATTAAAGGACTGTTTTATCATCATTTTCTGGTTAAACTATTAAACAAATTTCATAGATTGCTTCAGGCAACACATTGTTTGGCCTGATAAATGGATGACTCTTTTTGCTGATATGTGCCCTTTAACTGCTACAAGTCATAGTATATTTCTAGGTTTTTCCCACAATTCAGGTAAGCTGGTCACACACACCTTACAATCTTACTGCAATTGTGTAAAGACAGAATAGCAACACATACAAAAATTATTCAGTCATTAGACTTTAAGGGATGGACACACAGGTCCATACATTCTGTCCAATGCAGCAATAGAATGGGAATATTGAATGTAAGCCATGTGAATTGAATGCACACTATTAAGCTTCACACAGACATCTGATTTGATGACAGACCCGGTCACGCAGTGCTCCATTCTCATCTTAAAGTTGCGCTAACCGATCATAAATCAGTTAGCGTGACTTTAAGCCTAGGTTTGCGTCGGCTACTCGCAAACCTGAAGAAACTCTTATGCAGCCGCCACAAACCTAATTACCAGGGGCTACGCAGCCAATTACATGTAAGTATTTAATGCCAGCAGATAGCTGGCGTTAAACACCTACGTGCAGGTGAGATTCACCCAGAGCCGTGCAGCCTCTGGTAAATCCGATATGGGAGATTTGCCCAGAGTGCTTGTGGCTCTGGGTGAATCTACCTGTAAATGTAAATTCTGTGCTCCCCATTATCCATTATCTATCATTATCTCTTAAAAAAGTAGCTATGCTATTGATCTTCAGCAACCAGTCAGATTTTATCTAACTGCAGTAACCAAGTAAAAAGCTAACATCAGATTGGTTGCTACAAATTTATAGCAGAGCCAAACTTTTGCACCTCTCAGTATTCCCTTAAAATGGCAGTAAATACAAAATGGGCCCATACACACACTGCTTGTGTAATAAATACTTCTGCTGTTATAGTCAGTTGATATGGAATTGTATAATCATTGCAGTAAATTGTGCATACATTATAACAGTAGCAGTGTACGTAGTAGTCAGCACATATGCAGTTGACTATATAATAATATAATAATAAGGGGGGAATTTCAAGCCCTTTGACACAAACATTTAAAAGGGTGAGTGTAGAATTAAGGGGAATGATTGAAAAATTTCAACTGAATTTTAATTATATTTAAAGTACTATTATATATGCAGTGCTTCTAGGCAATATATAATTTATTACATGGCACAAAAATGCCAGAAAAATATTTTCCGCACATAGAAAATGTCAAGAGACATTCTGTAATATTGCTATAGTCTGTTTAGTTACATTTTTGGGGACAAAGATTAACAATCAGCTGAAATCGAACAGGGATTTGTTTCATTTTAGTGCGGAAGGTTAAAGATTTCATTTGATACCAGAAACATTTGCACTGGCTGTAGACCATGCACTTTCCCAAACCTCCACAGCCAGTACAACAGGAGGAAACAAAATCTATCATTTCCCTTTTGAGTGGTGCCACGTACTAGTTCTCTTAGCTCCTTTTCTATTTCACTTCATCTTCCTGGTCTACCAGGTAACTGTACCTTAGACTTGTACCACTCCTCTGACTCCTGTAAGTTCTTGGCAGCAATGGTCTCATACTGACTTCGGATATCCCTCAATGCAGATGTCAGATCAGGTTGTTTCGCGGCCTCAATCTCCAGGTGGATTGGCTGAGCTTGAACAACAGTCACTTGTACATCTTGTAACTCCTGACGAAGATAACATCATTTACATCAGTGGTCCTAAAGCTCTATTAGATGTATTCAAAGCACAGGGGCAAAAAAAGGGCAAAAATACTACAAATATTGACCCTGGCACATTGAGTAGGGATTATTGCATTACATTAAAAACACTTTTTTCTTTCTACATCTTCCGGTATTGGACTGGAAAGGCTGCATACCGCAAAATACGCTTGGATTGCAAAACATGGGGAGGGGGGGGGGGAATTATAATGATCTAGTCAGCTGCAGACTACACCAAGGTAAAATAATGTTCAGTCGCTACTTTACCTCCTCGTGAAGCTTTTTTAAAAACTCAATTTCATCCATTAAGGATTCAATCTTTCTCTCTAACTCCAGGCGAGAGAGCGTGGCATCATCTACGTCCTATGAGATGATAGAACATGATGAAACATAAGACGAGACAGCAGGAAATATAATGTACAACATTAGCATTTTAACAGAGACATCCATCTCCTGTAGAAAGAAAGGTTTAAAGATAGTTACATATGTAAATTTCAGTCTTTTGTACATTTAAAAATATTTTATTGTTGACTATGGGACAGTCTGCACTAAATCTGTAATCCATGGGGCTGACCATTAAAGAATAGTTCACTGCAAAAGTAAAAACTATTCCTTTAATGCATTGATTGAAGCCCGGGAGGTTAAGGAGCTTTGTCTTATCTTCCGTTCTACAATCAATTTCAGTGGAGCCAGGAATAAAGGTAGAAGAAACTTACTTATCACGCCATCCAGCGAGGCCACACTCATAAGTCCTGACCGCTTCCTGGTTCTGTTTTACTATAGTGCACATGCACAATAATGTACTCAACCAGGTGGCGGCCGTGAATTTCAGTTCTGCTGCAGTGGATGGCGTGAAAGGCAAGTATGTTTTACCTTCGTTCCTGGCTCCACAGAAATTGATTGAAGAACAGAAGGTAAGGCATAGCTCCTTAACTTCCCGGTCTTCAATCAATGCATTAAAGGAATAGTTCACTTTTGCAGTGTTAAGGAAAACAAATGTAACCATTCAGCATTATGTTTTAACCAAATGCTTTAACACAATCTGTACCAAACATCAAAACAAAGATAATGTCATTTCTCGGTCTTGATAAATTGTAAAGCGTATAAAGAAAATAAGTAAGTCTACTAATATATAGAGTCATTCAACAATCACATCAACACGGGGCTCAGGATCAGAAACAAGTCTCTTATTATAAATGTCATGTAGCTCACATTGGAAGACCTGTGTCATTACTGATAACCAAAAAGACAACATACTACAATATTTTTACTCCACCAAAAAACACACCCACGGTTAAATGTCCTGCTCAGGGTGCGGCAATCCCAATGACATTGCAATGATGGTAGTGCTCCCCCGGTGACCTTAATTGAAAGAGGAGCAGCACTAAAGGTAATCTGCTTCTGGCACCGCTCCTGAACAAATCAAGAGTCAAACCAAAGACTGGTACATACCAGAAGATATTGTGACCAACATGTGGAGATGGTATTTGTGTCAATCAGAATTAAATACAAGACAAAATTTACAATGCAAGTGATCATTTTTAACTTGTTTTTCACTAAAATCGGTAAAAAATATCAGACATGTTGGTAAATGTCACCAATCAAATTATCTTCAACAGGGCGCGTGATTGTGCCAAATATCAGCCATATCGTTTTAATTCCCTTTGATAAATTACCAATCTATCAGGGTTATTCAATAAAAGTTCTTATCGTTTAAAATGGTGCTAATTTTGCCCCAACCAATCAGATCTTATTTAACATTCGAAAGCTAACATCTGATTGGTTGGGGCAAAACTAGCACCATTTTAAACAAAAAATTTAATATCTGTTGGAAGAAATAATATGCCCAAACTCAACTTGTGTGTAACCAGATCACAGTGCAAATCTGACCAGTGCAATAGGAGAATAGAGAACAGCAAGAAATGAGAAATTTCACCCTTTCAACTCACCTTTCTAAATAAAATAAGGTTATTCTCTGCATCTTCCCGTTTATGGACTTCTTCATCAAGTCTGCTCAGACAGAAACAATAATTAACCAGAGACCATGGCTGATGTAAACTATATTAAGCGACTCTCGGTCATCATTACATCATTATAAAAAGACCCAATTTATATGATAGGAGATTTAAACCCATGGAAATACATTTAAACCGTAAGCTGACGTATATCGGGCAGGAGTAACAGAGCAGGGGTAACATAGCCATTTCCATGGATAAATAGCCATACGGTGCACATTTTGAGGCCCATTGGCTATACAGCTCCTGGAATTTGTCCAGTCTTTCTATAAGGCACAGCAATTGTGTGTTAGTTTTCTACAGATTTTCTAGGTAACAGCAAATATATTAAATTTTTCTGAATATTCTGAATATTTTGGGGCAATGATTCTTTAGAGAATTCAAACATATACAGGGTTATTCCATCAAAGTTCTTATTGTTAAAAATGGTGCTAATTTTGCCCCAACCAATCAGATCTTATTTAACATTTGAAAGCTAATATCTGATGGTGCTAATTTTGCCCCAACCAATCAGATATCATTTAACATTTGAAAGCTAATATCTGATTGGTTGGGGCAATCAATTTCCCACATCGACAAGACCTTACCATACATCCCAACTGTTAGAAGGTGATGGCTAGGACGAGGGCTCTGCCCCTGAACTGCCTAGCCACACCCCCAAATTGCCCCAGACCACAGACTGCTTGGAAATGTCTTCCATTTTTGAAAATGCTTGACAATCTGGGACAACAATACAAGCCCCTGAAACAGGGATGTCCCAGTGAAATTGGAAATGTAATTGTGGGGGATGATTTAACCATGGCCCTAAAGGTTTGTACACATATACGATTTTGCAGCAGACTTCCGATCTCCAATCACCACTCCCACGACAAACGTCCATTTTGGCCAATAGTCGTGTGTGTGTATGCATTCGGTCGGGGGTCATTCGACGACCATAAGCAAAGAATAGTGCAAACTTCAAAGAAAACAGAAACTGCAAATAACCAACCAGTTTATTTTCTGTGTAGTTTTGACTCTCAGACAGCTAGAAAGCTGCAATAACAGTCAATCAGTAAGGACTGCCACAGCCAGTAAAAATAAAGGCTCAACTCTTTGTAAAAGATAAATACGTGGCACGGGGAAGTAGGATTGGTAATTCCTACCTCCCAATCATTCTCCATCACTAGTTTCCTGCTATTAATTCTGCAATGATTACCATAATTGCAACAGTGGTTGGAGAGAGATTGTTTTCCTTCATTGGATACTTCACATATAGTGAATAATGATATCACCAATGACTTTAAACCCACATTTCTTAACTGAATAAAGGAAGTTGTCATGCTTTATTTCTGCCTTGAAAAAAAATAAAGCTTTCCTGCAAACCAGACATTATTTATTAACAATGCTGGTACCATATAAATGTCTGACAGTTATGCCAAAGAAGCTTTCAAATTTGCAAAATAATTAATAGCATCCCTGCTGCAGATAATGTGCCATTCGCCATATTCCTAGAGACACACCCAGTGCTCTGTACTTGTTCTTACACTGTCTAGACTCTATGCCCATGTAGCCGAGGCTGTAATTTGAGGACAATGATCTTGCTGCCCTCTGCAAGCTCTTCAGCTATGATTCCTAGCATTAACTTATATCTATTAAAATATTTCGGATCACACATGATCTGAAACCTGTCACAATAAAAAGAGTTTATAGCAATTTGAAACCTGTGTAAGTGTCTCCTCCTATTCGATTTGAATCATATAATAGACTCATTGTGTTTGAAAGTATCTGTCCAGTTAAGATGTGTTGCAAATTGAAATATTCACTTATTCAAAGACATTACAGAAAACAAGCCCCTGTGGATCCATAACTTAGATCTAGGCCAATTAGCTGTGATTCAGCAGTGCCACTGTGTTCTGTAGACAGCAGGAGGCCTCAGGAAACATATCTACAGGTCTGAGCTAGACAAATTATTTTTTATAAATGGAGCCAGTCAGACAACTCTGGGAGCCATATTAGCTTTTTAGCTGGCCAATTTCACAGATATCAATGGAACCAGGCGTACATTTCAATTTGAGTTGGCTCATAAGTATTGTCTAACTGACTTATAAGTATTTTCAAGCTTTATCTTAGACCATGTGATTTAGGAAAAATGAAAAACAAGCAATATATATGCCACTTAGCCGTGTCTTTGGGTCATATCAGTAGATATGTATGCACTGTTTATTGTTTGGGATGTTTTGCAAGCAACAAAGCTAGACAACTTGAATTATATACTTTAGTCGTCAATGATGTACCAATATATTTATTCTAGTATATTGCTACAATCCTAAGGGCTCTGATGGGGAATATCTCCACCCTGAGCATTAAGCCCCAGACTTAAGGGGACATCTCAACAACCCCTCCAAATCAGGTTCAAATAGATAAATAGCACTCATAGCTGGGGTTAAAAGAATAAATCAGCACAATCATCAGGGGTATATCTAGAAAAGTCAGGCTCCTTCATGCTGTGTCATTTGCATTTGCTGCTGGGGTGGTGCCCTTTATCTATGGGAAAGAGGACATATAGTCAGGGGGACCCTGGCCCCTGTTTCTTGGGTGGTCCCTGGAAGCTACACCCCTGGGTAGAAGTACAAATTACTCTTCTCTGTTTCCACCAATCGACTACTGACATTTTACCATCTCCCTTTTTTGGAAGAATCATACAGATAGTACATGTACATACAAACACTGTGCCACGAGATGAATTTTAATATGATCCGTTCTTTGCAAGATTACAACTCCCAACCATTCTCCCAGCTTTGGTCTGAGGTTAGTAATTATTATAGGATTTCAATACTCAATGGCATTCTGCTTTGCAACAGCTTGCTTGTTACAGGGGAATCAACAGGCAGTCAGATTCCTTTTACTTTTTGTGCAATTGTCTATGATTAACATTTCATAATATTTTGCATTTAGAAAGTACAGTTGCCATGCCTCCAATATATGAATGTTTCCTGAAACAACAAGTTAGGAAGTTTATTCCCCAATCCCTTAAATCAGTGCCACGTTACTGATCCCACTAAAATGCTAAATAGTAAATCTTGATATAGATGGAAATGCATTCATTTCCTAACAGCAAACCATCCATATAAAACACATTGCAAGATCTGCCTTTCATATATACTGCACTGTAGGAGCCATTATATTTATTTTAGAAAGTAGTGAGATACTGGTCTGTTTCATGGGATAGCCGGTGGATCACTGTTAAACACTGGAAATAATATCACATTAATAATAATATCTAATGTCCAGAATTACTCTCCCCTAGTAGACAGGCACCCAAGGATTGCCACACCCATGTCTGTGTGTGTGTCTTTTATGTATTAGGTTGAAGAATTACAATATCCCAGGGTAAAAACCCACTCACCCCATCCCACAGCAGTGTTTAAAGAGACAATAGCATTTTCCATATGCAGGACAAGACCCGGGTCCACATGAAATGTATAGCACACAGTGTAAGGGCTCGTTCACACTAGAGTGCGTTTTGGTGCGTTTTACATGCACCAAAACGCAGTGCACACAGAAATGAATGGTGGCATTCACATTAAAGAGCTGTGATGTAGTGTGTTGCAAGCTGAAAAACGCATGGGATCACAAATGGGATGTTAAGCTGCTCTCTAGTGTGAACAAATTCTAAGACACATGTAGTTGACCCCCCCCCCCTCTCCATGTACCCATTCATCCCCATGTGTTACCTTTGCTTTAGAAATGCAAGGTCTTCTGCAAGGTTGTCCCTCTCCACCTGGATCTGGTCCCTATCCTTCCCCAGCAGGTCCAGTTGCGTGCGCAGCTCCCTCAGTTCCTGCTGACACAGTTCAGCGGCCCGTGTGGGCTCTTTGGACCTTGCCTGGTTAATCTCGGTCACTAGCACCGCGTTCTGCTGCTCCAGGTAACGGACCTTCTCTATGAAACTGGCAAATCTGTCATTCAGTTCCTGCAGTTCAGCTTTCTCGTTACTGCGGGTGGTAAGAAACTCCTGGTTCAGAGCCTCAGCCACAGAGAAATCCACCCGGTCCAAAGAAACTCGGACTGGGGTGCTGGACCTCAACCTGAAGGCGGAGGACGAGCGGCTGGAGGGACCCGGGGAGGGACTGCCCAAATGTCTGGAAGTTGATAACCTGGATGATGAGGAGTAGGAGACAGGGGATAAGAGGGGCCCCCCAAAAGTGCGGCGGTAGGAGGTGGTGGTAGACCGCATCCCAGAGTGGCTCATGGTGAGAGATCAATAGGGCCCTTAGCTGGATTTCAGAGGGAACTTGGTCTGGATGATGTTGGAAAGAAACTTTAGGATGTTGCAGGTTCCTTTATAGACAAGCCCTGAGCATCTTATTGTACAGGCACAGCCCCTCCCTCTAAAGACTGGAGCCATTTGTATGCCTGGGGGAGGGGAGCTGTACCATCCCATCCCAGAGAGACTGGGCCCCCTCCAGGCTCCAGCAGCTTGTGTTTCTAAAGTATTCACACTGACAGACCTTTCTACATTAAGTGACATACACACCGGCCTGCTCAACATAATAATCAATTTAATGTTCAATCGAACCTCTAATCTCTGTCAAAATGTTGCGCCAGTAATTTACAGTGTAAACTATTTTCCATCATTTTACATTTTAATCAACTTAAAAAAAGTTGTCTGTCATTTAAACATTAATTTCAAATCTCCACACAGTATTCACCTTTCATTTCTTCTTTTTCTGTTAATTCAATAAAACAGGATTCAATCTAGATGTCTCAAGAACACACCAGATACTAACGACTGAATTTTCCTACCTGACCAATCAATGCCAATTTGAGTCCTAATGAACATAATTCATTTATTGGTTGTGCAAAAAAAAAAAAAAATTTAAGGATTTTAACTGAGAATCAGTTGACATTTATTGTATGTTATTTTATTGGGCTTAAAATTGATATGTAATAAAGAATTCAGAGCTCACTGACAGATCATTTACTGTGTGTCCTAATATATTGCCTATGGATTAACTTTATTGGTCCATACAGCATTACAATATTAATTGTGCTATGGAGCTGAATGGTAATGTTCAATAAAAGTAAACAACTCATTGTGTACATATGGTACAGGCCTAAGTGTGTAAATAAATAAATAAGTTCCTTGTATATACTTGTTGGTGTGTGTATGTTTGTGTATGGCACAGCGCATGTAATGCAGAACTCCCTAAGTTAAGTTTTGCTCTACTATGTAGCACAAAACTTAACGCCTTTGCAGTTGCAGTTATCTGACCAACAATGCACTAAATCTCGCACAGGGATTATTGCATTGTGGGCCTTCGGCAGGCAAGCCTGTGAGTGCTTCACAGATTCTCTGAGTACTGCTCTGACCTGAGGAAGAGGGTAGATCCCTCGAAAGCTTGTCTACTAAAATAAACTGTTAGTCCATTAAAAGTATCACAGTAATCTACTTTTTACTACATATATTAGACTAATACGACAAAAAAATGTTATTTTCACAGATTCTCAAATCTCAGTGTGACTCTCAAAACCTATTGGTGAGTCTTACAGACCATTGCCCACAGAACCAGGCTTCATTTAATGGCTTCTGCTAATATATTAATTGGGAGTCTGCCACTAGTTCCAACTGCTTTGCCTCTAATGTCTTGGGTTAACCCCTAATAACCCATTACTGCTGGTACAGCTAGGATGCACAGCCATTTTAGAATTAACTTTTTGACATGTCCTGCTACTGCGTTTTTATGTATAATACTAATCAGGGGTAGTCACATGTTCTCCATGGTTCGTGGGTATTTTATGGCTATTTACCAGGACTTTGCTGCTGCTTAAAGCCTTGTGCATGTAAGATTGTCAGCTGAAACAATCTGTCTTTGGGTGTACATCAGCCGCTCCAGGCGACAATATTTAAAATTTGTACAGGGCTTAAAGCTAGCCATACATGGGTCAATTTGTGTTAGATCTTTATACATTCTGATCAACTTGTTAGAAAAAATGATTGATTGAATTGAACACAGAACCACACACGATTTTCAATCCTTAATCAAAGTGATTCTTTCATAAATATGAATATAGATATAAAAATGAATATAGAAATGATCCTTTACTGAAGCGATTCCTTTATTAATATAATTCCTTCATTAAAGTGATGTTGGTCCATGAAACGCAGTGGTTGGAGATTATGGGTCTCCATCTTGCTTGACAATGTGTGTTGGACTTTTGGTTTTAACTTACTACCTAATAAATTTTGACTTTTTAACTAACCTGCCGGTGCATGCTCGAAATGCGTTAGGCACGGTGTGTGTTTGTATTTACCATTTGATGGCCCTTTTTAAATGTGATTCCTTTATTAATGTGATGCCTTTATAAATGCAATTCATTTATAAATGTGATTCCTTTATACATGTGTTTCTTTTCTAATGTGATTCTTTTATAAATATGATTATAAATATAATACATTACTAAAGTGATTTTTTTAAATAAATATTTCCTTTATTAATGCGATTCCTTTATTAATGCGATTCTTTTAAAACCGTGTTTCTTTTCTAATGTGATTCTTTTAGAAATATGAATATAAAAATGATACGTTACTAAAGTGATTCCTTTAAAAATATAATTCCTTTACAAATGCGTTTCCTTTATAGATAGAATTCCTTTAATAATACGATTTCTTCATAAATGTGATTATTTTCTAAACGTGATTCTTTTCTAATGTGATTCTTTTCTAAATAGGATTATAAATATGATAAATTACTAAAGTGATTCTTTTATAAATATGATAAGTTACTAAAGTGATTCTTTTATAAATGTAATTCCTTTATAAATGCGATTCCTTCCTAAAATCGATTCTATTCTTCAATATCGGGCACTTGTGGTCGAACTCGAAAAGGAATCTGTTTTAAAAGGGATCACTTTTTGCACATGTTTTTACTGTTTGCATTAGCACAGATGTTATAATAGTAAATGGAGCCTAGTAACGTGCATTGATCATCTTTTCTTGTTTGCTTTAATAAGATATTACATAATGAAAATTTTAAATTTTACAAAATGCTGAAATTAAAGGGGAAGTTCAGTACAAATACATATGCTTTTCAGAAAAAAGAGCAGTATTTTATAATCCCAATGACCTTAATATGCCAATTCAGCATTTTGTCTGTGTATAAAGAAATGCAACCGAAATACTGACTTCCTGTTTGCAGGACCCCTAGTACAGACCGTTATGGTCTTGCCCTTGACCCAGCGCCTGGGTTGATTCAGTTGCTCAGTAGAGATCTGTATTGCACAAGCTAACAATTTAACAAATATTGATAATTTCCACTGACTGTCCCTTTAATGCAGTTTTTGAAATTTTATATTGTTAAATAAGTGAAGTGCTGCATTAATATTAGATGCCAGTCTGTTTTAGTGCGAGGAGTGGCAATCACCCTGTACAGCATGATCGGATGCATTAATAGAGTTGGCACTAGTAGGCCTCTGCCAGTAGCAATCATGGCCACGTCATCTTTTTTAAATAGGGTAGTATACCTTAAATAGGGTATTACCTTAAACAGGGTAGTATACCTCTGACAGTCCTCAGAGGTTCAAAAAACAGACAAAGAATCTTGTAATTTTAAATTTCATTACAAATCATCATGTAAAATAACATTTTGTGCTTTAATCAATGATAAAACTAGGTGTAGAAATTCATGCTATGAATGGACACAGATGTGGTATTATTTCCAAGAAGATACTAAAATTTCTGGTACTCAGCCTGCCTGGTCACTGAGACATGGGGGAAGGGTGGAATGACAGAGCATAGTGAAACAATAGCTGGGATAAATGCATTACATCCTCCATAGGGAGAGTAGCAGGCTGGATCATGACAATTACCAGCTAATGGAGACATACAGACATCTGCTTCTTTCCATTAATGGGTCAGGATTATACTGTTAGCAATTTCGATTTGCTATAAATTCTGCAATTGATTTTCAACCAGTCATGGCACATGTGCATTTACATTGGGCTAATTTACCTGCTAATTTTTAGTAACTAGCACTACAAAACTGTATTCCTTTCTAAATGTAGTTTTACATTTGTAGGACACAGAAGTGTAAATGTGGCCATACACATGTCAATTATGATCCCATGTGTAGCAAAAGATTCCAACATGCGGTAGTTACCACATACATGGCCCCTACTGACTCCGTAAATGTAGTAAAAGGGAGCTGATACCGACCTGTCCCAAATATCGGCAATGCCGATGGCTGTAGTTGGTTTAGTCAGTTTATCCCTCTAGGGATATATTCTTTATTATTGAAAATATTTCATTTGGTATCCATGACAAAAATTTTGTTAATTTTTTTAATTAAAGCGTTAATTTTGGAATTTTAAATTGACATTTATGTCAGTGGTAAGCCAGTGTAAGGTGTGCGTGGGGTGCCCTGGGCAAAATATTGCGTGGGGACTCCCACACCAACTCTTGGCCATTACCTTGAGGTATTGCTGACCTGTACTCTCTACATCATCTTCTCTACATACAATTTAGAATACATAAGCCAGCAAGCCTCCATTTTTCTTAATTATATCTATAGATTTAATGCAAACATTAAATATGGGCTAATTAAGCTCTGAAGTAACCAAAAAGTATTTTCATCACTGTGTAATGACATTCTGTCCATTACTTAAGCTCTATATGGTCCATCCCTCTCAGGGGATCAGTCTGATAACATGAGGCCCATCTGTCAACTTGTGTAGAGGATTTAATTGATCTACAGCAGTTTGTGCAGCTGTACTAATCCATAACCGTGTAATGAAAGTGCCTGCTATGGCCAGGCTCTCTTTGATGGTGTTAATGTAAAACTGTATATATGTAAAGAGCATACATCTGTAGCAATGGAATACATAGAGACATTCTTTTGGGAAGCATGAACATAGTAACTTTAGATACCTGAGAACCCCAAAAGAATATGTCTTTATTGCAAATGTATAAAACCTAACAAGCAGATGAAGCCTTATGGAAAAAAAATGCTAAAAGAAAACTATTACTGTATTTATCTATAAAGGACATGTCCACACCCACAGTACATCATAGAATCATACCCCCACCTCAGAACCCAAAGAAAACCCAAAAAAGACTTCAATCTGAAGATCTCTGTTCAGGAAGCCTGGAACCAATCTTAAGATTTGGGGAGGTCCTGGTTCTATGTGTAAACTTAACTGTGGGGGTGGACATTTCCTTTAAATGAATTGTATATTTCTCTGGGAGTCACAAAAGAGTACTCCTACCTACTATCCTTTATTGTAACAGGAGGGGTAATTTGTTAAAAGGCCACATGTGCAGCAGCTGACAGTTCTCCCACCCATCCCTCTGCCTCCGTCTCTAGTATTGGAGGGATGGACCCAAGTTCTTATTGGATGAGTTTTGTTGGTTTGGTATGTGTTAAATAAAATATTTAGAAATTTATGACGTTACATATGTGTGCTATTTCTGGTGTGTGCGTTGGAACCATTTTCTCTTTAAACTAAGTGCAACAGGTAGTTGGGTGAGGCGAAGGGCCTAGGGCATGCAGTACCCAGGCCATTGAAGGTTAAAGGTGAGCATTTGTGTATTGCACTGTGTATTTATGTTTTTAAGAGTTCTTTCCATTGATGCTGATGTTGATATTGCGAAGAGCCTGGGTACTCTCGTGCTCCCAGACCATCACCCATTTAGTGTAAGCAAATAAATCATCGGTAGCAGAGTTCCTATGATTGTTAAAATATGCACTGAGGTATAGGGAGTAGGACCCCATTGTATTTATGTTTTTAGACATATAACATATTTGGATATTGCCTCAGAAAATCAAGCAATGTGACGTCTCTCTTGTATAGCACAAATATGCAAACAATTATATATACATATATTAATCTATCCCTCTACACTTTACTAAAAATAAGGTGAAAACACAGGGTTTGAGTGCACAATGCTCTAGAGTTCAAAGGGGAAATATATGCTAAAAAAATGATTAATATTAAAGTCCAAAGGCTCAACCAACAATGCAAGGTAGCAGACAGGATTTTACCCATTAGAGCAGCAATGACTTGTGTTCATAAACGGTCATAAACAATAAAATGCTAGAAATGTTGGCACATTGCAATAGACATTCTGCATTGCAGGCCCTTTTCTTTCAGTAACAGTAAAACAGAAGAAACAGTTAACAGTTGAATGCTGAATCATTCTGGGAAGTAATAGGCATCTGCATCAGCAACAGTCATTCAGACAAAGAGTAAATGAGGATATGAGGAGAAAATTAGGATATGCAGCTGCTCAAACAGGAGCAAGCATCAGCTCTTGGAGAGCAAAGGTGTTCCATTCCCTTTAAGAAATCGCTCCCCACCAACCCCTATTGCCATCAGCTCTTGGAGAGCAAAGGTGTTCCATTCCCTTTAAGAAATCGCTTCCCACCAACCCCTATTGCGATCAGCTTCTGGAGAGCAAAGGTGTTCCATTCCCTTTAAGAAATCGCTCCCCACCAACCCCTATTGCCATCAGCTGCTGGAGAGCAAAGGTGTTCCATTCCCTTTAAGAAATCGCTTCCCAACAACCCCTATTGCCATCAGCTGCTGGAGAGCAAAGGTGTTCCTTCCTTTAAAAATCGCTCCCCACAACCCCTATTGTGGTTTTGAACCCATTTAAGGCACTTCCCATGAGCGATTAGCTCTGAGCGATTTCCGTTTTAAAGAGATTTTGTTTTTAGAGAATTGACAGCGTTAAAAAACTAAAGCGTTTTAAACAAGAAAGCGTTTAAGAACAACACTATTCTCTGCGGTGTGTCTCTGCTGTGTATTGTGTTTAGTATGGCAAGTTTTGTTGGGGCGCCGCGCAATGTGGATCCTGCCGCATGTATGGGATCTTGGAGCAGCCGCCCCAGGGGACCTATGTATGTGTCAGTGTGTGGTGGGTTGCCCATTGGAATCTGAGGTACAGAGTCTAAGGGGTAAACTTGCAGCATTGCAGGACTTGGCAAACCTGGGGGAAATGCAGGTACTGGCAGGGGCCGTAAACTGGTGGGTGGAGATGGGGCAGTAAGGTGGAGAAGGAAGATAGATTTGTAAGGGTCACCAGGGGAAGTAGGGGACGGAGGATAGGGGGCTCTTCCCAGCTGGTCGATCCCAACAGATTTGCCATTTTAGGTGAAGATGTGGAGGACGATGGCTCGGAAGCAGCATGTATGGAGCGGGGCCTTTCCTGAGCACCAGGGGACGGCATCTCCAATACAAGGGAGGGAGAACTGGGGGCTAGGAAGGAAGACAGGTGGTAGTGGTAGGGGATTCTATTATTAGAAGGGGTAGATAGGGTAATCTGTCGCCAGGACCCTGCATGCCGAACAGTGTGTTGTCTGCCTGGTGCTAGGGTTCGACATGTGGTGGATCTGTGTAGACAGATTATTGGGTGGGGCTGGGAGTGACCCGGCGGTCTTGGTTCACATTGGTGCCAATGACAAGTTAGAGGTGAGGTGAGGTCCTTAAAATGATTTCCGAGAATTAGGGGCCAAGTTAAAAGCAAGGACCTCCAGGGTAGTGATTTCAGAAATACTACCGCAGCCACGTGCTACGCTAGGGAGGCAACGGGAGTCAGGGTATAAATGCGTGGCTAAGAGAGTGGTGTAAGGAGATGGGGTTTGGGTTTTTTAGGAACTGGGCTGACTTTTCGTTGGTACAGGCTCTTTAGTAGTGACGGATTGCACCTCAATGGTGGTGGTGCAACTGTTTTGGGGGAGAAGAGGCTAGGGGGTTGGAGGAGATTTAAAACTAGGTATGGGGGGGGAGGGAACGTAAACTACACAGGGGTAGATAGAGAAGTTAGGGATCTGGGGGCTAGTAACACAACGGAGGGGAGGGAGAGGAGGGGGAGCATAGAGGATAAGGAGGCATGTACGACCATGTATGGAAGTAAATCAATTGATAATCTAAAATGTATGTTTACAAATGCAAAGGAGTCTGGCTGGAAAAACCGGCGAACTTGAAATAAGCGTTAAAGGAAAGGTATGATGTAATTGGTATAGCAGAATCATGGCTTAATGATTCACACGACTGGACAGTAAATATTGAGGGTACTCCTATTTAGACATGACCGAGTTAATAAGAAGGAGGAGGAGTAATGTATGTTGTTAAACAGGAATTGAGCCAAATTTAAAAGATGGAATAGATGGGGGAGCAAACGATGCGGCAGAAACATTATGGTGGAACTGTGTATAGGAGTAAGAAGGTAGGTAAATTAATGTTGGAGTGTGTATAAGCCCCCAAATGCCGGGGAAGAGGGGTGAAATGAATCTCCATATGCAGTTGGCGAAGGCTGCTGGTATGGGGCATGTTGGGTATGGGGATTTTAATACCCTGAAATAGATTGGAGTAATGGAACTGCCGACCCTCAAAGGTATAAAGTTCTTAAATTTCCTATATGAGCATTTTTTTCACAGATGGTAGAAGTTCCACTAGAAAGAATGCGTTGTTGGATCTGGTGATATCTAATAACCCAGAGCTCATTTTGGAGATGAAGGTATGGGAAGCTTAGGGAATAGTGACCATGATATAGTGTCATTTAATATAGGTTGCAGAAAACTAAAGTGCACTGGCTTAACAAAAACTTTTAACTTTAGGAAAGCTAATTTTATGCTTTTAAAGGAATCGCTCCTGCTCACTAGACTGGGGGGAACTGTTTCTAGGTAAGATACTGAGCAGATGTGGACCACTTTTAAAGGATATTAAACTATAACATTTCCAAAACGGTACCTTTAGGAAACAAGTGTAAAAAAATTAGGGCCACTCCTGCATGGCTAATGCTCAGGTAAAAAGGGAAATGGAAAAAAAGAAAAGGGCTTTTAAATTTTGAAGGCAGAAGCACAGAACAGGTTACGGGACTTCAAAAGTTGTAATAAAGAGTGCAAGAAAGCAATTAAACTAGCTAAAATAGAAAATGAAACACGGATTGCCGAAAAAGCAAGTCCAACCCCAAGAGTGTTTTAGTATATAAATGGTAAAAAAATGAGGACTGAGAATGTGGGACCATTAAATAATGGAGCTGAGGTGGTGTAGAGGATGCCGAAAAGGCTAATCTGCTAAACCGTTTTTACATGGTTTTTACTTTTGTTGAGAATCTTACAGTAGGGATTGTAACAATGTGCAGGGAGGAAATGAAGAGTCTTCACATTGGATAACGAGGATATGGTACGGAATCAATTAGACAAAGTAAATAAATAAAGCGCCAGGACCAGATGGATTGCATCCTAGGATTTAAAAGAGCTTAGTTCAGTTCTAGCAAGACCACTGTGTCTATCTTTTCAGATTCGCTTTTGTTGGGGATGTGCCGTGGATTGGAAAAAAAGCCATGTAATACCAATATTCAAAAAAGGTAGTCGTTCACAGCCTGGTAACTATAGACCTGTAAGCCAACATCAGTGGTAGGGAAGGTGATGGAAACTTTGTTAAGGGATCATATCCTTGACTTTGTCTCCAGAGACATCTTATTAGTTAGTCAGCATGGATTTATGAGAAATAGATCATGCCAGACAAATTTAATTGGTTTTTATGAAGAAGTGAGTAAGAAGTTAGATTCAGGCACAGCTGTGGATGTGGTATATTTGGATTTTGCAAAAGCCTTTGTACTGTGCCACATAGGCGACTAATGTATAAAATGAGGACTTGGCCTGGAAGAAAACATTTGTTCATGGATAGAGAACTGGTTATTGGACCGTAAACAGAGAGTGGTGGTTAATGGAGCTACATCTATGTGGGCTAAAGTTCTAAGCGGAGTTCCTCAGGGTTCTGTACTGGGGCCGCTTCTGTTTAATCGTTTATAAATGACTTAGAAGGGGGCATTGAGAGCAAGGTCTCTGTGTTTGCTGATGACACTAAATTATGCAGAGCTTTGGAAACTTCCAATGATGTGCAAGTGCTGCAAGCAGACCTAGAAGATTATCAAAATGGGCAGCAGAATGGCAGATGAGATTCAATGTTGATAAAGTAAGGTGATGCATTGGGATTTAATAATCCCTGTGCCACCTACACCATAAAAACTCTGTGTTAAGTGCATCTGAAATGGAAAAAAATTTGGGGGTTCTGGTAGATAAAAGACTTAGCTGTAGCAAACAATGCCAGGTAGCAAAAGCTAGAGCTAGCAAGATATTGTCTTGTATAAAGAGGGGAATGGAATCAAGAGAGAAAAATATTATTCTCCCTCTTTACAAGGCACTGGTAAGGCCATTTGGAATATGCGGTGCAGTTTGGAATCCCATATACAAAAGGGACATCTTGGAAATGAGGCAGTTCAGAGAAGGGCAACTAAATTAATAAGGGGAATGGAGGGGCTTGAATATGCAGGCAGATAGACAAGGTAGGGTGTTTACATGGAGAAGCGGCGGTTGGTGGGGACATTGATAACCTATTACAAATAATTAATGGCCCATACAGTGAACTCTCTGTGCATTGTTCATAATAGGTCATATCAGAGGACTCGTGGACATCTTTAAGGTTGGAAGAAAAGAAGTTTCATCTTCAAGTTAGGAGAGGTTTCTTACAGTAGTGAGACGGTGAAACTGTGGAACTGTCTTCCAGCAGAGGTGGTAATGGCAAGTTCATTGATAACTTTAAAAAAGGCCTGGATAAGTTCTAAAACTAAAAATATTGAGAATTACTGGTATTAATGCATATAGATCTGGTTGATCCAGGGATACTTTCCGATTGCCGTTTGGAGTCAGGAAGGAATTTTTCCCCCCTTTTTTTAGCTGGGGTTTTTGCCTCCTCTGGATCAATGTTAGGTAGGGTTAAAAAAAAAAAAAAAAAAAAAAAAGTGAATAGGTTGGACTTGATGGACGAATGTCTTATTCAACCTTATACTATTGCCATCAGCTGCTGGAGAACAAAGGTGTTCCATTCCTTTTAAGAAATCGCTCCCCATCAACCCCTATTGCCATCAGCTGCTGGAGAGCAAAGGTTCCATTCCCTTAAGAAATCGCTCCCCACCAACCCCTATTGCCACAGCTGCTGGAGAGCAAAGGTGTTCCATTCCCTTCAATAAACACTCCCCACCAACCCCTATTGCCTAAGTGCTGGAGAGCAAAGTGTTCCATTCCCTTTAAGAAATTGCTCCCCACGAACCCCTATTGCCATCAGCTGCTGGAGAGCAAAGGTGTTCCATTCCCTTTAAAAAATCGCTCCCCACGAACCCCTATTGCCATCAGCTGCTGGAGAGCAAAGGTGTTCCATTCCCTTTAAGAAATCGCTCCACACGAACCCCTATTGCCATCAGCTGCTGGAGAGCAAAGGTGTTCCATTCCCTTTAATAAATCGCTCCCCACGAACCCCTATTCGAACCCCTATTGCCATCAGCTGCTGGAGAGCAAAGGTGTTCCATTCCCTTTAAGAAATCGCTCCCCACGAACCCCTATTGCCATCAGCTGCTGGAGAGCAAAGGTGTTCCATTCCCTTTAAGAAATCACTCCCCACGAACCCCTATTGCCATCAGCTGCTGGAGAGCAAAGGTGTTCCATTCCTTTAAAGAAATCGCTTCCCACCAACCCCTATTGCCTTTTCCCCCAAAATACAACTTAATCTAAAATAAAAAGGGAGTACAAGGCTTTTGGTACATGGCATGTATATTATGTGCAGAAGCAGTTTGTTCAGTGTTAGATATAAAACTATTGAAAGTAGCTATTTACCACGATTACCGTCACCTCATAACCACTGGCAATGTGAAAAGATACGGGTGGTTTACATTATCGTGGTTGCCAGTTCGAAGGCACTGCAAATAGTGGGGAATAGCTACTTACCAGGCTGGTTCCTGTTGTAAACAATGGAACGTACAGTAATATTATTATTGTATTATTATACATGCAGGCTGAAAGGTATCTATTTGCTTTTTACATTTTTTGGTAACTACTAATGGGGTCCAGTGCTTTCACAAAGATACAGCACAGACATAAGAGATTAGAAAAAAACACGGATGGGGGGCTCGATGCCTTTCTCTAACTGTGACCCCAAGTCACTCATTATTTCATGTTCTGTGACATATGCATTAGCCAAACATCACTTATTCGAGCTATTGGAAATTCTTTCACAAGGTTCCCTGGCCACATTCCCTTCTCCTTTATTTTTCCTTTCAGGGGGTAATGTTTTCTATTTTGTCCAAGTGCTGATGGGAACCTATTGCTATAGAAACAAAAAAGAGGCTAAGAAAGTTGTCAACTCATCTCTTCTTTTGAAAATTACCCCACAAATTCTTCAACTCCATTGAGTTGTAACTGAGAGGGTTCAGAGACTGGACAGCAAGCCTGGATTGAGTTTAAAGAAAACTATGGAACATGGCTGTGAACAATAACATATCCATGGAGCGAATTACAAAATAGTCTATTAAAATTAATAATAATGGGAGCCTCTTGCTTTCACTTTTACAGACATTAAGCAAATCTAAAACAGAAGCAAAATATATTTTAATTGTTATTTTACATCCTGCATTGTAGCTGGTTGGGTTTAGGGAAACTGCATTGAGTTTGAATGGATGTGCATGTCACATTGGGGTAGAAATCTGCTGGTCAGGTCAGGAAAGAGATGGGGGTCAAGTTGTGGGTCTGTTTAATTGTGAGGGGTGGGGGGGTGGGGGGGTGGGGTTGTAAATGTCAGGTGCAATTTAAAACCTACCAACGGTTGGGGGTGTGGGTCTGAAAAATTAGACCCGCACAGGACTCTATTCCAGGCTGTTCTTTGTTGTTCCTTGTTCCTACTTCACATGTGCAGAACTTAAAGCAAAATTACTCTCTCCTGACTCCCCTATGAATAGTTAATACATATAACATTTTATTAAAAACAGAACATAGGTATTATAAAGGTCCTGTAATAAATGTCATTATAAGGTCCGTAATAACATGTATTATAATGGTCCTGTAATAACATGTATTATATAGGTCCTGTAATAACGTATTTTAAAGGTCCTGTAATAACATGTATGTATAAAGGTCCTGTAATAACATGTATTAAAAGGTCCTGTAATAACATGTATTATAAAAGTCCTGTAATAACATGTATTATAATGGTCCTGTAATAACGTATTATAAAGGTCCTCTAATAACATGTATTATAAAGGTCCTGAAATAACATGTATTAAAAAGGTCCTGTAATAACATGTTTATAAAAGCCCTGTAATAACATGTATTATAATGGTCCTGTAATAACGTATTATAAAGGTCCTCTAATAACATGTATTATAAAGGTCCTGAAATAACATGTATTATAAAGGTCCTGTAATAACATGTATTATAAAGGTCCTGTAATAACCGTATATATTGTAAAAGATTAAACCTGTAATAACATGTATTATAAAGGTCCTGTAATAACATGTATTATAATGGTCCTGTAATATACAGTATTATAAAGGTCCTGTAATAAACATGTATTATAAAGGTCCTGTAATAACAGTATTAAAAAAGGTCCTGTATAACATGTATTATAAAAGTCCTGTAATAATAATGAGTATAATGGTCCTGTTAATAACGTATTATAAAGGTCCTCTAATAACATGTATTATAAAGGTCCTGTAAATAACATGTATTATAAAGGTCCTGAATAACGTATTATAAAGGTCCTATAATACCAGTATTATAAAGGTCCTGTAATAACATGTATTATAAAGGTCCTGTAATAACATGTATTATAAGGTCCTGTAAAACGTATTAAAAGGTCTCTAATAACATGTATTATAAGGTCCTGAATAACATTTATAAGGTCCTGTAAAACGTATATAAAGGTCCTCTAATAACATGTATTATAAAGGTCCGAATAACATGTATATAAAGGTCCTGTAATAACATGTATTATAAAGGTCCTGTAATAACAGTATTATAATGGTCTGTAATACATGATTATATAGATCCTGTAATAACGTATTATAAAGTCCTAAACATGTATTATAAAGGTCTGTAATAACAGTATTAAAGGTCCTGTAATAACATGTATTAATAAAAGTCCACTTTTATAAACATGTATTATAATGGTCTGTAATAACGTATTATAAAGGTCCTAAAACATGTTATTATAAAGGTCCGTAAAACATGTATTATAAAGGTCCTGTAATAACATGTATTATATGGTCCTGTAATAACATGTATTATATAGGTCCTGTACATAATCCTGTATTATAAAGGTCCTGTAATCGTATTATAAGCCTGTCACTGTAATCATGTACTTTAAGGTCCTGTATACATGTATTTTGTCCGTATACGTTTATAAGGTTCTAAAAAAAACATGTTATATAAAGGTCCTGAATAACATGTATTAAAGGTCCTGTTATAACAGTATTAAAAGTCCTGTAATAACATGTATTAAATGGTCCTGAATAACGTATTAAAAGGTCTCTAATAACATGATTATAAGGTCCTGAAATAACATGTATTATAAGGTCCTGTAATAACATGTATTATAAAGGTCCTGTAATAACCTGTATTATAAAAGTCCTGTAATAACATGTATTATAAAGGTCCTGTAATAACATGTATTATAAAGGTCCTGTAATAACATGTATTATAAGGTCCTGTAATAACATGTATTATAAAGGTCCTTAATAACTGTATTATAAAGGTCCTGTAATAACATGTATATAAAGGTCCGTAATAACATGTATTAAAAAGGTCCTGTAATAACATGTATTAAAAGTCCTGTAATAACATGTATTATAATGTTCTGTTAATAACGTTATATAAAGTCCTCTAATAACATGTATATAAAGGTCCTGAAAAACATGTATTATAAAGGTCCTGTAATAACATGTATTATAAAGGTCCTAATAACCTGTAGATTAAAATGTCCTGTAATAACATGTATTATAAAGGTCCTGTAATAACATGTATTATAAGGGTCCTGTAATAACATGTATTATAAAGGTCCTGTTATAACATGTATTATAATGGTCCTGTAATAACATGTATTATAAAGACCTGTAATAACATGTATTATAAAGGTCCTGTAATAACATGTATTATAAGGGCCCTTTAATAACATAAAGGTCCTTTAATAACATGTTTCAAGTAGTTTGCTGCCCATATAAACATACACATGCACAAATACATTATAAGGACATAATGGATTGCAGCATCAAATGAGGGTTGAAAAGAAGTGTGGAGAAGAGCAGGGTATTAGAAATGTTTTGCCAATGGGACATCACAGGCCTTAAACTAACTGTTGTTGTTTTTATGCTGCTAAGCAACAGTCTGTCATACAATCAATACCCTATGGGGTGAAGTTCTGATTCTTGTGTAATCCAGTTCTTATGTAAAAACAAATGAATCTAAATCATATTATTAAAATCCCTGCTATTCAGAACACAGGGGTGTGTGGCTAACATGTGTCCAACTTAGGGGGTTCTTGGCTTACTGGGAAAAACTTAAGTAAAAGAAATTGTTAGAAATATGGCTGTAGGAAGAAACATCAAGAACATGGTTGCAAGAGAGGGTGGATTGTATTGGTTGCTGGGTTACTTGGTCAGTACTGAGTATCCAGTTGACATCTTATTAAACTCTCGGCACCCTGAGAAGATTTATTTGTGATCATGCCTTGAAGGCAAAACAAAGACCCAGCACTAATTCAGGAAAGAGACCTAGTACATGAGTAGAGCAATATTCTCTCCTTCCTGACCTTGGGGAACAGTGAGGAGAATTCTTCCTGGATGTGTTCTTAGGCCAGAAATACTTCATCCTCTCTGGGCTTGTCTTCTCGGTGAATAACACACTTTGTGTTGAGCAGCCTCTTTTGTCCTCACTCCCTGAATATGTAATATCTATTGAAACCTTGTGAAACACAGAGGTGCCGGAGCTGATTTGCTCATTTTGTGATGGGGGAAGTTAGGTGGAGAGCTTGTTATCTCACAATGATACAAACAATTCCTTGTTCTGAAACCTTCTGCTAGAAGTTTTAATCCTTCCAAATTTCTCTTGCAAGTTTTAGGACATTGTGAATACAAAATACTGACATTGGGTACAAGCTAATTGGAGATTTGGCACATTTTCTCACATGCTGTAATTCAAGGACATTTGCCAAGGGTTAAATCTTGTCTTTGCAAACACGTGTAACAGTAATGTAAATATAAAGGACTCAGGGGCGTAACTAGAGGGGAGCAGGGGGAGCAACCGCAGGGGGGCCCATCTTCTTATTTTTATTATGAGAGATATAGCCTCCTCCCAGAAACCACTGTGGATGAAGCATCGATAGGGGCCCCATCATAGTTTTGCTGGGGGGCTGGGGGGGCCTAGTGATTCCTAGTTACACGACTGAAAGGACTCAAGTTTGCCATGTAAAAAGTCTAGACAGTTTTATTGGCTGGATTTAAAAATAAATACATGTATATCATCATCTCAATATTCATGTTTTAAGAAAAGGAAGCAAAAAAAATTTTTTTGTTTCTATATTTAAATTAGTTTACATTTTTTATAATCTCTTAAACTCCAAGAGCCCTCTGAGTTTTATTCTAAAGGTATCTGTCACATATCCTCATATTTTGAAGCTTCTAAAATTGTTTCCACCACTGAATGGAGGACAGTCTCCTTACCCATGAATTAACAAATAAGGATTAAGGCTTGGTACACACGAAGGGCCTATTTGTCTCTAAGTTGCGACGAATTTGGCCGCGGCCGATCGTCCATTCGTCCGGTCGACCTCGAACGAACGGTCGAGGTCGGTCGCGGACGGCCACTCCCACCAGCAGATATTTTCGGATGAAAATATCTGCTGGTGTGTACCCAGCCAATATCTGCTGGTGTGTACCCAGCCTTAGCCCAGCACGATACAACACAGGATTTCAGGCCCATTTAAGAGCTGGGACACTGCCACTGAGGAATGAATGCATCGTAATAAAGTCCATCTTCGACCACATTGGAAGACTTGTATTAGCAGGGCCGGCCTTAGGATAAATAGCACCCTGTGCAAGATTTGTTACTGGTGCCTAGCACCCCCTCCAAACCCCCCCCTTCAAATCAAGTCCGCCACCTGCGATTACTGTCTTTCAGTATCTGCAGTGCGTGCTTGCATATAGCCTGCCTACATCATTACATAACACGTAACGCACTAACAGGGAGATTCAATAAAAGTTCTTATCGTTAAAAATGGTGCAAATTTTTCCCCAACCAATCAGATCTTATTTAACATTTGAAAGCTAACATCTGATTGGGGTTAGGCAAAATAAGCACCATTTTTAACAATAAGAACTTTTATTACATAGGCATGTTAATGCACAGACACAGCACAGAATACAGACATCTTAAGGCTTACCTGTGTTGGGGCTTTGTCAGTGGGGTGGTGCTGATACATGTGATCTGCAGGACTGTAACTGGGGGGGACTGTGGCACTGATGCACAACTGGCACAGGTGGCCCATATCAAAGGCCGGCCCTGTGTATTAGGATATATCTTGGAGACTTCTAAACATTGGAATGTGAGCTTTACTGCAGTAAGGGATTTTGAATCTCAGGTGTTTTTTGTGCAGGACTTTAAGACAGGGGGACTTAATATCATACAAAGGCAAATATATCTTAAAATCTTAAATTTTGCAAAGTTAATAACAGCTATTTAGGGTGTTAAATTTGTGATTTAATTAGAGCTTCCTGATTATCAATAATTTGGAAGCTGACACGAAAATACAAAATTATGAAGTCAGTTTAAATAAGTTTCAGTAGAGAATAGATACCCTTTAAGAATTTTAAAGAAGTTACTAGTATGAATACACAAGGTATACAGGAATTCTTTTTCTCCTTTTTGTGTAAATTGGTTAAGCCTTCTTACTATTAGTTAGATATCAGGGGCGTGTTTAGGGTGCCTGGAATCCCCCCTTTCTGCTTGGCCCAGTGCAGTCTGCTTTTCCACTTCTCCAGGTGCCTATAGACTGTTACATACTCTGTGAGTCCCCCCTTCTGTGACAGTCCTCCCTTTGACAGCTCCCCACGTGACAGTCCCCCTCCTGTGACAGAGCCCCCCACTCTATGACAGTCCCCCCTCTGTGACAGCCCCCCCTCATTGACAGCCCCCCCTCTGTGACAGCCCCCCCCTGTGACAGCCCCCTTTTTTGACAGCCCCCTCTGTAAACCCCCCCTCTGTGACAGCCCCCCTTTGACAGACCCCCTCTGTGAACCCCCCTCTGTGACAGCCCCCCCCCCGTGACAGCTCCCCCTGTGTACAGCCCCCGCTCTGTGACAGTCCCCTCCTTAAGTATAGCTGACATTTTATTATATATTATATTCTAGACATTAAGCCTGTTACATTAACGGGCGCTAGAATCTCAGAGATCCCAAGGCCAGAATCCCCCAGACACCTAGCAGCCAGGGTGGGTAAATGCACTGACACACGGACTCACAAAACCGGAAGCTGCAGTTAGGCTTTTATTATATAGGATATTGTACATACACAGGAGTGATTGTTCCATATATTTTTATATAGTTTATACAGAATGATTGTTCAATGTGTCCATACATGGTTCAATGTTATTGGCTCCCTCAACTGTAGTAAAGGTAGCCAGTCATGGAAATTTTCTGTCTTGCCCAATACCAATAATATTGAGCAAATTCTGTCAGATCCGCCGTCAGTGTCACAGCTCTGACACTATTAGTAATGTAGTGTAAATGTGGATTTCTCAGTAAATCAGAATGTTAGGTTAGGTACACATCCATTGGATGGTCGGGATGAAGTCAGTGGCAAATGTCTCCTATGGACTGCACTATCGTCAGTGATTTACTGACATGATGTCATCCAATCCAGGCGAATAGCGACCAACATCGTTCACCAACGCTGATGAAAAATCTGTATGTGTGAAACCCAGCCTTAATGAATATACTTTATAACAAAAGTAAAGGGGGTATCTGTTTTAGCTAACTGTGATGATATTAATGGCAAGTAGAGAATATATATACAAGTATCCCACCCCTCCTGGCAGTCGCAGGAATCTCCCACACTAACGCAAACCACCCCAAACTCCCACGACCGCAAGTACCTGTATCTGTCATCTGAAAAGTATGAAGTTGTGGCCCCTCCTGGATCCTGGGCCAGCCTGTTGTTGCAGTTTAGGGTTTCATATGGTTGTTAGAAAAAAGGTAGCATACAGGTGGATTAACATCAGTAATTCTTATTAAGATATGTTGATTCTAGAGATATGTAAGATTATTTCTTGCAACAACATTATCCAATTTCAGATCCAAAATGAGAATCCTATCATCGCTTGTAATTACACTAATTCCTGCTTCCTGCTATCAGTTCTGCTTAATCACTTTGATGTGTATGGCTGCAGTCAGTCCTAAGTGAAAGCATGTTTATGCATCTGTTTTGGAGAGAGATGCCCATGTCAGATCCCTGTGGGAATCCATTAGTATCTACCCTGTAATAAAGTAGACATATTCCATTATCATTTTCCTGCATTTTGACACAGTTTGGTCCAGGGAGAAATAAATATCAATAAAGTGTTTTTTAATTTATACCCTTTAATCTTCCCAATAATAGATTAATAACCAGAACTCCTGGTACCCTTAAGTCCTCACTGGCTTTTATTGATACCAGTTCTGTTGTGTAGGTACAATGATAAAGGTTCGTACACACGTGCGTTCGCGGATGCACGATGTGTAGGAACGTTCGTTTCGGCCGATAATCTGCCCGTGTATGGGCACTTTATCAGCCAAAACGCCTGTTCGGTCGGGGATCATTGCCTAAAGGCCCCATACACAGTTATACAGTATATCTATATACCTAAACAATACTTCTCTATAGTAGCGTACTTCGAAGACACAGGTTCGTTTTGGGATATACTCAGAATAGGACAATAGCCTATAAATGATTTTATATCATTTATTAAAAGTTGACAAAAATAGTGCATAAAAAATATAAAGAAAAACTAAAGTAAATCACTGAACATAAAAACGGTAACACAGGTGAGGGTAAGAAATGGATCAAAGAATGAATACTTAAGGATAATTGGCATCTGAAAAGTCCATGAGCAGATTCCAGAACTTGTTAATCCAGTTATGGGAAAAGTCCAAATAATAGTTCCTGCTGTAAGCCAATATGGTCCGTCCTGTTGGCTAGATGTTATTGAAGATGTTATGATGAACTGCTGAGCTGAGACCCTGGCTCCTAATTTTATCTTTTTCCAGAAAATGGGAGTGGTCTGGTCTCTAGAGGGGTGGACTTGGTTCTGCCCCCGAAGGTGGGTTCCTATTTTTGGAGGGAATTTTAAATATCCAATTCCCCTCTAGTCCATAATCCGTGTACTGTACATGTCACATTCAAAATAATAGCATGATGGTCCATAACTAATTTTACCCAAAAGAATAAGACCAAAACATCTGGGAGATCCTAGGCCTAGGAAGGATAACATCCCAAGTTTGGTTCGGGCTCTCATATTATATCAGGTATCTATAAATGTAGAATTAATGACTGGATAAACTGGGGTATTTATGAAAACCTAAAATAATTCTACATCCTGAATTATTAAGGAATATGAATTACCTTTGATCTGCCAGTTGGTTTCTGCTCAAATCTCAACTAGAAGATTCCCTGCTGTGCTGGTGCCTACTAGCCTGTAACAGTGAATGCATATTACAGGGACTTCACACCTTCCACCTCAGACCTCTTGCTAGGTCAGCTAACATAACAACAAATGGGAATGACTATGGGAAAGGAAGCAGAGCTTACAACTGAACATGAATTTAACCCTATGATTACCCATGACAGGGAACAATGTGGGAGCTGCCATACTGCTGGACCATGCCAATAAGGGGAAATAATTGAAAATTAGGAGTGCAATTTCAGACATTGTGTATGAGGGTTTTACATTGCACTTCTGTTCGTCACATTATGTATCTGCTGTATGGGTGTAATAAGGGTCAGAGATCCCACAAGGCCCCAGTGCAAGAAATATCACCTACATATATTTATACTATTATAATTATGCATCTTCATTAAAAACACAATATTAATATGAAGGAAAAACCACATAACACATTCTTTAAGTGGCAAAAGTATGGGAGGTCACTTTATTAAAAATAAAAAAACATATATATACATACAATTGCAGAGTCCCCTTCTAAACTAAATGAGGTCCACCTTCCCCAATGCTCGATTGTTATTACCTGGCTTTATTAGCCCCAATCGTTCGCCGCCCTTTGCCAGCTGAGTCCCCCTGCAGATCAGCTGGCATAAACCGCGCCCTCACCGTCTAAGTCCCCCCCTGCACATCAGTTGGTGTTTGGAGGTGTAGACAATCGGTAGCTTCCCATTGTCCATTATCGACTTGGCCCACCTTCTTGCAACCTGAACGCATAGCTCAATGCTGCTGGTAGCGCCCCATAACTGATTCAATGGCAACTTTTAACGTTATTTGGGAGAGGTGCAAACCTCATTATGCCCCTTAAATGTAACCCAACTTTTTCCTCTGCCCTTCAGTGACCCCAAAGTAGTTTCCAAGACTATTTTCTTATCAGGGATGGGAGGTTGGGAAAACAAGGTTAGTTCTGATTAAAACTTTTACACAATCTCTTTATATACCCAAATTCCTCATCCTATTTTCCCACCTCACTCTAGCCATGCCCCCCTTTTTTTCTACCTGGCCCAGGTAAGGCACTCCTTTGTTACCTTCCCCTAACCCCTAACCCACTACTGAAAATAGGTCTGAGGTGTAAGGCCTTTGTGATCCTGACCCTTATCAGCGTTTAGTTGCAGCTGCCTCCAGCAGTTATCCTTCTCTTTTATTTATGTGTGTTTATTTATATAACCCTACTAGGTTCATAGCTCTTAAAATTATAATACTACAGCATATACAGACAAGAAGATAATTACAGGCAATTATAAAGGTAAATAGTGAGAATGGTGAAACTGCCTTCCAGCCGACCTGCCCACCGATTTGTGTTTGTTGGGGGTAAGGTGTTCAGATTCTCCAAGCATCTAATGAGGCCCTTCTCACAAAGGTCTTTGAATGATGGGAGGAGAGCCTTTAATGAGCATCTGAGCAGGGCGCGTAGGGTGGTGGAGTGTGCATTTTGCATTCTTGCCAACAAGGGGCGAATACTGCATTCCTACATCCACATGGACACCCGGAACTCTGTGGCCATTGTGAAGGCAAAATGCCTCTTTCATGCCTGGATAATTATGGGACAAGGAGGGACTTGTGTGGATGATAGAGAGAAATGGATTGGTTTCCATTGTGGCTAATAGCCGAGCAAAGTAAGTCCAACCCTAACATTTTTTTAAGTATATAAATGGTAAAAAGATGAGGACTGAGAATGTGGGACCATAAAATAATGGGGCTGAGATGGTTGTAGAGGAAGCTGAAAAGGCTAATCTGCTAAAGCTTTTTTTTTTTACATCGGTTTTTACTGTTGAGTTTCCTAGTCCTTACAGCAGGGATTGTAATAATATGCAGGGTAAATAAGGAGTATTCACATTGGCTGACGAAGGATATGCTACGGAAACAATTAGACAAAGTTAGTATCAATAAAGCCCCAGGGCCAGATGGATTGCATCCTCAGGTTTTAAAAGTGCTTAGTTCAGTTCTATCTAAACCACTGTTTTTCATCTTTTCAGATTCGCTTTGGTCTGGGGATGTGCTGCTGGATTGGAAAAAAGCCAATGTAATACCAATATTCAAAAAAGGTAGTCGTTCACAGCCTGGTAACTATAGACCTGTAAGCCTTACATCGGTGCTAGGGAAGATACTAGAAACTTTGTTACGGATCATATCCTTGACTTTGTCTGCAGAATTGATCTTATTAGTCATAGTCAGCATGGATTTATGAGAAATAGATCATGCCAGACAAATTTTATTGTTTTTTATGAAGAAGCGAGTAAGAATTTAGATTCAGGCACAGCAGTGGATACTTAGATTTTGCTACAGCTTTTGATACTGTGCAACATAGGCGACTAATGTATAAACTGAGGACTGTTGGCCTAGAAGAAAACATTTGTTCGTGGATTGAGAATTGTTTATTGGATTGCAAACAGAAAGTGGTGGTAAATGGAGCTACATCTATGTGGGCTAACGTTCTAAGCGGAGTGCCTCAAGGTTCTGTACTGGGGCCGCTTCTTTTTAATTTGTTTATAAATGACTTAGAAAGGGACATTGAGAGCAAGGTCTCTGTGTTTGCTGATAACACTAAACTATGTAGAGCTTTGGAAACTTCAAATGATGTGCAAGTGCTGCAAGTAGACCTAGATAGATTATCAAAATGGGCAGCAGAATGGCAAATTCATGTTAATAAATGTAGGTGATGCATTTGGGATTTAATATCCCTTGCCACCTACACACATAAATAACTCTGTTTAAGTGAATCTGTAATGGAAAAGATTTGGGGGGGGGGTTCTGGTAGAAAACAGACTTAGCTGTAGCAAAATGCATGGTAGCAACGGCTAGAGCTAGAAGATATTGTCTTGATAAAGAGGGGAATAATTCAAGAGAGAAAAATATTATTCTCCCTCTTTACAAGGCACTGGTAATGCCCCATTTGGAATATGCGGTGCAGTTTTGAAATTCCATATACAAAAGGGGCATCTTGGAAATGAAAGCAGTTCAGAGAAGTGCAACAAAATTAATAAGGGGAATGGAGGGGCTTGAATATACAGGCAGATTAGACAAGTTAGCGCTGTTTACATTGGAGAAGCCACGTTTGCGCTTGGGAATATGATAACCCTATAAAAATATATTAATGGGCCATACAATAAACTCTCTGGTGCATTGTTCACTAATAGGTCATATCAGAGGACTCCTGGACATACTTTAAGGTTGGAAGAAAAGAAGTTTCATCTTCAGGTTAGTTTACAGGGTAACCCTTTAGAAATAAAAAAAAATAACAAAAGTGGTATAAAGGTGATACCTTTATTGGCTAACTAAGATAATCATAGCAAGCTTTCAGTACATTCTAGTTCCTTTTTCAAGCTGAACTAGAATGTTCTGAAAGCTTGCTATGATTATCTTAGTTAGCCAATGTATCACCTTTATACCACTTTGTTATTTTTTATTTCTAAGGGGTTACCCTGTAAAGATTTTTACTGGCTAACACGTACAACCACATTTCCCTGCATCTTCAGGTTAGGAAAGGTTTCTTTACAGTCAGAACAGTGAAAATGTTGAACTGTCTTCCAGCAGATGTGGTAATGGCAAGTTCACTTAATAGCTTTAAAAATGGCCTAGATAAATTTCTAAAACTAAAAAATATTGAGAATTACTGGTATTAATACATATACTGTAGATCTGGTTGATCCAGGGATACTTTCCGATTGCAGTTTAGTGTCAGGAAGGAATCCATCCACCACAGGATGTGCAAGATACTGTCTGTCATTTTTCAAAAAATCAGGCTACACACAGTCCCGAATGTTTTCCCTATGCACAGCATATACACAGCATAGGGAGAAAGCTCTGGACTGTATGTTCCCTCAGCCCGGGGCCAACTCCCCTATAGGGAGTCTACTGCGGCTAAGGTTAATTTTCCCTATGAAGAGGGCAATTTTCTTGATGTTTTTTGTACAAGACAGGGATCCTTAAAAGTCATAGAGCATAAAATAAAACCAGACTTGGCTAGTGCACCAAAATTCACAGAACAGACTACCAGCAGGGGGCCGGACTAGAAGCAGAGTGTGTGATTGGCTGAGAGGCAGCCAATGACAGATGCGGCTGTCGGCTATGCAGAATACCCGGGGAACCAAGCTTTGTAAGTAGAGTTCTGCTGCTTTTTTAATTAAACAAACATGGCGGTTGGGGGTGGGCTAGGGTGCCCTACACTACAGAAAAAGCTTTTATAGGTAGGGCACCAGGCATCCAGATGACTCACAGAGAGCTTATCCTCTTCAGCTTTTCAAACTTTGCGCAGACACTGCAGAAGAACCATTTGGAGCAGAGATTTAAGTTAAGGATTTTTCAACACTACACAGTGGGGCCCAGTAGTGGGTTCAATTATAGTTTTGGGGGTGGACATGTACTTTAAGAAACTATAGATAATATATAGATATTTTAATTCAAACAACATATTGAATAATGGTTGCTATCTATATAGTTTTAAATAAATCATACTTTGCTTACCTTCCATTTGCTTTTAGAGATAGTGCTGCTATGTGGCTGTTGAACACACTGATAACTTGATATGATTATCCTTATATTGTTGGACCTTTTGTAGTATATACATTGGCTTGGTGGGTCATGTTGTAAGCCAAGTCCAGTTTTGGTAGGACATTGGTAGGCCATATATTAAAAGCAAATATTGTTGTCTCCTCAGTATCAGAAATAAACAAAAGTACATGATATCACATCAGTACCATTACGTTATTAAAAAAGGCTATGAAATCACTTCAGTTTAATACATACCGTATATACTCGAGTATAACCTTCCTGAATATAAACCGAGGTATTTACTTTTAACTGATAAACTAGGAAAACTGCTTGACTCGAGTATAAACCGAGGGTTGACTTTCTCCCATAGGAAGCCCCATAGATAGTTCCACAGACAGTCCCATTCACAGCCCCATAGAAAGTCTCATATACAGCCCCATAGAAAGTCCCATACACAGCCCCATAGAAAGTCCCATACACATCCCCCATAGAAAGTCCCATACACAGCCCCATAGAAAGTCCCATACACAGCCCCATAGAAAGTACCATACACAGTCCCATAGAAAGTTCTATACACAGTCCCATACACAGATGTGCCCTGCATAACTTTCTGTGCAGCCTGAACACTTAAAGATTGTTTTTTCCCTATTCCCTTGCAGTTTGGGCTGATCTGAGCAGGAAAACAATTCTAGATGAGGAAGGGAGATGTGGTGTGCAAGGGTAGAAAAATCTGACCATAGCTACAACCTAAATATCCTAAATATTGCTTTCAATCTTCCAGAATCTCCTAAAAATGTATTTAAATCTGACATACATGCATACATTGACGTATAAACAGTAGAGAAAGTGCAGAGGTACCCACAAGGACTTAGATGCAACTCATTCAGAAATTGCTTGAAAGCGTTTATTCTCACAAAACATGTTTCAGACAGAGTCCTTCTTCAAGTGTACACTTGTCCTTGTGAGTACCTCTGCACTTTCTCTACTGTTTATATGTTTCATGTTCTGGGGCAGAACATTGGAGGATAATACCCAAGGCAGCTATTAGCCAGTGGAAAGAGACTGTGTTTTGGATACATACATTGACTTTTGCATATACCGTATCTACCAAAGAGTAACATGGTGCCAGAAAGGTAATCTGAGATGGAAACTTTCAAAGTTGTCAAGGCTTGACACATCTGCTTTCTCATGGCATAACTTTCCCTTATCTGTTTTAAGTCCCTCTCAGAGTAACAACCCCTCCCCTAAAGGAGAGTTCTCATCCCTGGGAAGGTTTCTCTCCCCTTGTTTGCTTGTAATTAGAGATGGACCCAAAACCGAACTTGAACCCGAGTTTGAGCCGAACTTCATGAGTTCAGACGAACTCCAACTATTCGAACTAGTTTGTGTTCGAACTAGTTCTGGACTTTCCGGACTCGCGGCTATATTTTCGATTATTATCGTAAATTTTATAATTATCAAATTTACGGGCCGTTCTCTAACCCTTGAATGTATCGTTCACTAACCCTCGAAAGTATCATTTGTTTTCGGTAACGTTCGAATGTATGGATCATTTTCGCTAACACTAGAATGTACCATTCGCTAACCCTCGAATGTAGCCTTCGGTTTTCAGTAACCCTCGAAAGTATCATTCGTTTTTGGTAACCCTCGAATGTAAGGATCGTTTCCAGTAATCCTCGAATTTATGGTTCGCTAACCCTCGAAAGAATCTTCCTTTTTTGGTAATTCTCAAAAGTATTGTTCGATTTCGGTAACCCTCAAAAGCATAGTTCGGTAACCCTCGAATTGGGTTATAGTTCGGTAACCCCCGAATGTAGCTTGCGCAAAACCCGACAATCGCCTGCTCGTGTTTAAGAAGTTTTTAAAAAGGTTATGGTGATAGTGACATGTTCCCCAGACAATTTCCCAGGTGCCACAGCCATTTAGATTACCATTGTTAGTTTAGCTGTAAATCATCCGGACTTTTCGAACTATCTCTCTCCCATTGACTTTAATGGGTCCGAATTTGAACTTTCGACTTTCAAACTTTTACTGGAGTTCGAAAGTTCGAAAACGGACTGAACTTTATATAATTCGGCCATCTCTACTTATAATAAGATTGCTATATACTATATACCTATGCACTTCAGTATATCAGATCTATTTATGAGGATATAATGTCTATGTTGTTATGTAGGGCTTCCCTCCAATATACTGAATTGAGTCCTCTTACATTATAACTCATTATCTTAATCCTCATCTAGGCTTCGAGTTGTTGATTGATTGAGCTGTATCCGTTATCTGCTTATTTCTTTGAAAGCTTAACTTGTATCTTTTGTTCATAATAAATTTGTAAAATATTAAAACATTGATAAATTTAACATTGTTATCAGTAATCTTATAGTTATTTACATAAAGAAATTTTAGAGGAACATTTCTAGTTTGTGGGGTAGAAAACATATTACCATATGTTTGCTTCTATCAGTTATTACCAACAATGAATTTTTTTTTGTTAAAGGAGAAACATTTATATCATTGCCTTTATTTGTTTACTATTTCAGCTAGTATTATTAATGGGCACTCAGCAAGGCCCCTCTGAGACACTTATACGAATAATATGAATATATTTTTAACACATAATGTGTCCAGACAAAGTCTGGATTTTCTGGATCTTAAGGTTGAGGCTAGGGAAGGTAGATTGATAACAAAACTATATCGCAAACCAACTGCGACTAATTCCCTGCTCCACTACAGCAGTTCCCATCCCAAACCATTGGTGCAGGGGATCCCAAAAGGACAATTTATGAGGCTTCGTAGGAACTGCACCAATGATGAGGACTATATGGAGATGTCTCAGGACTTAACACATAGGTTTTTGGAGTGTGGTTACCCTACACATTTAGTCAATAGACATAAAAGGGAACTGAGGAGCATAACACAGGAGGATTTGTTAACTGCTAAAAGGTGCCGTAACTTATCGGATATTATTTGTAAGAGTCATTATGAAAGATCTACCATACCCCTTAATAGGGGCAAACGTCAAATTGGTACATATGGGTGTGAAGACTGCAGTTTTTGCAACTATATGGTGCAAGGCAATACTTTTTATGACAGCAAAAAGTTACAATTGTAACAGTAAAGGGGTTGTTTACTTGCTATCATGTACCTGTCCCTTTCTTTATGTAGGGAAGACAAGACAGAAACTGAAGGAACGTCTCAGCTCTCATCTATCTAATATCAGGAATGCACATAGGAATGTACAGGCGGGCAGGACACTGACCAATGTGGCAGATCATTTCCTAGGCATACATGGTGGAGATGGAAAAGCCCTCAGATGTACTGTGATAGATAATGTCAATTTAGGCATGAGAGGGGGAGATGTAGAAACTGCATTATTGAAAAGAGAAGCTAAATGGATCTTCGTCCTTGGGACTTTGATGCCTGAGGGTCTAAATGAAGAATGGGATCTTACTCCATTTATTTAAAGTCTTGACCTTCTATGTCTTTATCTAGGATGTGATATGATGCCTGCATTTACCCATATCCGATGGATTGCTATCTGATATTTCATAAATGGCTGACGTCTGGAATTCCTCTTTATGATGGTCGTTCTGGATTCATCGTGTTATTATATTATATGAGATGGCTTTATTCTTTGGAACTACTTACCCTACAACTGGATAATTGGAGATTCATTATTATTTTTTCTGTTTCAAATATTTTTGCAAGGGCTCTTTTTGGAGGGCCTGTTCTGGAATTAGATGAGCCATATAATTGGGCAAGTTTTGGAGGGGATATAGATGTTTTTCAAGAAAAACATTAAGAAATATCATCATCGTTGTATGTTTGGTTTCAAAAAGATTCGTAGAAATATTTTTCATTTTGGATTTATTAATTTGGATCTCGTTTGGTTATCCTTGAATATCTACGCTGATTATGGGTATGGACTCTTTGTTTAAAGATAATAACCTCCATGATATCCTTAAATATCTACGACAATTATGGATATGGACTTTATGTATAAAGATGATTACCTCCATAATAATATGAGATGTATATATTAACTATGAATAATGTGTCTGCTATAGTATAAGTAGTCCTTTAAGTACTTTAATTATGTATACTTGTTTGGGATTTTGGCACCTATCTACTTGATTCTTTACTGATGCTTACTGATACTGTGTCAATATGAGGGTTTCTCCACCCGGTGTCCTTTCTCTATTGGGTTTCTGTCATATATTTCCTGTTTGCTTATTGATCGACAAGGGTTCGGTTTAGTTCTACGGCATTTAAATATTGCTTTCTCTGTGAATCACATTGGGACTGTAATCTCGTAGGTTCCGAGGTTTAGTCATGTGATGCGGATATATTATGAACAGCTCCTTGCGTATTTTGGTAGGAGTTCCCGTTTATGTTTTGGTACACAGTGAAATATATTGCAGTAACTGAGCATTTCAGTTTCTTGGGCTATAAAAAGGTGCTACAAGGTTGTGCTTCCATCACTTCCTCTGTTGAGAAAGTCCGGGATTGGACGAAACGCGTCCAATCTGTTCTGATTTTATTTGCTCCTGTGCTTCTACCTGGTCATTTGATGGGCTAAGTATTGCCATTTACTATCTCACCAGTCTAGAGATCTGCCATGTGTCAGTGTTTTGCTGCCTAATTTGCCTCCACTTGTTTAGCTCTCATATGTCTTTAGGAGGAGTGTATTTTTAGATATATTCACTATGCACTATTGATCTATTGTGATAACTACTGCCTCTATTATGACTAATGCTGCTATCATTTTAGATGACTGGCTATTGTACATTAGTTAATGTGATTTAGTCCTTCATGCTAACAGGTGTGTGTATGACTGAGTGAATGGATATACCGGTATATCATAATGATTATGTGAATATTGAACCAGGATTTGCACAGGAAGTGTTTTTAATGTCAATTATTTGCACTTTATTATTGCCCTCCAGGGTTGGCTAACTTTGCACAAATAATAAAAATGTCTTTAATTTGTAGCACTAATCAATGTGTATGATTGATTATTTGTATCATTAATCATTGTATTTGTATGATTAATCAGTTAGGTGTGTCCTACTAATCCACAGCTGTTTCTTGTGTTCTACAAAACCCCCCAAAAGCAAAAATTTCCAATTCCGCTCCCATACTCACAAGCTCCTCGCTACACCAGCCGCCGCTTCTGGTTTCCTCACTCAGTCTCCACTGTGGCTGCTATGTTCTTCTTCTGTTCTTGCGCAGCCGCAGTGGAGACTGCCCCGGGAATGGCAGTCAGTGATTGGCCGTGATGTCACTGTCACGGCCGACACTGACTGCCTCACCTGGAAGTGGAGAGCCGCGGCGGTGGAGCAAGGAGGAGCATGTAAGTATAACAGCTCAGTGTGGGAGCGGAATTGGAAATTTTAAACATAACAAGGTCCTGCTTTTGTGGGGTTTTGAAGCAGGTAAAGATTTGCGCGTGGAGGGGTGGACATTCCCTTTAAGGTTTGCGGCGCCAAGTCTGCTAGAAATTGAATGTTATTGTATTTCGCCGGTAAATCTTTTTTTCTTCTAATGGCAAAAAACTATTTATCTTTTATTTGGAAAAAGTGTAAGCGTAATATGACATCTCTCGGTGTGTTTGGGGGAGCTGCTTTGGATTTTGGTAGCCTGTGTATGCGATCTATTACTAGATCTAATTCCTAATTTCAATAAGTTTGTGGTGTATTCCAATAATTGGTTGTTTTTTACTGATTCTGAGACACCTCGTAGCTTTAATTTATTTCTTCTGCTACGATTTTCCAGATCAGTTAATTTGGTTTGGATGATTTCCACTGAATTATGAGCACCAACTAACTTATTGTAAGATGTGGAAAATTTATTTTCAATGTGTGATGTTCTGTCACCAATTTCTATAATGTCTTTTTTAAGATCTTGTATTAATGTGGAAATGTCATTTATAAACGCTTTCTGCTGGGATGTAAACATATCTTTTAAGATTTTAATAGTAATTGGGGCCTCTGTACAGTCTGATAGTTCATTTTGGTAAGGTTCACCTTGTGCTTTCAGTTTGTCTGTGTCTACAGGACTGCTGTTCTTGCTGGATGCTGGAGAGTTAACGTGGCCACCCATATGAATGATGATAGGTAAATGTCACTTGAAAAAGGGTGCAGTGTGGCTCGAAACATGTTGTGTTGACACATGTAATAAACCGCCAGTTGCAGTTAAGCTGCGTGTCGCTTGAGTGTTACCTCTATCAACATTGTATTTATTTGAATTTTCTCCACTGGTTATCGCCGCTTTCTAAATTGCGATAAGTCGAAATTTGGCGAAAAGGCGGTTATAACAATGCTGAAAAATTTAAAGAACCTTTAGAAATATGCCCCTAAGTGTAAACTTGGCATATAAGGCCCCATTTTGGAAGGGAATGTGTGTGTGTGTGTCTGCGTGTTGCAGGATTTAAAAATCAATAATCTTGCTATGGCATTTAAATTTAATAATTCATTCTGATTTAATACATCATTTTTTTTATAATGAATATATCTGTATTTTTTATAATGAATTGAGCTAAGGACACAGTTTTCTCTACCTTCACCCTTTATCTGTATAAACAGAGAAGAGAACCCCTATGCAAGTGAGTTGTGACTTTGTCAAGACAATATAGGTATTCAAAGTCCAGTCTTCCCCTTGAGGCTTTGCTGTCTTTGCCTTGTCCATATCTCTGGGGTTGATACAGTCCTTTGCAGGTGTATGAAACAACTGGGCCCCAATATCTAAAAACAAACACCACTGTCAATTTTCTGTAATTTTGCAGTTTTATTCCCTTAGTTCTGTAACCAGTGTCACCACATCTTTTTTTTCACAGTTGAGACAGGGGGTAGAGGGAGGTGCCTGTCAGTCCCAACCGATGACTCTCTTGCTAACTGTGCATGTGTTAAGCATCAGGACTCGGGCCCTGAAAGCAGGACTTAAAGGGGAGGTTCAGTACAAATACATACACTTTTTAGAAAAAAGAGCAGTATTTTTCCATCCTAATGACCTGAATCTGCCCATTCAGCATTGTATCTGTGCATAAATAAATGCTTCCGAAATATTGACTTCCTGTTTACAGGACCCCTAATAGAGATTGTTATGGTCTTACCCTTGACCCAGCGCCTGGGTTGATTCAGTTGCTCAGTAGAGATCTAAGCATCTTTGACCCCATTCAACAGCCAATCAGTAGAAATTACTGTTAGGAAAATTTCAAGGTAGTGTGCATTCTGGGAAGAATAAGAACCATTACAGAACCTGTAATGTCAGCTCACTAATGTCAACAGCAGGGAATAGCAAGGGATATAAATTCTACAGATTTTCAAAAAACAACATAATATGAAGAATAACTAGGTATAACTAGGTATGAATAATACAAACTAAGGACTTCTTCCTCTTCCTCCCAGCAACCTTTGATTAGTTTTAGACCTGGTTGAGCAGGTTCAGAAGGAGGTCAGTCAGTAGATACTGAGCAGTTGCAAATATCATAGCTGTATCCAGTAAGGGAGGGAGCAACACTAACAGGTCAATAAACTTGGCCAATAAAATAAAATTTCAGTTTGACTCTGTTGGATTTTATAAGTTCCCAGTTCCATGTTGCTGTAGGGTGGTAAAAAGTAACCGACAATTTGGGATATAGGTGTAGGGAACTGGTAAACTAGTAACCCATTAGCCTTCTTGTTCTGGCAGGATTTGGTCAGTAGGGGTCGCTGTATAGAAGTATAAAAGGGAGATCAGCCATGTGCTTTTACTTTCTGACTTCCTGGAGTTTCCCCAGAGGAGAGGGGAGAGAATGGGACCTCAGATTATCTGGAGTGATAGATATGAGTAAGGTAGATAGTGAGCAGCCTGAGCTCCAACAAGGATTTAGCAAGGACTAGAGTGACCCAAGAATAGGGACATAGTGCCAGATATAGGGCTAGACGTTTTCACTACAGTGACCTGTGAGCTGGGGTGGCATTTACAAGCTGATTGTTACTTATGCTGTTTCTGATTCCTCTGGTTTGTGAGTATTTATGTTAAATGCCATGCTATGTCACCTCTATTGTTCTAATTGCAAGCCCTACTAATTTTTGTCTGTTAATAAATAAGCTACTGTTTAATTTCAAGAATTACTGGTGACCATTTATTGCATTCTACCTAGAGTGATAGTTCAACAACCCCCTGCCTCCAACATAAGAGTCTTGTGCATGAAATTTGGAACAGGTAGACAGTCTCTAGAGCGATTAAGTACATCCATTTTACTATTGCCTTACATAGGCATAAAGATCAATTACTCCCACTTAGTGGTGGGGGTCACCGGAATCCAATCCTGACATGCTCCTCCTGTTGGTCCATCAGGGGATATCCAAGTCATCATTATAATAATTTGTGAGACTAGTCCACAACGAATCCCATAGTGCAGAGGTGTAGGTAGGTCTCCTTTATACAGATAAATAACGGGCAGTTTATACGATTATAAACTGCAGTATATAGAAATCTATATAACTATTGAAAAATGTACTTAAAGGAAAGGCTTCTCCCCTGAGTGGCACATTGCAACTTTGCGCTTTTCCTCTGCAATGAAGAAGACAAGAAAATACAGAATGAACAAGTGCATATAACACCGTAATAATTATACAATATACCATACACAAGAGCTACAGTGTGGTATGTCTTTTTATACAGGTCAGGGAACTCTGAGGTGCCCCCCCCTCCCCTGCGCAAAAAATGAGGATCTTTCTAGAAAAGCCCCTAAACCTAGACCTCGCTAGGTTTAAATTCGGATTCTGAATATACTTACATCATTACATCGCAGTCCTTCTGCTGGTTCTACTTCAGAAGTGGCCGGACCGGAAGGTGCTCAGGTTTGGCCCCTTCTGCTGCTTCCACGACTGGACGAAACAGCAGAATTAGAGCAATGAAACAAAGGCTGGTAAGTTTATTTAGAACCCGAATATGCACTGTTTACAACCATATGCAGCAGAAGAGAAAGATAAGTGTCATTTAACACTACACAATGGGGCATATTTATAAAGAAATGAAAATAGCGGCAAAAAATTACCGCCGCGGCTGCGAAAATAGCGCTATCGTCGTATTTATAATGGCGAGCGCCATTCCCACGATATGTATCGCGGCCGCGATGTGTTGCGGTAATTTTAAGCCCCTTCGCGCGATACTGTATAGTATCGCCGCGAAGGACTTAAAATCCCTTCGACGCCTCTCCTAAGGGGGCGGGGCATACGCCCACCCCGCCCACAACCTCCTGCGGCGACGGAGACCACCCGCCGCCGCTTCCCTATCTGCGGGACCCTTAGCCCCAAAAGGCACTTATCAGTGCCGCAAAGGCCCTTACAAGGGCCGGGGCGCAAAGGCCCTGCAAGAGCCAGGAAGGGGGGGTCCCGGTTAGCTGCGGGACCCTAAGCCCCAAAAGGCCCTTCTCAGGGCCCCGCTGGAGGGAGCCTCCACCCCTCCCAGCGGCTCCCTCCTTTCCCTCCCCCGGGAGCGGCGGGGCATGGGGGCTTGGAGGGGTTGCTGGGGAGGGGGTGGCGCGGCGGGTGGCCTCCGTTCCGAGATTGCGTGAGTGGGGAACGGGTTGGGAGGGGCTGCTGGGAAGCGGCGGCGGGGGTGTGGGCGGGCGGTGTCTCCGGGGCGGGTGCGACCCCCGCCGCGGGTTGCCTGCCTATCCCCGACGCGGGAGAGCAGTAGACTAGCCGAGCGAAACCAGTACCGCCGCTTATAAATAGAAGCGGCGGTAACAGGTAAGTATCGCCGCGAAGGGTTAACGATTCGTTAACTTTTCGCGGCCGTTTTCGGACATTTATAAATCGCGTTAAACGCGATTTATTCGTTAATGTCAGTGAAAACGGCCGCGAAAACCTAATGAAGCTTTATAAACATGCCCCAAAATTTTAGTTGGTAGGGGTGAATATGCCCTTTAATAACTAATAATCAGTGATCAACTAGAAAGGCATGTATTACAGAAAATATGTATTTCCTATGTTAAGGATTTGTTGATGTGTTGGACTGATGTGTTAGTGGAACTAGTTATAGCCATAAAGGGGGTTGCACCTTCCCAGTAAACTGATGCTGAAAAAAACAGTTTTTTCTGAACATTAACCAAACTGTTCTTTGTTTTTTTAATTCTACTCATTACTTCCCACAGGGGCCATAGCGGTTGCAATGGGACCCTGGAGCCAAAGGGGGCCTTACCAGATCACTTGCAGGCATGTCTGCCCATGTAAGAAAAAATTTGCCCCACATGGTTCAGCCCTACAAACCCTGTTTTCATTTTACTTAAACCTTTCATATATACTCCCAGGTTTAGATATTCTACTTACAAAACCTTGTCTTCATACTGGTAAATGCTGTCAGTCACAGCTGTGATGGTGAAATTACGGCCAATGGCTGGCGGCTGTTACAGAACTAGCCAACTCTGCTGCTGTACACACTTATAACAATAAAACAAAATACAGGGTTTTGCACAGCTACCTTCAGTGTTAGAGATTGAATTATAGCACTGGGGATAAAGATAGCACAGAAAGAGAGTAAGTATCCTCCTAGATAGTGCAATCAGTAGTTATTAGTAATGTAATAATTAATTAGTAATTACTAATGACTACTGATTGCACTGTAGGGGGATACTTACTCTCTTTTTTGTGCCACACTCATAACTAACCAGCTCGCAGCAGCAGCAGAGTAGGTGTGACAAAGCCAGCAAGGGATCTGGGTTTTGTAAGTAGAATATCTGAGCCTGAGACCATCTTTAAAATGGTTAAGGGTGGATGTGCCCTTTAAAAACCTGGCTGCAGTTTGGCCGGGTTGGGTTGAACTACATCGAACTGGTTTTTAAGTGGGTTGGGGGGCATCTAAAATCTTACTATGGGTCCTTCTAGCTATGCCCCTGATTTCCCATTGTAATGGAAACAAATGCTTGTGTCCAACATCCTACCATTTTTACAAACGTTTGGTCTATGTTTCATTCTGTTTAATGTATTTCATATAAATGAGAACTAATAAAATGCAGCTTTGCCTTTTATACCTAAATAATACCTTAAAATACCTTAAAACTATTTGCTCATTGTTGTAGCCTCTCTTCCTGTTTGGAAGAGTCCTTTGCTGCTGGTGTCAGCCCCAATGGTGGGACTGGTACAGTATAAAGACTTGGCCACCTGGTAGGTGCAACCAATAGCAAAGCTGATTAAAAAGCAGTGCCTGTCAGAAATATAGTGGTCGGGTCCTGGTCTTCATTACACAGGGAACCATGTGGGCATAATTCGTCCTTGGAGTTCAGTTTAAGGTTAGTTAAGGCCACAGTATGGTAATTCCATAATGTTAAAATACAAATCTGATACTGGATGTAAAGCTTACTGTGCAATGCCCTTTATGGTTTTTGCATAGGGTTTACTACATGTGCTGATTAAAGGACAATCTAAAATATAAAGAGAAAGTTTAAAGCGCAAGTCCAGCCCTAAAATGAAAACTTACATCCAGGTAAATCACCCCCCAAAACCCTAAACGGTAATAGTTTGAAATGTGAAATATATAAGTCTAACCTGAAATCCTGTTTCCCCTGTTTCTGCTTCCTGGTTCTTCCATTTAGTAACTGTCAGTTATGGATTTGTCAGTTGACATCACAGCCAATGACTGAATGTTAATCCCCTGTCTGCCTCTTCTGAGCATGCCCAGGCTCAGTACAGGCTCAGTACAGGTTTCTAAATGAGATTCCATGAGGCATCCAGAAGCATAGCAGGCATACAGTAATGAATTCATAGGACAAACTATGATATATCAACATATTTTAAAGAGGCCATTCTTTCTAAAAAGATGTTCTTATGAGGGTGGAGTTGTCCTTTAAGTATAAATTTTAAATTTAACTTGAAAGGATGCACAACTCTATTAGGGCTAGATACCACTATCAAGCACAGCAGCGCATGCTGTGTACTCCATGTGCTCTGCATTCTGGGACATTTCAATGTTATTGGCACGCATGCGACCCAATAACGTACTGGACCACAGCGCACACAGTGGGTACTAACCGAATCATTGCACTAGCAATAAGAACCGGAAGCGTGAACGCAGCACAAATCGCACTCCAACACCCAGTAGTGGGACCTACCCCTAAATGTGAGTTTCTACATGTGCTGTGAGTTTTAAAACCTATGTCTGTGACACAGGTAATCAACACTGGTAAGGTCTGCTCACCGCTATACACAATCAAGGGGCAGCTAATCAATTCTGATTAGGTAAAAAAAAAAAAAGCGAGAGAAAAAAAAGAAAGAAAAAAGAAAGAATTAGTTTCTTTCAAGCCAAATTAATTAGTTTCCAGACCATCTGCTGATTGTAGGATATTAGCAGGGCTGCATTCTGCATGTGTTTTTGTTAGGTATCCTCTGGTTTTTTTGCTCATCTGACAACTCTACATCAAATAAATGTAATTATCAGTGCTGCACCAATTGCTTTATCTGGTTCAACTTTGCCAAATGTAATTTTAAAGTGAAACTATCCTAGTTGGGGCAGTCACTTAAGCACTTGACATCACAGACAATTACTGACAGCCAGTACTGAAGTCTCATCTGCTGCTGTACGTTAAAGTATGAAGCAACAGTAGAGGAGGTGTATAGCTGCTAGTGAGGGATCGGGTCTGTAAGTAACTTTAAAAGCATCTTTAGAAGAAGTAAGTAGAGCAAAAACTAAGTTGGGGGTGGGGGAAGTATATACAAAAATTTTGTGTATGGTGGGTGGAATGTCCCTTTTAACATATGTAGTAATCCAGATTGATGCTAAGGGTTTTTTCTGCATATATATTGTATGGATATATATATATATATATATATATATACTTGACTCAGTTTGGCATGGCATGCTTTAATCCTAACATCCTAACCATACCCGGAAAAATCTCAGCAGTCCTGGTCAGCAGGACAGTCAGTAGTAGGATGGTTTACATCCTAGAATATGAAGGAATCGATTAGTAATGGGCATGATTATAAAACATATGGAAAAATGTCCCTAATTAGTTCTGGAAAGATCAGTTGCATAAATGGCAAAAAAAGCTGTATATAAGTAAATCATCCCCAAAACCACAATAGTAAAAAAGCTGACAGATGTAGGACTTACCTGTTGCAGTAAAATGTTTTCCCCTTTCTTCTGACCTCATTTCCGAGTTCTCCAAGCTCTTCTACAAGCTTGCACTTGCTCAGAGGAGGTCACTAGCAGAATAGCATTCAGTCATGGCTATGATGTCAATGATTATGTCCATGACTGACATATTCTAACCAGAAAAAGCAGGAAGCAGAGAGCAGATAACCGGGCAGCATTTCAGGTTAGATTTATATCTCTTAGCTTTCTAACTACTGCATATACAACTTTTCATTATCTATTTATTTTAAAATGTTGACCGATCGGTATTATCATCCACGACTGGCAGAAAATATTGAAACATGTATGGCTACCATAATGGTTACATTTCAGTAAGCATGTTCTATACTTATCCACTATATCATTCCACTTTACAATACATCTAATATGGACATCTGCACTTCCAGCAAAATTAGTTTCCTGTACATTCCAACTTTGTATATCTTAAAGACAATATGGAGGTAGGCATCAAGTCACCTGCTGCTGCATTCCCAGGTGCCTGTGCTGTGCACACTAACCTTTATTACTGTAGGTTCTGTTGCCTGGGGCAGGTGGCTTGCCATGCCTAATCGTCCATATATATTTAGTTTAGGTTTATTCTGAGCCTGAGTAGAAATGGATTTTGCACCCCAATTTTATAAAGGAACTTTCTGTTTGAAGCCCTGTGCACACATGCACACACGTGTCCAACCCGCGATGCATGAGTATCAGACGAACGTCCATAGTCCAGCTCATATCCCAACATTCTGATTTGATAAAATGTCATTAATATCTGTCTGTGTCAGACTTACCTCCTAAAATGGCACAGTTATAATAACTGCAAAGCTCACAAGTGCTGTTCATGATGAAAATATTCTCTTTCTTTCCCAAGTAATTAAACTTCTCAGCCACTGGGATTAAAACTTCCTTCTCTTTAGGGAAAAATGAAATCTTGTGAATATCAACCCCAAAGCAGGATGTTAGTTCAAACAAAAATCCAGTGTTGTATTGCTTAGCGACCTCTACATTTAATGAGGAAGAGGTAAACCTCCCAAACCGGAGAACCTGGTCTGACACTTCATATGAGTCATCAGTTCCTCTGTAGGTTTTGTATAGTCTCTTGGATTTCCTTTGAAGTACCTGCAAAGCTCTGGTCAGGTAGAAATGAAGAGACTTAAAGTTGAAGTTTATCATATAGTGGTCTCTAGATTTACCTGCCATGCTCACATTCTCATTAAATACTTTGTAAATTGGATTCCCCTCTGGCCAGTCAGTGGTATAAACTCTTATGGCCATACCAAACTCATCCTTAAATCCTGGAGGTAGGCGAACAGTGACCTTAACTTTATGCCAGTCGACTTCTGCACGGTTCCAGGCTGAGCCAAATTGTGGATTTTTTGATTTCTCCAATTTCAGGATTTTGGGCATGATCTCTGTTTCCAGTTCTTCTGAACATCCCAGATACTGATCATCAAATGCGTTGTCCATTAGGTCCAGGTTCAGAAGACTGCATTTTGTCTGAAAGAAAAGACTATTACTCAACTGAAAAAAACAGTTCAGAAAATAGTTATTGTATAATATTTGAGGTTGAATATAAAGACATACGTCCATCTAGTCCAACCTACTCAGCATTACCCATATTTCAGTTGATCCAGAGAAAGGCAGAAAAAAAACAAAAACAGTTTGAAGGAGAAAAAAATGTATTCCTGACCCTGGATCAACTCCAACTTAATGTATCAATACCAGTAACATGCAACATTTTTTATTTTTAGAAATGCATCCAGATTTTTTTTAAACTATGCAATGAACTCCCCATCACCACATCCAATGGAAAACAGTTCCATAGTTTTACCATTTACCATTGTGACAATGAAAAACCCTTTCCGAACTTGAAGACTAAAGGTGACCATACACATGCGATTTGCACAGCATGTGTGCCAACAAATCACATTGGTATCTGTCAGCACACATGCTGTGGGAACAGCACACACGGACCTGACCGAACCCCATACGCGGTATGGGAATCAACCGGTCGTGCAGCCATACACAGCACGACCGGTTCGGCTCCCTCTACTTAAAGTAAAGTGAGCTGATACTGACCAACGGAAATTTTCCGTCATTCCCAATCGATCGGAGTGATGACTACAGTCATTCCTCGGCACTCCAATTGGTAGGGAACAGCCCCCTATCGTTTGTGTGTATGGCCACCTTCAGCTTTTTTTCTTCCAGCCTTAAGGGATGCCCAAGTGTCCTTAGGTATGGGTCTCTTTATAGGGAGGGGTTGGGGGTGTAATGTGGTCATGGGGGCTGCTGGGAGATATTGGTGATGGGTCTATGTATAGGGAGGCATTAGAGGTATAATGTGATCATGGGGGCTGCTGGGAGATTTTGGTAAAGGGTCCCTGTATGTTCCAGTTTTTTTTTAAGAAAAGGATTCTGTTCTTATAATAAGAACTTATGACTCCATAGTGACAAGTTATATGCACTAAATATATGATTGAGCGAGTGTCTTTTATGATACCCACGCAGCAGGTGCAATGAAGGGGTTAAAGCAGTGCTGTAACTGATATAGAACTTAACTCCTTTAAAGCGCATCACGTTTCTGGGTAAATGAGCCCACTGGTGACTTGCAGTTAACCGCTGCTGCAAAGCCATAGTAGATAGGCACAGGAGTATTAAGGCAACTAACTTATAAAATAAAAATAAATCAAACAAACAGGTCTAGGTTTGGCAATGAAATTGCACTGTATACTGAACTAATTTACCTCAGGCAGGAAGTTACTGAGTGTGTTCTTTGTGATGGAACTTTTCCTTATTATTTTATTGTCTGTAATAGAGGCATCTGAGTCCACTTGACAAATATCTGAAGAAGAATAAATGTGTTAACACACAATGTTAAAATGGAGAGTCTGTTTACTTAAGGTGACATCCCTGGTGTCTATAGGCCACCTGTGTCCTTTTGTCTATAATAGAACTGCTGATCTCTCTCTCCTTACTGCTCATACACTGGTTTTGGGGCAAATGCTAGAGAAATACAGTAAAAGTTTGCAACCCAAGAATTGCTCATTAAAATATTTCCTACACAAATATATATATATCAATGTTAGTCAGTGCAGTCTCTCTGCATACCAAACTCAGAGGCTGTTTCTCCACCCCCTGCCCTTACCCAGGGCCTATAGACATGCTCAGTGCAGTTCACACAGGAGGAGCTGCTCCATTCTTTCTTATTCTTTAGGGGTGAAACTGTTGTAATTTCACTTTTGCCTGGCAAAAAGTCCCAATTATTCCCAAGCAAAAGGAACAGCAGATGTTACATAAGGCAAAGCTATAAAATGACCTTACCTGTGTAAGGGTCCGTAGCGGTCTGTGGTGGTTTGTCCCATTGCTCTGGATGCTCTCTCAACAAGTCTGACAGACATAATAAAACATTACACACAGTTATCAGGAACCTGCTGTCATTTACATTGACCTCTTTGTTTTTTATTTAGGAAGTTTAGAAGTTTCTGACCATTTATGTAAATTACGTGTGTATGTGCAAGCATGTGTAATGTGTGCATACATGTTATTGCTAACACTTGGACACATCTGCAAGGAGTTTATATGTTCTCCCCGTGCTTGCGTGGGTTTCCTCCGGGCACTCCGGTTTCCCCCACAATCATAAAGACATACTGATAGGTTGTATGTGTCAAATAAATGTGCTTAGATTGTAAGCTCTTCGGGGCAGGGCCTGATGTAAATTGAGTAAATAATTGTAAAGCGCTGCGGAATATGTAGTGCTATATAAGAAATAAAATACAAAATACAAAAATACAACTGCTATTAGACTGCCACAGAACAATGCCAACCACTGGGCTATGCTAGACCATCTAACAAACATTCAACCCTGCATCAAAGGGCATTTCTCTATTTACTATTTGTGTATATAGAATAACCAGGCAAGAGCTAATGGCTCCCACCAGTAACATAATTTCTTGCTTTGATTTAAAGTGAGGAATCACTGGAGATCATATAATAAATGTGGTTGGCTCTCTGTTATGGACACCACGTCTACTACCTGCCATTTACCTGGAACGTTTCCCAGGCTGTCCAGACACAAAGCGACACAGACCAGTGACAGGAACGTCATTCTCCCTCACTCCACCCTCACGCAGTGTATCCAAATGGAAAACATTTCTTGAAATCGGTTTCTGTTAAAGTAATGAAAAAAATGTACATAATCTTTCTATCGCTTCTTCCAATAGCAATACAACTATAATAACCTACACTAGTTCCTTGTAGGAAAGTCTAATCCTATGATTCCACAACCCAGTCCATACTGGGCCACCACACCTCTGATGAAGTGTCGGGCGTAGGCAAAAACGAGTCAGTCGTATTAGTTGTGTCTGTTTCTTTAATAAATTAACACTTTATTTAATGTGACAGAGTCTGTGTGCTTCGGATTACTGCAGTCTGTCTTTTCCTGCTGAATATCATACCCGACTAAACCAAGCGGTGACCCTCAATCACCAATTACCCTGACATTGATTGGTGTGGTGGAACTGCCATCACAGAAAAAGGTGATGAGTTCCTGAATTTGCTGCAGGATAATTTTCTCTCACAGGTGGTTGAGGTTCCTACTAGAAAAGGAGCTCTGTTGGATCTGGTAATATCTAACATCATGGTGCGCATTATAGATATAAAGGAATGGAGGCTTAGGGAATAGTGACCAGGAAATGTGGCATTTGGACTTTGTTATCGAAAGGAAAAGTGCGCGGGTTAACAAGACATTTCATTTCAGGAAAGCAAATTTCCCAGGTTAAAAGCAGCTCTACAGAATGTCAACTGGGATAATGTATTATCAGGTAAAGGTACTGAACAGAAGTGGACTGTGTTCAAGGGGATTTTAAGCCAGTTCACATCTAAATTTATACCCTTGGGAAATAAATGTAAAAAAAAATAAATCCGCGCCCATGTGGCTGAATTCTGATGTAAAGAGGCAAATGGAAAGGAAGAAAAAGGCATTTAAAACCTTTAAGGCCGAGGGAAGGGAAAGGGCCTTTAGGGATTATAAAAACTGTAACAAGGAGTGTAAGAAAGCAATCAAACTAGCTAAAATTAATAATGAAGTTAGGATAGCTGAAAAAGCATCACTAAGCCTAAACATTTTTTTAAGTATATTAATAGTAAGAAGATGAGAATGTGGCACCATTAATTAATGGGGATAAGTTAGTTACGGAGGATGGCGATAAAGCAAATGTCTTGAATCATTTTTTTTCCTCTATATACACTATAGAAGATCCAAGTACAGATATCATAGAGTATAGTAGCAATAATAGTAGAAAAGATTCAAGTGCACTTTGTTTAACCGAGGATATGGTACAGAAAGAACTAAAGAAGGTTAATATTAATAAATCTCCGGGATCGGATAAAAAACATCCTCGGGTACTTAAGGAGCTAAGGGGCATATTTATAAAGAAACGATAATAGCGCAAAAAAATTACCGCCGCACATCGCGGCCGCGAAAATAGCGCTATCGCCATATTTATAACGGCGAGCGCTATTCCCGCGATATCTATGGCGGCCGCGATGTGCTGCGGTAATTTTAAGCCCCTTCGCGGCGATACTGTATAGTATAGTATAGTATACTGTATAGTATACTGTATAGTATCGCCGCGAAGGGACTTAAAATCCCTTCCCGACGCCGCTCCTAAGGGTGGTCGCCCCGCCCACACCCCCCGCGGCGGCGGCGACCACCCGCCGCCGCTTCCCAGCGGGGTACCCCCGGCGGGCGCCGGCGACATCAACGAGGCCGATGTTGCCGGCGTCTTGATCCGACGCGACATCTTCGGGCTGGCGACACCAACCCCACTCAGGTCGCCGATGCCAGGCAGACTCACTGGCGCCGCCAGTGAGCCTGCTGGCACCGCCGCCTCAGCGGAGCCGATGTTGCCAGCCGCTTCTTTCTTCTTTCTTCAGCCATCTACTGCGATGGCATCTGAGTTCCGCGGCGGAAAGCTCCTCTTTATATAGGTTTGCGAAATCCATAACCGTTTCTGATTGGTCATTTTTTAATACTTGCTTTACATTAACCAATCAGTTGCCCGAAGACGTCGCGTCGATCAGACGCCGGCAACATCGGCCTCGTTGAGGTCGCCGGCGCCCGCCGGGGGTACCCCTGGTGGCCGCAGGGGTACCTCTCGGGGGTCGCGGCCTCGGCGGAGCTGGTGTCGCCGGGACTGGAAGAAAGAAGACGCCGCCCAAGGACTCTTTTAGAGCCGCACTGGGGGTCCCGGTTTGAGCTGCGGGACCCCTGCCAAAGGCACTTGTCAGTGCCGCAAGGGCCCTTATAAGGGCCGGGAGGGGGGGTCCCGGTTCGAGCTGCGGGACCCCTAAGCCCCAAAAGGCCCTTCTCAGGGCCCCGCTGGAGGGAGCCTCCACCCCTCCCAGCGGCTCCCTCCCTTCCCCTCCCCGGGAGCGGCCGGGGGCTTGGAGGGTTGCCGGGGAGGGTGCGCGGCGGGTGTTCGCGACAAAGAAAGAACGGCTCAGCGGTACCACGGGCTCACTGTCGGCCGCAGTGAGTCTGCCTGGCATCGGTGACCTGAGTGGGTTGTGTTTGCCACCCGAAGACGTCGCCCAAGGGCTCTTTTAAGAGCCGCAACCTGGGGTTCCCGGTTCGAGCTGCGGGACCCCCGCCAAAGGCACTTGTCAGGTGCCCAAGGGCCCTTGTCAGTGCCGCAAGGGCCCTTACAAGGGCCGGGGAGGGGGTCCTCGAGCTCGGGACCCCTAAGCCCCAAAGGGCTCTTGTTAGAGCCGCAAGGGCACTTGTAAGTGCCGCAAGGCCCTTGCGACCACCGCCGCGGGTTGCCTGCCCATCCCCGCCGCGGAGGTTAGTATCGGCTGACTTCGCCACCTTCAGTGGCGAAGTAAAACAGCCGATACTAGCCAGCGAAACCATACCGCCGCTTATAAATAAAAGCCGGTAACAGGTAGTATCGCCGCGAAAGGTTAACGCTTCGTTAACTTTTCGCGGCCGTTTTCGGACTTTTATAAATCGCGTAAACGCGATTTATGCATTAATGTCCGCGAAAACGGCCGCGAAAGTTAACGAACCTTTATAAATATGCCCCAAAGTTCAGTTTTATCTAGGCCTTTATTCTTATTTTTGCTGATTCCCTCATGTCCGGTGGTGTGCCTCTGGATTGGAAAAAGGCTGATGTTATTCCAATATTCAAAAAGTGTAGTCGTTCACAGCCGGGTAATACAGGCCTGTAAGTTTAACTTCAGTGGTGGGGAAGATCCTGGAAAGTTTAATAAGGGAACATGTTCTAGAGTATGTTTCAAGGACTGACATTATAAGTAGTAACCAGCATGGATTTAGGAGGTAGATCTTGTAAAACTAACTTGCTTGCTTTTATGAGGAAGTAAGTAGAAATTTAGACTCTGGTATAGCAGTAGATGTAGTTTACTTGGATTTTGCAAAGGCTTTTGATACAGTCCCCCATAGGCGACTAATATAAGCTAAGGTCTGATGGTCTGTCTGGGGAGTCACATTTGTACATGGATACAAAATTGGTTGATGAATAGGATGCAGAGAGTAGTTGTTAATGGGGCTTCATCATTATGGACTAAGTCTAAGTGGGGTGCCACAGGGATCTGTGCTGGGGCCGCTTCTATTTAATCTATTTATTAAGATTTGAAGTGGGTATTGTCAGCAAGGTTTCTGTGTTTGCTGACGACACAAAACTTTGTCGACCATTGAAAACTTCAGAGGATGTGCAATCGTTGCAAGGGGATCTAGATAGATAGTCACATTGGGCTGCTAAGTGCAGATGAAATTCAATGTTGATAAATGTAAGGTGATGCTTTTGGACTTAAAAATCCTTGTGCTACTTATCTATAAATGGCTCTGTGTTAATGAATCCCTGTTGGAAAGGGATCTTGGAGTTTGGTGGATAACAAACTTAAAGGTAAAAGCAGTGCCAGGCGGCAACAGCCAGAGCCAGCATGGTATTGTCTTGTATAAAGCGAGGTATGGATTCAAGGGAGGAATGTAATTCTCCCTGTTTACAAACTTGGTAAGCCTCATTTGGAATATGCAGTGCAATTTTGGAATCCTGTGTACAAAAAGGACATCTTTGAAATGGAAAGGGTTCAGAGAAGGGCAACTAATTAATAAGGGGATTGGGGGAGCTTGAATATGAAGAGAGACTGGAAAAGTTACAATTATGTATGCTGGAGAAAAGGCGCTTGCGTGGGGATATGATTACTGTGTATAATACATTAACGGGCCATACAATAAACTATCTGGGGCATTGTTCACCAATAGAACATGCCAAAGGACACGAGGACATCCCTTAAGACTTGAAAAAAAGGTTTAGGCTTCAAGCTCGGAAAGGGTTTTTCACTGTGAGAACGGTAAAGCTATGGAACTGTCTTCCAGTGGACGTTGTTATGGCAGGTTTATTGGTCAGTTTCAAAAAAAAGCTGGATGAGTTTCTGCAAACTAAGAATGTTGCAAGTTACTGGTATTGATACATAAAGTAGAGATGACCCAGGGAAATTTCCGATTGCCACTTGGAGTCAGGAAGGAATTTTTTCCCCCTTCATAAATTTGGTGGGTTTTTTTGCCTTCCTCTGGATCAACAGTTAGGCAGGAAATGAGGATATTGCTAGATGGGTTGCACTGGATGGACGTATGTCTTTATTCAACCTCAAATACAATACTATACTATACCACAAGCCCCTCCTTTGCACAGTTAAGCCACATCACAATTTTGGATTCACCAAGCATTGCTAGTTACCTGTAATTAGGGAACGCAAGTGAAACATCAGTAATTAATTAGCGAAGGGAGTTATATTACCAGTTAATGCTTGGATTGAGCCAGAATTTACTCACTAGTTACCTATCTGTGACTGTGCATTATCTCCTACCTGCAGACACCATACAAAGCGTTACCTCTGCTGACTACAATGGTGGGTCCTGCATTAACAAATTCTCTTAGGCTGGATATACACAAGCAGATTTTTTTAGGAAATTTGACTGATACTTCCGTGTATAGGTTGGTCTGGCCTAAAAATCTATGGTATTTTCTTTGTCGCTAACAACCAATGTCGTTAGCCCATTCACCTGGATCTGACCTAAGGGCGATTGGACATTGGTATCCTATCAACCGCACGATCACTTACTTTTGCCTTGACCAACACGGATTCGTCCCAGCCGACCGATTGCTAGCAGCGAACGGACTGTCTGGATGAAAAATTTGTCCGTGTTTACCCAACCATAAACAATGATTTCCAAATGCAGAAGGCGTGTCACACAGACAAAAGCTGCAAAGTCTGTGTTCCATGCAAAGAAATAATATATCATCACAGAACAATCCCATAGATTTTAAAACCTGTCCTCAGTGTGGCTATTCCGAATGACTGGATCTGACTTGTTATGGCAGAATTAAACGTTGTTAAATGTCAGTTTGACCAGCAACTTTACCGCAGACACTTTTGCTAAAGTCCCTCCCAAAAGGGGAACTAAACAAAGAGAACAATGGGGGTTTTGTGCTTCTATTTTAGGAAGGAAGAAGTTTTTGACAGCTGTCATTTCTGAGAGTACAAGAATCAGCTGTTTACTTTTATAACTACTCTACTGAATTTGCCCTCTTTACTATTAAAGACCCCCATTAAATTCCCAGCATCCCTTCCAGTCTGTCGGCCTCTTACACTCACCTGTCCCTGTGTTTGCAGCTCTGGGCCTGGTTACAGTTACAATCTTGTGCTTTCCTGTTTTGCTCGAGTCTTGGCAGGAAGTTAATGAATGTTGTTGAGAACGTGAATCCGTCTAAATCCTATATATATTTTTTTTGTTTACATTTTTAGCATTACTGCTAGAAGGAACAGTCGTGTGTAAAGGCTTTATGCAAACTTTGCAAATCACTCACTTACTCACAAACTTCTGCAGGACATTAAAAACTTTTTTTTTTATTTCTGCACAAACATCCTACAACAGATACCACAGCACCGCCTAGTGGATGCAAACCCAATGGATGCAGTTACCTTCTCAAATAACATCCAGTAGACACGACTTAATAAAAAGACTGTATCCATCTATTGAATGAAAACTTGCTGTCAGCTTCTTATAAACTCGGACTTCAAAATGTCATAAATCCCCTGATCCCCTTAGCATGGTAACCACCTTTAAGGCCGATCTATAACGCTTCGAAAATCACAATGAGATTTTTGTAGAGGTGAGATGCACAATTCTGTGCGATAACCCATGCACTTCCATTTCCCCATATGTGTAGTTTAAATGACGCATTTAATGCACATAAAAAATGTTGATTGCATGTGGTGGGAAAACGGGCCTCAGTACAAATAGTGTGGTTTAGACACCACTATTTACCAGTACATGTAATCACGATGTCCATGAACGATGCATGAGGTACCTCAAATAGTGTAAAGTTCCTAAATTTTCTATATGAGATTGATGAAGTTCGTACTAGACTGAATGCTTTGTTGAATCTGGTAATATATAGTAACCATGAGTTCATTATGGAGATGAAGGTAATGGGGAAACTTGTGATAATAGATAAATAGTGATAAGTTGTCATTTAATAGCCACAACGAAGGAGCATAAGCATGTTTCTGGGGCTCGTTTTACAAATCTTGGCGGATGGGGTGGGCTGGGGTACGCTATGCTACAGAAATAGATTTTAATGCTAGGTGGAATAGGCAGCCATTAAGGAATTTGGAGAGAGGGCTCCGCTGCACATGCCAGAAACCTCAACAAAGACAAGGAAGAAGCACGCATCTGAATGACTAACAGACAGCTTCTACTCTTCACTTCCTGGGACTTTGAACAAGCACTGCAGGAGAACCATTTGGAGCAGTAGTGGGCCCAGTAGTGGGTTAAATTTTAGTTTTGGGGTGGACATGCCCTTTAAGGAAAGCAAATTTTATCCTATTAAAGGAATCACTTCTCATAGACTGGGGTGATACCTTTTTTTATTGTTTAAAACGGAAGGTAATGGAACTTACCTCCCATTCTTCAATTAAACAATCAGGAGACAGGAGACCTCAGATGTTCCTCGGCCAGGTCCCAACAGACCTTAGCTAAATACTATAAAAAGTGGCAAAAGTAGAGAAGGGGGGGATTCTTTTAAGAATCCAGGGTTTGCTGGTTGTAACTATGACAATAAAGAATTGTTTGTTTGACAACGGAAATTTCTGACTATTTCTCCGAAAGTTTGTTTGAAATTTTTAAAGAGAAAAAGCGTGTTGGCCAGCAGGTCAGGGGCACAACTACCAGGGGAGCAATTGCAGGGGGCCCTATCTTATTTTTGCTATAACAGACCTGTCTTCCTGTGTTTGTGTGTCTGCGTGAGTTTCTGTCTGTCTGTCTGTCTGTGTGAGTGCCACTGTGAGCCTGTCTGTCTATCTGTGTAAGTGTCTGTCTGTCTTTCTGTGTGGGTTTGTCTGTCTGTGTGTGTTTGCCTGTCTGTTTGTGTGTGTTTGCCTGTCTGTCTGTGTGTGTGTGTGTGTGTGTTTGCCTGTCTGTCTATGCAAGTTTCTGTGTGTTTGCCTTTAGGTCTGTGTTTGCCAGTCTGTGTGAGTGCCTGTCTGTCGGTTTGTGTTTGACTGTGTGAGTGCTTTTCTGCCTGTTTGAGAGTGTGTGTGAGTGTTTGTGAGAGGGTATGGGTACCTGTATGAGCAGGGGCACACCTACCATGTAGCAAACTGAAAAGTTTGCTCACAGCATGCCCTTGCGGCCCCCTAGAAAGGTGGCAGGTCTACTCAGGACCTGCTCATGAAAAGTGTCTCTGTGACTGTGTGGGCAGTGCAAGGCACATCTTATTTACAAGTCTCTGTGAGCTGGGCATGTTATATGTACCAATCTGTGTGGGCTGGGGACGAGGGCATCTAATATGTACCAGTCTGTGTGGGCTGAACATGAGGGCATTTTATATATACACCTCTGTGTTGGTGGGGCATCTTATGTTTACCAGTCTGTGCGGACAGGACATCTTATATTTAAAAGTCTGTGTGAGCATCTTATATTTACCTGTCTGTTTGAGCTGGGCATCTTAACCATAAAACTAGCCCTCCAGTTTATTAGCCAGTGTAGTCAGCTCTAAAATGTAAAACGGCAATAGTGATCTTTAAAATGGACAATACCTCAAAAAGTCAGAGTGGCTTTGGAAAAGCAAGTGTGGGCAAAATGCATGTCTTACATTTGTCCTCTATTTTGTATTTCAAAATCTGGAAACAGGGATAGGGATCTCATGGCTGCTAGTCACAGGGTCACTGTTATACAGTCTGCAGCGGCTTTCCCTGGCATTTTAGAACTGTTCTCCTCAGTACTATTAGCTGAGCTTTCCCCCCCCCCCTCCTTCCCCCACTTCAGTTCATTTGTAACATTGTTTCCAAGTAGAGGAAGTTCAGGCTCTGTACTCACTACAATGTTACAAATTACAGATGAACAAGGAGAGCAGATCTGACACAGCAAGTAACACAGCAAGCTGACAGGGGGATGCTAGGGCAGTGATAGCGAACCTTTTAGAGGCCGAGTGACCAAACTGCAACCCAAATCCCACTTTTTATTGCATAGTGCCAACATGATCATTTAACCTAAATACAGAGTTTTTACTGGAAAGAACAACTCGAATAGACACAGACCAATACAGTAGATAGAATCGATTATAGTAATACCTATTACCACACAGGAGTTATATAAAGATATAAAGCAGTGACCATTAACCCCTACATTATTAGACAGGAGTTTGAGATCCATAACAGGGACACAAGCAGAGGTGAATGTTATAGCATGTGACCTCTCTCTACTACAGAAAGACACTACACATTCTCTCTGGCTTTCTGGGAACAAACTCTGGTGAACTCTGCAGTGCATGAGTACCCACTGAGAGGGCTCTGAGTGCCACCTCTGGCACACGTGCCATAGGTTCACCACCAATGTTCTAGGGAGAACACTGGACACCCTGGTTTAACAAAGGCACCCTAATTCTTTGCGTAGGTGACCTATGCCTAGAAACGGCCCTGTCCTGGTGGGCAGGAGCCAAAATTCAGCACTGTCCCACCAAAGCCAGGACAGCTGGAGGACCTACCATTAATATGTGTACAATACGACTTTTGCAGGACCAAGTGACCTTGTAATCCTTGAAATAATACTTTATGTTCTTATTTGGCAGTATTATAAGTCCTCAATCCTTTAATTGACACACGTGTGCATTTCTGAACTTTTCTTGCCACACACATAGAATCTATGTGTGGGCAACTATGGCTTAAAAAAAAATCGACCAGGGGGGCACCACTTAAAGAGTAACTGTGGTCTAAAAATTACTTTAGGTAAATTGACAGGAATTGCTTTCCTGAGGATTTTTGCAATTTACTTTCATTATTTATTTTACATAGTTTTGAAGATATTTACAGTTATATGTGTGATATGGTTGCAGCATCACCAGATCCCCTGCACTGAAACCATGTGACAGTCCCTCTTCCGTGTTTCCTCCTCCTCATGGGCCCCCATGGTCCCTCCCCTTGCAGCCTCCCGTGGCCCCTCCCACTTGCGGTCTCCGGGGCCACTCCCACTTGTGGCCCCCTCCCTCTTGCAGGCCCCGGGGCAAGTGGGGAAGGGGCCACAGGACCCGCAAGTGTGCGGAGCCACAAAGTCCGTGAGTGGGAGGGGCCGCAGGGGGCTGCAAGGGGGAGGGGACACAGGGCCCACGATTGGGAAGGGCCTGCAAGTGGGAGCTGTGCTGTTCTCCCCACCCCCCTCCTACCCTTCAGTCATGCACTGAGCATGTGCCGACCGCAGATTGAGAACCTCCCACCCCCTAACTTTCTGATCAATGAATTCTTCATATTTTGGGCTGTGCAGCACGTACAGAGGTGGTTGATGGCTCATTTTAAAGGTATAAACCTGGCCTTTCATTTAAAAAAAAAACTTGTTTGGAGACCACAGTTCCCTTTTAAGAACCATGTGCTGGCATCTTACTATAGTATTTGTGAATGGACAGCAAAGACTTTAAAAAAAATGGGGGTACAGGTTAATACTAGGTGATTAGTATTGATCACATAAGTATTGTTATGTTCTAATGGAAAAAAAAAATTTTTTGGGAAAGATTGCATTTTGTAATCTGCATTTATATATAAAAGAGTGGCACAGTTTAGTAGCTGATGGTGTATAAATTCTGAAAATATATATTTGTGTTTTTTCCCCCAAACTTTAAAGTTAAAGTCCAACCTCAAAAAAACTTTACATAGTTGTATCACCCCCTAAACCCCCAGCTTTGTTATACTCCTACCTTACCTTCACCTGATGCAGAGGAAATAGAACTTACAGAACCATGATCCCTCCTCCTTTGCTGCTGTTGCAAGCAGTCACCGTTGAGGCCATTCCCAGGAAGCAGAAGAGTCCAGCGAGGGATTGCGGTTGTGCAACTTCGAATTCCTCAGCATGGGGGCATAAGGTGAATGTAAGAATATAAGAAAACTGGGGGTTTGGGGGTTGATACTTTAATCTATGTAAAGTTTTTGATTCAGGTCATGTTGGAAAATATTTAGTGTTTCACTTGTCAAGTAGGTTAAATTACTTTGAATCATTTTATTCTTATATTTTTTACATAATCTGGTAAAAGCATTGAGTTTTATGGTGAATGGTGTCCAGAAATCTACATGTTGTTCAAGGTTTGTAGATTATAAATATATATCGTTTGAGGGGTAATTTGTTTGAATTAGTGGAAGCTGTTCAAAATATTGAAAATACTTACAATATTTTTCTTAATTGCATTTACACATGAGCCCCATTATAATTAGTTGATGGCCATGTCTGTGTCCATCCAAACATGTCATACCGGGCAAAATAACTATCATTAAATAATATCGTTATTTTTCATAGCATTGTAAAATAAAGATGTACTTTGTCCCTTTATTTGACATTTGTTCTGCTGGTTTCTTTTAAATATGGTGCTTTAATTTAATCTTGATTTAAAAGCTGTACACATCAAATAATAAAGGCAAAAATGTTGCCCACCATTTGGTTCAGAATACACAGAGAACTATTTTTTTTTCTCTTGTAATTGCACTGATGAAGACCTCCCATTTAGCCATGTCTCTGTGTGTAGATTGATATTAAGTGGGTTTTTTTACTTGAGTTTTAGAGAATTTTTTTATCTCCTATTTTTCATTTACCAGACAATCTCCTAAAAGCTTGGATTTCTATAGAAAACTGCACCTGGAATCTGTATGTATGAAAGGATGGTGTTATTACATACCTGAAGGTGTATAGTTGAAAAAGTGGAATAACTTTTTTCCTGTAATTGCCCAGGTCCTTTTTGGAATTAGTTGGTGGCTATGTCTGTGTATACCCATGCATATGGCATACCATTTTATTCAGTAGAGGTAAGACTTTGCTTAATACTTTTTGCGAGTTAGTGTGAAATTCTTCTCTTTACTTTCTAAAAATGACTAACATGTTAAGAGTATTTTAGGCTGGGTACACACCAGCCGATATTTTCAGCCGACCGACTGATTCACGGCACTTTCAATCGTACACGTCGTAAAATTACAATCGATCATGCGGTTCCCTGTGTGAATGCTCAATCGATTGTTTGCATTTTCAGCCGCGGACTAATTTGCCGCGACTGACGGACATTTGTCCCAGCCGAGCCCTCGCTCGGGACAAATAGTCCCTCAGTGTGTACCCAGCTGAGCCCTCGCTCGGGACAAATAGTCCCTCAGTGTGTACCCAGCCTTAGTAAATTTCTTTAAGTGACCTGCTTCTCAGGTCCACCCACCCACCCCTAGCCACCCAATTGCCAAACAACTCAACAATCAACATATCAATAGTGCAGTAAGGGGACCAGGGAAACTGCTGAAGTGACCTTATTTGATGTTTTATAAATCCCACTCATAACTGCAGTCCTGAAAAGATAAAGATTTATCAACCCACCAGATCTTTAAGGATACTACTTGCTACTACCAGCTACTCAAATTAATTTCCTGTGTTCTGTGGAAGACTTTTTCTAAATTATTAATCTATCTTCCTATTGCAGTTCCTATTGTCTCTTAAATAAACATCTAACTTAAATATGTGTGCTTAGATAGGTTTAGAACTAGAGCCCAGGCCCAACCTGATGCTATATTAAACAATTAAAAATAATTCTAAAAATTGACTAAGCTATTGTACCCTTTCAAACATACCCACCATCTTAGTGCATTGCACTACTTATTAAATCCCATTTCTCCTGGGTGGGATTTACAATAAACAAATTTGTTGACAAATAATATTACCAGAAATGGGCAAAGGAAATAAAGATGGCAACCCCCAAACCCTCCAAGGAAGCCTAAAAAAAAAAAAACAACCTCAACTTGAAAGCCACAACGATCGAAGGACCCCTGAGACCCTACAGTACCTTTCATCTTTCTCAACTAGGAGCAGAATCCTAATCAGATGAGGAATGGTCATTTGGGGCGTCAAACGAAATATCTACCTCCTCGATGTGACCTGTAATGCAAGCTTCTTAAATTGCAGAAGAGGTCTCAAATCTTATGATGCTCCTTATTGATAAACGCTTTGATGTCCTTCACACTTCTATCACATCAGCGCTAACTCAAATTTCAGACAATACTCAGCGAATCACAACCTTAGAAACCAGGGTTAGTGACAATGAGGACTCCATGCCAGGTTTGAACTCCACCACCTATCAACATCAAATGGCCTTACAACAGTGACCAGATAAAATAGATGACTTGGAAAATCATTCCAGAAGAAATAATCTTCGAATCATTTGTATCCCAGAATCTACAAAAAGCCAAGATTTTTTCAATTTTATAATACACGATCTGTCAATGACACTGGCTGTTAGGCTACACCATGCCGAATTTCATATTGAATGTGCTTACAGAGTGGGCCCTGATAATCAACAAAACAGTGCCACGCCAAGGACGGTTCTTGCTAAGTTCTTCAGAGACAAAGAAACTTTGCAGAATTTTTTTCAACAGCCTTCCGTTGACAATCTTTGATAGTCAATAACTGTAAAATTTTGATTTTTCAAGACTTTTCCTCAACTGTGACAAGAGAAAAGTTTTCAATCCAGTATTCCAACACATTCATCGTACCAAAGTTAAATTTTCAACTCCTCTATCCAGCTAAACTAAGGGTCACTGAAGGAGACGAAACATATACAGTACATTCACCCCCCCAGAGGAAGCAAATCCACATTTCTTGGGAGAGATTCCCCGACAATAAACAACAACTGGATACAAACTCCTAAGAACACCTATATAACACTTTAATATCTCTCTCTCATTTCTTCAACGGTATACAGGTAACCCAGCCACTATAATTCCCCCTATTGATAGATGACGCCAAAACAGAAAATTATCTTTTTTTTTTATCTTACAAAGAGGATTTTTATTCTACAGAAAATGGCTGCACTGCTTATTTGTCCCTCCCTACATATACCATCTGAAATAGAGAGTTCAAAAATTCCAGGGCTCTAGCCAGAATAGGGCTCATATATATTGCATTTTTACTACTAGTTTTAGTTTCTATTGTTTAGAATAACAAGAAATCTAGTTTCTGTTTAAATTGTTAGTGGTTGTTTTTCTTTTTTTTTTTTTTAGATGTTTGATAATTTCTTTTTTTTAGTTTGCTGCTGGCTAATTCTCCTACCAAGAAGCTCTTCTGTATCCTCTGCTCACTGGGACAGAGTATACAAACACACAACTCCACGGCACCCTTTTCCAGTGCCCTCCTTGCATCCAGCAGTGGGTCCAGTTGAGTTCCGAAGCAGCCAAACCCATGCAGGTTGGGGCAATTCGCTCTCTTTACCTGAAAGAAAAGTCTCGAAGACGGAAGTTAGCATTGTGCCTTTACTGTGGGGAACCCGGCCATCTTCTGAGATCTTATCCTATCCATCCCCAGGGTAAGGTGTGTTCAGAGTAATTTCTTCTCTCTTCCAAAGTACTCACTTCTTCATACCTATTGTTTTACAGTTGCTCGGAAGTTAAAGTTAATGCAATCCTGAACTCTGGGGCTTGTGAGAATTTCATTGATACCAGTTTTATCAAAGAAAAGTCCATTTATCAAAAAAATGTCTCCACTTCCCCTTTGTTTGGCAGATGGCTCTCCTATTGCTTTAGGCACCATTCTTAATGAAGTTGTGATTAACAATAACCATCATGAACAAATAAAATTTAATGTGTTGACATCACCCTTCTTCTCGGTCATTTTGGGGTTACCATGGCTTAAACTGCATTCTCCAGAAATCACCTGGTCTACCGGAACCTTAACCTTTCATTCTATTGCACTCAGAATAGCCTCAGACCAGTCAGAAGGCTAGCACTTTCTTCTACCTCTTGTGATAAACCATTTTTGCCCTTTTCCTATATCAGTTTTGCCGATGTGTTTGACAAGAGAGGAGCTGACTCCCTGCCTCCATATAGGCCTTATGATTGTCCAATTGACTTACTCCCTGGGCCACCTATTCCTTTTGGAAAAATTTTTCCTCTGTCCAAATCAGAACTCACAGCTCTTTGGGAATATATTGATGAGAACTTAGCTAAGGGGTTTATTCGCCCATCTACCTCGTCCGCTGGTGCAAGAATATTCTTTTTCAAAAAGAGAGATGGAGGTCTCGACTACTGGTCATTAAATAAAGTGACCATTAAGAACTGCTTTCCACTACCACTCATCCCTAAATTTTTCCAGCATCTTAGTTCAGCCAAGATATTCTCAAAACTTGACCTTATGGGGAGCCTATAACCTTATTCGAATCAGGGAGGGGGATGAATGGAAGACCGCCTTTCATTCCCTCTATGGGCACTTTGAATACCTGGTCATGCTCTTCAAGATATGCAATGCGCCAGCAACCTTCCAGCACTTCGCCAAGGACATTTTATGAGACTTCCTTGACGACTTCATAATTGTATACATTGACGACGTTTTAATCTTCTCCTCTGATCTTACTATACATCATCTCCATGTTTCCAAAATTCTTCTTTGTCTTCGTGAGCACCAACTCTATGCCAAGCTTGAAAAATGCATTTTTGAGGTCACAACTGTTCAGTTCCTTGGTCTGGTTATTTCCCTGAATGGAATCTCTATGGATACTGCTAAGGTATCGGCTAACTTAGATTGGCAAGCCCCTGCCTGTAGAAAAGAAGCCCAAAGTTTCCCCAACTTTTACCAAAAATTTATTAGTAAAAACTTTTCTAAAGTGGTTCTTCCAATCACATATCTGACCAAGAAAACAATTAAATTTCAATGAACTCCGGAAGCCCAAGATGCCTTTGTCTCTCTTAAGCAAAATTTTACCTCATCACACACCCTTGTCAACCCTGATCCGACTAAACTATTTATCCTGGAAGTTGATGCCTCAAATGCAGGAGCTATTCTTTCCCAGAGGTCCGGAGAAAAAGATCTCCTTCATCCAGTCGCTTTCTTCTCCCAAAAATTGTCACCCACAGATAGGAACTATGATGTCGCTGATAAAGAACTTATCTCCATTGAAGTTGCATTAAAACAGTGGTGTTACCTTCTGGAGGGGCCAATTTTGGTCTATACGGACCATAAGAATTTGGAGCATCTCAGAACAGCTCAAGGGTTAAAACCTAGACAAGCTAGATGAGAACTGTTCTTTGCCCATTTAAATTTTCATATAACATACTGTCCTGGTTCAAAGAATGGAAAACCTGGTGCTCTTTCCCGGATGTTTCCATCAGATTTCTCTGAAGATCATACTCCTGAAACTATTCTCAACCAGCACCATTTCCTTCTTATGGAGTCTGAAATCCTTGGCCGTATCCCCTCTAGCCCTGTTTCTGTTCAGACCTCCCTGGGATTGACAGCTCTAGATGGCCTCCTGTTATATAAAGATTAAATCTTTGTCCCTGAAAATTTTCAGTGGCGTAACAAATGACCAATGATCATCCTCATGTGGGTCACTTTGGTTCCAAACAAACACTTGAACTTACCTCCCAACAATTTTGGTGGCCAAACTTGCACAAGGACTTTAAAGATTATGTTCTTATCTGTGATACTTGTTTACGGAACAAGTCTCTGCACAGTAAACCTGCTGGATTACTTCTGCCCTTATGCCTTCCTAGGCATTCGTGGAGCCTTTATTGTAGACTTTATGGTCGAACTCCCTTTGGTGCAAGCATTTGACACTATACTAGTGGTGGTGGACAGATTTTCAAAGATGGCGCACTTCATTCCTCTTGCTGGGCTTCCATCTTCCTCAAAATTATCATCAGTTTTCATCAAAGAGGTTATTAGACTTCATGGGATCCCCAATGAAATAACCTCTGACCGCGCCTCACAGTTTATCTCAAGGTTCTGGACTAACCTTTGTAGGAATCTTCAATTCAAACTTTGCAACTCTTCCGCATACCATCCTCAGTCCAATGGCCAAATAGAGATGAATTAGACCTTAGAGCAATAAATTTGAGGTTTCTCAACTGCTGTACGAGATAATTGGCCTTCGCTCCTCCTAATAACAGAGTCTGCCTACAGTAAGTTCCATTTTGGATTCAACTAAGTCTGCAGTTCAAGAATTGATGGATCAGATTAACCAGTGTCAAGATCAGGTTCACATGAATCTTGAGAAGACACGGCAAATTCAGAGAAAAAAAAATTCTGATCGCAAGAGAGCTAGGCATCCCATTTACTATAGCGGAGAGCTAGTATATCTTCCCACAGCTAATTTAAGACTACACTGTCACTCTAAGAAATTAGGTCCATTTTCAATTATTGGAAAGATAAATTAAGTCGCCTACAAGCTTAAATTACCTCCTACCTTCAGAATTCATCCTGTCTTCTTCATATTTATCTCTTTAAAAACGGTCCCATCGGGGGTCCGACTTCCTTCCAGTAGGATCTCCAGTCATCATAGATGGTCAGGAGGAATTTGAGAGTCAATCTTAGATGTTCACTGTAGAGGAAGGGGCCTGCAGTTTCTCATCAAATGGAAGGATTTAGAACTGGAAGAAAACTCTTGGGAAGGAATCTTCAGCAAGGAATCTTCCTCTTCATCTGATTCAAAACTTCTTCAAGGCTCACCTGGAGAAGTCTTTTTTGAAGGTCATCCAGAGGCCTCCCTTAAGGGGGGGCAATGTCATGATCGCTTCTTACCTGCCATGGGTCCCTTTGGCAGCCAGACTTCCTCTGAGGGCGCGTGCGCACCTTGTTCCTATGCTTCATTCCTTTCCCTCTTTCTAGTGCCTTGTTCCTGTCCATTGATCCAGTGCCTCTGTTCCTGTGCCTCGACTCGTCGCTTGATGGTACTGGGAGCCACAACCTGGTGTGACTCAGCAGTGCAACATCCCCACCATCAGAGGCTCTGGTGAAAACCTGGCCACACTTAGATCCTGCACCCCAGTGCCTGTGGGTACTGGTCTCTGCCACAGAATCAGGGAAACCCTGACAGCGGCTTATGCACTCTACATCCAGACAATACAGCTTCTATTCCCATGCCAAATGATCACACTCGCATATAGATAATATGCTTTTATCTAAGAGCTTATTCCCACAGGTGTCCGGGACACACATACATAATATACTTATCTCTGACCATGCCCCGATTAAGCTCTCCTTCCAGATTTCCCCTTGCACTACCACAGAACCTTAATGGTGATTCACAAATTATCTTTCCTCTTGTTTCTAGAAACTATTAATATGTAAATGTGAAAAAAATCACACTCTAAAACGGCGTCTTGATATAAAATAGGGAGTCAGAAAACAGTACTATAGTACCGGTGCTAGAGGTAGGTAAATTACAAACATAAATGTAAGTATCTCCCAAGAGTGGGATAAACAAGTACCACCTCCACCACCCCAATAGGGAATGGGCACTTAGCTCTGACATAAATATCCCAACCAAATAGTAATAAGGGGTACATGACCATAATAACGTTGCATGGTTATCCGAAAATCAATTCATTTTATTCACACATAGTATCAAAACTTATGTTTTGATACTGTGGTAGGAACAATCTCACCCATCCGATGTTGGATCCATTTACCTGAGGTGGGACCGGGAAGTCTTGCTCGGCGTATGGTTATGTTTGCTAGCAGTGCTGACTGGCCGTTATCATGGGAGCGGTAGACTAGAAGCGGAACTCTGGACACTCCAATTTGTATGCGTATGCGGATATCGTGCCACGCTGTGGGAAGTTGGAATATGTCTACATCGAATGGGTGAGATTGTTCCAACCACATATACCGTTTATGTAGAGATGTGGCTGAGGAGCCTTGTGGAATTACCTGCTTTATTTATTTCCATCACGTATCCTAAATACGCACTTTCTAGGGTTACTTGACTGCCGTATCCCTCAATTGCTTTGGCCCACATTAAGAACACTGCTATTGCATCCATTTTCATTATATGTGCATATTTAATACGTTGTATACCCACACTGGACTTTGGACTTGGTTCATATTATGTGGGATACTTGAACTTTGGGATACTTACCTGTTTGTCCTCATTCCATCTTGGACTCCGGGTATTACCCGTATATATTCATGTGTATCTATATGCCGGCTGCATACCTGGTCCCTTCCCATGGTTTTTAGTGCACTATATTTGGTATTGCTTTTAATGTTAAGTTTTGATACTATGTGTGAATAAAATGAATTGATTTTCAGATAACCATGCAACGTTATTGGGGTCATGTACCCCTTATTACTATTAGGTTGGGATATTTATGTCAGAGCCTAAGTGCCCATTCCCTATTGGGGTGGTGGAGGTGGTACTTGTTTATCCCACCCTTGGGAGATACTTACATTTATGTTTGTAGAAACTACCTGGCAAAACTATTTAGATGATAACAACCTGGTCCTCCTGTGGCAGACTTCCAAAGCAGTAATAAGAGACCATATAATAGCATATATATCTCTCACAGAAAGAAAACCTTCAAAGACAAATTTAACAAACTCAACCATGACCTTACTTTAACATACAGACCCTATACACAAAATCCCACTAACGCCAACCTTACAATATATACTAATGCAAAACAATTATTAGATACATTCCTTCTCATGGGTAGGGAAACCGTACAGGTCCACTTTTTGCCAAACTATCCAAACCCCGACATGCAACTCAAGACATCTTCCAAATCACATGACACACAACAATCTACAAACTCACAACTGTAAATTCGAGACAAATCACTTTACGCAGAACATCAAAGCCCCCAACTACAACTACACTCCTATCTAGAAGAGCATTACTAAGACTAACTCAAACTACAGGATCTCCTACATAATGACATAACACAACAGGAAATCCTTAGAACAATTAAATCACTTGATAACAACAAATCTCCTGGCCCAGGCGGCCTTCCTGCTGAATATTATAAAATTCTCAACACACATATGCTACCTACACTAATAGACCTCATTAACCATATTCTCTCTCGTGAAGAACCAATAGATTTCTTTAACGATTCCCAAACCACACTCCTTCTTAAACCAGCTAAAGATCCCCTCTCTTATAGGCCCATTTCCCTATTAAGCCAAAATTATAAAATACTTATGATATAAAGGCCAACAGACTCAGTCAAACAACGACACATTTGGTGAACAACTCCCAAGGTAGAAATACAACCAAAGCTGTGAAAACAGCCATTGCAGCGATAACTGCCCATGCCCAACGACCTCAGTCCAAAGAAATCTTGCTTAGTCTAGATGCTGACAAGGCATTTGATAGAGTCTCTTGGGATCTCTTCAATATAATCTTAACAACGAGACACTTCGGCAACAACTTCATCCTCTTCGTTAGATTTTTAAAATAAATACCCAAACAGATCTATCATGAATAGAACCAAAACTAACCCCTTTCAGACACATAGGCATTAGGCAGGAGTGTCTACTTTCCCCATTATTATTTAACCTCAGCTTAGACCCCTTGCTAAGACATCTACAAAACAATTCTTTATTTAAAAGGTATCAAAATAGGACACCAAGAGATTAAAATAATCGCATATGCTGACGATATGCTTTTATTTGTCTCAGACTTCCACTATTATTATTATTATAGATTTATATAGCGCCAACATCTTCCGTGGTGCATTACAGTTGTATTAATATACATAAAGGAAAACATACATGTTACATACAAGGGTAGTTCAAGTAGTACAAAGTGCTGGTCCAGCAGCATTCAATGTGGTAAATGACATAATTACTGTGGTACAATAGAAAGGTGGGCCCTTCCCAAAAGAGTTTACAGTCTAGAGGAGATGAGAATGAAACATAAGATGAAGCAGATAAGTTGGCTGTAACTAAGTTGTCAGTGGAGTATAACTAGGGGTCAATGATGGGTCAGTAAGAGGGGTAGGAGTGTCCAGATTGTAACCTTGCCAGAAGAGGGGAGTTTTGAGGTTGTGTTTGAAGATATGAAGTGATGTATAAAGCGAGGAAGGGTGTTCCAGAGCAGAGGGGCAGCACGAGAAAAGTCCTGTATACGGACGTGGGAAGAGGAAATTAGAGAAGATGAGAGGAGATGATCATTAGCAGATTGGAGGTTACACCTTGTATGTTATCAGATCAGAGATGTATGGGGGGCTGCATTGGAGAGAGCCTTGTAGGATAAGTTTAGCAGCTTAAATTGGATCCTTTGTGTTATGGGAAGCCAGTGAAGAGGAAGGGGCAGCGTGTGAGAAGTGGCAAGAGATGTGAAAGAGCCTGGCAGCAGAGTTAAGGATTAATTGAAGGGGGGCCAGTCGGTTGCTTGGTAGACCGCACAGGAGGGTGTTACTGTAGTCCAGGCGAGAGATGATAAGGGTATGAACTAGAATTTCGGTAGCCTGCTGTGAAAGGAAGGGATGAATGCGTGAGATGTTTTTGAGTTGTAACCGTCAGGAATTAGACCGAACTACAAACCTTTCAATCATTAACTGGTTTCAAAATAAACTATTCCAAATCAGAAGCCCTACATTTCAGTACATCAAATCATAGTCCAGACCCACAAGCACACCCTTTCTGCTGGGCATCCAATACATATCCTTTAAGATCTCGACAGGAGCCAATTCTATACATATCATCAGCTGATAGAAAAGCCCACCTTTAATGCTCTTCAAGGCTAAATTATCATATCTGTTTAGTATGGACTGGGTTGAAGCCACAATCAATAAGGAAAGTTGTGTAAGACAATTTTTTTCTCTGTGGGAAAGTTTTCTAGATATCTTTCCATTAACAGTCAGACAGAGACTATGTTATAGTTTCCAAAGGACAGCCTGATTCACAGAACGTACAATTTTGCATGATCCCCCAATAATACTATAACCTCCCTGGTCATCACCGTTCAAAACCCCAGCGAAAACCCTTCCTTTAAGGTGCATTTTAACATACTAATAAATTGGCCAGCAGCAGACTAACACCTGGCCCGTAAGAAACGGACCATAAAATAAAAACTGCAGTTCAGACATTTAATTTTTCATACTGATCCACTTCACAATTGCTCAATAATGCTCTTAAGATTTTGAACAGTACCTCATTTTCGTTGTTTGTATATGGATTGTTATTATTCCTACTTTTAATGGTACAATTGTATTTAAATGACCTTTGCCTGAATTCCACTGACAGTGCCAGTGGGGAGGATCGGACCGGAGCGACGAGGGAGATTACAAGTAAGTACTTAAGGACTTGTGTAAAGTACCCAGAGGTGAGGACTTAGCATTTTAGGTCCTCAACCTGGGTATTTAGCAGGAGTGGATCGGGGAAATGGTGAGTATAATTGTCCTTTAAAGGGTATCTCCACTCGTTTTTGGAAACCAGTTCTATTGAAGAACGGGAGGTAAAGGAGCTGTGCCTTACCTTCCGTTCTTCAATAGAACACACAGGAGCCAGGAGAGAAGGTAAGAACTTACCCGCTCGCTCCCCCGGCGCGTAGTCTGACAGGTCCCGACGGACCTTGTCTTCTATGCGCATGCGCGATCTATGCGCATAGAAGACAAGGTCCATCGGGACCTGTCAGACCAAGCGCCGGGGGAGCGAGCGAGCGGGTAAGTTCTTACCTTCTCTCCTGGCTCCTGTGTGTTCTATTGAAGAACGGAAGGTAAGGCACAGCTCCCTTACCTCCCGTTCTTCAATAGAACTGGTTTCCAAAAAACTTCCAAAAACGAGTGGAGATACCCTTTAAATAATATCTAGTTGGTTGTGGCAAAATTAGCTCCATTTTTAACGGATAAGAACTTTTATTGTTATCTCTTCCTGAAAGTCCTTCTCTCACAAGAAAAAATATAGAACATATAATATAACCACTGAGAATTGAGCAGCTTACTCTATCATGTGATGGTAGAAATGAGGCAATCAGTGGATGGCTCTCCGCTATGGGTAAACTAAAATCAGTGTCACAAATCAATTTTAGATAAATCAAAGGGTATCTCCACCCTAAAAAATGTTTTTTTAATTTATTGTACGGCCCCCTGCCCACCCCCGTGTTAGATTACTATAAAAAGCATCTGAAAACTACTTACAGCCCTTCGCTCCTTCTGCGCTTTGATCCAGCTGTTTTCCGGAACTTGCAAAAAGGGCCGGACTAGCAGCCTCGTCTGTGATTGGCTGAGAGGTAGCCCATCACAGACATGGCTGCCGGCAATGCAGAGCGCCACAGGAGCAAAGAGCTGTAAGTTGGTTTATCTGTTGTATTCAATTAGATCAACTGGACTTGAAATGTAGTTCTTGAAGACGTTTCGCTAGTCATCCGACTGGCTTTCTCAATTCAGAATGACTTGTACAAGAATCTGTGGCAATTATGTACCCTGGAAAATCCCAATTAGCATATCACAGCCAGGTGTTAAGGGTGTGATTAGATAGTGGCTAAGAGGTGTTATAGGAACGCCCAGAGTAAGGTGTTAAAACAGCATTGTACATGGCAGAAGTTGGTGTCGAAACCCCCACCTATATTAGGCTTGGTTTCTTTATTTTCACTAAATGGCCCCTTAACACCTCTCTTGAACCAGTCACGTTCCTTCGCCAGTATGTTAACATTACAATCTTCAAAGGTATGTCCTTTATCCTTAAGATGCAGATACACGGCTGAGTCCTGACCCGAGGAATTGGCTCTTCTGTGCTGGGCCATACGTTGATGCAGTTGCTGTTTGGTCTCCCCCACATACAAATCAGAGCATTCTTCACTGCACTGCACCGCATATATGATGTCGCTTTTCTTGTGTTTTGGTATTGGGTCTTTTGGATGTACCAATTGCTGCCTCAGTGTGTTGTTCGGTTTAAAGCAGACAGGGATACGATGTTTTTTAAAATTTCTTAATTTCTCGGAGACCCCTGCTACATATGGGATGACCATGTTCTTTCTCCGTCTTGCTTTTCCCCTTCACTGTTGGTATTTGTGTCTTTTCTTCCTTCTATTCTTTTGACAAAGGCCCAGTTTGGATATCCACAAGTTTTAAGGGCTCCTCTGAGATGTTTCATTTCTTTAGCCTTCGCCTCTGTGCTAGTGGGGATGTTCGGCTCTGTGTGTGCAGGGTTTGATGACACCCAGCTTGTGATCTAAAGGGTGGTGGGAGTCAAACATCAAATACTGATCTGTGTGTGTTGGTTTTCTGTAAACCTTACTTCCAGTTTACCCTTTCCTTAACTTCTACCAAGCGTCCAGAAAGCCAGTTGTTGTTTTGTACCTCTTCCCTTGTGAATTTAATGTTTTGGTCCACCGCATTAATGTGTTCTGTGAAAGCTTGTACTCTTCTGGTGGATTTTAACCACGGTGTCATCAACATATCTGAACCAGTGGCGGGTGCTATGCCCTTAAAGGTATTAAGCGCCTGTGTTTCTACCTCCTCCATGTAAAGGTTGGCCACAATAGGTGAAACTGGAGATCCCATAGCACATCCATGTTTTGTTTATAGAACTTATCCCTGTATTTGAAATAGGTGGTATTCAGGCACAAGTCAAAAGGAACACACCTGTTCTGGGTTGAGATCAGTTCTGCTGGTAAGAGTGCTGTCTTGGCCCAGCCGTTCTCACCATGTCCAGCCTCCTTGGTGGGTATACAAGTGAAGAGAGATGTCACATCATAGGACACCATAGTTTCTTCTACAACCGAGTACTATATCTTCAATCTTGTTGGTGAATCCTGAGAGTTCTGGATGTGATGCTTAGAACTTCCCACCAAAGGTCCTAAGATGTTAGCTAGATATTTTCCACCTTGTATGTTACAGAGTTGATGCTGCTGTACTATAGGTTTAGTGGTGCCCCTTCCTTATGTATCTTTGGGAGTCCATATATGCATGGATGTGCCTCACCAGGGTAGAGGCGATGATACATTGCTCGGTCAACTGTCTGCCATGTACAATGCTGTTTTAACACCTTACTCTGGGCGTTCCTATAACACCTCTTAGCCAGTATCTAATCACACCTAAACACCTGGCTGTGATATGCTAATTGGGATTTTCAGGGTACATAATTGCCTAGATTCTGTTACAAGTCATTCTGAATTGAGAAAGCCAGTCGGATGACTAGCGAAACGTCTTCAAGAACTACATTTCAAGTCCAGTTGATCTAATTGAATACAACAGATATACCATGACCTGGATGAATGAGAACCTTCACAAGCATGTAAGTTGGTTTCTTTTTTTTTTTAGCAATCGAACATGGCGTTTGGGGGGTAGGCAGGGGTGCCCTACACTACAGAAAACCTTGTAATGCTTAGTGGAAGGGCAGCCATGGAGGGGATCCAGAGGGGGGTAAAAGGCTCCCCTGCGCATGTGACAATCCCTCACAGAGGACAAGGAGGAGGCAGAAAACTTTTGACAGGAATACAGCTCTTCAGTTTCCTGGACTTTGGACAAGCACTGCAGGAGAACCATAAGGAGCAAAAGGTTAAGGTAAGTATTTTCTAAATTATACAGTGGGGCAAATTTTAGTTTTGGGGGTAAACATGCTCATTAACATGTATTTATTATATATATTTTATCTTGGACACTTGATAATTCTATATACTACTGGTTGCCACTTTAAAAGGACTGTAAACTCCCATAAACCAAAAGAACTATGCGCCATTCGTTTCTATTATTCACAGGGAGGTGAGAACGCTTATTCTCACCTCCCTGTGAATAATAGGACGCTCGGGGACCTGGAACTTACCTTACCCGCCGCTCCACTCGCAGCCGCTCCTTCACTAAACAGCTGTTCTCTCCCGATCGCGCCTTATCTTTTGTATTGGCACGCATGTGACTAGATAGGGCGTGCGGGCGGGACAGAGTGGCTGTCAGTGAAGGAGCGGCGGTAAGGTAAGTTCCAGGTCCCCCGAGCGTCCTATTATTCACAGGGAGGTGAGAATAAGCGTTCTCACCTCCCTGTGAATAATAGAAACGAATGGCACATAGTTCTTTTTTTGGGGTTTAGTGTTCCTTTAAGAAATACCTATATATAACAGGAAAAGGAAATTACTTCACCTGATTGTTTTTATGTGAAATGCATTTAAGGTGTAGAGGCGCTATGTTACAGGACGCCCTGTGTGATGTCGTGGGAAATAAGGCATACCAGGCCACACAAGCTATTTTACAATTGATTGAGCTTTAATACGCACCAGTACCAAGCAAAACCTTATCCACCAAGCAAGCACTGTCCTTGGCAAGCCGTTCCTGGGATCTCTGGGCTCCACACTGCTGGTCTGATTCTGCCTTGCTCTCAAGCTAAGGGACAGGGTAGTGTTTTACAGCTCTAAGCAGCTAGGCAGTCTAAACATGTGTCCTAGCTCTGTTCTCCCTTGCTTAGCTTTCCCTTCTGCCAAGCCCTAGTCTGTTCCTCCTGCAGGCCAGCCTCCTGTATCCCTTGCTCTCAAGCTAAAGCTGGGTACACAGTACCGATAAAACCCCAATACCGGATCTGAAGGTATCAGGGCTTTATCGGTACGGTGTGTACCTTACTTTTCGAACGAGCGCGTGGCTGCCGGATAAGAGGGAAAATTTCCCTAGGCTGCGGTAGACTCCCTATTGGGAGCCCTACACTACAACAAAGTGTTAAAAAAAAAAAAAAGGACATGCCCTTTAATGATCTCCAGAGACATTGTATATTAGGAACAGACTCCAGTATTGGTGAGCCCAGTAGTGGGTTAAATTTTAGTTTTGGGTGTGGATATGCCATTTAAGGGGGGAAAAAATTATGATGTTAGAACAAACCCAATCTTTTTGCACTCTTATTTTGTGATCTTTAGTTTTACATTAAAGGGGAACTGTGGTCCAAAAATTACTTTTGTTAAATTGATAGGAATTGCTCTCCTGAGAATTTTTGCAACTTATTTTCATTGTTTATTTTGCAGTTTTAAAGATTTACATTTGTGTGCGCGATCTGGCAGCAGCATCACCAGACCTCCTGCTATGAAACCAACAGGGCGATGCACCAACGGGCGCATCGCTCCTGATTTGGAGTTAAAGTTGCGCTAACCGATGTTATATCGGTTAGCGTGACCAACTCCTTCCTTGCGGCAGCTGCGTGGCTAACGCAAAAGTTAGCAGCGCAGCCGCCGCAAGTGATGTTATATGCCCAAATCGGCATTTTATTGCGGCACTTTCAACGTGCCAGAATAGAACAGCGCCAAGTAGCGACGTTCCGAGCACCGCTATCGGCATATAACATCGTCGGGCTGTTTGCCGATAGCGGCGCATCGCCCTGCATGTTCAGTGGACTAGTCAATATGCCCTGTATCTCTACCTCCCCTTCCAGCCCCCTGGTTGCTCCCACTCATGGCCTTACAGCCCCACCCACTCAAGACCCTCCCCTCCAGAAACTGAAAACCGCCTTTTCGGGCAGAGCGAGAACTCTGCCTGAAAGGCTGTTTTCACAGTGTGAGAGTAGGGCTGTAGATTCCCTTACCTTCTCTGTGGGGGATCTTCACACAGCAGGGAGGGACTTCTTGTCTTCTGTCCTGTCACTGAAGTCTGTGCTCGCCGGCAGAGGAGCCTTAGTTATGTCACATCAGCCTCCCACCCATTAACATTCTGGTTAGTAATTTCTTTATATCTTGGGCTGTGGAGTACGTAGACAGGTGGTTGATGGCTCCTTTTAAAAGTAGGAAACCAGCCTTTCGTTTAAACTCAACTATTTTGGAGACCACAGTTACCCTTTAATGCTCAGGAAATGTGACAATTGATAAAAGGCTTCCTTGCACAGCTTTTTATCCAAAATATAGTGGTCCGTTATATACAAAGTCAAAATACATCACAATAAACATATAAGCTATAAGTAGCACAACATTTAATGTGGTATTGTTGGAGCCCAGTGAAGGAGCACAAAGCAATGAGCCTTACCTTGCAGAGACCCCAAAATGCATTAAGACAATCCCAGGAACTGGGCACGGTAAGATGCATTATTAAATCTCCATGTTTAGTTAAATTAGCTAAAATATAAATAAATACACCACCATTCAAACAGCCACATTAAAATGGAACTTTATTTTTAAAATGTGTAACTAAGTGTTAATATCAGGAGCAAAAAAAAACTGTAGGAATAGAATCCCATTCGAACTGGGCAATAAGAAACAAGTCCTGATCGGGTAAACTTGCAAAGCCCGGCAATGCTTTATTGCGTACAAACATTGCAAGAGGTATGGAATGAAAAACATTTGCCTTCGTAAAGGTATTATGCAAAAATAACCATTGCAAAAGAACTTGGCTTTTTGCATAGAACCATTCAGTACAAACTGATTTACCAACTGCTGTATTTTCTTTAACTGTAAGTAACTTTCACACCAAAAAAAAAAAAAAAAGGATGTTAAACTTAACAGTTAAAAGTATTGTTTAGGTTTTTATTGTGAGATTTCCAATAAAAAAAAAAAATCAATTAACTTTGGGGAAAGAAAGTTTTGCTACTGTAAATTAAAAAGTGTTTAATACTCTTCACCCTCATCTTCTCCATCAGCACTATCTGCTCCAACCTCTTCATAATCCTTCTCCAGGGCAGCCATGTCTTCACGGGCCTCAGAGAACTCTCCCTCCTCCATACCCTCTCCCACATACCAGTGAACAAAAGCACGCTTAGCATACATGAGATCAAACTTGTGATCCAGGCGAGCCCAGGCCTCGGCAATTGCGGTGGTATTGCTCAGCATACACACAGCACGCTGTACCTTGGCTAGGTCCCCACCTGGAACCACAGTTGGGGGCTGATAGTTGATACCAACTTTGAAGCCAGTTGGGCACCAGTCCACAAACTGGATGGTACGTTTGGTCTTGATGGTGGCAATAGCTGCATTTACATCTTTTGGTACCACATCACCACGATACAAAAGACAACAAGCCATATATTTGCCATGGCGTGGGTCACATTTTACCATCTGGTTTGCTGGTTCAAAGCAGGCATTTGTGATCTCTGCAACTGAAAGCTGTTCATGGTAAGCTTTCTCTGCAGAGATAACAGGGGCATAGGTAGCGAGGGGGAAATGGATACGGGGGTAGGGTACCAAGTTGGTCTGGAATTCTGTGAGATCCACATTAAGGGCTCCATCAAAACGAAGAGATGCTGTGATAGATGACACTATCTGACCTATAAGCCTGTTCAAGTTGGTGTAGGTTGGGCGCTCAATATCTAGATTCCTGCGGCAGATGTCATAAATGGCCTCATTGTCTACCATGAAGGCACAATCAGAGTGTTCCAGGGTGGTGTGAGTGGTAAGGATAGAGTTGTAAGGTTCAACTACAGCTGTGGAGACCTGAGGAGCTGGGTAAATGGAAAACTCTAGCTTGGACTTCTTTCCATAATCCACAGACAGACGCTCCATTAGCAGGGAGGTGAATCCAGACCCAGTGCCACCACCAAAGCTGTGGAAGACCAGAAACCCCTGAAGACCTGTGCACTGGTCAGCCTGTAAAAAAAAGTTGAAGAAAATGTATCCAAAATAACTTTACATATCTACACTGAATCCTCAATATCTACAATACACTAATAGGTATAACTCATCCCATTAGGATTAAATGCATTATTTCGGCACACACCGAATAAGCTGTTTTTCATCTTTATTAAAGCCCTAGTTAGCCTTAGTATTCTGGTATGCATTTTAAACCTCTATCAATACATTTTACACACATGCATAGATCAAAAACTGATATTTAAAATAATATAATGAATGTAATTGCTAACAAAAATATACACTAAAGTGATCACATTATTTTAATCAATACTTTCTGTGCTATATATCTGGGGAAATCTGTTTTAGGCTAGAAATCTCCTTTAGGCTGAGGCCACACTGAACACTGTTAATGCCCGCATGTGCTGTGATCACTGCCAATTTCAGATATCAGAGTGCACGCAAATCGCACCAAAAAATGGTTAATGCATGTGCTCTGATAAGCAGAATGCAGCTTAACTGGCACCAGTGCACCTAGTGTGGCAATATTAGTTAGCCAACACTAGTGTGTGCTTTTTACTGACTATCAGACTATCAAAACATACTGGTGTGACCTAGTCCTTTTATTTTTCATTGTGATAATGTCACTTAGGATCATAATACTTACCAGTTTTCGGATCCTGTCCAGAACAAGGTCAATGATTTCCTTGCCAATTGTGTAGTGGCCACGAGCATAATTATTTGCAGCATCTTCTTTTCCAGTGATAAGCTGCTCTGGGTGGAACAATTGTCGATATGTACCAGTGCGTACCTCATCTGCAAAAAAGACAAGAATTTTTAATTGGCAACAAGCAACCAGGTGCCTTACACTTTTAGACTGAATAAATATTTAATGATTTTAAACAGAATCTCAAGTTATATTCATGATAAAAATTAAAAAACATTTTAATAAAATATGATGTACTACACAAATGAACTGCCTTAAAAATTCAATAATAACTGTAATGTTACATTATTTTTGTAAGAACAAATCCACAAATAAGATATTTGATCAATGTTCTCACCAATGACAGTGGGTTCCAGGTCAACAAAGACAGCTCTAGGGACATGCTTTCCAGCTCCTGTTTCACTGAAGAAGGTATTAAAGGAATCATCCCCTCCTCCTATGGTCTTGTCACTGGGCATCTGCCCATCTGGTTGGATGCCGTGTTCAAGGCAGTACAATTCCCAGCAGGCATTTCCAATCTGCACTCCAGCCTGGCCAACATGGATAGAGATGCACTCACGCTGTAAAGAAAGAACAAAATATGTTTAACCTCCAACAAGGGTTGTTGTTCTTTTATACCTTGTAACTGAGATTTATAACCTGCACATTTTTTGGAGAACAGAGCAATACCTGTTGTAAAGAAATAAGCTCATGATATTTTGAATTAAAGGGATGTAAACCCTTAAAACATAAAACTGGTCAATTGACAAGTTACCTACCCTCAAATCCAAACTGATATATTTTGCAATTTATAACCTGCATTAATAAACAGATATTTTAGGATAATCAAGGCAGTGACTGCTGATGTCACAACCAATGATTGACTGCTTTTTCCCCTGCTGTCTCCTTTGAACATGCTCAAGCATATAAAAAGCTCTTTGAGCCGAGGGGGGGGGGGCATATACCTTTTGCCAGAAATGAATGGAATTTATTATTAACTAGCTGCTTACAAATACATGTTATAAACTGGTAAAAATAGCAGTTGGGGTTGTGGGCACATAACAGACAAGTCCCCAGTTTTTTGTTTTAAGGGTGGACATGCCCTTAAATTATTCCACTCATAATTACTAAATGAGGTACAAAAAGCCAGTTGGGCACCAGTCCACAAACTGGATGGTACGTTTGGTCTTGATGGTGGCAATAGCTGCATTTACATCTTTTGGTACCACATCACCACGATACAAAAGGCAACAAGCCATATATTTACCATGGCGGGGGTCACACTTCACCATCTGGTTAGCTGGTTCAAAACAGGCATTTGTAATGTCAGCTACTGTGAGCTGCTCATGGTATGCTTTTTCAGCAGAGATAACAGGGGCATAGGTAGCAAGGGGGAAATGAATACGGGGGTAAGGAACCAAGTTGGTCTGAAATTCTGTGAGATCTACATTAAGTGCTCCATCAAACCGAAGAGATGCTGTGATAGATGACACAATCTGACTGATCAGCCTGTTCAGGTTGGTGTAGGTTGGGCGTTCAATATCTAGATTCCTGCGACAGATGTCATAGATGGCCTCATTGTCTACCATGAACGCACAGTCAGAGTGTTCCAGGGTGGTGTGAGTGGTAAGGATTGAGTTGTAAGGTTCAACCACAGCTGTTGAAACCTGAGGTGCTGGATAGATTGCAAATTCTAATTTGGATTTCTTTCCATAATCAACAGAGAGACGCTCCATTAGCAGAGAAGTAAACCCAGAACCAGTGCCACCACCAAAACTATGAAACACTAGGAAACCTTGAAGACCTGTGCACTGGTCAGCCTGAAGAAAAAGAACATTACCATAGATTAATCAAAGGGTCAAATTCATACCTGGCATTGAAATACATTTTAAAGCTTTGTTCATTTTTTAATTTAACAATAAATTTCAGCATTAAGAGATCTTACCGTATGTTACAACCAATCTAAAGTTTGTTATACATTAACTATCCTACATCAGTTGCATCCTTATCTGTATAACTGGGTACACATTGGTGATAAAGGGCCATTCTCATCACACACACAATTAGCCACAGCTGAACTACACTTAAATCTCTAAGACATTCCTTTCCTAAATATTCATTCCAAATACACAAACCTCTCGTGGTGTATGCGTTTGGTGAGAAATTAAAATGGAGAAACCTTATAACAGAAGGCATCTTGCAGTCTCATGCTATATTAATAGCACTGCCCACAAAATCAAGGAGCAATTTCTTACTCCCAGGTTCCCCAGAGTAAGGGGCAGAGATATGCAAAATTCTCCTTTATGTCCCTTGGCTTATGCATGCGTCCAGAACTGTTGGCTTAATAACATGCCATATAGCCTATTGTATAGAGCCAATCATCTGACCTGCAGACATGACATCCGACATACAGGTCGGATCATTGGTTCTATACAATAGGCTATATTGCATGTTATTAAACCAGTGGTTTTGGACACATGCATAAGCCAAGGGACATAAAGCAGACTTGCATATCTCTGCCCTTTACTCTGGGGAATCTGGGAGTAAGAAATTGCTTCTTGTTTTAGATTTTGTGGGCAGTGCTAATACAGCACGAGACTGCAAGATGCCTTCTGTTGTAAGGCGTTTTTCTGTTTTTGTGCTCAGTGGAGGGCTTTTTGCTCCTTTTGCCCCCCCCCCCCCCCCGCTCCAAGTTTTCTAGCTGCTTTGTCTATTGTTAGAGCTCCTAGTATTAACTAATTTCCTAAGTTGTATATCAGACACCAAAGACATGCAGAAGCAAGCAAGGAGCTCTGCCCAAATATGGGTTTGGTTAATAGTGAGTTATATTTCCAGTCAAGTGCACAAGGACATGGGAATTATAAATAAATAGCCCAAGCTTTGTTCCCCTCCCTGATTGATAGGCAACTTATTCTCTGCTTTGCTTTCCATCTTGACAGTGTGAACACACACCTGAATGCTTCAGACCAACTAACTGCTAAAACGTCTGCTTCATAGAGGTGCTGTTAATTGGCTTTAGTCAATTAGCAGCTGCTACTTACCCTGTTAAATTATATTAACTTGGTTTGGTCTAGGTCCCAATGCTGTGATTTCACAGGAAATAGGCCCCACTACATGCATTGAAATTCTAATGCATGTGATAATAGTTTGTCAAAATCACACTTAAGGGCTAGATCATACTGCTGCATTCTCACGCTTGCACGCACTGCGCTGTTTTTGGAGTGCATGCAATTACTATTTGCAGTTTGTGTGCACTCAGATTCCAGACAATTGCCCAGATTTCCTCGAAAATGGTAAAACGCACTACACATGTGTTGCCGTCCATCACAATGTGTACTCCGCTCAAGTCTATAGAAGCACATGAAAAAGCAGACAAACTGATAAGTATACATAAATCAATAGGACATGCAATATTTTTACCCATGTTACCCTGGGAAACAAGCACAAACAATGTCCTGATGTGCAAAGCCTTACATCTTTAAAGAGGGTATACATCCTTTGTCAAATACCTAAATATTTAATTGAAAAAGAACTAATGTTAAAGAAATCCAGGTGTTAAGCCCTTTCAAATGAGGATTTCAATTGTGGCCATACTTACTAGTTTTCTGATTCTATCAAGGACAAGATCAATGATTTCTTTGCCAATTGTATAGTGACCACGAGCGTAATTATTGGCAGCATCTTCCTTTCCAGTAATAAGTTGCTCTGGATGAAAAAGTTGACGGTAGGTACCACTACGCACCTCATCTGCAAGAAATAATTTGGAAACATTTTTAATACATCACAATAAGAATCTAGATTACATGCTTACTTTCAAAGTTTCCAGTGGCAAGCCTTAAGTGGTTCATATTTCAACACTACTGCAATTCATATATCTTTCCGATCCAATGACAATTTGTGCACTACATGCCAGTGTGGGGAGGGGGGGGCAATGTAGCTGGCCTCACTAGCTGTGTAATATGGTTCTTAATCATAAAGTATGCCATAAACATTTTTTAAGCAGATCACGGTTCAACTGAGGACTATTGCCCAAATCAGTAGAGCAACAATTTTGCGTTTTAGTGTGTGCCTTAATATACATCTATGCATTTAAATATTAATCACCGCATGTCCTTTAACCAACCTGCAACCACATCAAAAACTGGTTCTTTAGGTAGTCATAATAACTTTGGATGAAAGTAATATTTCATGATTATTAGAAATCTGGGCATAGAATGGCACCAAAAGTTCATGACTGCTTTGGTTTTCTTCTGCTTAGGCGTTAATAGTTTACGTTTGGCTTTTCTGTAAATAAACCCCATTTCCTTCAACAAATTTTACAGTTCAGTCACAATCAACTTGTTTCTGACCATTTCTTTTTGAATTATTTTTGTTGTGCATTTTCCATACAAACTGCTTAATATTTTCCCAGTTTGATGCAGTTATACCTGCAAGTTTTCCATTTCTTACTTTCCTATTTTGAACACCATAAGTACCATCAATTGATTCTAAACAAATGGTCAGTTAGTTGTAGCTCCACCCCACCTCAGTCAAGGATCTGTCAAATGGGAAGACATGCTATCTTTAGGTCCCAATGCTGGTTGGCCTTTAAAGGCTATGTTCACTAACAAAATAAAAATGCCCCTTTTCACATGAATTGAAGAACTTGAGGAAAAAGGAGCAAAGTGTTTAACTACCTTGTAACTAAGAGCAACTATTGGTTGGCATTAAAATCACACAATGGAGCTGTTCAACAGTTGGTGCATCCTGGCCCTGTAACTGCCCACAAACCACACTAGGACATTACTTAACATTACTCCAGTGTTCTCCCTGGGGTCTTTTAGCCAGGCAGCCCACCTGGCGACTTTTTCATGCCACCCAGCTGGTAAAAATTTCTTGAGAAAAATTTTACACTTGCAAGATTATAGCGCATGTTAACTAGCTTTGTAAGATCCCCAATGCCACAAAAGGGTGGCGCAGCAAACCTGAAATGCACTCTATGTAGATCACATGTGCCTGTGCTGTCATGTTACATCTGGGTTACCTTCAGACATTTTAAAACTACAACTCCATGCATTCTGCAACCAAGGAATGCTGGGAGTCAATTTTCAAACATCTAGTGGGACGAATGTTAAGACATCCCTGACCTATATAATGAGCATGGATGCAAGGCTGTTCAGTATTCCCATTAGAATATGAAAACTGTATGCGTTTCAAAGAAGTTATACTGCATGAGTTTAAAGGGCATGACCATTGCAAAGTTAAATTCATGTACTCTGTGCTGACTTTCTCCATTGTGTCAGATCTCTGTGCAGCACTCCCCCCTTCCCGTTACCTCCTCCATGTCTCAACTCTGGCTAACCGACAAGCTTATATGTGCAGTAGGATCTGTTCAACATCCTGAAACACACCCACACAGTGGCCAATAGAAAGCAAGCTGTCCTGGAGACACAGATCTCTCCAGGTCCTGCTAAAATAAAGTTCTTTGTGACCCATCATCAATCTGTGAAAGCTATCAAGAAGGGGTGATCTCTGCAGTCAAAGCTACATCTCTCCCCCTGCTAATGCGGTTATCTTTAGGTTTATTACAGAGCATGGAGGAGGGAGGGACTTTAGCAGGGAAGAGGATCATGTTACAGGAATTGATGGACAGTACAAGTAGGAGTACAGGAATGCAATCATGTATTCTAACTGGTGTATCTCAGGACAGAGGGAATCTGAAAAATGTAAAGTCACTCTGGGGGTTGGGGGGGGGGGAATTATAGAACACATGGAAAAAAGTTAATTTTCCCACTATAGATGCCCTTTAAGTAATTTAAATTAGTTAATTAACTAGTAGAAGCAGATCCAGATCAATCAGTCTGTTGTCCCGCACACTATCCACATGCACTTCAGTGTTTTAGTGCTGGGTGCTACTGACTCATGCCTGTAGCCACAGGCATGAATATCCAAAAGTATCAAGGTATCAGTGCACACCAGTCTTAACAGCAAATCGTGTTTATGAACATGAGACGTTTTGGTGACAAAATAGCGCATTCTTCAGACATAACCTTTTTTAACTAGTGGAAGTGCACATTTAATTTTCCCCACCCGGCTACATTTTCAGGCCTCCCAGCTGGAAAAAAAAAAGATTCTGGGGAGAACACTGCACTAATTTAACATGACAAAGCCAGTATTCTGCATATGACTGTTAGATTGCCCCCAGAATTACTTCTAAAACTACTAGTATAGAAGGGTTTTGACTAAAACATAAAACAAGAGAATTATTGACACTATGTAATGTGCTTACCAATGACAGTGGGTTCCAAGTCTACAAAGACAGCTCTAGGGACATGTTTCCCAGCTCCTGTTTCACTGAAGAAGGTGTTGAAAGAATCATCCCCTACTCCTATGGTTTTGTCACTGGGCATCTGTCCATCTGGTTGGATGCCATGTTCCAAACAATACAGTTCCCAGCAGGCATTTCCAATTTGCACTCCAGCCTGACCGACATGTATAGAAATGCACTCACGCTAAAAAAAAAAAAAAAAAAAAAAAAAGATTAAACAAGCTTGTTACTTTGTCATTTATCTAAGACTTCTAAAGAAAATGAGTCTATTTTCCCACTTTGAGCAATGTGTCAGTTTTGCCTATTGCATGTTAGTCATATTTGAATCATTTTTTGTTTTGTGCTTTTTTCATGAAGAAAAAAAACAAACATTCCCAACACAGGTATTGCTTTGAGATGACCAATAAATGCTCTACATACAAGGAAATTGGGTATGCTGCATTACGATTTGCTAAATTAAAGCATTAGTTGCATCTGCTCTACTGGTTTGCTATGATATAAACAGTAAGTTTGATGGAAATTTTTTACAGCTAAAGTAAAGTCAGACATCATGCCATACACCTTACCGTATATACTCGAATACAAGTCGACCCGAGTACAAGTCGAGGGTAGAAAATGTGACCACTACAGCCTCCTGATTGTATTGTTTTAAGGCTTTAGTTGCCCTTTAAATGGAGCAGAATTCCCATACAGTAGTCCCATACAGTAACAGCCAAATCCAGTATGGCTATTACTGTATGGGACTACAGTATCGGAAATCTGCTGTCCAATTAAAGGGCAACTAAAGCCTCAAAACAATACAGAATCAGAAGGCAATCTTCAAAAATACATACCATTCTCCTGATTCTGTATTGTTTTAAAGGGTATCTCCACTCGTTTTTTTAAGTTTTGTGAATCCAGTTCTATTGAAGAATGGGAGGCAAAGGAGCTGTGCCTTACCTTCCGTTCTTCAATAGAACACACAGGAGCCAGGAGAGAAGGTAAACTCACCCGCTCGCTCCCTGGCGCGTAGTCTGACAGGTCCCGACGGACCTTGTCTTCTATCCGCATGCGCAATCTATGCGCATAGAAGACAAGGTCCGTCGGGACCCGTCAGACCAAGCAAGTTTCTTACCTTGTCTCCTGTGTGTTGTATTGAAGAACGGAAGGTAAGGCACAGCTCCTTTACCTCCCGTTCTTCAATAGAACTGGATTCACAAAACTTAGAAAAACGAGTGGAGATACCCTTTAATGCATTAGTTGCCCTTTAAATGAATAGGAATCCCCCACACTGACCCCCAATTCCTTGCCACTCCAGATGTTTGGAAACTACAACTCCCAGCATGCTTTAGTTGGTGGTAGTTGCAGTTTCCAAACATCTTCAGTGGCAAATACTGCACCTACCTCCCCCCCACCCCCAGTGGAGTAGAGGCATTTACTTAACATTTGGAGTCAAAATGTCCCCAAAACGATTCAAGCCAGACAGATTACTAATCCTGAATTCACTAACCTGAACTCCGGCAGCACACTTCCTCACTTACCTGAACTCCGGCAGCAGCACGCTTCCTCGTCTTCCCTATTCCACTGGGCTGAAGCAGACGTCACTACTCGGCGCCGGGTGCGGCCTGAGTTCAGGTTAGTGACTCGAGTATAAGGCGAGGTAGGATTTTTAGGCTTTTTAAAGCCTAAAAACCTCGACTTATACTCTAATATATACAGTACATCTATTCAATGTTCAATCGGGTGAAAAAAGCTTATATTATATATTATATTTTGGACTTAGGCCACTGCACTCTAAAATCAAGGATTGCCAGACTGGGCCCAGGACTGCAGCAGTCTGCATTTTAGCAGGCTGTACCCTTAAGAGTTTACAGTAACAGGGAGATGCAATATGTATTGTTAATGTTAAAGGGTATCTCTGCCCCAAAAACTAACATTTTCTATAGTGTAGGGGATCTCCCTTCCAACCTTAAACGCTACATTTTAAGTTTAAAAAGTTCCTAGAAATAGACTTACCTGCCTTTATTCCCTCTATTGCAGGGATAGGCAACCAGTAGATCTCCAGATGTTTGAAAACTACAACTCCCAGGATTCCCCAACTCCAGAATGCTTATAGAGGAATGCTGGGAGTTGTAGTTTTCAAACATCTGGAGATCTACTGGTTGCCTATCCCTGCTCTATTGCTACTCTTGGGAGTAGCAATAGGGGCCAGCCCGGCAGCCATGCATGATTAGCCAATAGACATGCGTGGCTGCTGACGAGTGAGCTGAGGGGACGCGATCTGGCAAGTCAATTTCTGGACACTAAACTTAAACCCATGGCGTTTAGGGTTGAGGGTCCCCAGCACTACAGAAAAGTGTCAGAGTCCTTTAGGAGGACAGGGAAGATACAGATACCGCACTACACACAGCAAGGCTCCTTACTTTCAGTTTCCCGGACTTTGATTAGGCACTGCAGGTCAATCATAAGGAGCAGAGATTTTTCAAAAATTTTAAGGATTTTTGAATGCTACAGTGAGGCCAGCAGTGGGTCAAATTTTAGTTTTGGGTGGACATGCCCTTTAAATTGTGTACAGCTGGGTACACTGCTCACAGCGAAAGGTCTGTTTGGGGCAAAAAATCCATCCACGTGTACCCAGCCTAAAACCCACACTACATAATCAGGTTGGTGTTGGTTTTACACTGAAAATAGAACTAAATATTACATCTATGCTTGTGAAGGTTCTCATTCATCCAGGTCATGGTATATCTGTTGTATTCAATTAGATCAACTGGACTTGAAATGTAGTTCTTGAAGACGTTTCGCTCATCCGACTGGCTTTCTCAATTCAGAATGACTTGTACAAGAATCTGTGGCCCCTAGCCACTATGCAATCCCGCCCTTAACACTTGGCTGTGATATGCTAATTGGGAATTTCCAGGGTACATAATTGCCACAGATTCTTGTACAAGTCATTCTGAATTGAGAAAGCCAGTCGGATGACTAGCAAAACGTCTTCAAGAACTACATTTCAAGTCCAGTTGATCTAATTGAATACAACAGATATAAATATTACATCTCGCTGGTAACACCAAGTTCTAAAGGGTACTGTTTAAAGGGGAACTGTGGTCCAAAAATGACTTTAGGGAAATTAAGGGAAATTGATAGGAATTGCTCCCGAGAATTTTTGCAATTTATTTCCATTTTGCAGTTTTGAAGATTTACATTTTTGAGTGTGATATGGCAGCATCACCAGGTCCCCTGCACTTTCTGCTCGCGTCTCCTCCTCCCCTTTTCAGCCCCCCCATGTCCCTCCCACTCATGGACCCCATGGTCCCTCCAGTTGCAGGCCCCCCATGACCCATTATCTTACAGCCCCATTTGGCCCCGCCCACTCACGGGTGCCTAAGTCCCACCCACTCGCAGGTGCCTAAGCCCCACTCACTCGCAGGTGCCGTGGGTTACTCAAACCCCCCCCCACCTTCTCTGGCAGGACTTCACACAGCAGAGAGGAGGAGGGACTTCCTGTCTCCCTGACACACTAAAGGAGCCTGGGGCTGTGCTCGCCGGCAGCACTGTGCAGGAGAAGCCTCAGGAATGTCACAAGTTAGCCTCCCACCCATTAACTTTCTGGTCAGCCATTTCTGTATATCTTGGTCAGTGGAGCACGCAGAGGTGGTTGATGGCTCGTATTAAAGGTAGGAAATTGGCCTTTCATTTAAACTCAACTTGTTTGGGGACCTCAGTTCCCCTTTAAACAAGTAAACCAGGTCTGGTCAAATCCCAGAAGCCAGATAGACAATGCACTTAAAGGGCATGTATAGTGTTGAAGTCTGCTCCTGTACACACTTGCCAGCCCTTGAGCCGAAGACAGCTGAGGGAACATCTCCTGTGCAGTTACCATGCACAGAAGCAAGCAGAAGGGGCCCAGACCAGCAGCCGCTACAGTGATTGGCTGAAATGTGATGAAATGGCCGTTAGGTTGGGTCTTGTTGCCAGATCCATGCGCCCCAACCAAACAGCCCACAAGGCTCCCATACATTGCATGATTGTCTCCTAAAACAACTGTGCATAAACTGTTAGGTGAACTTTAAGGGGAGTACCCTATGTATTTTGAAGCTCTTCTATCTATTTGGTAACTTATTTTGCTTACAAATCCCCCCCCAACAGGTCACTCCATACAAAGCTCAATTGGGAAAGGTTTTGTTTTGCATTCAGTAGCACTCACCAGCTTTTCTCCCACCATTGTTTAGCAAAGTAGATGTTTAATCATATGCCTCACATACTTTACATCTACTCTACAAACCAGCTGAAACCAGCAGATTTCTGACTCATGAAAGAATGTTAGGCCAGCAGCAACAGGATTAGTGGTGTAAGGAAAAGAATTAAAATGCTGGAAAAGTTGCAAAAAGCATTTCCTTTTTCAGGTCAGACACATTGTCTAAAATGCATTTTTGGCAGCAATTTTTTTTCTTCTTTCACTGGTATGTTTTACAATATGCTTACTAAAGCACATAAATATCACCAGTGAACAACTTAGCCTATTAAGCCTCTTTTCAGACCCTTAACTGCACTAGACCTGTATGATTGAACAATAAAATGACTTTCATAAAGGTGACCCACTTTCCACACTAGAAAGATTTCACTTACCCAGCCTAGCGATCCCACAACATTAGACCGATCCTGCCAGAACCACCTTTCACGTTCTATTTGAGACCGGCATGCGATCGAAAGATGAAGGGGATTTGCAATCGCATGTCTATTGCAAAGAAGAATGGGAAAGGCGGTTCTGGCAGGATCTGTGGGTAAGTAAAATGTTTCTAGTGTATGGCCACCTATAGGTTTCGTTTACACTAGACCCATTTCTGGACAGAAAAACGCGTTGTAGCCGTTTTTAATTAACCTGCTCCTAAAATATTTCTTAAATGACAATTTCTAACAACCATTGTTTCAACCATTTATTTTATACCAATTGCATGCAATCCGCACAGTAATGTGCTTGGAATGTAAGCAACGTGGTGCATTGATGGTGTGGTCACAGCCTAACCTGACTTTAATCCACTGCTCTATTAAGTTTGGTGCTGTTGGAAGACTTCACTGTATACAGAATCGAAAAACATTCTTGCCTGGCTGAATTTCACTCTAGACTGCCTTGGGTATATACCCAGGTTTTTGAAAATTCCACTAAGGTGGTGTAGTGTCTACACCAGTAGGGCCTTTCATTATCTCTCTAGCTTTTATGAGAATTAGACTGGCATAGCAGTAGATGTATTTTACTTGGATTTTGCAAAGGCTTTTGATACAGTTCCCCATAGGCAACTAATGTATAATCTGAGGGCTGTTGGTCTGGGGAGTCACATTTGTACATGGATAGAAAATTGGTTAATGAATAGGATGCAGAGAGTAGTTGTAAACGGGCTTCATCATTATGGACTAAAGTGCTAAGTGGGGTGCCACAGGGTTCTGTGTTGGGGCCGCTTCTATTTAATCTATTTATTAATGATTTGGAAGTGGGTATTGTCAGCAAGGTTTCTGTGTTTGCCGACAACAAAACTTTGTCGACCGTTAAAAACTTCAGAGGATGTGCAATTGTTACAGGGGGGTCTAGATAGATTATCACATTGGGCTGCTAAGTGGCAGATGAGATTCAATGTTGATAAATGTAAGGTGATGATTTTGCACTTAACACAGTGCCATTTATAGTATAAGCAGCACAATGATTTTTAAGTGAATCCCTGTTGGAAAGGGATCTTGGAGTTTTGGTGGATAACAAACTTAAAGGTAGCAAGCAGTGCCAGGCGGCAAAACAGCCAGAGCCAGCATGGTATTGTCTTGTATAAAGAGGTATGGATTTGAGGCCTTTACAAAGCATTGGTAAGGCCTCATTTGGAATATGCAGTGCAATTTTGGAATCCTGTGTACAAAAAGGACATCTTTGAAATGTAAAGGGTTCAGAGAAGGGCAACTAAATTAAAAAGGGGATTGGGGGAGCTTGACTATGAAGTGAGACTGAAAAAGTTACAATTATGTACGCTGGAGAAAAGGCGCTTGCGTGGGGATATGATTACTGTGTATAAATACATTAAAGGGCCATACGATAAACTATCTGGGGCATTGTTCACCAACAGAACATGTCAGAGGACATCCCTTATGACTTGAAGAAAAAAGGTTTAGGCTTCAAGTTCAGAAAGGGTTTTTCACGGTGAGAACGGTAAAGCTATGGTTCATTGGTCAGTTTAAAAAAAAAAAGCTGGATGAGTTTCTGCAAACAAGGAATGTTGCAAGTTACTGGTATTGATTCATAAAGTAGAGTTGATCCACAGAAATTTCCAATTGCCACTTGGAGTCAAGAAGGAATTTTTATCCCCCTTTAATAAATTTGGTGGTTTTTTTTGCCTTCCTCTGGATCAAGTTAGGCAGGAAATGAGGATATTGCTAGATGGGTTGGACTGGATGGACACATGTCTTTATTCAACCTCAAATACTATACTATCTCTGCAACAAAAAGAAAAAAGCTTTTAGCCAAAGCAAAAGCCAGTACATCATTGAATATAACTAGCAGGCTACACCTAAATTATCTAAGGGCTGAAAGCATTTGCCCTTATCTTCACATTGCACGTTCCAGATAGCATTCAGGAAGTGATCATGCTATGAGCTCAAGTCTGAATCATCAAGTTATGACTCATTTTTAGACAAAAAAATTTTTTAATTTGAGGGAGACTGGTAAATATATTTAACGCAAGACTACACAAATTTAGTAATGAATGAAAACCATGGTTTGGGGGGTTTACACCATAGCCATAAAGAATTTTAAAAAGCAATTTTTAAGTAACTTGGACTGTTAAGGGCTGGACCAATAGATTCTCATTATAGAGATTGCAAAACTACATTACAAAATATTAAATTCATATCCCTGGTTTATTGGATGTTTTATTGTTTGCAATTTTTAATTGAAGGTGTGTTATGTTTTTGGTCTGTTCCATCAAATTTAATCAATTGATCTCATCATTACTTTTCTTTTATAAAATAAACAATTTAAAAAAATGAATTATCCACCCTGAGACAATCATTAACTTTTTCGGGGGTACAGGTCTAGTTGCAAGGGGGTCTAGTAGCAAGGGGGCACATGTCTGCCAGGCCTTATTTTGCCCAGCTCTGCACTACAGCGTTTTCATTCCCTTTAATTATAAATTGACAGACCTTGACTTTTCAGCATCTGAAGTGGAACTTTCACATTTAAAATGCACTGTGGCAGATATGACAATGTATGGCTCGTTTCAAATAACTCCATTTAAGGTATTGTCGGCAACAAAGCTGGCACCGACTAGTTTATGGTGAAAGACGGCAGGTGTTCAACCACTGCCCACACAAAGGGCAAACTATTCACTGAACAAAGAACTTGGGCACATGTGTATAAATGTTTCCACAGCTGCTACATGTAGTTTAAACATATATTCTACCCATGTTTAGGTTCTATATATATTCTACACATGTATGTAGTTTCTATAGACTACACACATGTATAGTTTCTGTATATATAGCACATGTATAGCTTCTAGATCAGAGATAAGAAACCAGTAGATCTAGATCTTTGAAAACTACAACTCCCAGCATTCCTTTACAAGTACTCTAATTAGGGAATGCTAGTAGTTGTAGTTTTCAAACATCTGGAAAATTACTGGTTGCCTATCCCTGTTATAGATAGAAATGAATAACCTGCTCCAACTTTCTCCCTCCAAATGCCTAGTCACGTGCCACGCCCATCCTTAAGCTATTGAATAAAATAAAGCTGCGTAGCTGCACGTCCATAGGACAAAGGGAATCACACACTTCCCCGTGTCCCGCTCTTAGTCAGTCCCGTGATATCCCTAAACTTCTACAGACCGCCGGTGAGTTATATCAGAGAAGATCATTAATTTGCGTGCTCGGGCAAGATGTGCAATCGGAACTGTATGTGTGTGGTTACCTCATGGCTGACCGTAGGCACCGATAAATCGAGCTACAGCCCCGCACTTCCAAATACCCAGCAGCTCTGTTAGTCCCTATGCCCGGGGATGACCACATACCAGTGTACCCCGGGCCCTCTCTTACCATGGTTGTTCAGATTCAGGATTTCGCTCAGGAATTACGAACCGACCGTCCTCTCACCGACCGACTGTAATGAGTCCCGGTAAGAACTGATCGCGAACGTGTGCTGGGTGGGGAGTTTTAACAACTTCTGTTGGTGACGTCAGACAGGCGGGGCCCTGCCACTGGTCTCCGGTTTGAACTTTCAAAGGGATGGGCGGGCTTAACCTGGGCGTGGTTTTAATCCGGGTTGCATTCTGCTTAAAAGGGGAAGTGCGATTAGGAAAGATCATTTGTGCCACGATCATAAAAACGAGTACGGGTGCAGCTGTAATAAGGGCCGGGCATATTGGGTCTGGAGGTGTGACTAATAATTCAAAACAAAAAGGTGGGTGGGGAGATTGTCGGGCAGTTAGAGGGAACTTCACATGGATGGACTGCTAGGGACGTTACATGTTATATTGTATGTATGCCTGTAAGTAGCAGGTTTTAAATCTGAAAAGGTTTGTTCAATTAGACAGGGGTATGATAACACTTGATAAACATTCCACCCCTTTTAGGTTTAGAATAGTCAGTCCTCCAGCTCCACTAGCCAGTGGTAAGCTCCATATACATGGGGTTTGCCACTCACCTTCAGCCAGGCGTTGTTGGTAATGAATATGGCACCCTACCGAGCTGCCACACACATGCGATTATCCGTGTTGTGTGGTGAATCACCTATGTGTACAATCAGCCCTTCAGCCCCCAACTAGTGTTAGTCACCTCCCCAGTCCCCTAACCAGTGTAAATCAGCCATTTCAGACCCCCAACCAGTGTTAGTCATCCCTCCAGTCCCCCAACCAGTGTTAGTCATCTTTCCAGTCCCCCAACCAGTGTTAGTCATCTTTCCAGTCCCCCAACCAGTGTTAGTCATCTTTCCAGTCCCCCAACCAGTGTTAGTGATCCTTCTAGTTCCCCAACCAGTGTTAGTCATCCCTCCAGTCCCCCAACCAGTGTTAGTCTTCCCTCCAGTCCCCCAACCAGTATTAAAGAAATTGGGGGTTTCAAAAAGAACTTTGTACTATCTGCGCAGTGCATAAGAGTACAAAGTTTGTCGGGACCTGTCAGAAGAACAACAGAGGAGCTAAGACCGGGTAAGTTCTGCGTCTTCTCTCCTGGCTCCTGCAGGTTTTATTGAAGAATGGGAGTTAAGAAATAGCTCCTTTACCTCCCGTTCTTCAATAGAACTGAAGTCCCCAAAGTTGATCCAGGGATACTTTCCGATTGCCATTTGGAGTCAGGAAGGAATTTCTTCTATTTATGGAATAGAAGAAAAGGGGGGAAAGGGTGTATATGCCTGTGTGGTGTTAGAGGGTATGTTTTTTGCATTTTAGACCATACAATCGAAATTTTTGATGATTTAGGTATAGTTGCCATAAAGTTTATGCATTGTGAGGGTTAATTAGAGAGACATCTTTCCTGTGGCACTGCAGATGTTATAAAACTACAACTCTCAGCTTTCACCAACAGCAGAAGGCAGCAGGGAATGTAGTTGTGAGTTGTAGTTTGCAAACATCTGGAGGACCTCAGTATGGGCACCCCTGCTATAAATCTTTGTCATACTTTATTCTAAATACATAAAGTATACATTGTGCTTTACATATATTTATTATTATTTACAGAGAGACAGTGTTTAGTTTTAGTGTAGCCTTGGACCCAGTGACAGTTGGGATTTGTTTACATGACTCTGAAACCCCGGAATATTTGTTTGTGAATTTAATCCATTATAGTCTATGGGAAATATTGTCCAAATTTGCCAATAATATTAGAATAAAAAAGAAGAGAGGAAAATATTTATTGGACCAATCCCAATTGGTCAGTCCTATAGGTTTGTACAAACGTGCGATAGCGGGTGCCGACACACTATGTGTAAGAACAGCCGTTTCGGCTGATAATCGGCACATGTATGGGCACTTACTCGACCGTTTGTTTGGAGATCGTGCCCGATCCGCTGGGCGGATCTCTGAACAAGCAGCCATTTCGGCTGATAAAGTGCCCATACACGGGCCGATTAAAGGTCAAAACGGCTGTTCATTTTATTGCAAATCACAGCATTCAAGGGTAATGAAAGTGGGATGTACGGATATTGTGACCATAATTTCAATCACAATGATCCATCTGGGGAAGTCGAAATGGTGCTCATCTGTATAAGATTAGTATACACAGAAAAGAAAAAAGTAGACTGCAATATTGTCTTGAAAAAATATAATAAAGCTGGCCTTTGTCTAATTTATAGGGACACATATTAAAAATATATATACATTCTCCTGAGTTAGTAAAGCTCTGCATCAGCTTACTTATTTATAGTATATCCACACATGTGTAAAGGTCAACTGATACATCGCAAATAGTACATTTTGCTAGTACAAATACCAGTATGGTTCAGGAAATATAACAGCGAGGGGCATGCATGAGGAACGCATTTTGCTCCCAATGCTTGTGCACAGAGCTTTCTCAGCGCCTCTCTACAAAACTTTTCCCTTTATCTGCCATAGTGTGATTTAGTGTCCAAGTTGAAGACCCCTACTATATATTTTAGTGGTATGGTAGAACATTTTTTTTTAACTTCCCTATGCAAATTTTAGGAAGAAAGAATAAAAGCGGGTTCAGGTCAGGTTGCAGGTAGAAAAGCGGGTGCAGTTTTGTCTGGAAAATTTGACTTGCGCAGTTAAATTTGACTCTAACTTCCATTAGCTTCATGGGAAGGTCTACAGAGATGTGAAGGTATGTAACTAAAATTTTACTTCTGAAAAGTTTAAAGCTGGCAATACACGGGCAGACATTCTTCCGATCGGATTTCTGAACCAAGTCAATGATCAGACATCTGATTGGTAGAACCGCTCAAAGGTCTCCACCTTGAGGCCTTGGTCTTTCTGCAGATTTGAGCTTGAAATCTGAGGAGAGATTAGGATAGAAGATGAGGTCGGCGGCCAATTTTCCATCTGGCCCGATCTAGTTTTTCTGATCAGGAAAACGTGTTTCGACATTTCGAGTGACCGAATAGCAATACAGGATGCTAGATAACTGACATATCTTCCCCAGAAAAAAAACATTTCTTCCTTCCTTTTAATATAATTATGGGGGGGGGGGATAAAATGGCTTTATACAATAACAATCGACTTATGTGCAAAATGCACGTTTAGATAAAATTACCTTATATAACATTGTTAATATAAGATCATTGGTCTATGTTATACAAAGTTCTAGCTTTGGCTCAATCTTATGGAATGGGGCCCCTATGTCAGTTTTAGCTTGCAGACTGGATACATAAACAGAGTCAGTAAGAACTGGTTGAGCAGCCGGTATGCTGAAAGGTTACTTGTTAAAGATGTTGCTTTTCACTTGGTTGTGGGGAGGGGGAGGTTCTGGCTCTATGAATGTGCTTAGTTCTTAGTGAGATCTTGTGATGCTGCTGTGTGATCCAGTTGCTGGTGAACTAAGGAAGAAATCAATAAATACTTAAATAATTTGTTTGTTGGGTCAGTGATAGTGTTAATAAATATCTTTGGAATGCCCAATATAAAAACCAAGGTAGCAAGGTTTTTGACCTTCCCAAGTCTAGGAGGGGTCCTGAATTTATACTCATCCTCCTACAGATACATGGCACCACCCCAATAGTTGCTGTAAACAACATAGAAAGGGCCCCAATTATTTTTAGCATTGCCCCCAATTAAGCTTACCTTCCTCAATCCGCTTCACTGTATGAAGTACAATGGGTAAGGACCTGAACCAATAAATCCTCACCCCAGAGTACACTTTCGATCAGCAGTAATACCAAAAGATCCCTTTGCTGCTTTGGTCTATTTCTGCCTTTGCAGAGCACGTCTTCCCATTGGACCTAACAAAAGGAAGTTTCCTGTGAGTGTAACGAACTTGTGAGTGTCCCTTTCTCTTAAGGACCTTGATCTCAGGGTCATAGAAAAAGGACACTTAATCATTTGATGGTTGTATGGTGTGTGTGAAAGTTTGAAAATAAAGATTGTTTGAAAGTTTGAAAAACTGAAAATAAGGATTGTTTGTACTGTTAGGGACTATGTGTGCAGGACTGAGTGTGCAGTAAGCAGACTAATTTCTTCCAGTTAAAGGGGTGTGCTGGACTTTTATATTCTAGTATTGTACCTGTTGTAATCACAAACAGGCTGTGAAAGGGTTAATAAGTGTTTGGGGTTTTTTTTTCCTCTCTTTCTGGCTCTTGCACTAATTGGTGTGGGGGTTGGGGCCTATTAGGTCCAAACCACAGGCCCAACAACTGTGAATCCTATTTAACTAACAAAAGGAAGTTTCCTGTGAGTGAACTAGTGAGTGTCCCTTTCTCTTAAGGACCTTGATCTCAAGGACATAGAAAAAGAAGGACATTGAAACAAGAAGGGCAATTAAACAAGGTTTGTGCGTCACTGTGTTGGTGTGGTGTATTAGAAGGGACAGTTTTGTCAGTACCATGCAATGTGCATCGTGCCACATGTATAGGAACCTGGAGCAGACGTTCCGGGGAACCTATGTCTGTGTCAGGTGTGAGTGGGTTGCCCGTTTGGAAGCTGAGGTGGAGAGTCTAAGGGGGCAGCTTGCAGCATTGCGGGGATTGGCAGAACTGGGGGGTCAGCAGGCACTGGCTGGGGCCAGTATAGGGGTGGGTGGAAGAGGGACAAGAAAGGATGAGGAAGGAGGTAGTTTTGTTAGGGTTACTAGGGGAAGTGGGGGACGGAAGAGTAGGGGGGCTTCTTGCCAGATTGTCCATCCCAACAGATTTGCCGCCTTAGGTAATGAAGTGGAGGAGGACACCTCGGAATTAGCGTGTATGGAGGGGGCTAGTCCCTTGAGCACCCAGGGGACTGCCATCTCTGATACAAGGGAGGAGGAACGAAGGGTCAGGAATGCAAGGCAGGTGGTAGTGGTAGGGGACTCCATTATAAGGAAGGTAGATAGGGTAATCTGCCGCCAAGACCCTACATGCCGAACTGTGTGTTGCCTGCCTGGTGCTAGGGTTCGGCATGTGGTGGATCGTGTAGACAGATTATTGGGTGGGGCCGGGTGTGACCCGGCGGTCTTGGTTCACATTGGTGCCAATGACAAAGTTAGAGGTGGAGGTGAGATCCTTAAACATGATTTCCGAGAACTAGGGGCCAAGATAAAAGCAAGGACCTCCAGGGTAGTGTTTTCAGAAATACTACCACAGCCACGTGCTAAGCCAGGGAGACAGCGGGAGCTTAGGAGCATTAATGCGTGGCTAAGAGAGTGGTGTAAGGAAGAAGGGTTTGGGTTTATTGAGAACTGGGCAGACTTTGCTGTCGGCTACAGGCTCTTTAGTAGGGATGGGTTGCACCTCACTGATGGTGGTGCAGCTGTTTTAGGGGAGAAGATGGCTAGAGGGTTGGAGGAGATTTTAAACTAGGTTTGGGGGGGAGGGTATTAGCAGTCTCACTGGGATAGATAGTCCAGGAGGAAAGCAGGGTGTAGATAGGCCAGTGGTGGGCGGAAAGGGGGGTGGGGCTAGCATAGGGGATAGGGAGGAATGTGTATTAAAGTGTATTAAAGTACGAATAAATTACAGGATCATAATCTAAAATATATGTTTGCAAATGTGAGAAGCCTGGCTGACAAAATGGGTGAATTGGAAATGATGGCATTGAATGAAAAGTAGGATGTAATAGGTATAGCAGAAACATGGTTGAACAGTTCTCACGACTGGGCTGTAAATATAGAAGGATATGCCTTGTTTAGGCAGGACAGAAAAAAAAGGAAAGGGGGAGGAGTATGTGTTTATGTTAAAAAAGAATTAAAGCCAAATTTAAAAGAAGAGATAACTGGTGATATGGATGATAAAGTGGAGGCAATATGGGTGGAATTAGGCAACAGGAAAGGGGGTAATTTCATTGTTGGTATCTGCTATAAGCCGCCAAATGCTATCAGAGAGGAGGTGAGTCAACTTCATATGCAGTTGGCAAGGGCTGCAAGTTTGGGGAGTGTGCTCATAATGGGGGACTTCAATTACCCTGACATTGATTGGTGTGGTGGAACTGCCATCACAGAAAAAGGCGATGAGTTCTTGAATTTGCTGCAGGATAATTTTCCTACTAGAAAAGGAGCTCTGTTGGATCTGGTAATATCTAACATTGTGGAGCGCATTATAGATATAAAGTTAACTGGAGGCTTAGGGAATAGTGACCATGAAATAGTGGCATTTGGACTTTATCGAAAGGAAAATTGCGCTGGGTTAACAAAGACATTTCATTTCAGGAAAGCAAATTTTCCCAGGTTAAAAGCAGCTCTTCAGAATGTCAACTGGGATAATGTATTATCAGGTAAAGGTACTGAACAGAAGTGGACTGTGTTCAAGGGGATTTTAAGCCAGTTCACATCTAAATTTATACCCTTGGGAAATAAATGTAAAAAAAATAAATCCGTGCCCATGTGGCTGAATTCTGATGTAAAGAGGCAAATGGTAAGGAAGAAAAAGGCATTTAAAACCTTTAAGACCGAGGGAACGGAAAGGGCCTTTAGGGATTATAAAAACTGTAACAAGGAGTGTAAGGAAGCAATCAAACTAGCTAAAATTAATAATGAAGTTAGGATAGCTGAAGAAAGCATCACTAAGCCTAAACATTTTTTTAAGTATATTAATAGTAAGAAGATGAGGACTGAGAATGTGGCACCATTAATTAATGGGGATAAGTTAGTTACGGAGGATGGCGATAAAGCAAATGTCTTGAATAATTTTTTTTCCTCTGTATACACTATAGAAGATCCACGTACAGATATCATAGAGTATAGTGCAATAAAGGTATACAAGATTCAAGTTCACTTTGTTAACCGAGGATATGGTACAGAAAGAACTAAAGGTAATATTAATAAATCTCCTGGACCGGATAATACATCCTCGGGTACTTAAGGAGCTAAGTTCAGTTTTATCTAGGCCATTGTTTCTTATTTTTGCTGATTCCCTCATGTCCGGTGGTGTGCCTCTGGATTGGAAAAAGGCTGATGTTATTCCAATATTCAAAAGGGTAGTCGTTCACAGCCGGGTAATTACAGGCCTGTAAGTTTAACTTCAGTGGTGGGGAAGATCCTGGAAAGTTTAATAAGGGAACATGTTCTATAGTATGTTTCAAGGACTGACATTATAAGTAGTAACCAGCATGGATTAGGAGGAATAGATCTTGTCAAACTAACTTGCTTGGCTTTATGAGGAAGAAGTAGAAATTTAGACTTGGTATAGCAGTAGATGTAGTTTACTTGGATTTTGCAAAGGCTTTTGATACAGTCCCCATAGGCGACTAATAAATAAGCTAAGGTCTGTTGGTCTGGGAGTCACATTTGTACATGGATAGAAAATTGGTTAATGAATAGGATGCAGAGAGTAGTTGTTAATGGGGCTTCATCATTATGGACTAAAGTGCTAAGTGGGGTGCCACAGGGTTCTGTGTTGGGGCCGCTTCTATTTAATCTATTAATAATTGGAAGGGGTATTGTCAGCAAGGTTTCTGTGTTTGCTGACGACACAAAACTTGTCGACCATTAAAAACTTCAGGGATGTGCAATTGTTGCAAGGGATCTAGATAGATTGTCACATTGGGCTGCTAAGTGGCAGATGAAATTCAATGTTGATAAATGTAAGGTGATGCATTTTGGACTTAAAAATACTTGTGCTACTATACTATAAATGGCTCTGTGTTAAGTGAATCCTGTTGGAAAGGGATCTTGGAGTTTTGGTGGATAACAAACTTAAAGGTAGCAAGCAGTGCCAGGCGGCAACAGCCAGAGCCAGCATGGTATTGTCTTGTATAAAGAGAGGTATGGATTCAAGGGAGGAAAATGTAATTCTCCCTCTTACAAAGCATTGGTAAGGCCTCATTTGGAATATGCAGTGCAATTTTGGAATCCTGTGTACAAAAAGGACATCTTTGAAATGGAAAGGGTTCAGAGAAGGGCAACTAAATTAATAAGGGGATTGGGGGAGCTTGAATATGAAGAGAGACTGGAAAAGTTACAATTATGTATCGCTGGAGAAAAGGCGCTTGCGTGGGGATATGATTACGTGTATAAATACATTAACGGGCCATACAATAAAACTATCTGGGGCATTGTTCACCAATAGAACATGTCAAAGGACACGAGGACATCCCTTAAGACTTGAAGAAAAAGGTTTAGGCTTCAAGCTCGGAAAGGGTTTTTCACTGTGAGAAGGTAAAGCTATGGAACTGTCTCCAGTGGACGTTGTAATGGCAGGTTCATTGGTCAGTTTCAAAAAAGCTGGATGAATTTCTGCAAACAAGAAATGTTGCAAGTTACTGGTATTGATACATAAAGTAGAGATGACCCAGGGAAATTTCCGATTGCCACTTGGACTAGGAAGGAATTTTTTCCCCCTTCATAAATTTGGTGGGTTTTTTTGCCTTCCTCTGGATCAACAGTTAGGCAGGAAATGAGGAATTGCTAGATGGGTTGGACTGGATGGACGTATGTCTTTATTCCACCTCAATACTATACTAACTATACTATACCTGTCTCGGAAAGGCTGAGTTAGACCTGATCAGTGAAGGAAACTTTTTGACTGATAGAAAGTGTTAAGGGGTATTTTTTAAAGGGCATGTCCACCCAAACTAAAATTTAACCCACTACTGGAACCACTGTGAAGTTTTTAAAAATCCTTACCTTGCATCTCTGCTCCTTATGGTTTTCCTGCAGTGCTTGTCCAGAAAACTGAAGAGTAGGAGGTGTTTCCTGTATGAAAGGTTTCTGCCTCCTCTTTTTTCCTCTGAGAGGACAGTGGCAAGCGCCAGGGAGCCCTTTCCCCCCCCCTCCCTCCTGATCCCTTCCTGGCTGGCCTTCACTTAGTGTCAAATCTTTTTTATATAATGTAGGGCATCCCTTCCCACCCCCAACCGCTATATTAGATTGCTTAAAAAAGAATCAGAAATCTACTTACAGCCCTTTGCTCCCGCAGCTGCCTTTCAGCCTAGCCCGTTTGCAAATTCTGCCAAACAGAGGGACGGATCAGAGTGCCACAGGAGCGAGGGGCTGTAAGTAGAGTTCTGCTTCTTTTTTTAATTAATAATAATATAATTATACTATATAATACTAATATAGCGGTTGAGTGTGGGCAAGGGATGCCCTACAACATATCAATAGTCATTATATAGGGAGACACTCTTTTATTCCCCTTTAAATAATTTTTTTTTTAATTCATGTGAAACCCTGTCGCAAAGAGCTTACACTCAAAATACTTTTAACACACACAACTGGAGTGCTCGATTAGAAACCCTCCCAGTACATGAAAAATACCCAAACTCTGCATATGTAACCTAGGGGGATCTGAATGTATGAATTAATGCTACATCAGTGCTAGCTATATATTACATACTGCAGAGAACCTTGAAAAATAGGAAGAGAACTGGTAGAACAATCACCTTGAGCAAGGTGAATTCACTGACATATTTAAATTCAAGGTCAGATACGTTATGATAACTGCAAAACTGAATATTGTGATTGAAATGAAGCATTCCTTTTATAATATACCCCTTACTATAAAGGAGCCCCATAACCAGTCAAAAAATGATGGTTGTGGTGAAAGGGATACATTATTTCTTACAGCAGAAATGATCAGTAATAAAGGAAACTCTGAAATGGAAAGCAGCAATTTAAATGTTATTTGTTTACAATTATTTTGCCGAACTCAGCACGTATCACAGATGGAGACAAACACAGTGTTTTGACAAATACAATGCTGTTTTGACACCTTACTCTGGGCGTTCCTATAACACCTCTTAGCCACTATCCAATCACGCCCTTAACACTTGGCTGTGATATGCTAATTGGGATTTTCCAGGGTATATAATTGCCACAGATTCTTGTACAAGTCATTCTGAATTGAGAAAGCCAGTCGGATGACTAGCGAAACGTCTTCAAGAACTAAACTTCAAGTCCAGTTGATCTAATTGAATACAACAGATATGGGTCAAAGGAAGTTCAAATAGGACTGGGTTTAGAAAAGAGTTAGTATTTGTGAGGGAATGCTAAGGATTGGCCAGCTGCCCACCCTGAGTCGCTGGGTGGTGTTTAAGTATGCCATGCACAGTAAGCTCAGGTGCCTCTTTCACAACCAGCAGAAATCTCCCCTCCCTCATATTCTTTTCAATACTCTATGGCTTGTTTTTTTTTTTTTTTAAAAGGGGGTTTAAGGTCACCCAAAAGGGTGGACAGTGTCAGTTATGGGTGTACCTAAACATTCCCAGGCTTTTGTGGCAGGGAATATTGTTTATTACTGTTTAATACAATATTTATGGTCCTAGGTACTCGGTTATATTACTGTTATATACGTTTCAAAGAATGTTGTTAAACTTTATTACTTAATACACAAGAGGCCTTTCCACCATGTCGGTTATTGGGTGTTTTTTATTAACACTTTTGTCTGATTTTACACATCACAGTCCCGTGGTGACAGACAGACTGAGCTGTGAGAGCATTGTTTATTACAACTTTGCACAACAAGTTTTGGATATTAAGTATTGGTTTTCCCCCAATGTCTTGAATAATTTTTTTTCCTCTGTATACACTATAGAAGATCCAAGTACAGATATCATAGAGTATAGTAGCAATAAAGGTATACAAGATTCAAGTTCACTTTGGTTAACCGAGGATATGGTACAGAAAGAACTAAAGGTTAATATTAATAAATCTCCTGGACCGGATAAAATACATCCTCGGGTACTTAAGGAGCTAAGTTCAGTTTTATCTAGGCCATTGTTTCTTATTTTTGCTGATTCCCTCATGTCCGGTGGTGTGCCTCTGGATTGGAAAAAGGCTGATGTTATTCCAATATTCAAAAAGGGTAGTCGTTCACAGCCGGGTAATTACAGGCCTGTAAGTTTAACTTCAGTGGTGGGGAAGATCCTGGAAAGTTTAATAAGGGAACATGTTCTATAGTATGTTTCAAGGACTGACATTATAAGTAGTAACCAGCATGGATTTAGGAGGAATAGATCTTGTCAAACTAACTTGCTTGGCTTTTATGAGGAAGTAAGTAGAAATTTAGACTCTGGTATAGCAGTAGATGTAGTTTACTTGGATTTTGCAAAGGCTTTTGATACAGTCCCCCATAGGCGACTAATAAATAAGCTAAGGTCTGTTGGTCTGGGGAGTCACATTTGTACATGGATAGAAAATTGGTTAATGAATAGGATGCAGAGAGTAGTTGTTAATGGGGCTTCATCATTATGGACTAAAGTGCTAAGTGGGGTGCCACAGGGTTCTGTGTTGGGGCCGCTTCTATTTAATCTATTAATAATTTGGAAGTGGGTATTGTCAGCAAGGTTTCTGTGTTTGCTGACGACACAAAACTTTGTCGACCATTAAAAACTTCAGAGGATGTGCAATTGTTGCAAGGGGATCTAGATAGATTGTCACATTGGGCTGCTAAGTGGCAGATGAAATTCAATGTTGATAAATGTAAGGTGATGCATTTTGGACTTAAAAATACTTGTGCTACTTATACTATAAATGGCTCTGTGTTAAGTGAATCCCTGTTGGAAAGGGATCTTGGAGTTTTGGTGGATAACAAACTTAAAGGTAGCAAGCAGTGCCAGGCGGCAACAGCCAGAGCCAGCATGGTATTGTCTTGTATAAAGAGAGGTATGGATTCAAGGGAGGAAAATGTAATTCTCCCTCTTTACAAAGCATTGGTAAGGCCTCATTTGGAATATGCAGTGCAATTTTGGAATCCTGTGTACAAAAAGGACATCTTTGAAATGGAAAGGGTTCAGAGAAGGGCAACTAAATTAATAAGGGGATTGGGGGAGCTTGAATATGAAGAGAGACTGGAAAAGTTACAATTATGTACGCTGGAGAAAAGGCGCTTGCGTGGGGATATGATTACTGTGTATAAATACATTAACGGGCCATACAATAAACTATCTGGGGCATTGTTCACCAATAGAACATGTCAAAGGACACGAGGACATCCCTTAAGACTTGAAGAAAAAAGGTTTAGGCTTCAAGCTCGGAAAGGGTTTTTCACTGTGAGAACGGTAAAGCTATGGAACTGTCTTCCAGTGGACGTTGTAATGGCAGGTTCATTGGTCAGTTTCAAAAAAAGCTGGATGAATTTCTGCAAACAAGAAATGTTGCAAGTTACTGGTATTGATACATAAAGTAGAGATGACCCAGGGAAATTTCCGATTGCCACTTGGACTCAGGAAGGAATTTTTTCCCCCTTCATAAATTTGGTGGTTTTTTTTTGCCTTCCTCTGGATCAACAGTTAGGCAGGAAATGAGGATATTGCTAGATGGGTTGGACTGGATGGACGTATGTCTTTATTCCACCTCAAATACTATACTAACTATACTATACCTGTCTCGGAAAGGCTGAGTTAGACCTGATCAGTGAAGGAAACTTTTACTGCTGATAGAAAGTGTTAAGGGGTATTTTTTTAAAGGGCATGTCCACCCCCAAACTAAAATTTAACCCACTACTGGAACCACTGTGAAGTTTTTAAAAATCCTTACCTTGCATCTCTGCTCCTTATGGTTTTCCTGCAGTGCTTGTCCAGAAAACTGAAGAGTAGGAGGTGTCTTCCTGTATGAAAGGTTTCTGCCTCCTCTTTTTTCCTCTGAGAGGACAGTGGCAAGCGCCAGGGAGCCCTTTCCCCCCCCCTCCCTCCTGATCCCTTCCTGGCTGCCCTTCACTTAGTGTCAAATCTTTTTTTATATAATGTAGGGCATCCCTTCCCACCCCCAACCGCTATATTAGATTGCTTAAAAAAGAATCAGAAATCTACTTACAGCCCTTTGCTCCCGCAGCTGCCTTTCAGCCTAGCCCGTTTGCAAATTCTGCCAAACAGAGGGACGGATCAGAGTGCCACAGGAGCGAGGGGCTGTAAGTAGAGTTCTGCTTCTTTTTTTAATTAATAATAATATAATTATACTATATAATACTAATATAGCGGTTGAGTGTGGGAAGGGATGCCCTACAACATATCAATAGTCATTATATAGGGAGTACTCCTTCTTATTCTGCTGCCTTTAAAAAGTAATATATTTTTTTTATCTCAGTGTGAAACCCTGTCGTCAAAGAGCGTACAACTCAAATACTTTTAACCACACACTAAACTGGGTGGCTGCGATAGAACCCGTCCCAGTATCTATGAAAATACCCCAACCTCTGCATATGTAACCTTAGGGGATCTGAATGTATGAATTAATGCTACATCATGCTAGCTATATATTACATACCTGCAGAGAACCTTGAAAATAGGAAAGAGACACTGGTAGAACAAATCACCTTGAAGAGCAGGTGAATTCACTGACATATTTAAATTCAAGGTCAGATACGTTAGATTACTGCAACAACTGATATTGTGGATGAAATGAAGCATTCCTTTTATAATATAACCCCTACTATAAGGAGCCCCATAACCAGTAAATAATGATGTTTGTGGTGAAAGGGATACATTATTTCTTACAGCAGAAAAATGATTCATAATAAGTAAACTCTGTAAATGGAAAGCAGCAATTTAATGTTATTGTGTTACAATTATTTTGCCGAACGTCACACGTATCACAGATGGAGACAAAACCAGTGTTTTTGACAATACAATGCTGTTTTGACACCTTACTCTGGGGCGTTCCTATAACACCTCTTAGCCACTATCCATACACGACGCCTCTATCCACTTGGCTGTGATATGCTAATTGGGATTTCCAGGGTATAAAATGCCACGATTCTTGTACAGTCCATTCTGAATGAATAATAGCCAGTCGGATGACCTAGCGAAACGTCCATTCGCAAGACAATACTTCAAGTCCAGTTGATCTACATTAATACAACAGATATGGGTAAGTCAGAAGGAATGTTCAAATGGGACTGGGTTTTAGAAAAGAGTTAGTGATTTTGTGAGGGAATGCTAAGGATTGGCCAGCTGCCGCACCGCTGAGCTCGCTGGGTGGCTGTTGTAAGTATTCCATGGCACAGTAAGCTCAGGTGCCTCTTTCAAAAACGCAGACAGCAAATCTCCGGCTCCCTCATTCTTTTCAATACTTCTAATGGCTTGTTTTTTTTTTTTTTTTAAAGGGGGTTTAAGGTCACCCAAAAGGTGGACAGTGTCTTATGGTGTACCTACACTTCCAGGCTTTTTGTGGCAGGGAATATTGTTTATTTTAGCTGTTTAATACAATATTTATGGTCCTAGGTACTCGGTTATATTACTGTTATATAGCGTTTCAAAAATGTGTTAAACTTTATACTTAATACACACAAGAGGCCTTTCCATCTTCCTGTCGGTTATTGGTGTTTTTTTAATTAACCTTTTTGTCTGATTTAACACATCACATCCCGTGGTGACAGACAGACTGAGCTGTGAGAGCATTGTTTATTACTTAACTTTGCACAACAAGTTTTTGGATATTAGTATTGGTTTTCCCCCAATGTCTTGAATAATTTTTTTCCTCTGTATACACTATAAGAATCCAAGTACAGATTCATAGAGTATAGTAGCAATAAAGTATACAAGATTCAAGTTCACTTTTGGTTAACCGAGGATATGGTACAGAAAGAACTAAAGGTTAATATTAATAAATCTCCTGGACCGATAAAATACATCCTCGGGTACTTAAGGAGCTAAGTTCAGTTTTATCTAGGCCATTGTTTCTATCTATTTTTGCTGATTCCTCATGTCCGGTGGTGTGCCTCTGGATGGAAAAGGCTGATGTTATTCCAATATTCAAAGGGTAGTCGTTCACAGCCGGGTAATTACAGGCCTGTAAGTTTAACTTCAGTGGTGGGGAAGATCCTGGAAAGTTTAATAAGGGAACATTTCTATAGTATGTTTCAAGGACTGACATTATAAGTATAACCAGCATGGATTTAGGAGGAATAGATCTTGTCAAACTAACTTGCTTGGCTTTTATGAGGAAGAAGTAGAAATTTAGACTCTGGTATGCAGTAGATGTAGTTTACTTGGATTTTGCAAAGGCTTTTGATACAGTCCCCCATAGGCGACTAATAAATAAGCTAAGGTCTGTTGGTCTGGGGAGTCACATTTGTACATGGATAGAAATTGGTTAATGAATAGATGCAGAGAGTATTGTTATATGGGGCTTCATCATTATGGACTAAAGTGCAAGTGGGGTGCCACAGGTTCTGTGTTGGGGCCGCTTCTATTTAATCTATTAATAATTTGGAAGTGGGTATTGTCAGCAAGGTTTCGTGTTTGCTGACGACACAAAACTTTGTCTACGCATTAAAAACTTCAGAGATGTGCAATTGTTGCAAGGGGATCTAGATGATTGTCACATTGGGCTGCTAAGTGTGCATGTGAAATTCAATGTTGATAAATGTAAGGTGATGCTTTTGGACTTAAAAATACTTGTGCTACTTATACTATAAATGGCTCTGTGTTAAGTGAATCCCTGTTGGAAAGGGATCTTGGAGTTTTGGTGGATACAAACTTAAAGGTAGCAAGCAGTGCCAGGCGGCAACAGCCAGAGCCAGCATGGTATTGTCTTGTATAAAGAGAGATGGATTCAAGGGAGGAAATGTAATTCTCCCTCTTTACAAAGCATTGGTAAGGCCTCATTTGAATATGCAGTGCAATTTTGGAATCCTGTGTTACAAAAAGGACATCTTTGAAATGGAAGGGTTTCAGAGAAGGGCAACTAAATTAATAAGGGGATTGGGGGAGCTTGAATATGAAGAGAGACTGGAAAAGTTACAATTATGTACGCTGGAGAAAAGGCGCTTGCGTGGGATATGATTACTGTGTATAAATACATTAACGGGCCATACAATAAACTATCTGGGGCATTGTTCACCATAGAACATGTCAAAGGACACGAGGACATCCCTTAAGACTTGAAGAAAAAAGGTTTAGGCTTCAAGCTCGGAAAGGGTTTTTCACTGTGAGAACGGTAAAGCTATGGAACTGTCTTCCATGGACGTTGTAATGGCAGTTCATTGGTCAGTTTCAAAAAAAGCTGGATGAATTTCTGCAAACAAGAAATGTTGCAAGTTACTGGTATTGATACATAAAGTAGAGATGACCCAGGGAAATTTCCGATTGCCACTTGGACTCAGGAAGGAATTTTTTCCCCCTTCATAAATTGGTGGGTTTTTTTTGCCTTCCTCTGGATCAACAGTTGGCAGGAAATGAGGATATTGCTAGATTGGGTTGGACTGGATGGACGTATGTCTTTATTCCACCTCAATCTATACTAACTATACTATACTTCTGTCTCGGAAGGCTGAGTTAGACCTGATCAGTGAAGGAAACTTTTACTGCTGATAGAAGTGTTAAGGGGTATTTTTTTAAAGGGCATGTCCACCCCCAACTAAAATTTAACCCACTCTACTGGAACCACTGTAAGTTTTAAAAATCCTTACCTTGCATCTCTGCTCCTTATGGTTTTCCTGCAGTGCTTGTCCAGAAAACTGAAGAGTAGGAGGTGTCTTTCCTTATGAAAGGTTTCTGCCTCCTCTTTTTTCCTCTGAAGGACAGTGGCAAGCGCCAGGGAGCCCTTTCCCCCCCTCCCTCCTGATCCCTTCCTGGCTGCCCTTCACTTATGTGTCAAATCTTTTTTTATATAATGTAGGGCATCCCTTCCCACCCCAACCGCTATATTAGATTGCTTAAAAAGAATCAAAATCTACTTACAGCCCTTTGCTCCCGCAGCTGCCTTTCAGCCTAGCCCGTTTGCAAATTCTGCCAAACAGAGGGACGGATCAGAGTGCCACAGGAGCGAGGGGCTGTAAGTAGAGTTCTGCTTCTTTTTTTAATTAATAATAATATAATTATACTATATAATACTAATATAGCGGTTGAGTGTGGGAAGGGATGCCCTACAACATATCAATAGTCATTATATAGGGAGACACTCTTTATTCCCCTTTTAAATAATTTTTTTTTTAATTCATGTGAAACCCTGTCGCAAAAGCTTACACTCAAATACTTTTAAACACACACACTGGATGCTCGATTAGAAACCCTCCCAGTACATGAAATACCCAAACTCTGCATATGTAACCTAGGGGATCTGAATGTATGAATTAATGCTACATCAGTGCTAGCTATTATTACATACTGCAAGGAACCCTTGAAAATAGGAAGAGAACTGGTAGAACAATCACCTTGAGCAAGGTGAATTCACTGACATATTTAAATTCAGGTCAGATACGTTATGAAACTGCAAAACTGAATATTGTGATTGAAATGAAGCATTCCTTTATATATAACCCCTTACTATAAAGGAGCCCATAACCAGTCAAAAAATGATGGTTGTGGTGAAAGGGATACATTATTTCTTACAGCAGAAATGATCAGTAATAAAGGAAACTCTGAAATGGAAAGCAGCAATTTATAATGTTATTTGTTTACAATTATTTTGCCGAACTCAGCACGTATCACAATGGGACAACCCAAGTGTTTTGACAAATACAATGCTGTTTTGACACCTTACTCTGGCGTTCCTATAACACCTCTTAGCCACTATCCAATCACGCCCTTAACACTTGGCTGTGATATGCTAATTGGGATTTTCCAGGGTATATAATTGCCACAGATTCTTGTACAAGTCATTCTGAATTGAGAAAGCCAGTCGGATGACTAGCGAAACGTCTTCAAGAACTAACTTCAAGTCCAGTTGATCTAATTGAATACAACAGATATGGTCAAAGGAAGTTCAAATAGGACTGGGTTTAGAAGAGTTAGTATTTGTGAGGGAATGCTAAGGATTGGCCAGCTGCCCACCCTGAGTCGCTGGGTGGTGTTTAAGATGCCATGCACAGTAAGCTCAGGTGCCTCTTTCACAACCAGCAAAATCTCCCTCCTCCCTCATATTCTTTTCAATACTCTATGGCTTGTTTTTTTTTTTTTTTAAAAGGGGTTTAAGTCACCCAAAGGGTGACAGTGTCAGTTATGGGTGTACCTAAACATTCCCAGGCTTTTGTGCAGGGAATATTGTTTATTACTGTTTAATACAATATTTATGGTCCTAGGTACTCTGTATATTACTGTATATACGTTTCAAGAATGTTGTTAAACTTATTACTTAATACACAAAGGCCTTTCCACCATGTCGGTTATTGGGTGTTTTTATTAACACTTTTGTCTGATTTTACACATCACAGTCCGTGGTGACAGACAGACTGAGCTGTGAGAGCATTGTTTTACTAACTTGCACAACAAGTTTTGGATATTAAGTATTGGTTTTCCCCAATGTCTTGATAAATTTTTTCCTCTGTATACACTATAGAGAGATCCAAGTACAGATATCATAGAGTAGTAGTGCAATAAGGTATACAAGATTCAATTCACTTTGGTTAACCGAGGATAGGGTACAGAAAGAACTAAAGGTTATATTAATAAATTCCTGGACCGGATAAAATACATCCTCGGGTACTTAAGGAGCTAAGTTAGTTTTATCTAGGCCATTGTTCTTATTTTTGCTGATTCCCTCATGTCCGTGGTGTGCCTCTGGATTGGAAAAAGGCTGATGTTATTCCAATATTCAAAAGGGTAGTTCGTTCACAGCCGGGTAATTACAGCTGTAAGTTTAACTCATGGTGGGGAATCCTGGAAAGTTTATAAGGGACATGTTCTATAGTATGTTTCAGAGACTGACATTATAAGTAGTAACCAGCATGGATTTAGGAGGATAGATCTTGTCAAACTAACTTGCTTGGCTTTTATGAGGAAGTAAGTAGAAATTTAGACCTGGTATAGCAGTAGATGTAGTTTACTTGGATTTTGCAAAGGCTTTGATACAGTCCCCCATAGGCGACTAATAAATAAGCTAAGGTCTGTTGGTCGGGGGAGTCACATTTGTACATGGATGAAAATTGGTTAATGAATAGGATGCAGAGAGTAGTTGTTAATGGGGCTTCATCATTATGGACTAAAGTGCTAAGTGGGGTGCCACAGGGTTCTGTGTGGGGCCCGCTTCTATTTAATCTATTAATAATTTGGAAGTGGTATTGTCAGCAAGGTTTCTGTGTTGCTGACGACACAAAACTTGTCGACCATTAAAACTTCAGAGGATGGCAATTGTTGCAAGGGATCTAGATAGATTGTCACATTGGGCGCTGCAAGTGGCAGATGAAATTCAATGTTGATAAATGTAAGGTGATGCATTTTGGACTTAAAAATACTTGTGCTACTTATACTATAAATGGCTCTGTGTTAAGTGAATCCTGTTGGAAAGGGATCTTGGAGTTTTGGTGGATAACAAACTTAAAGTAGGTCGCAAGCAGTGCCAGGCGGCAACAGCCAGAGCCAGCATGGTATTGTCTTGTATAAAGAGAGGTATGGATTCAAGGGAGGAAATGTAATTCTCCCTCTTTACAAGCATTGGTAAGGCCTCATTTGGAATATGCAGTGCAATTTGGAATCCTGTACAAAAAGAGCATCTTTGAAATGGAAAGGGTTCAGAGAAGGGCAACTAAATTAATAAGGGATTGGGGGAGCTTGAATATGAAGAGAGACTGGAAAAGTTACAATTATGTACGCTGAGAAAAGGCGCTTGCTGTGGGGATATGATTACTGTGTATAATACATTAACGGGCCATACAATAAACTATCTGGGGCATTGTTCACCCATAGAACAGTCAAAGGACACGAGGACATCCCTAAGACTTGAAGAAAAAGGTTTAGGCTTCAAGCTCGGAAAGGGTTTTTCACTGTGAGAACGGTTAAAGCTATGGAACTGTCTTCAGTGGACGTTGTAATGGCAGGTTCATGGTCATGTTTCAAAAAAAGCTGGATGAATTTCTGCAAACAAGAAATGTTGCAAGTTACTGGTATTGATACATAAAGTAGAGATGACCCAGGGAAATTTCCGATTGCCACTTGGACTCAGGAAGGAATTTTTTCCCCTTCATAAATTTGGTGGTTTTTTTTGCCTTCCTCTGGATCAACAGTTGCAGGAAATGAGGATATTGCTAGATGGGTTGGACTGGATGGACGTATGTCTTTATTCCACCTCAAATACTATACTAACTATACTATACCTGTCTCGGAAAGGCTGAGTTAGACCTGATCAGTGAAGGAAACTTTTACTGCTGATAGAAAGTGTTAGGGGTATTTTTTTAAAGGGCATGTCCACCCCCAAACTAAAATTTAACCCACTACTGGAACCACTGTGAAGTTTTTAAAAAATCCTTACCTTGCATCTCTGCTCCTTATGGTTTTCCTGCAGTGCTTGTCCAGAAAACTGAAGAGTAGAGGTGTCTTCCTGTATGAAAGGTTTCTGCCTCCTCTTTTTTTCTCTGAGAGGACAGTGGCAAGCGCCAGGGAGCCCTTTCCCCCCCCCCTTCCTGATCCCTTCCTGGCTGCCTTCACTTAGTGTCAAATCTTTTTTATATAATGTAGGCATCCTTCCCACCCCCACAACCGTCATATTAGATTGCTTAAAAAAGAATCAGAAATCTACTTACAGCCCTTTGCTCCCGCGCTCTTGCTCGTTCAGCCTAGCCCGTTTGCAAATTCTGCAACAGAGGGACGGATCAGAGTGCCACAGGAGCGAGGGGGCTGTAAGTAAGTGTCTGCTTCTTTTTTAATTAATATATAATTATACTATATAATACTAATATAGCGGTTGAGTGTGGGAAGGGATGCCTACAACATATCAATATCATTATATGGGAGACACTCTTTTCCCTTTAAATATTTTTTTTTAATTCATGTGAAACCTGTCGCAAAGAGCTTACACTCAAAATACTTTAACACACACGCTGAGTGCTCGATTAGAAACCCTCCAGTACATGAAAAATACCCAAACTCTGCATATGTAACCTAGGGGGATCTGAATGTATGAATTAATGCTACATCAGTGCTAGCTATATATTACATACTGCAGAGAACCTTGAAAAATGGAAGAGAACTGGTAGAACATCACCTTGAGCAAGGTGAATTCACTGACATATTTAAATTCAAGGTCAGATACGTTATGATAACTGCAAAAACTGAATATTGTGATTGAAATGAAGCATTCCTTTTATAATATACCCCTTACTATAAGGAGCCCCATAACCAGTCAAAAAATGATGGTTGTGGTAAAGGGATACATTATTTCTTACAGCAGAAATGATCAGTAATAAAGGAAACTCTGAAATGGAAAGCAGCAATTTAAATGTTATTTGTTTACAATTATTTTGCCGAACTCAGCACGTATCACAGATGGAGACAAACACAGTGTTTTGACAATACAATGCTGTTTTGACACCTTACTCTGGGCGTTCCTATAACACCTCTTAGCCACTATCCATCACGCCCTTAACACTTGGCTGTGATATGCTAATTGGGAGTTTCCAGGGTATATAATTGCCACAGATTCTTGTACAAGTCATTCTGAATGAGAAAGCCAGTCGGATGACTAGCGAAACGTCTTCAAGAACTAAACTTCAAGTCCAGTTGATCTAATTGAATACAACAGATATGGTCAAAGGAAGTTCAAATAGGACTGGGTTTAGAAAAGAGTTAGTATGTGAGGGAATGCTAAGGATTGGCCAGCTGCCCACCCTGAGTCGCTGGTGTGTGTGTTTAAGTATGCCATGCACAGTAAGCTCAGGTGCCTCTTCACAACCAGCAGAAATCTCCCTCCCTCATATTCTTTTCAATACTCTATGGCTGTTTTTTTTTTTTTTTAAAGGGGGTTTAAGGTCACCAAAAGGGTGGACAGTGTCAGTTATGGGTGTACTAAACATTCCCAGGCTTTTGTGGCAGGGAATATTGTTTATTACTGTTTAATACAATATTTATGGTCCTAGGTACTCGGTTATATTACTGTTATATACGTTTCAAAGAATGTTGTTAAACTTTATTACTTAATACACAAGAGGCCTTTCACCATGTCGGTTATTGGGTGTTTTTTATTAACACTTTTGTCTGATTTTACACATCACAGTCCGTGGTGACAGACAGACTGAGCTGTGAGAGCATTGTTTATTACAACTTGCACACCAAGTTTTGGATATAAGTATTGTATTCCCATCTATACCACTGGATTTACAGATATGGTAGTGACAACAGAAGCAGTTTATTAAATCTCCTCCAAATTGTTTAACCAATAGATATTTATTATTTATTCATATACTTTACATTATTGATTGTTGGAGTAGTGAAATGAGCGGTAAACAAGTCCCTCTGCAGAAATTCCCCTGTTGGTTTACAAGAGGTAGCACCTGTGGAACAGTTTGCCCCTCTGTTTCCAGGTAACCCCCACTGTTGAGGCACTAACAGGGTTATTCAATAAAAGTTCTTATTGTTTGAAAAGGTGCTATTTTTGCCCCAACCAATCAAATGTTAGCTTTCCATTGTTAAATAAGGTCTGATTGGTTGGGGCAAAATTAGCACCATTTTAAATAAGAATTTTTATTGAATCTCCCTGTAGTTATATACAAAGTAAAGGTCTGAACAACTGTATTTATTAGAATACCATGTGCTATGGCTCCATTACTTGCGGTGTTAAGGCATATCCCCCACCATGGTTTTAGGAGCTGCAACCCCAGTAGTTATTGTGCGTGATTATTGTTTTATGACACATATTAGGAAATACCACTGCAATCTTAATCTGGGATCTTCTATCTGTGGGCCTCCTGCATTCCCCTAAAAGCACTATACAACAGCAGAAGGATGCTAGGAATGCAGGGAGCTTTTATACATCTATGGCTGGGTTCACAGCCGATCGACCGATTCACGGGCGGGCGGCTGTGACCGACCTCGTTTGTACGGCCAGATCGGACGTGCCGGAAAATCTCGATCAATCGTGCAGTTCCCTATGGAGCCGCACGGTCGATCGTTCGCAGATTCGGCTGTGGAGGGACATTTGACCTCCATGTGTACCCAGCCTAAAGGCCCGCAGATTGGAGATCCCTGATCTAAGGTGCCCACTTTAAAGCCACTGCCATGTCCTTGATGCCACAATGCAAATCACACGATTTATACACCCTTTCACCACTGTGGGATATTCGTGTGTGTGTGTGGGGAGGAACCATGAAGTGCAATTGTTATGACAAATCTGAATTGAGTGGGCAGTTGATAAAGGTTACTCACATTCTCATTATTTACATTATTTCTCCTAAAATCATTGCCAGAAACCTTACACGTGTAAGTAATAAACTGGAACACATTTATAGCAAAATAGGTGTTAAATTCTATTTTACTGGTAACCTACATCAGCAATGACTATAAGTGTTTAGGAGGGAGGCAACCTTTGTATTTTACAAAGGGACTGACCTAGATATGATTCTCTGATTTATCTGTTCTCATTGATTACTTGTTACTGACATTTTTAAACATATCAGGCCTATGTAATAAAAGTTCATATTGTTAAAAATGTTGCTAATTTTGCACCATTTTTAACAATAAGAACTTTTATTAAATAGGCCTGCTAATGATTAGGTGCTCAGATTTCACTGATGCAAAAGGCTGACTGCTTTGCTAAATCTTAAAGGGCATGTCCACCCTCTTTTACAACTTTTAATATACTGTAGGGCATGTCCCCCTACCCCCAACTGCTATATTCTTACACAAAAAAAAGCTTTCCTTCTCTACTTAGAGCACCTCGTTACTTCGCCATTCTGGTCCGGCTCCCCTGCTTGGTGGAACTACAAGCAGGGGGCCGAGAGGCAGCCAATCACAGCTGCGGCTGACATCAATGAGTACGGCGAGGGAACGAGGTGCTGTAAGTAGAGAAGGGGAGCGTTTTTTTGGTGTAAGAATGTAGCGGTTGGGGGTGGGGGGACATGCCCTACAGTATATTAAAAGGATGTAACGCTGCAGGAGAAGAAGCCGGGGGGGGGGGGGGAAACGGGCTTCACTGCGCATGCTAAAAGTCAGAGGACACAACAGAGGCAGAGACCTTTTGGACAGGAAGAAAGCTCCTACCCTAGAGTTTCCTGGACTTTGAAGAGCAACTACAGAAGAACCATAAAGAGCATGGAATTAAGGTAAGGATTTTATTTTTTTATTGTTTTTATTGTACGGTGGGGCCAGTAGTTGGTGAATTTTTAGTTTGGGGGGGTGGACATGCCCTTTAACATTTGCCTTATGAGCTTACAGCCTTTGCTTGATATTTTGAATAATAGAGACTTTTTGTCTTTAAATACTAACATTTTAAGGGTAACTGTGGTCTCCATCCCTTTTTGCAAGAGCTCTCATACTTTTCTTACAAGCCTAGGATGATGTCTCTAGCTTCTCTGGATTAAGTGATAAGACTTGTAAATGTATACTTCCTTGTCTGTCTGTGACTGAGGCCCACCCCCCTAAAAATATTTTCTGAAGATAGTTAAAGCTGACCATACATGGGAAGATGTTCCTCTTATTGGATTTATGATCGAGTGCAACAATCGGAAGAACTGCTCGATGCCTCCTACCTTGAGGCTCTGATCTTTCTGCAGATTTTCAGGTCCTTTGGGGGTTTAATTTTCCCGACCCGGCCTTCAAAACTGCAACCCAAACCGCACCTGCTTTTCTACCTGCCTTCATACCAGGAATGTGACCCAACCCGCTTTTATTCTTCCTTTCTTAAATTTGTAAAGGGAAGTTAAAAAAAGGCTAAAAGTTAAAATAACTGTTTTATTCATAACCAAAAATGTTCATAGCAATTAACCACTAAAATATATACTAAGGGTCTTTAACTTGCAGGATATTGTGAGCGCTGTAGTGAAATGCTGGGAGTTATATTTTTCAAGTAAATGTAGGCCCAGGAGATCCCTGGTATAGATCCCATCATCAAGTAAAAGAAACATTCAGAAATGGATTTAAATTTGGAATTGTAATTTATCTCTACTGTCCCCAACCTTTACCTTCCCACAGGCCTCTGTTCCACTTTCTGCTCATATTAAATCTTTATCTGCATCTCCATATAACAGGGATAGACAAGCAGTAGATCTCCAGATGTTTGAAAGCTACAACTCCCAGCATTCCCATACAAGCACTATAGCCAGGGATTTCTGGGAGTTAAAGTTTTCAAACAACTGTAGGCCCACAGAAAGGAGATCCCTTGTATAAAGTGCAGTGTACAGTACAAAGCATTCAGTACCTCCCATTAAAACCTAATGCAATATATTCCTACTTTGCCCAACCCACCTAGGCACTAGCTGTCTTAATACTACACAATGGCATCCCAAGGACTTTAGAGCTGTGAATTACTCAATATTTACCCAGTCAAATACACTGTAAGAGGGTGGGAGCCGCAGTTCAGCTTTTGTATCTAGATATCTTTGCCCTTTATCTGCCATAGTGTGATTCAGTGTAAGGTGCTATGCACACTGCACATTGTTTTGTTTTTGGATTGGTAACAATGTATTCTCAGTTCCAGTTATAACAGTAAAGGTGACCATACATCAGTGCAATATTACTTACCTGACCGAGCGCTCACGCGATGTTCCTGCGATCCTGCTGGAACCACCTCTCCCGATCCTTTATTCGACCGATATGCGATCGCAAAATGAATGGGATTTTGCGACCGCATGTCGGTCGGATATAAGATAGGGAGAGATGGTTCCGGCAGAATTGATGAACGTCGCGTGAGCGCCCGGTCGGGTAAGTAATATCACACTGGTGTATGGCCACCTTAAGGGTGGATTTTTACACAGATCTCTCAATAGACAGGAACATTTTTTTTAATTTGTAGACTGTAATTCTGCTACCCGATATGCACCCACAGTTCTTTCTACCCAAATCCAACTGCAAAGCAGGTAACCTGTTTGTACCCGTCCCGATGCAGGACTCTATTTTCAGGCTTGAGAAGAGCTTTAAAAATTATTTAGAAGTTGAGGGGTGGGGCTTAGAATGCAGATGATGATGCTCGTGTACCAACCTCAGACTTGTGGGAAGAGCAGTGGTGCTTGGGATGTCACAGCTCACAACAGTATTGGCAAGAAAAGACACCCTTTACATTGCTGTAACTTTGGTTAGACTGCAGTTGGAAGCATGATCCAGGAGTAATTTAAAAAGTAGAAGTGTGCTCTTTTTAATAAAGGGACACTTGTATGGACACCACAGTTCCCATTAAGGACGAGGCCACAATACATCACGTAGTAGTGGACTGGAAAAGCGTGCAAGCGCGTGTGCATTTCCAGTGCGTTAGTGCATGTTGCTGTGCTGTGCTCTGCAATTGCAATCAGAGCGCATGAGATTGCTCAAATTCCAAACTCTATTTACAGCTCCTGGTTCCAGAGTCGTTCTGGTCCAGCTCCCCTGCCTGCCGGGTCTACAAGCAGGGGGCAGGACCGGCAGCCACGGCTGTGATTGGCTGAGAGATTGGCTGTAGGGCTTAGTCCCCCAGCCCCAACCAGTATATTTTTAATGTAAGAAACTTCCCCAATCTTTACTTACCTTCCCTCTTTCCTCCACCATTCATATCTACCGGCAGCCGTGTCTGTGATTGGCTGCCTGTCAGCCAATCACAGATGCAGCTGACGGTCCCGCCCCTCTGCTTGCATTTTCACGCAAGCAGAGGGGCGGGACATACCCTTTAAACTTTTAACTTAGCGGTTGGGGGTGGGAGGGTATGCCCTACAATATGGATTAAGGTTTTTATGCTAGGTGATTGGTTTGAAGAGAGGGATCAGGGGCTCCTCTGCGCATGTCACCATCCCTCCCAGAGGCAACACAGGATGCAGAGACGTTTGGACAAGAAGACAGCCACCACTCTTCACTACAGGGGAACCATAAAGGAGTAGGAATGTATGGTAAGGGTTTTTTTTTAACTGTACTGTGGGGCCAGTAGTAGGTTAAATTTAAGTTTTGGGTGTGGACATGCCCTCTCCACCTTCCATTTTTAACTTTTTCTGTAGTGAAGGGGACCCTATCCCACCCCTAACTCTGCATGTGTTACGATCAGTTATAACAGTTCATGCATTATTCACTAGTGGCATGGAACCATCTGCTTGCCTACTTTTGATGCTTTCTCTTCTTCTCAATCCTTCAGTGTGTTCCTATGTGTAATTATATTACAGCTCAATCAGACCACTAGAGGGAGCATGTACCCAAAACATCATGTCATTCCACAAGTTGGAGCTATTCAGCTGCCAATAAACTGCAGAAAGCCTACGCCCTAAACTAGGCCCAAACAGCTGTACATTTTCCTGATGCTGTGCTGTGAAAAGTAGACTATGCAGATTTCTGTTATGAACTAGGAATTTTGCGGGATAAACCAAATGATAAGGGATTTATAGTATTTCCAGTATTCATTGTACAAATTACATTGACATAATGATCAGTAAATGATGAAATGTACAGTTAAAATTAAAGGTCCTTTTCACCCCACCCAGTAATTTAAAGAAATGGATCAGCCCCCCAGGCATAAATCTTGCTATACTTACCATTAGCAAATCTGCCTATAGCTATACCCTGATCCCTTACTGGCCAGTAGGGAAAAAAAATCATTTATTTCTGGTGTTGAGGAGTGGGGCTTTGCGATCTGATTAGTGGAAGCGCATGCCTGTGGCAGCTTATTGGAGCGGCCCCACTACATGCGCTGCGCTATCGAAGCACTATTTTTGGTCCGTATTGCATGTGTTCCGATAGAGAGAAATTGCCAGAAGCATGCTCGATCGTGCAACATTGCAATCAGATGCAATTCCATTCACAGCTAGTGGGGCTGCAGCCTAAACCTAAAGATCATTCACAACAATTTAACATTGATGTGAATCTCAGCATCACATTACTGACCAGTCTGCCCAACTGCTTCATTTGAGCTATGAACTAAACAAGCATATCACAAGTTAAGCTGGCATAAAGTTGTGATTCTTGGGTCAGTTAGTGGTCATCTACACATACTGGCAGAGGATTCAGCAGGGCAGAGTTTCCCTCTTTACATAATTAACCAACATTGGGTAGATTTGCGGTTGTACCACTGCATTTACAGTCATCATATGTGCACAGGTTTTAGTTTACCTTGTACTGGTATAATTTGCAACTGTATTAGTAATAAATGAATCATGTTCAGAACTTAAGCAATAAAGTAATTTAAGGCTAGGTGACCTGATTTAATCTATTAATCTTAAATTCTAATACAAGAAATTTTTATTATCTTACATTAAAATGAACCAATCTCAGGCTGTAGACTAATAAGAGTAAAGCAACATACACCCTGCAGACCTGCGACACGTGTATGCGTGGCCGATTCGGCAATAATCGTGCCGTGTATGGGCACTTTGTCCAAATATAATAAGTGTAGACGAGCCTCAGGCAGTAGTGGTAAACTGCATCAAACTTTTATTGTGCAAAACAGCAACATGTTTTGGAGCTATATGCTTGACAAAGGAGCATTTAGCTCCGAAACATGTTGCTTTTTTGCACAATAAAAGTTTGATACAGTTTACCACTACTGCCTGAGGCTCGTCTAAACTTCTTATTATATTTGGATATTTGAACCACTGAGGACTGGTAGCCCTAAAATTCTACTAATAAAGTGATGAGACCGCACCTACCTACTTGTTATTGATGGACACTTTGTCGCCAAAACTGGCCATTCGGATCTTTAACCGAACGGCCATTTGGGCTGACAAAGTGCCCATACACATCACGGTTATCGTCCGAAACAGCCATGCATACACATCATGGGGCGTGGGTTGGCACCTGCAATTGCATGTGTATATGAACCTTTAGAGATCTCACTTTGAGAATCTGGGGCTGACTTAAACTACTGAATATGAACTAGGATGTTTGTTAGGTTTACAAAGAGATCTTCTGTTTTTCCTCTATAACCCTTTGTTTTCTAATATCATGTGATCTGCCATTCCCAGGAATCAGCACTTCCTCTTTCAGTCAACATCCTGTTATTTGAGTCCTCACTTAAAACCCTGCTGGACCAAGATGCACTGTATTTAATGCATATGCACAATGTATGCAGTGGCGAAACTACCACCCCTGCAACCCCCTCATGATGATTAGGGGCTTGGATGGTAGTAGAGCCCGCCACAAGCCCACAATCTCTGCCTCGGCCAGTTGTTTTTAAACAGCTGATCAGGCGTATGAAGGAAACACGCATGATCAACTGTTTAAAAGATCGGATTCAAACTTCCGGTTCGGGTCCATTTTTTTAAACAGCTGATTGTGCGTATATTTCCTTCATACGTGCGATCAGCTGTTTAAATATGTCTGCTCATGGAGGGAGGAAGGGGCCAAGGTCCCGACCTCCAATCTCGCAGGGGTCCCTGGGCTCCTGCAGGTGCACCCTTGAATGTACGCATGCTGTATATGTGTGTGTTTTTATATATATATATGTATATATATATATACAGTATGTCAAAAATTGAGTAAATATTTTCTTATATATTTTCATGCTGTCCCCTCAAAATAACACAAATGTCAGCCATTAATGTTTAAACTGCTGACAACAAAAGTAAGTACACCTTAGTTAAAAATGTCCAAATTGTGCCCAAAGTGTCTATTTTGTGTAGCCACCATTATTTTCCAGCACTGCCTTAACTCTCTTGGGCATGGAGTTCATTAGAGCTTCACGGTTTGCCACTGGAATCTATTTCCACTCCTCCATGACTACATCATGGAGCTAGTAAATGTTAGAGCTCCTCCACCTTCTATTTGAGGAGACCCCACCATGTGGGTTTAGGTAGGCTTTAGCAAGGCAATTATTGTCTTGGAGGTGTTTTTGGGGTCGTTATAATGTTGGAATACTGCCCTGCTTCCCAGTTTCTGAAGAGAGGGATGCTCTGCTTCAGTATCACAGTGTCACAGTCCATGTTGGCATTCATGGTTCCCCTTAATATCCAGACTGGGCCTTTGTCAAAAGAAGTAGAAGGAAAGACAAGAACACGTGGTGGGGGGTGGGGGTTTCGACACCAACTGTCTGCCATGTACAATGCTGTTTTGACACCTTACTCTGGGCGTTCCTATAACACCTCTTAGCCACTATTCAATCACGCCCTTAACACCTGGCTGTGATATGCTAATTGGGATTTTCCAGGGTACATAATTGCCACAGATTCTTGTACAAGTCATTCTGAATTGAGAAAGCCAGTCGGATGACTAGCGAAACGTCTTCAAGAACTACATTTCAAGTCCAGTTGATCTAATTGAATGCAACAGATATAAAAGTAAAGGGAATATCTATATTGGCTAACTGGAATGATCATCATGGCAAGTAGAGAATATATACAATATTATTATATGATCCATGTATAATAGAATGTATTTGGTCATGAACTTCCTACTGGGCTTGATCAGTGGTAAACTATTCAGGAATCCCCCCCCCCCACCCTTGAAAATTCTGTGCTTGCCCCTGTGTCCGTTTTCTTTACCATGAGGTGCCATGTTCAACTTCCAGTGACCAGTATGAGAGAGTGTAAGTGCGTTACCACCAAATTTAACACACCTGAGACATTGTAACACATAACGAGTCACACAACAGTAGAGAGAGAATTGGGCACAATTTTGACATTTTTCACTTAGACTGGTTACACACGTTCAGATTTTTCGGGCCAATCGACCGATACTTCTGTGTATCGGTCGATTGGAGCAAAAAATCTGTGCCAATGACGGCCGCCCATTCGTCACGATCGGGCGTGTCAGTAAATCACAGCCGATCGTGCGGTTCCCTATGGGGCCGCACCTTCGGTCGTGGCCACTATTGCTGCGACCGACGGTCATTTGTCCAGGCCGAGCGCTTTTATTGCCAATATTTTCTAAATTAATGGCTTTAGAGCATGGCCACACTGCAACGCAATCTCATGCGATTTCATGTGCGATTTCGTTGCGTTTGCGAATGCGTTTTTTTTCCATTAACTATTGAAAAACACATGCGATTGCGATTTAAATTGCGGAATGCAAATCGCAATGCACCCGAAACGCGCGTTTTTGGTGCGTTGCCGCATTTTTAATGATATGAAAAAACCGCAAACGCAAAAAAAGTTCAGCAGTGTGGCCTAGCCCTAAGTCTGTTAAGTTATTTTGAGGGGACTGCAAATTTACAGTTATACAGCCTGTACACTGACTACTTTACATTGTATCAAAGTATAACTTCAGTTTTGTCCCATTAAAAGATTTAATAAAATATTTACAAAAATGTGAGGGTGTACTCACTATTGTGACATACTGTATATATACACATAAGTATACATTCTATTGATTTCTCTTTTGTGTTTTTCTAGTAACTACCCTTAAAATGAATATTCTTTGCATACCAGCTGGTCCCCACATTGAATAGCCCAGCCTTCTTCATTCTGTGCTTAAATAATTAGACACCTGCTATTTGGCTTAAATGACAGATGGTGCACACTTAAAATCTTTCCATTAAAACTTAAATAATTGCACCAAAGATTTGTCAACCATTTCCAGATACACTGCTTTCCTATACAGTTGCGAGATCAGCGAAGGAAACAAAAACACATGCTGCAAAGCTCAGTAACAAAACATGCAGTTTACCAGGGCAGACCTGCAAATTAAAAATGTATTAAGGCTGCGGCCATGCTATCAATGGACGATAACAAGCATGACAATGACTATTGCAGTGTTTCATGCACATACCTTGTACTTGTGCACACAAAATAGTGATGCACTCCGAAAATGCATCGCATATAATGTGGCCACACACATTGTAAAGCACTGGAATGCAATTCCTAAAGGGTGACTGTGGTCCAAAAAATACTTGGGTAACTTGTCAGGAATTGCTTTCTGGGGTATTTTTTTTAATTTTTATTTTGATTATATTTACATTTCATGTGTGATATGGTAGCAGCATCACCAGATCCCCTGCACTTCCTGCTCTGAAACCATGTGACAGACCCTCATTTTTTGTGTCCCCTCCTCCTCATGGGCCCTCATGCCCCCTCCCTTTATGGTCCCCTTGAAACCCCCTGTGGCCCCTCCCACTCCTCCTTCAGTCACTATAACTCTATCTATCCTGGTTTCTCTGCTTTCTCCTGCACCTGAACATGAGCCAGCTGCAGATTTAAAGGAGGAACTAGTATTTTTGACCACAGAATCAGAACCTCCCATCCCCTAACAGCCCCCACACACTAACAATAATGGGTAAATCCCGTCGTTCCCTAACAGGATTTACCCATTATTGTGTATGGCCACCTTTAGAATGTGTTTGCCCTGCTTGTATAACAATCATTTTTAGCACTCCCTACTCTGCCAGCCAGTATAATAATGTGCATTCTACCTCTAGCCAACCTGCTGGGTGTGTCAAAATGGAAGGCATTGTGCCCAGGTCTAGCACACAGCAATTTCAAAGACTGTGTGTCAACAGTAAACTAGAAACAGAAACATTACGGTGACAGTAATAGGGATGTATAATTAGATATTATATTATAAAAAGATAGTAACTTTAGTAACAAATATTTCTAAGCATTGTAAAGTTTCTATCTGTGTGACGTTTTTTGAACATGTGTTGTGGAAAGTCACACTAACCCGGCTGCATCCATTTCAGAACAGTCATTCACAAAGCCACGACACGCCTTTTTATATTGTGTTGGCAGCATTTTAAATAACAGCTGGCATTAAAGTCATGCAGGGGTTAGGACCAAACGGAATTTACACTGCGATCATTCTTCCTTTTTGATTAAATATCATGTTAGTCTTTCTCCCTGACTGAGGAGCACAGATTACCCATTCTTGTTTTAAAACATAATAAGAAAAGTCCTGTTATGTTTACTTATGGTGGCAATAGATGCTTAGGGCTAGGCCACACTGAAGTGCTTTTAAGTGAGATCTGATCGCGATTGCTTTTTAAAGCGCACACTAGTGTGGCCCAGTTGAATTAGCCACACTAGTGTGCGAGGGAGCGATTCCGCATTTCTTTGCGAACGTTTGCGCACACGCATGAATGTGGTATAGTGTGGCCTCAGCCTTAGACACTGGTTGTACAATATCAGAATATCCCGATATCGTCAACGATCATGCAATAATTGCCCACTTCGGGCCAGTAGAAAATATTTTGGCCGACCGGCAATTCTACCTTACGACCCGCAGATTGTACAATCGGATTGCATCGTCTATGGCCACCATTAGATATTGGCCCAATTTTTAACCGTTAAAGAATTCCAGGAAAATAAACACTGCCGTATAAATATGCAGTGCATATGCAATATAAAAAGTATGTTATAGGCTCCAATAGGAAGAGAACATCAGGTCCCATTGACCCATTTTTCTCATTGCTGTTTTACGCCTCATCATTTTTACTGCAGAGAATTGTCGCATTGCAGCCTTTGTCTCTCCCCTCCTCCACCGCATTACACTTCCTTGTGCTGTGTCTGAGATTACTGTCTGCATTTTAGTTGCTTCCAGACACCGCACCCTTTGTGAGACTGCAGAGATGTTGCAGGGACTGATTAGAGGCTGTGGGGTCTCTGTGCACAAGAAATAGATATTATAAGAAGTCTAGGTACATGTGCTTAAGTGTTATAAATTTAAAGGGACTAACTTTAAGTTATTATATACAGTGACGTAATTAGTGCATTTAAGTTAATTTATTTACGAATGGTATGTTTTCATTCAGGTCTCGTTGCCGTGAAATGCTCTCTTTGCGCTTTGATCCACGCTGTTGCACAATCGGAGTGCATGTAATGTGGTCACCCACATTGACATGCACTGCTCTGCGATTCTCTGTCAACATTTGATTGCAAAATAAATGAGCCAGGATCAGGAATGTCACGGGGACATAAGCCGGTAAAACCTGCTTTGATGTTTAAGTGTATGGGCAGCTTAAAGGACAACTGTACTCACCAAATCCACTATCGGAAAGTACACAAGGTGAGGACATAAACTGCACTGTCCTCACCCCTGGGTTCGCTTTCTAGCTTTAACTTTACTCACCTGAAGTTTCCTTCTGTGCTTCGCACCTGGAGACCATTGGTGACTTCGCCAATGAGGAAACACATTCTGAAAGAATCGTGTCTGCTTATTGGCTGTAAGTGGCAGCGATGCACCAAAGGAAACTTTAGGTGAGTAAAGCTGGAGTTAGAAAGTGAACCCAGAAGCGGGGTCTAGGTGAGTATAATTGTCCTTCAAGAGTTCCTAGTTACAATATTACACAGGAATGCATCTCTAACTGCAGTTATTTTTTGAAATAGGAATTGAGAAAGAAATATCAATTAGATATCAAATGTACATCCTAAGCCCTAAATGGCCTACTATTTCTGCGTGAATAGCTAAATTACTGTTTCTAATTCTTCTTCTCTTTTATTCTTCAGCTTTTTTGGACTGTATCTCCTCCCACAGTTTTTAAGCTAGAGGCACGAAATTTGGTACAGAATTTTGTACAGATGTTCTGGACACATAGGAGAAGTATGCTTTTAGCTAAGAAATCCGTGGAAGTGTTACCGCATTATCTGGAAATTTCCAGACATTTTTTCCCATTGACTGTAATGGGTACAATTCTATCATGTGGACATTATTAGGTTTTAGGGTCATAAAGGCAAAAACACATACCCCCGCTCAGACAAAGGTGCACACACCTACTGGCCTACCCTTCCATTGCCGTGGCATGTATAGGGGTAAGTATAGTCAAAAAATATTTTTGATCAATCATCAAAAAAAGTTAGTATTTTGGTCATGAATGCAAATATATACCTTCAAACACACACCTACTGACCTACCCTTCCATTTCTGTGGCAGCCATCTTACAAGGTAATTAATGTCAAAAAACAAATTTTTATCAATCATCAAAAAAAGTTATTTTTATGGTCAAAAGCGCAAAATTGCGATCACAATCGTTCCAAAAATGTTGGATCCAACAGTATCGTTCCTTTCTCATTACTGTGAGAACCACTTTAAATGACTTCTTGTGGAAGCGAGGCCACAACTGTGGGACTGGTTACTCCATTCATGCTACAAGATTCCCTTGTAAGAGAAGGGTTATCTAATACAATACCAACTACTGGTTAAACCAGTGATATATATCTGTACTTTTTAGGAGAGTAGAGGGATTTCTCCTTATATAAACTTTTTACTAATGTTATTCTGATCTGTTGAGTTTATTACTCAACACTATTATTATTATTATGTTTTTAATTATATCTGTATTACCAGTATTTATTATTAAGCGGCTTCCTTGTATATTAGACATTAAAGGGCATCTATACCAAAAAATAGGTTATTTTAAATTGACCATAACTGGAAACTATAATTCTTCCCAACCACCACTGTATCATATTTTTGTTGATCTGCCCCCTATTTCTTTACATATCCAATCTAAAACTTTCAGCTGTCAATAAAGTTCCTTGCTCTCAAAAACTATTCTTCTGTGAGTAGTTTTACTGTAGCTGGAATGGTGACAGTTTTCCCAGTTGGAATGCTTTATGCTGTGTAAAGGCTTGACAGTTGGTTTGTGGGAAAAAAGTCAGGTGGGATGGAAGTGGAAGTGGTTAAAAGAGGGAGGGGGGATACTGCTCCTAAACAAAATGTGTGCTGCATTGAAGGCATGCAGCAACACACACAAATCAGAGTAAGTGCTACTTACTTGTATTCAATTATAGATTAAGATGAGGCAAAGTAATTTTTTCAGTATAGTGTCCCTTTAATGTATTTATATGTATGAATTAAATGTTATGATTCATTCTTCTCTGGTGTAAATTGGGTCCATTAATTTATATTTAAAGTCCAAAAAAATCTTGAACAAACATCAAAAAAGTTTTATGGTCATAAAACACACAGAGTTACACACACCCACTGATGCCCTCTATAACCACCCCTCCATTGTCATGGCAACCATCCCATAATCATCAATTAAGTTAGGTTATGTTTACTGTCATAACTGCAAAAACATACCCTCCAACCCTAGACTGGCACAGGTACACACACCTACTGATGCCCCCTACACCTGCCACATTATTTTTTTTTTTACATGTTAACCCCATTATTTTGATTGCAACCATACCAAAATCATCAAAATTTGGTTATTAATGCAAAAATATACCCTCCAACCCAACAGATACACAATGAAATTGAAATGTCCTCTTTCATTACCATAGCATGGTTATTGGGGGCCTGGGAGTTTCGGCCATTGTTTTGGTCAAATCAATCAAAACATCACAGCAGCTCACCCAATCACTACACTGTGAAAATTTATATAACACTGATGCTGAACTTCTTGTGCTATATTGACTTCAGACTCACATATACATATCGGAACTGGGTATAGATGATGAACTATATTTTTAATCAATTATTATTCATGAATTATTAAAGGGTATCTCCACCCTGAAAATATTTTTTTTATATTCTGTAGGGCACCCCTACCCAACCCCAACCGCCAAGTTAGATTTGTAAAAAAGAAGCAGCAGAAATGTACTTAGTCCTTCGTTACCACGGCTGTCTCCTTCCACCCTCTGTTTGCCAGAAATTGCAAACGGGCTGGACTGCTGAGAGGCAGCCAATCACAGACACAGCTGCTGGCTATGAAGACAGCCATGGGAATAAAGTATTTTTCTGATGCTTTTTTTAAAACTAATTTAACTTGGCGGTTGGGGTGGGCAGGGGTGCCCTACACTACAGAAAATACATTCTTCAATAAAACTGAAAATCCCAAACTACTTTTCCCCAGTGGAGATAACCTTTAATTCCCATAATGAGAGGAAATACATTTCCCTGACATTACATCAATTTTAAGCCAAATTCAACCTAAACATTGAATCAATATTAATGTTGGGCACCGAAGCAGTTTCTTGTAGTGTACACGCAACATTCCAGCATAGAATAAGTATAGAACCTTTTGTCAACCCTGAGCAATTTAGAATAAAAAAACCTCAAAAAACAGAATAAAACAAAAGACACATTTTACCATACGGTTGCCACCATGTCTGAAAGATTGGTTGGGCACTTATCTGTACAGTTTTGAATGAATGCATATAATATGAAAATTAAAGGAATAGTTCACTCCCAAAGTGAACTATTCCTTTAATGTGTTAATTGAAGCCTGGTTGGTTAAGCCTTTCCTCCCATTCTTCAATTAATAGCTCAGGATCTGGGAACGAAGATTCAAGAAACTTACATTTTGCGCAATCCACTGTGGTCAGAGTGGCAGGCCAGTGCCAGGTTCTGTACAGCTGTAGCACGCATGCACGATAATGCACGCTATAGTTAGACAGAACAAAGAAGCAGTCGGAGATTTCACTGTGGCCACAGTGGATCGCGCAAAAGGTAAGTTTCTTGAATCTTCGTTCCCGGATCCTGAACTATCGATTGAAGAACGGGAGGTAAGGCATAGCTCCTTAACCTCCTGGGCTTCAATCAATACATTTTAGTATCATTTTGGGAGTGAACTATTCCTTTAAAGTGGTGCAGAAAAAATTGATGTATGCTAAACAATAATAAAAAAAATCATTCTTATAAGCAGAAAACCTTTGCCATAAATTTTCATCAGACTTAAAGACTTGTCCACCCTTCCCCCAATTCAGCTTTCAGTAGAGTAGGCCAGCTCACAGTTGCTATAGAAACAGCACACTCGTGTCTAGATATCTCATGAATAAGTGATAATGGACTAGCCAATATACAGTTGCACAACCAGAGGTTGCTATAGTTACAAAACATAGCACCATAACATCTATCCGGAATTACTCCCCCCATGAACATGGGTTTTTGCAGTGATGATCACTCAGTGCATATAAAACCAGCTGCCTTACAAACATTTCTAAAAAAATTACTAGGACCCAAGCTTTCCCAGTCATAAGAACTGTATAAATCAAAATACTAAAGGTGCTTTAGCAGGGTTAATACCCATCTATTTCCATATGCATTAAATTTATATTTCCCATTTTCAGATGTAACACTCTGCTTGCTGTTTCCTGCCATTCTGGAAATGAAGAAACAAATTATCTCATGCTGAGGCATTGGCAGGCTTCCCCAGCTTGACATTGACTTTTTTTTGGGTGTGATTTCCCTAGGCATTAAAAACAGATCTTAATTGTCCACATATTTATGCCATACATACACTACTATTACTGCCCGCATTGTAAGATGCACAAAATAAAGGGTATGAAAAGGTAAATAACAAGGTTTTGAGGAAAGAATGGAACACGATCATGTTTCACTGGTTTTACAATGCTAATAATTGTTTCTCGGCTAATGCCTCATAAACACATGCAATCGCGGGGGTCAACCTTACAATGCATGATGTGTATGAACCTCAGTTTTGGCTGACGATTATGTCGTGTATGACCCCGAAATGGGCGTTAGTCCAGGCCACATTGAAAGATCCGCCCTGCAAATCAAAGGCCCAACCAAACCGTTTCATCCGACTAGCACGTTTCTCCCACGCTGGTTTTGCGAGCTATTTGCGTGTGAGAAACACAGCGCAGTTCATGTCAATGTTTGTTATTCGCATGTGCGCCGCTTGCGTTAACAATGCACGGAATGCTTCACAATTGAAGGTAACGCAACATAGAACGGCCTCAGACTTAATCCCATATTATACAAAGGCATTGAGCTTCAAGATGTGTAGTCCAATATATGATTGTGTTAAGGCATAAAAAATAATGATATCTGGATTCTTTTCTCACACTTTTAATGACAGCAGTAGCTGGAAGATTAGACTCCAGCACCATAATCTCCAAGAATGAGCAGATGACAGAGAAACAACATTAAAGAAAATTGGTAGATTTTGGAAAGAAGCTCCTCCCAGAGACAGCTGGCATCCCCAAGAGGTAGAAGTCAATAGTCCAGCAGCTGAGTCAGAGCAGCTGTGCATGCAAAAATGAAATTGCCCTTTATATCCAAATGAAAAAAACTCTTATTTTAAACCGCTACAGTCCTGTGTTATCTTCATTACACTTTACTACTCATTTATGGACTTGGTTATTCAGCATGGTGGAGACTGGAAAAGTGTAAGGCACTGGATACTTCGCTTTTTGTATCTGGATACCCCTACCTGATTATAAAGATATATAGAGAGTAAGGTATTTTTTCCCCCCCAATTGATCAGACTTGTGTGCTTATTGCAAAAAATCTGTGATTTTCTAATAATTTTTTATTTTCCTTATTAAAAGAAATTAAATGTCAAAATATAATTTTAGGGCACGGCCACACTGAAACACAATTGCACACTGAATCGCATGCGACTTCATGTGCGATTTCGTTGCGTTTGCGCATGCGTATTGAAAAACGCATTCGATTGCGATTTAAAATGCGGATTGCAAAACGCAACGCACCCGAAAACGCGTGTTTTCGGTGCGTTGCCGCGTTTTCAATGATATGAAAAAAACGCAAGCGCATACGCAAAAAAGCGCAGCAGTGTGGCCTAGCCCTTAATGTCCCTTAATTGCTGGCATGAGCTTAACTGCTTTAGTCAAATGTAAAGATTTTAAAGTAGCCTTCCTAAATTAAAACCACAGTGATGGTGGCCAATCATGAGCATCCATGGTGGCGGCATAGTTGTGAGGCTTTACTACCCCAGAGTGGACCTAAGTTTTTAGTCCTTAAATTGTTTTTTTGGGTGGTGAAACTACTGATTTCTATGACAAAATTTATATCAAAGTTTTTGACTAATGATTTTGATGCAAAATAGTGCAAATGTCAGTGTTGAACTATAACAGTAGTCTGGCTATCTCTACCTCAGGACCCAAGGATAACTTGTTGCTTATAAACTGCTTTTATAGCACATTTTCTCTGCTGGAACAGTTTCTAAGACTGCAAAGTCTGCATGGCAATCAGAACTCTACTTACAGCCCTTCTTTCCTGCGTCTCAGCCAATCATGGATGTGGCTGCTGGTCTGGCCCCCTGTTTGCAAGTTCCGGCAAGCAGGGATCTGGATCAGTGCACCGCGGGAGCTAAGGGCTGTAAGTAGAAGTTCTAATAATTTTTAGAAATAACATGGTGGTTAGGGGTGGGCAGGGGGTATCTACCATTCATTAATCAATAAAAATGATTCTTAGGGTGGACATGCCCTTTAAGTCCAAAGCTGTAATCACATGTGTAAGAGGGAACTAAAGCTCCACACAGACATACGATATTACAAGTGTAGATGACTGCACCCAATAATTTGTTCATGTAAGGATGTTTATTCGGTCATGGCTGATGATCTCCTGCCCATACACAAACAAATTGTGGCCTGAAACAGGCTTTCTACATGCGGTCAGGTGTTGCGTGCGACAGACAGCCAGATCAGTCTTACCTGAAGCATGTCCTTGTATGGATAACAATACAGTCTTGTCTGGTCTCGGAATACATCATGTACATTTTGCTTTCAAATTAACCTTCACCCACATTTTGTGCAACAAGGCCTATCGTGACATGGTTAAACTAAGAAGACCAGTCTTGTGAAGAAGTATTAGAAGAATCCACTACTATGCCACCAAAGAGAAAATAAATGTAAGGTAAAGGAGCTGGTCTACGTAGGCTCGCCATTTTTATATATTTCATCTCAAATTACATTTAAAAGGAGATGAAATCTATTGGTTATTACACAGACCATAACCCATTACAGAATAAATATAAATGGTGATTCGCCTTTCTCCTAAATCTTTCAGGAACATGTGCCATTGACTTCTTAATATACAAAACTGGAGAAACCCATAACTCCCCGCACAACACACTGCGGCAGAAGATATTCCCCCTCACAAACCCCCCTTACAATCTAAAAGCAGAAAATAAAGAACATATGCAGTAAGCAAATATAAAACACTTTATTAACCACAAATGCTAAAAAATTGGGCATCCCCGATATAACATGTATTACTAAACGGCAAATGTATATGGGGGTTCTCTGCGCTTCTGGTCTGTATGGGAGGGTATAGTAGGCGAGTTGTAGGTGGTTACCTGCTGAGCCAAGGGTTCACTGTTTTAGATGTTTCAATGTGAACATGTTTAACAGCGTTATTCAGTCCATTATAAAATCAAGATAAAACATCCAGTGACGTACTGCAGGCTGTTATACAGTGCTAAAAATCCCTTTCAGACTGTTCCAACGTAGTGGTGTCTATGCTTTAGGGAATAAAAGTGCAGTGCTTCACTTTTTGCTACCATTGGGTCAAATTTCTGTGCCTGCATAAGTGTTTGGTCCACTCGCATAGCAGGTTTCGTGAGTATGAACTGCACTCCAAATGATATATGTGATCGGCCTGGCATTCAAGTACTCTTGTGACTATTATAAGCACTTGTGTTTATTTATGTACTATATGCTCTCCCATGAAAACTTCCATTGCTTGGACTTTATTCTGACTTGCATTGCTTTATCGAGGTGGACTGTGCTTCAGTATTTCCCCAGTGAAGTCAGTTTAGTCATTCAGGGGATCATTCTCCCTGACGTTCTACTACCTTCGGACTCTAGTTGGGATTGTTGTTTTGTATTGGGGACACACAATTTTTAAGCACTTATGGTTAATAAAGTAGTGTTTTATATTTGCTTCTTGCTTTTTCTTTTTTTTCTGGTTTTAAATTGTAAGGGGGTTTGTGAGGGGGAATATCTTTACTTTGGCTGCAAGTGTGTTGAGTGCTGTGTGTGGTCTTATGGGTCTGTATATTGATATATGTGTAGCTACCCCTAGCACCATCCAAGCTAGGGGACACAGGCAGTTTATAATTGCGGAAGTGCTCTTTGTTTATTTATATAGCTACGGTATTCATTTCTTACAAGAAGGCTTTTTGCTGTATAATATATTCATCATCCCGGGACGCAGCCAAACGCTACCTGCCTTCATACTCGCAGGTTTCGGACCCGCTACCCAACCCGCTTATTTTCTTTCTTCCTATAATTTGTACAGGAAGGTCAAAAAAAGTCTAAAAGTTAAAATAACTTATAAACAATAATGTTCATAGAAGCAAACCAACCATACCACTAAAATATATAGGCCTTCAAATGCCTGAAACAACAACTCCCAGCATGCCTTCTGATTTTGTAGAATTCTATAGTGGAATGCTGGAAGTGATATTTTTCAAGCAAATGTAGGCCCACAGTAAGTACAGTGTAAAGTACAGGGCAGGCAGGGTAATCCCTTCCTCAAAGAAACATTCAGAAATAGACTTATATTGCAATTATAATTATCTCTACTGTCCCCAAACCTCTACCTACCCATGGGCCTCTGCTCCAGTGTTCCCTATAAGCTCCAATCTTTACGCCTCTGAACAGGGATAGACAACCAGAATATCTCCAGATGTTTGAAAACTATAACTTCCAGCATTCCCCTACAAGCAAACTCAATGCGGTTTACTCAAACCAGACCCGCAAAGGAGGTAACAGGAATAATGCTATGGCATCAGACACACAGTTTATAAAATAAGGCCCCAAAGTAACAGTTTGTGAGTTTGATAAAGAAGATCCAGAAAAGGGTGATTCCTGAAGAATTGATTGAATTTTTGTGTGGTTGGTCAGCAGGTAAGCCCTAATGTATGGGCACCTTTAGGCTGGGTACACATGGGGAAATTATTTAGCAAGCGCTCGGTCGGGACAAAGATTGTGAGACCGATCGTGCGGTCCCGTAGGGAACTGCCCGATCGGCCGTGATTTACCAACATGGGCCAATCGATCGCCCATTCGTCTGATCAGGATGAATAGGCTGTTTAATTTTTCAGGCCAATCAAACGATAGTTGAGTCTTTTCGGCAGACCATGATTGTTTTACGGCCTTTCATTTGTCCGAATAGGCAATCGGACACGTCTGAAAACTAGTGTTTGTCCCTCTATGGTCACGGCGAACTGTTGGCTGCATCTACTTTTGCCAGAAGTTCAGAAGTGCCAAACAGTCGGTCTGGACAAATGATCTAAAGGTGTGTGTACCTAACTTAACAGTAAAATGAGCTTTAGAATATTTGTGTGGTGTATATAATGTGGTTTATCAATAAAGCTTTTTCTGTCAAATAGATCACAAGCACATAGTTAAAGGGCATATCAAACTGGTGACTTGTTAGTTATCTGCAAGCACCTCTATTTTTACCAGTTTATTTCATGCGTTTGTAACCAGTTTTAATGGCAATTATCATCTCCCAAATGCCCCTTCCCCAGATAATAGTACCCAGAGTGAGGACGGGATTTTCAGCCCAACTGTTGCTGCAGTTGGGACAATTCCCCCTTATAGGGATGCCTGGCAACCCTGAGTCATTCCCTACAACATTTCAAAGACAGAAAAAGGTACACTAGGATATGCCCCTTGCTTAACCCAAACTTCTCCCATGGCTCAGCCCCAAAGTAAATCTTGCAACTCCCTAAATCACGTTCCGTTATTATTTCTAAAAACAAATAAATGATAAAAATAATAGGTGCAGATATGCTTTCAGCCATGGATAAAGCATGGTAAAGTATGGTTACTGATAGCAGAGAGTTACTGCTCCCCTAAACATTTATCGCATTATTAGGCACAAATTATATATTGACAACACAGTAACTTGCTCCCTCAACATTTATAGCAGTGTTTAGTGGACATCAGAATTAATGGCCCCTAATGCATGCACATTGGCTAGGTTGCTGACTGCTTCGCACATCAATTATTTAATGTGTTTGGGCTTGGGGCCCAGAGACCACCAACTACTCCTACTTCTCCTCATGATAGAGATAGATAGTGAGATAGAAAGTTTGATCCTACCAATAAAGCCCTTTAGATTAGATAGATAGGCACGCATGGCTGTGGCACATCACTAGTACAGGATTCAGAGCAGGGAGCGAGCAAAGCAAACTGGAGAAAATATTAGTCAGAGTTGGTACACCCGGCCAATCGGCCAAATTTTTCGTCCTGTGTGGCTGATCGACGCAAGCGAGCAGTCGTTTGGAACGAATCACTGTTGCCGTGACCAATCATGCGGTCCATAGGAGACCACACGATTTACCGCCATGTCCGATCACCGCCAACCAATGTCTGCCTGTGGCAATTTATCGATTTATTGTTTTTGTTAAGAAACCAGAAATACTTTTTTCCCCTCCTTATACAAAATTAGAAAGCTGCATGGGTGGGATTTCTTGCTTTCCTCTGGATCAGCTACGTGTGTATTTACTGAAACAAAATATTTCTCAGGATCACACTCAAGATATTATTGACACACAAAGAAAATGTTCATCCATCTGATTTTTAATTGTAAGCTAAATAAGTTTCATTGGTCAAAGTGTCAACCCATCTCTATGGCAGACCAAAATGTTTAGCATTGTCAGGTGTTTGTTGCTAACAACAAGAGAAATACAGGAAGGGAATAATACAATTATTATGTTAGCAAAGTTTAATTGGTAGAGAACTGCTGGATCCTGCCAAACATCCCCATACACATGTACACTAAATACATTTTGAAAAATGACACCTTGGTCTCTATGGCATACATTAATAAGCTCCCTGGTGGGTTACCAGGACTACAGCCTGAATCACAAAAAAAGAATCTTTTTGTTGTGTTGTATAAACTGAAACCCACCATTTGAAGTTGGGCCTGTGTTTAAAACATTTCCTGTCATTATTTGCAGGAAAAAAGAAAAGAATGTTTATTGAAGTATGTGTACACTGGTGTGAGAAATAATAAAACAAAAACTTGTAACAGCTATCTTGCCCCACTGTGAACAGAGAGAGAGAGAGAGAGAGAGAGAGAGAGAGAGAGATTAGAACACATACTTGTAAGTTAACTTTATATATAATATATATATATATATACATACACACATAAAACGGGTCATTATATCAAGAGTATATATTGTGTTTATTACCAACATCACAACAGCGGCACATTACAGATTATGATTTTAATCAAAGCCTGGCACCACCAGCACATCCCCCCCTGGCACCACCAGCACACACACACACACCTGGCACCACCAGCACATCCAGGGGTATCCAGACCTCCTTCTGCCTCAGCCCCAGACGCTTTCCTTACAGAGTTTGAATCCTTCTCCCTCCAGCAGTGGACCAACACTAGCACCCATAAGGATGGTCACTTCCTTGACTTTGTCTTTACTAAAAATCTTTCTGTCTCTCAGTTTGCTAGTAACTCCTTTCCACTCTCTGATTACAGTTTAATTACTTTCTCTACCACCTACTCTCCCCTCTCCTCTGACGCTCCATCTACTGTCCTTGTTCGCACACCCGTGCAATAGACCTTCCGGCTCTCTCCTCCTCTCTTAGTTCTAGTCTCAATGCCCTCATGTCTGATCCCAACCCTGATTCACTAATACATTCTTATAACTCTATCTTATCCACTACTATTGACTCCTTTACCCCCCTACAAACTCACAAACGTCGCCCCACTAATCCCCGTCCTTGGCTCAATTCAGATACCAAGTTGCTACACCGATGTACTTGTGCAGCTGAGCGGCTGTGGAAAAAGTCACGCAGTCAGGTGGACTTTAAACTTTACAAGCGCTCATGTTGTCGTGTCTTAATTCATCTCTTTCAGCAGCAAAACACTCCTACTTTAGCACGCTTATAAACAATAACAAAAATAACCCACGTCGTCTATTTTCACTATTTAACACTCTCTTGCAGCCCTCCTCTACGGACACTCTTCATTCCATTAACGCTCCTCAGGATTTTGTAGACTACTTTAGAAATAAAATAGATGATATCCGTACTCTAATCCCCTCACCCCAAGACAACTCTTGACTTCTTTTGCCTGCCCCACCTTCTGCAGTTCTGGGATCTTTCACCCGTCACCCAGTCTGACGTCTTCGACCTCCTATTGTCCTCGCCGCTTACAATGTGTACCCTTGATCCCATGCCCTCCTTCCTACTCAGACACTGCTGAAATCCTTTCCCCTGCTTTTGCTCACATTTTTAATTCCTCCCTGACCTCTGGGATTTTTCCTGCTGCCTTTAAACATGCGTGTCAACCCTCTTCTCAAAAAACCCTCTCTGGACCCTACCTGTCTCTCAAACTACCGCCCTGTCTCCCTTTTACCGTTTGCTTCAAAACTCTTAGAACATCTTGTCTCTACACTTATTACTAAATACCTCCATGCTAATAACTTATTGGACCCGTTGCAATCAAGATTCCGACCGGGTCATTCAACTGAAATGGCCCTCTGCAAAGTCTCAAATGACCTATAAGCTGCCAAAGCCAAAGGACAGTTCTCAGTCCCCATTCTCCTTGACCTATTGGCTGCCTTTGATACTGTGGACCTCTCTCTTCTTATGCAGATTCTATATTCTCTGGGCATCCGAAATCAAGCTGCGACGTGGTTGTCTTCTTATCTCTCTAACAGATCTTTCTCTGTCTCTTTTGCTAATAAGACTTCCTCTCCTGTTTCTCCGCTTAGTGTGGGGGTCCCTCAGGGCTCGGTTTCAGGATCCTTGCTGTTCTCCCTCTAGACTATCTTTCAGGGAAAAATAATAAGTTCTTTCGGTTTTAAGTATCACTTATATGCTGATGATACCCAAAGTTACTTCTCCACCCCGCGCTAACCCCTGTAGTTCAATCCCAAATCTCTAAATGTCTGCTCTCTATCTATTCCCGGATGGCACACTGTCGCCTTAAACTCAATCTATCCAAATCGGAATTAATCATTTCCCCCCCTAAACTGGGACCTAGTCCACAAATCTCTATCTCTATTGACAATATGGTCATTAACCCAGTTGAATCTGCACGCTGCCTTGGCCTTGGAGTTATCTTTGACTCCTCTCTTTCCTTCCATCATCACACTAACAATGTCGCTAGGACCTGTCATTTTCTCCTTCGCAATATTGCCAAGATCCGCACTTTTCTCTCTTTCTCCACTACTAAAATGCTCATCCATGCCCTTATAATCTCCAATCTCGACTACTGTAACATTCTACTGCTTGGACTCCCGGCCTCTCTCCTCTCCAATCTATCTTAAACTCGGCAGCTCGGATCATCTCGCTCTCCTCCAGAAGAGAACCCGCAACCCTGATACTTCAGTCCATAGGGTGGCTTCCCATCAAACAAAGAATCATATTCAGTACCCTGATTTTAACTTTTAAATCCCTTTGCTCTACTGCACCTCCCTACTTCTCTTCTCTCTTGGTCCCTTATGCTCCAGGCCATGCCCTTCACTCCTCGCAAGGAAATCTTCTCCACAGACCCCCAACTAACACTGCTGCCTCTCGCCTTAAACCATTCTCTCTTGCTGCTCCCTACCTTTGGAACTCTCTCCCTCTCTCGCTTTGCCTGGTGACATCCATTAATGCTTTCAAATCTAGTCTGTCCTCCTACCTTTCTGAGCATCAGAATAACTAATGATTGTTAGCCCTTTTAAGCACTTTGTACCCAACCCCTCAATTGTACCTATATGTTGTCCCCCCCACTTAGATTGTAAGCTCTTCCGGGCAGGGTTATCATTCCTAATGTGTTGAGGCTTGTTGCACTTATATCCATTTAAACATAATTTATATATATATGCTTTCTTAACTGATGTATGAAATTGTATTTAACTTAATTTTTATCTATCTGTATAATGGCTTGCACTTATCTCCTTGTTTGTATACTCTGTATTTTATAATGTACAGCGCTGTGTACCCAAGTGGCGCTTTATAAATAAAATTAAACATACATACATACCCCACACCAAGAGGAACCGGAAAAGAGTTGTTGTCAGCGTAAGATACAGAGTAAGTTGGTCAGAGAGATAGGATGGAAACCAGGATGCTACTTCTTTCCGAATGCCCAAAGAGTGAAGTATACACATTTGGAGGGAATGATCGACTGTGTCGAAAGCAGAGGAGACAGAGGTCAAGGAGGATAAGAATAGAAAAGTGACCATTGGCCTTTGTAACCTGCAGATCATTCACAACTTTACACAGAGCTGTCTCGGTGTAATGCACAGGACGGAATCCAGACTATTCATTCTAGCAGTTTAGAGGCTATCGGTAAGAGAGAGACCGGGCAGTAGTTGGCTAAACACAAGAGGTCTAGCGAGGGCTTTTTTAGTATGGGCTTAACATGGGCATGCTTAAAGACGGAAGGGAAAATTCCAGATGTAAGGGAGGCATTAAATATATGTATGCATATAGGGGTAAGCACATGATTACAGTGCTTCAGTACTACAGAGGGCATGGCATCAAGAGGACAGGTCGTGAGTGGACATGAAAGAAGCAGGTGATAGACTTCTTAATGGATCAAAGGAGCAAAAGATCCAAGGATAGCTGAGGGAGGAGAGGGCAACGTAATCTGAGAGTCATCCCTAGGACCAGAGATCTGCATGCAGATGGACTCCACTTTATGTTGAAAATAATGTGGGAGGGTCGGGGGGCACAGAAGGGAGTTGAAAATGGAGAACAGGCGACGTGGGTTAGATTTGTTGTTATTTCGACACAGTCCACTGTAGTTCCTCTTTAACCAAGATCAATGTATTCTGTTATGAGCCGCTTAGTCTAGATATTTGCATGTATAAAAAAAGAGACTGTCAATCAATTTAAGGGCATGTTCACTCCTTAAATAAAAATGATATATAGGTCAATCACTCCCAAAACTACAATAGTTAAAAAGCTGACAGATGTAGGACCAACCTTTTATGCAGCTAATATTCTTCTCCACCTTCGCACTGCCTCCCCTTCATGCTTGCACATGCTCAGAGGAGGCAGCTAGGGGAGTAGTATTCAGTCATTGGTTGTAGTGTCTACTGTCACATCCATGACTGACAGCTGCTAACTGGAAGAATCAGAAAGCAGAAAGAGGGGATAATAGAACATCAGAAAGCATTTGAGAATACTCTTACATGTATCAGCTTTGGATATAAAATAATACCTTTTATTGGCTAACTAAAATGATTGAAAATGCAAGCTTTCGAAGCACTTAGGGAGAGATGCAATATATTTCGCTATCGCAACCTACGTGCACTCGTTTCCGCAATGTATTATTCACTTTGCGACCGTTAATACATTGCGAAAACGCTAGCAGTAAGTTGTGACCTTTTTGTGCATATTTTAAAGACACCATTGAAGATGCGTTATTTGTTGCGCAAAAAACTAGCACAAAAACCGGCGCAAAATTTATTGCATCGCTTTGCGCTGCGCAAAGAAAAAAAAATTGCAACATGGTGCAGGCAGTGAAAAACCTTCGATAACACGTTAGTACATAGGTTAGCGCGGTTTTTGCGCTTATTATTCTCGTTAGCACGGGATATTGCATCTCCCTGTTAGGCTTCTTCCTCAGGCATGGTACAATACTGAATCTTGTAATGCAAACTATTTTATACATACAAGAACAAAGACTTTCTGACATTACACAGATGTTATCTTGTGCCCCTATGCCTGGCACAATTCTCTAATACTAATGTATCAGCTTTCTAACTATAGCATTATTAGCACTATTTTGAGTTTAATGTTTTTTATGGGTAGCCTGTTTATTTTTTTTAATTGGGTATTGCGCTAAACTGAATATAATTAAATGCATGGATATAGATATTAAAGCAACTGCGGGAAATTTTAAGTCAGAAACGACCATTTCCCGATGCTGACAGAAAATATATGGTACCAACAGGATTGGCCCTTTATCGCTAATGTATTTACTCTGCTTTACACAGCTGAAATAAACCAAATATAAGGTGTGTATATATTTACACATATGTAAAGATTTAAGAAAATAAGAGAGTAGACAAATGTTTGAGAGTTTAACACTTCCCAGAAGATGCAAAATACATGATGAAGTAATAAAATGAACAGAATACTTAATGCTACTTTGCTTAGAACAGCAGCAGGTGGATGACATATCTGAGAGGGTTAATTTTGAAAGTCTGTTGCTTAATGATCATTGATTAGATCCCATCTATATACAGAAGCACAGTCAGTTTTACCTATGCAACGTACATAAAGAGCTGTTATTGTGAGGCAGTAAGTCATTAATGCTCATATTACATTCCAATTCCAATCCTAACCTTTGAGTAACATGTAGGGTAAACCCAGCAGATTAAGGCTGAGGCCACACTGTACTGCAAGCATGGAAGCATGTGCGCTAATGCTTGCGATTGCGTGCGCGTTCCCAGAGAGAGCCCGATGATTTGGAATCGGAGCACATGCGGTTGCGCGAAATAACGCAGATCGCACGCGCTCCGATTAATGCATCGCACACGCAGCGCTCAGTAGCACACTAGTGTAGCCACATCAACTGGAACACATTAGTGTGCGCTTTAAAAAGCACGATTGGATCGCAATCGAATCTCGTGTGGCCAAGCCCTTAATCTTTACCCCATAAGTGCTATCTGTTTACTTGTGTTGCATTTGATGAATTAGTATTTGCTCTACAGCCTCATTACAGCAAAATACCATGTTAGTGTCAAGGTTTTCTAATTCCTTTTTCCTTTTAACACCATTTTTAACGGGTGTTTTAAGTCCCACAAAGGTTTAATGTTATTGATCTGTTATTGTCATATTACAATGCAGGTGCCGTCGCACCTGGAACGTGATAGCGGCTCTCATTTCATCGCCCTGTATGCTACTACGTGGGGCCCTGAAATATGTATTCTTTATCTCTTTTCTATGTTTGGATTCATTTCTTAAATATTTTGGTCAAATCAGTAGCACTTCCACTCTATTTGATTGTAATTCTACCTGAGGAGCATTCCCATTGGCCCACCTTTATAAAAGACCATTCATTTATCTTGTAACTCCAATACTTGGCTTTTTAAATATGCTCAGGGTTATTTTTCTAAACATACCCTGATAATAGAGAGATTTGATAGAAAGGTGAGGCAAAATACTGGCAGAATCATACATCCAGGTCTCAATCCTCCATCAATGGAGCATTCCACCAATCTCCAGTATACACATAAATCCACAGTTAGATGGGGAGAAACCAAAACTTGCACAGGCTATGCTGTAATAACTGTTTATTTCACACACGTTATGTTGTCATGCAATCTTTATCAAGTGATTATCAGAGAGGTTGCACTATCAGAACTGGATAATGTTATTTACAAAAACAAGAAAAACAGCATCATCCAACATGTTTCAGGGACCGCACCACGTCCCTGAAATGCATCGGATGATGCCGTTTTACTTGTTTGTGTAAATAAAGTTATCCAGTCCCAGAAGTGCGGTCTATTTCCTTTGTTATATAGCGGTGTGAAAATTGCGTATACGTGCACTCCGCTTCCTGGCTGGAGACATATTTGAGCTTGCAGAATGCCTGGAGCGCACAGCCAGCTATGTTAATTCCCTCACAACACACAACTCGCATATACAAGCTTGTGCTCACATCTCTGGGTTGGAAACAATCAGCAGGTGTAATATATTTTTTAAAAGCGTGAACATTTTGAAGAAAAATTAAGTAGATTTTGAAGTTTATAAGCCCTGTAAATTCAGCCTTTAAACCTCATGGAAACATGCCTGGTCCCATAATAACAAGAGATATTCTATTGTGATTATACACCAGGCAAAGCCGCCAGGGAAGAGAGCTGTATATTGCACAAGCTGTTGCCTAGCAATGCTGGCAAAGGTCTCATTTCTTTGTACACATCTAATTGCACTGTAAGATGCTTTAAGTACAAGTGAGAATGTTTTATTCACGCAGCAAACATGATATTTCCTGAAACAATTACTCCTTTTTCACTTGCTCTAATAGCCATCTTTGCAAACACTAACAAACCACTCTGAATGCTCTGCAATAACTGTAAAAACGTGGAGGAATCTGCAAGGTCTTGAAAACCATATCGCTATATTAGCTGTACATGGAATAGAATAAAATGTACCTTGTAAAATGTAAGGTTATTTATTATACGTAACAGGAGGCCACAATAAAACATCTGTTTACATTAAAATTATAAGATGTTTGCATTTCATTGAACTATTTTTTTTTAAAAAAATAATACATTTGGTTGTTGCACTACTGTTTTCTTTATGGAACAATTACCCTATTTTATATGAACAAGGAGTCCAGTATTGAGTCATTTAGCTGTGCATTCTCCATTTTCTGATTTTTATTGTCATTCAGGCTGCGGCCACACTTATATATGCTTCACATGCTTCACATGCTTGTGCTGCAATTCTGTCAGTATTTTGTTATCGGGCTGCATGTTACAAAAATGGATCACAGTGCGCACAATGGGAGTTGTATTGCACTGGCATGTCATTCTCACATGTGGGCTAGGCCACGAGACTGATGTTGACTTTCCAAACACAAAACCAACATCAGTCTCGTAACTAGGCCTCGTATTGGAAACATTAGCTCATATTTGGAAAGCCTTTTGTAAAGATATTTTGTAAAGATAACTGGTGTGTTGATTTTAACAAGCATGGTTATATACTGAGAAATAAAATTTACATTTGACACAATGACTTGATCTACACTAAGATCTTAAATTTAAACCTAATTAAATGGAATGAAAACAACTTAAAATCCAGAATGGCTGGAATGGCTGTCTATATATATATTAATATATATATATAGACATGTAACCAGTGGAACATCGGTTTTCAGCATCCGTAACAGCCTGTAAATGTTGGATGATGCTTTTAGGTTAGTTGATGAAAATGGCTTGGTTCTTTCCGATGTGGTGTGCTTGGATAATTTTGGGGTTGCAGCACAATGACAAATGAAGAGCTGAAAGGGTTAAAATGCTTCCTGGTGGCACACAAGCATTTGCTAAACAATAGGCTTTGTTCTGCAGACAACATAGGTGAATTGTGCCATACCAGAGACTGTCTATGACACGTTTGGATATTTCATTTATTTGGATCTGTCAAGCATCACTCAGGTACAGGTGGGTTGGGTTTTAGTGGTTGCTATGTACTGTTAAGAGTAAATCCCTTTCCCAGACTGTATAGAGATATTTTTGTGCAATAAGGGGACTATTTAGTGAATGAAGGGGGGTATCAGTCCACCAGTCTAGGTGTACAATAGGAAGGTGGAAGTAGTTCCGGTATTATTGTATAAGACAGTAAAGTTAGTAACATAATGTGGACTCCTATGTGCTGATTAGAGGGTCAAACAACACAGGGGGATGGGATTGGTTTGTGCTTCTGCCTTTCTCCAGCATCTAAACACCACGTCTTGTCAATGCAGAATGTTCTTCCCAGCCTTATTGTTTAACCGGGAATTTGAAGCCATCATGTCACTAACATATTAACTTAGTTGATCCAATGCAGATAAAGAAACATAAACCCGGGTTCCATATCAATTCATGTTTCAGGATAGAATTGGGAGAACCAAGGGTTAACCGCCCGGTATACTGGGATGTTAATAGAACGCTCAGAAATCTCTTTGTCCTCTGGGTTCCTTACTTGCCTGTTGATAGTTTGGGTGGATCCGATTACCTCATCTCATACTGCAGCAGCCAATCGCATTCCTCAAACTCCCGGTGCCTGGAAGAAGTCAAAAGCGTCTGGCCCAATAAGAAAATGACTCCCGGATCTCCATGGCAACGGGGTTGTATAAAACTGGCAGTGCTGGTCCATGTGTCGCAGGTTCTCTTACATCGACCCCCTTAGAGTCGCGCTGTAAGAAGACATCCTTCTCCTCCTTTCTCTCTCTCTCTCCTCCTGCGGCACTAAATCAGCAAATATGGTAAGTGATGCGGTTTCATAAGCACAGGGGAAATTCAGAAAGGTGATGATAATAACAATAGGGATTGACAGATCATGTAACAATGGAGCTGCTGTTCCTGCAGAAATGTCAATAGATGGTTATTAGCATTTCAATAAAGAATGAATGGAAAACAGCTGGTTATGGTGCAATATGCAGGGCAGATGGTTTATGTTATTGTATAATAACAATATAATTTACAGGCAACCTATTGCTGTTCTGTTTATTTTGATTGGGAAGGGCTACATTACATTATTTATACTTTTGTTTATACATTTTTATCTGTGGAACTAACACGTCTAGCATCCCATAATTATATCCCAATCCTGGTTAACTCAGATTGACTATATAATAAAAGTTACAATACAGTGATGTCAACCTTGGAAACATCTGGAGTGCCACGGTACAGCTGGGTTAGGCAGTGGCGTAACTAGGAATCACTGGGCCCCAGCAAAACTATGATGTGTCCCCTATCCGTGCTTCATCCTGTGGTTTTCTGGGAGGATGCTATATCTGGGTCCCCCGGGCCCCCCTGTGGTTGCCCCCCCCCCTGCTCCCCTCTAGTTATGCCCCTGGTAGTGTGTAAATGGTTCAGCAAAATGACATGTTAGCATTACAAGGGTTAACGGTGAGTTTCCTGGTAGGAGTTGACTAACAATGGGCTTTGTTCAGGGGGCATCAGTTGCAGATACTACAAGATAAACTTACAAGGCTACTACTTTGTTTTGGGGGTAAATGTTTGAAAATGTTCTTTATTCATTGTTTCTGTCAAGCCACACAGGATATATTCGTACAGATGGATTAGTTCTGTTTAGTGGTTGCCATGCTGTAGTAAAGGAATATTTCTTGTATTGTCCAGACTAAACCATTGCTCACTATTCCTGTGGACAGTAAAAGGGGTTAAAGTAATTAGGGGGCTGTAATACTGTGTGACAGTCTGTAAGCAGCATCTAAATACCACGCCCTGCTCTGCAGTCTAGAATTATCTATTCAGCTTGTAACTGTTGTGCGGAGCATTCATTCCTAAATAGCTAAATTTTTCCTGGCACACACATATAACTCAAGTGTCCAAGCCATATTGCTGGCAGATTGTTTAACCCACTCAAAATAATGAAATGTGTATTTAGTTATAAATAATAATTTATTACATAAATAATATGTAAATCACTTGAATGTAAACGTAATATGTAAAAGTATTTTATTTTGTTAGAGCTAATATAAATGTGTTCTATGTTGGACTAAGAATATAGTTACAGAATAAATAATGTACGTTTGCTTGGTGTGTGTTAGTGTATATTCCAGTTATTGGATGGGTATCTAAACAGAATAGTCCCCTGAATGGCATTTTTATGTCCATATCCTGATCACATTTTGCTTATCTGGGGACTAGGTAATTGGCAGAATAAAACCAATGATGTTACGTGCTAAAAAAAAAAAAAAGAATGAATGAGACCTGTTTAAAAACATGAAATTTGTGGAATAACGTAAAATATCTTTGGCTTGTAATGTTTTCTTTGTTTTAAGGGTTTCATTTAATGAACTGCAGGGGAATAGTGTAAAGGTTTATATGTTAAATTCTAGCTATTCATCAATAAATCTGACATGGTAAACCAATGTCTTTGTGTTACAGTGGGTGGTGGGTGTGGCATTTGTAAGAACAAATGGCTATTGCTGCCATTTAATACATTTTAACACTTATTTAATAAAAAATGCAAACATTTACCTGAACTGTTATTTTGCCCCAACCAGTTGACAGATACTGTTTTTTTTTGGTCTACTACTGTTAAAAATATTTTATAAAATCAAATTGGTTGCTGCAGATTAAGAATATTATAAATTTTGTACCTCATTTAGTAATTATGAGTGGAATAATTTAAGGGCATGTCCCCCCTTAAAACAAAAAACTGGGGACTTGTCTGTTATGTGCCCACAACCCCAACTGCTATTTTTACCAGTTTATAACATGTATTTGTAAGCAGCTAGTTAATAATAATTCCATTCATTTCTGGCAAAAGGTATATGCCCCCCCCCCTCGGCTCAAAGAGCTTTTTATATGCTTAGCATGTTCAAAGGAGACAGCAGGGGAAAAAGCAGTCAATCATTGGTTGTGACATCAGCAGTCACTGCCTTGATTATCCTAAATATCTGTTTATTAATGCAGGTTATAAATTGCAAAATATATCAGTTTGGATTTGAGGGTAGGTAACTTGTCAATTGCCAGTTTTATGTTTTAAGGGTTTACATCCCTTTAATTCAAAATATCATGAGTCTATTTCTTACAACAGGTATTGCTCTGTTCTCCAAAAAATGTGCAGGTTATAAATCTCAGTTACAAGGTATAAAAAAACAACAACCCTTGTTGGAGGTTAAACATATTTTGTTCTTTCTTTACAGCGTGAGTGCATCTCTATCCATGTTGGCCGGCTGGAGTGCAGATTGAAATGCCTGCTGGAATTGTACTGCCTTGAACACGGCATCCAACCAGATGGGCAGATGCCCAGTGACAAGACCATAGGAGGAGGGGATGATTCCTTTAATACCTTCTTCAGTGAAACAGGAGCTGGAAAGCATGTCCCTAGAGCTGTCTTTGTTGACCTGGAACCCACTGTCATGGTGAGAACATTGATCAAATATCTTATTTGTGGATTTGTTCTTACAAAAATAATGTAACATTACAGTTATTATTGAATTTTTAAGGCAGTTCATTTGTGTAGTACATCATTTTTATTAAATGTTTTTTTAATTTTTATCATGAATAACTTGAGATTCTGTTTAAAATCAAATATTTATTCAGTCTAAAAGTGTAAGGCACCTGGTTGCTTGTTGCCAATTAAAAATTCTTGTCTTTTTTGCAGATGAGGTACGCACTGGTACATATCGACAATTGTTCCACCCGAGCAGCTTATCACTGGAAAAGAAGATGCTGCAAATATATGCTCGTGGCCACTACACATTGGCAAGGAAATCATGACCTTGTTCTGGACAGGATCCGAAAACTGGTAAGTATTATGATCCTAAGTGACATTATCACAATGAAAAATAAAAGGACTAGGTCACACCAGTATGTTTTGATAGTCTGATAGTCAGTAAAAAGCACACACTAGTGTTGGCTAACTAATATTGCCACACTAGGTGCACGGTGCCAGTTAAGCTGCATTCTGCTTATCAGAGCACATGCATTACCCTTTTTGGTGCGATTGCGTGCACTCTGATATCTGAAATTGGCAGTGATCACAGCACATGCGGGCATTAACAGTGTTCAGTGTGGCCTCAGCCTAAGGAGATTTCTCAGCCTAAAACAGATTCCCCAGATATATAGCACAGAAAGTATGATTAATAATGTGATCACTTTAGTGTATATTTTTGTTAGCAATTACATTCATTATATATTAAATATCAGTTTTTGATCTATGCATGTGTGGTAAAATGTATTGATAGAGGTTTAAAATGCATACCAGAATACTAAGGCTAACTAGGGCTTTAATAAAGATGAAAACAGCTTATTCGGTGTGTGCCGAAATAATGCATTTAATCCTAATGGGATGAGTTATACCTATTAGTGTTTGTAGATATTGAGGAGTGTAGATATGTAAGTTATTTTGGATACATTTTCTTCAACTTTTTTTTACAGGCTGACCAGTGCACAGGTCTTCAGGGTTTCTGGTCTTCCACAGCTTTGGTGGTGGCACTGGGTCTGGATTCACCTCCCTGCTAATGGAGCGTCTGTCTGTGGATTATGGAAAGAAGTCCAAGCTAGAGTTTTCCATTTACCCGCTCCTCAGGTCTCCACAGCTGTAGTTGAACCTTACAACTCTATCCTTACCACTCACACCACCCTGGAACACTCTGATTGTGCCTTCATGGTAGACAATGAGGCCATTTATGACATCTGCCGCAGGAATCTAGATATTGAGCGCCCAACCTACACCAACTTGAACAGGCTTATAGGTCAGATAGTGTCATCTATCACAGCATCTCTTCGTTTTGATGGAGCCCTTAATGTGATCTCACAGAATTCCAGACCAACTGGTACCCTACCCCCGTATCCATTTCCCCCTCCTACCTATGCCCCTGTTATCTCTGCAGAGAAGCTTACCATGAACAGCTTTCAGTTGCAGAGATCACAAATGCCTGCTTTGAACCAGCAACCAGATGGTAAAATGTGACCCACGCCATGGCAAATATATGGCTTGTTGTCTTGTATCGGGGATGTGTGTACCAAAAGATGTAAATGCAGCTATTGCTACCATAAAGACCAAACGTACCATCCAGTTTGTGGACTGGTGCCCAACTGGCTTCAAAGTTGGTATCAACTATCAGCCCCCAACTGTGGTTCCAGGTGGGGACCTAGCCAAGGTACAGCGTGCTGTGTGTATGCTGAGCAATACCACAGCAATTGCAGAGGCCTGGGCTCGCCTGGATCACAAGTTTGATCTCATGTATGCCAAGCGTGCTTTTGTTCACTGGTATGTGGGAGAGGGTATGGAGGAGGGAGAGTTCTCTGAGGCCCGTGAAGACATGGCTGCCCTGGAGAAGGATTATGAAGAGGTTGGTGTAGACTCTGTAGAAGGAGAGGGTGAGGAGGAAGGAGAAGAATACTAAATGTCAAAACGGTGCTGCTTATTACAGGGAACATCAAACCATACAAAATCTTTGTTCAATTAGTTTTCATGTAGCTAGATTATATTACAATATATATTTGCTGCATTTAAATGATTTGGTCCAAACACTTTGAATTCTTGTAACAGATCCAGTCATTTGTTTCTGTTATGGATTAGTCAATAAAACATTCCCTGTCTTACAAAACTCTCTGTGTTTTTGAAAGTACATAGTTTTTTGTACATAATGGGAAAAGAAACAGATACAGTTGTGCACATTTACTGCGTGTGAAAAAATCACATTCAGCCCTATTATCAGCTTGTCACTGCGCTGAAAACTGGGGTTGAAGTCGTGCGAACTAGAGATGTTAGAAACTGTTGAGTTTCGTTACGTTTTCAAATTTTAGAAATTTTCACAAGGATATTTTCGATAATCTTCTACTTTTGATTTTCGATTATCGTCTACTTTCGATTTTCGGAAATCGCCTACTAACGATTTTTGAAAAGCGCCTACTTTCGGTTTTCGAAAATCGACTACTTTCGGTTTTCCCTAGTTTTAGGGAAAAAAGTAGGAAAACCACACTGACCGAGTATAAACCGAGGGGGTGATTATTTGCCACTAAAGATGTTTGGAAACTACAACTCCCAGCATGCTTTATTGCTGGGAGTTGTAGTTTTCAAACATCTTAAGTTGCAAATACTTACAAATAAGAGTAAAATCTTCTTATTTGTGCATACTGTATGGACAAATATAGGAGGATTTACCCCTATTTGCAAGTATTTGCCACCTAAGATGTTTGAAAACTACAACTCCCACCAATAAAGCATGCTGGGAGTTGTAGTATTCAAACATCTTAAGTGGCAAATACTTGCAAATAGGGGTAAATCCTCCTATATTTGTGCATACAGTATGCACAAATAAAGAAGGTTTTACTCCTATTTGTATGTACTTTCTACTTACCGTATATACTCGAGTTAAACCGAGTTTTTCAGGCTGAAAAATCAGCCTGAAAACTTGGACTCGGTTTATACTCGAGTCACAGCTTACCTTACCATTCCGGCAGCCGCACGACTCTTCTCTGCACTGGCGCGCCGGCCTGACGTCACACCCGGCGCCAGCCCGGCGGGAAGTGACGTCAGCCGCGCGCCAGTGCAGAGAAAGATCGTGCGCTGCCGGAATGGTGATACAGAGGAGACTTCAATGCAATGGTGATACAGAGGAGACTGTTTCTTCAAGGATTCTTCAATGCTGGCCCTTGCTTGGATGGAGAAGAGCCCACAGGTACTGAACTGGATGGGAGGGGAGGGTGAGGGTGGCATTCAAGATGTTTGGGAACTACAACTCCCAGCATCTTTTTAGCTGGGATTTTGTAGTTTCCAAACATCTTGAATGCCAAGTGAGGGTGGCATTCAAGATGTTTGAAACTACAACTCCCAGCTAATAAAGCATGCTGGGAGTTGTAGTTCCCAAACATCTTGAATGCCACCCTCACTTGGAATTCAAGATGTTTGGAAACTACACTCCCAGCTAATAAAGCATGCTGGGATTTGTAGTTTCCAACATCTTGAATGCCACCCTCACTTGGCATTCAAGCTGTTTGGAAACTACAACTCCAGCATGCTTTATTACTGGGAGTTGTAGTTTTCCAAACATCTTGAATGCCAAGTTTCTACCTCGGTTTATACTCGAGTCAACAACTTTATAGGATTTTTAGCTAAATTGGGTACCTCGGTTTATACTCGGGTCGGTTTTACTCGAGTATATACGGTAAGTGTGTCCCTGTGTAATAAATTAAATGTTTCCCTTACCTGTGCCGGCGGCCGCGCGATCCGCATCCTTCTCCACAGCCTCTACTCCTGGATGATGTCACTACATGGCGCCTCTCACTTTGCGGCGCCGGGTAGTGACATCATCCGGATGCGCAGAGCTGTGGAGCGAGGATGCGGATCGCGCGGCCGCCGGACAAGGTAAGGGAACATTGACTCAGTAAAAACCGAGGTAAGATTTTCAGGCTTTTTTAAAGCCTGAAAACCTCGGTTTATACTCGTATATACGGTACTTTCCATTTTAGAAAATCGTCTACCTTTGATTTTCGATAAAAATAAATCCGGGTGAAATTTGGGAGTTCCGAAAGTTTTGTCGGGACTTTGAAACCCTCGGATTTGATTTGAAAATGGATTATATTCGAACCCACATTACATCTCTAAATCAAATCCAACCTGGCTCGTTGGTTAAGGTTTAGCCTATGTCTTTTTCCCATTGGCCTATGTTGGATTGTAATGTGATGGTTGATGCTTCCTGTATTATTTTATGGACTTGGGAGAGGGTATGGTTTGGGGAAGTTGGCATTGAGCATAGTTTTTCTATATAGTTTCAATAAAGTAGGTGTAGATACTCACAGGGTTTTGTATCTTTTCAGGCTTCAAGTCTACTCCACTCCGTCTTTAGTGGTCAGGTACAGCTTATAGGAAGAAATTGTAGACGAGCCACAAGCAGCAAGTGTTAGGAAGAAATTGTAGACGAGCCACAAGCAGCAAGTGTGAACTGCAACAATCGTTAATGTGTATAAAGCGACATGTTTCGGAGCCACATGCTTCTTTAGCTTGATAAAGGAGCATGTGGCTCTGAAACATGTTGCTTTATACACATTAAAGATTCTTGCAGTTCACACTTGCTGCTTGTGGCTCGTCTACAATTTGTTCCTATAAGCATAGTTTTTCTATATTATTGCAGAAAGTTTTGCCCTTAAGTTTCTGGAGAATTGGTTTAACAAAATGTTGGAGTTGTATAAATTGAAACTGAAGGTTTGGAGTTAGGGCCGCCTTCAGGGGGGTAAAGGAGAGACTCCAGGCTACTGTTTATTACATTTTTCGTATATATATAAATATATATATCTATTTCTATATATCTATATATTTTTGTGGGCGTACGTCGTGATGTCACATCAAGCCAACCAGTAGCTTGGGGCCCGGTCTTCTTCTGTGTTTGGCTCAGTAAGTCCTGCTGCAGAGAAGGGGGTAGGGCTTTTGGGGGTAGGGGTGCTACTGACTGTGTGCATATTATCAGTGTCTGTGTGCCAACCAGCACTCCATTGTCAGTTCCCAAAGCATGTTATCAGTGTTTGTGCGCCAAACATCAATACAGTGCCAGTTTGCAGATCCCATTATCAGTGTTTGTGTGCCAACCACTTATCCAGTGCATGTTTGCAGAGCACATTCTCAATGTTTTTTGCCAACCATCTATCCAGTGCCAGTTTGCATAGCACATTGTTAATATTTTTGTACCAACCATCTATCTTGTGCCAATTTGCAGAGCACATTATCAGTGTTTGTGCCCCAACTATTTATCCAAGTACCCGTTTCCAAAGCATATTATCAGTATTTGTGTTTAAAGGGCATTCATATTCAAAAATAGACTTAAAACAATAAATATTTTGAAGTCCAATTCTCAGAGGGATAGGAAACCCTATTCCTACCATTCTGGGTGGCCGCTAGAAGGAGCAGTGAGCTATCAATGTTCCAGCAGATGACAGCTCACACGTGTTACTTTGCACATATGTATGATTATCTATAATATTAGATGTTGCTAATAACCAAGCTTTGGACACAGGGGAACAAGTGGCGAGCTGTCAGCCTCTGCATGAAAAAAGTTTGACAGCTCATTGCTTTTGCTACAGCTGCCACCCAGAGATATAGGAATAGGCTTTTCTACCTCCCTGGGAAATAGAGGTAGGGATAAAAAAGGCCAATATTTGTTTATGCGTGTGTAATGTGTGCCTGTATTAGTGTTATGGGGGGCTCAGTAATTTACACAATAAGGGGCCCAGAAAATTCTGCTGGCGGCCCTGTGCAAATGTAACTGAAAATATATTTTTTTGTTGAAAGGGCATATTTAGTTTAAATAATTGCACATCTGGATTATGTTCATGCATAAAACACTATCAGCATCAATAGCCTAGGACTCCCTCATGTCTCTCTATATAAAAACACACAGATATAAATCCTTAATAATAAATATTTAAATCAGTTCAATAAAATTGATGGATCAATATGGTTGGATTCATTGGGTTTTTTAATATGCAATTTTGTATTCTTTTTCAAGAGCCCAAGCAGAGCTGATTACCCACAAGTCAATCTAAACTCCTGCTGAGGGCCTAGGAAATGTTCATTACTATGGAATGCTTCTGTTTTTTTTTACTTATTGGCTATTGGCTGGGTCAAAAACACTCAGATCTCTACTGAGCATCTGAATCACCCCAAAGGGCTGAATGCAGGGAAAGACCATGACAACACGGTTAGGGGTGCAGAAAGTCAGTACTTTGGAAGCATTTATTTATGCACAGGGAAATGACTGCATGGGCAAGGTCAAGTTAATGCAATAAGAAAAAATATATTTTTTTTTGTTTAAAGTATATGGATTGGCACTAAACTTCTACATTAAAGAAGGGCTCCCTTGTGTTTTTATTGTTAGTCTCCCATTACCGTATATGAAAATTATGATCCATATCTCATTTATGTTAAAAAGCATCAGACCAAACATAACTTGCAAATCGCTGGAGATCCATGAATTTGTTCCTGCTGTAAACTCCAAGGCTGGGTACACACCTGCCGAGTTTTTGTCCTGAACGAGCACTACTAGCCTGCGTTTGGCCGGGACAAATGTCTGTCAGCTGTGGCAACAGTTTGCATGACCGATTGCGCAGTTATGTAAGGAACCGTACGATCAGCCATGATTTACCAACAGGCCTGTTCGTCCGATTTGGATGAATGGGTGACCGAGCTCGGTCGCTGACGCTGCATACACACCATCAGACATTTCTGGACGACCGACCAATACACATAGCAGACGGAAATATCAGATGGTGTGTACCCAGCCTAACAAGAAGCAACCAGACAATGAATGTTTATCTAAAATGCAAATAAGAGCTCTATTATCAGATGTTATAGAAAAATCACTCTGTCTCATACTGTATTTATATACATTGAATATTATATCACCTGTAAAACATAAGGATATTAGGAGATCTAGTATATTATTATGTACCTAGTTCATTATTATATGTAATACACAAGCTTCAGTGAGCATGTGACAATGATGACACAGCTAAACACCATTTATAAGGGTATAATTTCCAGGATAGTGTTAGGCTCCAGGCTTCCCAGCTGCTGGAAGGAGGAAAAGAATGGAAGCTGCAGCCAGAGATCAGTGTAATACAACCAGCGTATTAACAATAGAGCGAAACAAACAAAATGTGACCACAGTCACCAACCCAAACCTAACTAACAACTATCAGACTAACTGTGACGATATATAGACACACAAGACAATGGAACAGATATATATTTATAGATGAGGAGAAAAACAGGATATGAATGGCAAAAGACAAGAACAAAGATGACAAGGAAAAACAATGAAAATGGGAGAATGAAGGGGCTAGGAACTGGATAACTGGGACAGGAACAGGACTTTGTAATCAGGGTTGCCCCTTACTATGTTATTCATGTCACTGCACCTTAGCTTATGGGCTTCTATCAATATAAACTGTGCAGTGATGGCATAGCTCCATCCCTTTATGCAAATAGCTAGGCAGCTGTCATAACTGTCGCTAGCTCTGAATAAAAAAAAATCAGTACTAATAGTTGAGCATGAGCAGCACAGTGGTGGAGTGGTAAGCGATGATGCCATTGCAGCACTGTGTCCTGAGTTCTAATCCAGCTTGGGACATATCTGCAAAGGAGTTTGTATTTTCACTCCCTGTGCTTGCTGTGGGTTTCCCATGGGTACTCCGGTTTCTCCTACAATCATGAAGACATAAGGATAAAGTAGTTGCAAACACATATGATAAACACTGATTGCTTGGTTTGTATGCCTACAATGGTCTATCACAGATAACCATCAACTTCTACCCCTGGCTGTAACATACCTGTTCAGGTGGAGCCTGTGACCGTAGCTGCTTTGGAAGTCTGCCGAAATGCTTACAAGCAAAGCAATTTTTTAATTAATATTATTAAAATGGATTTATATAGCGCCAACATCTTCTGTCACGCTTTACACTTACATATATACGTTAACATCAGGCCCTGTCCCGAAGAGCTTACAATCTGAGCGCATTATTTGCCACATACAACCTATCAGTATGGCTTATGATCGCCAAGGAGCAGGGTTGCCAACGTTCATAAATTTACAGACAGTCCGTGGAAATGTGCCTAGCAAAAATGTTATAACATGAACAGAGTTGAGAAAAAGACCTTAATCTTATTGTCCTACAAACCTATGAATACAGAATCAACCCCTTCAGTGCTAAGTTTCAAGAAGTTCAGTGAACAGAAATGCTGTAATGTTATTGTTTCAGTTGAGTAAATCTATTTAAATTGTTATTATTCTAAATATCTTTACATCTACTTTCGATTTTTCGAAAAATAAAAATCGAAAATTCCCAAAATCCGAGTTCCGTGAAATTTGGGAGTTCAGAAAGTTTCGTCGGGACTTCGAAACCCTCAGATTTGATTCAAAACTGGGTTCTATTTGAACCCATATTACATCTCAAGTGCTAACCTATTTTTTTGCATTAATTGAAGAACAGGATGTAAATGAGCTATGTTTTACCTCCCATTCTTCAATTAATGTAGCAAGAGCCGGGAACACGAGCATGTTAGACTGCTGGCTCCTCTGACTGGTCTCGATTGTTTCTGGCTTAAACTGAACTATAGCGGAAACAGTCCGGATCTATCAGAGGAACCAGTTATGAATCGCACTTGCAGGTTAGTTTCATAGCTTCCTGGCTCCTGTTACCTTAATTGAAAAACTGAAGGTAAGACATAGCTCCTTTACCTCCCATCCTTAAATTACTGCAAAATCAGGGTTTAAGTTGCGCTAACCTGTTCACTGGTGGTTAGGGTGACTTTAAAGGAATAGTTCCTTTGAACAATTCCATTTTTGCATTAGGAAAGTCGTGCTAACCTATTTTTTTTTTGCATAAATTGTAGAACAGGATGTAAAGGAGCCATGTCTTACCTCCCATTCTTCAATTAATGTAACAGGAGGCGGGAACAAAGACATAAATCCTACCCATGGACAAGATCGACTGCTGTCTCCTCTGACTGTTCCCAACTGTTTCTGGCTTAAAGGGCATGTCCACCCCCAAAACTAAAATTTAACCCCTTACTGGCCACATCAAGTAGTTTAAAACAAGCCTTACCTTACATTTCTGCTCAAAATAGTTCCCCTGCTGTGCCCATCCAAAGTCCAGGAAACTGCTGTGTAGGAGCAATGTGTGACTCATGTAGTGCCTGAGTCTGCCTCAACCTCGTCCTCCCGTTTTTCTCTGCCTCCCCCTAACATTAAACCCTTTTGATATGTGGTAGGGCATGCTCCCCCAGCCCCAACCGCATTAATATAATTGTTAGAAAGTCCCCCAATCTTTACTTACCTTCCCTCTCTCCTCCGCTGTTCAGAACTCCCGGCAGCTGTGACCGTGATTGGCTGCCTCTCAGCCAATCACGGACGCGGCTGCCCGTTCCATGCAAGCAGAGGGCCGGAACACTGCGGCGGAGGAGAGAGGGAAGGTAAGTAAATATCGGGGGACTTTCTAACAATTATATTAATGCATGGGTGAATAAAAGTTTTTTGCAAATTTTCGAAAGTTTGGTGAGTCCGTTTGCACATTTCTTTGGACATCATAGTGCTTACTGAGCATGCTTGTCCTTAAAGATGGTCTTAGGGGAGCATAATGAGCCTGAGAGAAATAAGTACTTGATTGAAGACAAGCAGCAACACACACACCTTTCACCTTTAATTATAAATTAATAAAGGGGAACTGTGGTCTCCAAACAGTTAAGTTTAAATTAAAGGCCAGTTTCCTACCTTTAAAACGAGCCATCAACCACCTCTCTACGTGCTCCACAGTCCAAGATATAAAGAAATGACTGACCAGTAAGTTAATGGGTGGGAGGCTGACATGTGACATCCCTGAGGCTTCTCCTGCACAGTGCCGCTGGTGAGCACAGCCTCAGACTCCCTCAGTGTGTGAGGGAGACAGAAAGTCTGCTGTGTGAAGTCCTGACAGAGTAGGTAAGGGAATCTACAGCCCTTCTTTCCCACTATGTGTGAAAACAGCCTTTTCAGGCAGAGTTCTCACTCTGCCTGAAAAGGCTGTTTCCACAGAGTTTTCTGTAGGGGGGGGTCCTGAGTGGCCCACAGCACCCGTAAGTGGGTGGGGCTTATGCACCTGTGAGTGGGTGGGGCTTATGGACCCGCGGGCGGGCGGGGCTTATGCACCCATGAGTGGGCGGGGCTTATGCACCCACGAGTGGGTGGGGCTTGTGCACCCGTAAGTGGGTGGGGCTTAGTCACCCACGGGCGGGTTGGGCGGGGCCACATGCGGCTGTAAGAGAATGGGCAAAGGGGGGCATGCAACTGGAGGGACCATGGGATCCATGAGTGGGAGGGACATGAGGGGCTGCAAAGGGGAGGAGGAGACACAGGGCAGATTGAATGACATGGTTTCAGAGCAGGAAGCAGGAAGTGCAGGGGACCTGGTGATGCTGCTGCTATATAACACACAAAAATGTAAATATCTTCAAAACTATGCAAAATAAACAATGGAAATAAATTGCAAAAATTCTCAGGAGAGCAATTCCTATCAATTTACTTAAAGTCATTTTTGGACCACAGTTAATTTTTCAGTATACATACCTTTTTACAATTAACGATGTAGATCTTTTATGGTTCTGAGCGAGTCTAATTTTTCATACCTGCAATCAGTCCTATAAGTTTTGGACCCGAACCACTTTAATTTGTACAGGGAAGTTAAAAAAATCAGGATATATGTAGAAGGTAAATGTTGTACTGTTTATATTATAATAATTACACTATAAACATTATGTAAGGAAAGTCCATTGACCTCTGTCTCACATTACTGGGCAGCAACAAAATCCCATTCATTGGTCCCAAATAAGTTAAATACTGTAAAAGATAGGGAGAGAATTAGGTTTCGCAGCCCCCTTCAGTTTATACAGACTCAGTGTTCCAGGATTAAAGCCTTGCTTCCATAATAAATCCAGATCCAGCTGAAGTTCCAAACAGACAAGGTGATCCCTCTCCAATCAAAATTAAGTAAAAGAAACATTCAGAATTGGATTTATATTTGGAATTATAATTTAGGGACCAATTGGATCTGGGGACATCCGATATAAAATACCAATTTTACATTGCATCTAGATATTGTCTGCCATAGTGTGATTTAATGTAAGGTGCTATGCACACTGCACCTTTTCTTGGATTGCTAACAATGTATTTTCAGTTCCAGTTAAGCATTGTACACACCATGCAATGGTTCCTCCTGACCGACCGTTCGGCTCTTCCAACTGGTCAGCCAGGAGGAAAGACTGTTGGTCGCAACAAAAGTGGCAGTGGCCGACAGATTACCGCGACCGTGTGCAGTCCATAGAGAACGGACAGACACAGATGAAAACCCATGCAATTATTTCGGCCAGAATGAACGATAGATACACTGAAGTATCGGTTGATTGGGCTGAAATATTGCATGTTATGTACATACTCTTATATGTAGCCAAAACAAGTGTTACACGGGTAATGCCAAAACAGGCCCCTTACGAATAGGCACACCCTATGATAACTTTAATCGGTGCATGATCAAAATTTAAATGTAATCAAAATTCAAGGATGCGAGACAGGCTGGTTTAATGTAGCGTTCCGAGCATAACCCCATGGAGGAAGATTCCTCCCCACTGGTTCCAGAGATAGACCCCCTAATGTGACACAACTTCAGCACATCTGTGAGCTAATTGCACAGCTTGGTGACCATGTGGACCGCGGTACCGGGTGGAGAAATATTCCGCTCTAAGGACTCTATGTGCAGGGCAGTACTGGTATCATGTAAGTACTGGTGGGTCCGTGGTGTGTATGAATAACTGTCCTATGGCACTATTATGAATATGAAATGAATGGATTCAAACATTCTTGTTTTTGATACTATTTGACGGTACAATTGGGTGTGCCTATTCGTATGGGGCCTGTTTTGGGATTACCTGCATAACCCTTGTTTTGGCTACATATTTTCTTCTCCTTTTGGCACTGCTGATATTCCAGTCTTCCACATAGTCTATCACAAAGGACTGTGCGCCCTCAGACTAGTGATTGTGTTTAGTTCCAGTTATAACAATTAAAAGTCCTAAAGTATAGGGAGTCGGCTACAATTGTTAGGTGTATGGAAGTCACAAGCGTTCTCCCTATACTTTATATAGGGAGAATGTTCTTGACTGTGTGTAGCCTCATCTTTCAAAGATGACAAACAGAATCTTACACTTTCTGTCATCTTTAAAAGATTGGTACTGTGTGTACCCAGCTTTAAACTGCTAGGTGCTAATCCATGGGTTTGCATTAAGCTGGCCATACACATTACCAATTATGGGTAAATCCTGTCGGGGACTGACCAAAATGCTGATAAACAACTGTATCTGGCATTACAGTCAGTCGAGCAAGATGAAAAATTTAAGTTGGTTGATATTGGCTCCCTTTATTATCTGTCCGATAGATACCAATGTGATCTGTTGGCACAGTGGCAGACATCCCACCCTTCCAAAATTCATTTCAGGGAGGGTACCCTCACATTTCAGGGAGGATACCCACCACCTAAAGCCCCACCCCAAGATTAACGAATAATCCATGCATACAGACCCACACATGTATACAGTCAGACACTCTTGCATACAAACACATGCATCTCAACAGACACACACTCGTGAAAACAGTCACACATGCATACAACAAGTCATGTCACTATTAAGTGTTTTTGTCACTTGTTAACCGCTAAAAGACTCTGACATCATTGTGCTCCCTCACTCTAATTCACAACAACACATTTCAGGGAGACTGTATATTATTTCAGGGAGTCAGGGATCTGCCATTAAAATCAGGAAGACTCCCTGAAGTTCAGGGAGAGGTGGGATGCCTGCAGTGGGATAGGGATTGCATGTATGCCACCTTTAGATCCCCCTATATCAGGTATCTAAACATCTGCTTGTAGTTCCCATCTTGCCTCTCTCACAGTCCAGGGCACATCTTCCCATTGAATAAGTCCTGAACTATTGACGAGGTGGGCCAGACCAGCAGTACGATCAAAACTTTGGAGGTGACCAGATGACCAACAGGAAAGTTGCTAAACTTTGGGTTTGTATGCCTCATTACAAGGCTCAGGCCTGTTACCTAACAACTTAGTTGTTTATTGTTTTTTTCGAATAAATCTACTCGGAACCTATCCGAGGGATTTGCAACCGGAAGCCTTCAAATGTATGAAAATTACAAGAATGCTCTGAGTTTTAGTTTGAAACATCTGGGGGAATTGCCTATCTCTGTTGTAGATTAAAAAGTGCTATAGGAGTATTATCATAACCTTTTTGTTGCTATACAACATTAATGAAAACAAAAGACAATTATTAATTTGCCCACTGATTTTTATATATTCAATAAACTTAAATAAAAACTTTAAAATTAAAAGGAGTGTGTTGTCTACGAGCAAGGTTTTTTCACACACACACATATTGGGCGGCATGCCTTACAGCGCTTGTGTTTCCCCCACAATCATACAGACATACTGATAGGTTGTATGTGAGTGTAAAATTAATGTGCTTAGATTGTAAGCTCTTTGGGGCAGGGCCTGATATAACTCTATACATGTAATTGTAAAGTGCCACAGAAAATGTTTGCACTATATAAATCCACAATAATAATATAGAGGTGTATTTTATTTTCTATGATAGACACTGATCTGTTGCAGACACTCTGGGTAGATCTCCCTAATGAGATTCGCCAGCGGCTTTGCGGCTCTGGGTGAATTTAACCCTACATGACTATTTAACGGCAGTTATCTGTCATTAAATAGTCATGGCGTTCGAGGCGCACAGCCACTGGTTAATAGCTTAAAAGCAAAAAGACAGCACTACCTACATATCACAGGTCATTTCAGATAACTTACTTTGATACATATTCCATATCTTTAGGGTAGTGCCCTTCTTCGCCCCTACCACAAGATTTGGCACAGTATCATCACTGTTTTATACTGGTAACACATAGGGTAAATTATCTGAAATGACCTGTGATATGTAGGTAGTGCTGTCTTTTTCCTTTTAAATATTGTATTGAAACTTCTATGAGGTTGTACGGTTTTGAAACACTGGTTAATAGCTTGCAGTGGCTGGGGGGGTTGTCTTTTGTGATAACCGTGTAGCCTCTTCAAATCTGTTTTTGCATTAATTGAAGAATGGAAGGTAAAGGAGCTATGTAACATCATGTCACAGCACCCAAGACCGTATGGTGCGATGACATCACAGTGGCGCACTCTCATAGCAACCTCACGCGGTGCACACATTTACATCATGTGCGCTCTTCAAATGGCTGCGCTATTATCTGGCACAGGGCATGTTGGATATTTGGAGTATCTCGTGGGGACAGTCCTAAAAACGGGAGTGGAGGAGGAAGCCAGCAACATATAAGCAGTAAAGGTAGGTAGGGAAAGTAATAGAACAAAAAATAACAAACAACCCCCTTAGATTTAAAGCCACAGTTATCCAGTCAGATAAAGTTGTTTTTACAGTGTACATACTAAAGCATGCTGGGAGTTGTAGTTTCCAAACATCTGTATGGGAATGCTGTTGTCCATTTAAAGGGCAACTTAAGCCTCAAAACAATACTGAATTAAAATTTTCCATCTTGTCCGATTAGTCCCAAAAATATTCAGTAAAATCTGTCAGATCTGCTGTCAGTGTCACAGCTCTGACTTTGAAAGACACTAATGATAATGTAGAGCAGATGTGGATTTCTCAGTAAAACAGAACATAAAATGAATCAATAAACTTAATAAAATGTTAAGGGAATTTCTGTATTGGCTAACTGTGATGATAATTATGTAAAGTAGAGAATATATATTTCATAATGAACTGCATCTGTGGAGAAATTATTGAAAAACACAGGAAAAAATATCTTCCTGCAACACATCCTGAATACATCCAATCAATACTACACTCATGGTTTGAACCTGCACTATCTTTAACCACACCTTCCCCTAATGTACATAATACCAGCCCACTGCAGCACTGCAGGGAAACACAAACTGTCCATGTGCGGTCTGGTCTTTCTGTTAGTCATTGTTGCTCTAGGATGGGTACACACAGGCAGAGATTTGGACAAATCACTGTTGGTTGTAGCAAAAGTAACCGCCAACGATTGGCCATGATTTACAACAAACGGACAACCGAGAACAGACGCAGCTGCCCGCACCAACACCACACAATATTTCCGACCAACCAACCAATATACGGTAATATTGGTCAGTTGGTCTGAAATATTGTATGGTGTGTACCCAGCCTTATATATGATAACTGTAGAGAGCACATACCATTTATGACTGTAGCGATTTCAGCATATTGTTTAAAGTGGATTTGCAGTGCTTCGATTATCAGCAAGTATCACCATCTCAATAAAGTAAAAGTTTTGGCAGTTTGCTGGTCCGAACCCTACCGTTTAGGAGCGTTACCACAATGCCAAGGAGAAAAGATATCAGCGATGAGCTCAGAAAAGCATTGGTTGCTGCTCATTAATCTGATATAGGGGAATGAAAGTCCCAGGAAATTTATTACAAGGTCATATTCAATGCTCATAGAAGCTGCAAAAAAATAAAAAATAAATCTATGGACTGGCCCATTAATTTTGCAGGGACAGTGACTGTAGGAGGAGCCAGAGTGCAGTTTGTTAGTGCATAACTATGGTGTCCCTTTAATGTGTATGGATAGCACAAATCTCTAAATGATGACAGACAGAATCTTTAAGATTCTTTTCTTACACAGACCTGAGCGCTCGCTCTATGTTAAGCATAGGGCAAATGTTGGGACTGCACATTATTTCAACCATGGCCAACTCCCTATACTTTAGTACAGGCCAAGGGAACTTTTCATCAGTTCTTAGCGATCTAGAGACCAACACTGAACATTTGTCTGCCTCGGCAATGCTCTGAACTGCGGTACACACATTACCAATAAAGGTACCGATGGGCACCATTGCCACAAAGAAACAGAGACCTTACCATGACCCTGTACCGTTCACTTGAAACCAAGATGCCCTACCCTTCAACATTACCAACATTACCCATTAACTTGCATAGAGCTGTGCAGAGATCAGGTTTATTTATCCTCTTCTATAGCTACACATGTCCATTTAGACTTCCCTTACCAAAGTTAGATACCAGATAAGAGTTGTATATCTATCTTCTCTATGTAAAGTGACAGTTTACATGGCACAGCAGCAATAACACTGTGACCAGCAGGTTACTGGAGGGGCCAATACCGTCCCGCCCATGCCCCTTGTCAATAGGCTGCAGTGACGCATTCCTTCCCTTCCATTAACACCGTAAGGTCCGCATCAAATGCATGGAAATGGCGCCAAAACCGCTCCATCCATGAACAATGCCCAATAAACCCTCCAATGCCCGGGTACTGCCAGTGTGGTTATTGAAAGGACCCATGACCCACGGCCGGTATAGACAATATCTAGGGAAGGGAACACTGCGCCATCATCTGATCAAACCCTCCAGCATCTCCATCCAGTACCGACATTTCCCGACTAGTGGTACTGGGTCCCCCATTAAGGAGGATTATCATTCTCTATCCCTTCATTAGCGGTACTGGGTCCCCCATTAAGGAGGATTATCATTCCTTATCCCTCCATTAGAGGTACTGGGTCCCCCATTAAGGAGGTTTATCATTCTCTATCCCTTCATTAGTGGTACTGGGTCCCCCATTAAGGAGAATTATCATTCTCTATCCCTTCATTAGCGGTACTGGGTCCCCCATTAAGGAGGATTATCATTCCCTATCCCTTCATTAGCGGTACTGGGTCCCCCATTAAGGAGGTTTATCATTCCCTATCCCTCCATTAGATGTACTGGTTCCCCCATTAAGGAGGTTTATCATTCCCTATCCCTCCATTAGATGTACTGGTTCCCCCATTAAGGAGGATTATCATTCTCTATCCCTTCATTAGCGGTACTGGGTCCCCCATTAAGGAGGATTATCATTCCCTATCCCTCCATTAGAGGTACTGGGTCCCCCATTAAGGAGGTTTATCATTCTCTATCCCTTCATTAGCGGTACTGGGTCCCCCATTAAGGAGGATTATCATTCTCTATCCTTCATTAGCGGTACTGGGTCCCCCATTAAGGAGGATTATCATTCCCTATCCCTTCATTAGCGGTACTGGGTCCCCCATTAAGGAGGTTTATCATTCCCTATCCCTCCATTAGATGTACTGGTTCCCCCATTAGGAGGTTTTCATTCCCTATCCCTTCCATTAGATGTACTGGTTCCCCCATTAAGGAGGTTTATCATTCTCTATCCCTTCATTAGCGGTACTGGGTCCCCCATTAAGGAGGATTATCATTCTCTATCCCTCCATTAGCGGTACTGGGTCCCCCATTAAGGAGGATTATCATTCCCTATCCCTCCATCAGCAGTACTGGGTCACCCCATTAAGCAGGATTATCATTCCATATCCCTCCATTAGATGTACTGGTTCCCCCATTAAGGAGGTTTATCATTCCTCTATCCCTTTCATTAGACGTACTGGTTCCCCCATTAATGAGGATTATCATTCCCTATCCCTCCATTAGCGGTACTGGGTCCCCCATTAAGGAGGATTATCATTCCCTATCCCTCCATCAGCAGTACTGGGTCACCCCATTAAGCAGGATTATCATTCCATATCCCTCCATTAGATGTACTGGTTCCCCCATTAAGGAGGTTTATCATTCTCTATCCCTTCATTAGCGGTACTGGGTCCCCCATTAAGGAGGATTATCATTCTCTATCCCTTCATTAGCGGTACTGGGTCCCCCATTAAGGAGGATTATCATTCCCTATCCCTCCATTAGATGTACTGGTTCCCCCATTAAGGAGGTTTATCATTCTCTATCCCTTCATTAGCGGTACTGGGTCCCCCATTAAGGAGGATTATCATTCCCTATCCCTCCATTAGACGTACTGGTTCCCCCATTAATGAGGATTATCATTCCCTATCCCTCCATTAGAGGTACTGGGTCACCCCATTAAGGAGGATGATCATTCCCTATCCCTCCATTAGCGGTACTGGTTCCCCCATTAATGAGGATTATCATTCCCTATCCCTCCATTAGAGGTACTGGTTCCCCCATTAATGAGGATTATCATTCACTATCCCTCCATTAGAGGTACTGGGTCACCCCACTAATGAGGATTATCATTCCCTATCCCTCCATTAGCGGTGACATCAACTAACCAGCGTGCGGCCATTTTGAGAGGTTGTGTGGTATTGGAACTGTGGACCAGAAGCTCCCGCCCCTCCTGTTTGTATACGTTACCGATACTTTTCGGCCAATCAGAATGAGACGCTGGTTAATTAGCATAACCGATCCCACCTTCATTGCCGCCCACTATAAAAGCCTTTCCCCGGGGCTCCGGACACCATTCCGTTACTTACATCCACTCTTCGCCGTGGGATAAAGTAACTTCTCATTTTATTATTTTAATTATCCATCGTACGGTTTTAATATGGTGAGTACATTGCTTCCTCCGCACCTACCGTGGATTCAGTGGGTTATTTTAGGCAGGGTGTCCCCATCACTGGACACGGTGATGGTGTATGGAGGGAATGAATTAGATTCCTAGTGGTAAAATGGCGGCTGTATCTCCCCTTGTAGCTAGTGATGCCAACAGCCTTGTGTGTTCGGTGTTAGAGCGGTAACGCGGCGCGGAGTGATTGTGGGATGGGTAGGACCGGTTTCCGGGTTTTGTCGTTATTTCAGTGCTGGTGAGGAAGATTTATTCCTGTGTAGGAAGAGCACGGCTATAGTAGGGTTAATAGCCCCGGATGGAACTGGGTTTCCCGCGCTAGGACACTATTATAAGCGTGTTGCGCATGCGGTTAGGGGCTCCCTGTGTCATCCCGTGGATGCGGTACATTCCCTATGGACCAATTCAAGGTTACGGATAACTCCGCAATGCCGACTCCGCCCACTCTAACGTAAATACTGTCTCTAATGTGCCATAGAGGTGACAATCAAACACGATCCCTAAATACCTTGCAATGCGGTGAAGGGTTTGCAGGTGGCACACACCCTCTGGGTACATCATGGGATGACAGGGCTCTTAAGCCTCTGAGGATAAACGTCTTTCTCTAAGCTTGGGCTTACTAATAATGCAGCTTGTGTAAATTCTATAGTCATCTCTTCTAGTAATTCTAGGTGTTGGCGCAGTTGCCTCCCTCCCCCCCTTTTAACAGCATTTATATATTCAGCATTGGGAAAGGATGGTCGGTTTCCAGTAATTCACATTGTAGCATATATCTGTTCATATGCTATTTGGTGGGTTAAAATGTTTTATAGTTTTAGATTCTGTGCTGCAGGTTTCAGGGGGGGGGGTCAGATGGATAACTGCACAATCCCTATGCAATACGAAATGTAGTTTGTATGAAATTGTTGGTTCTGCATTGATTGGAGCTGTGCACCACATTGTGGTCGCTGGCTAAGATTACACTGATTATCCATTTTTGGATGTATTAAGGGGGAAAAAAAATGTAACTCCATAATGCAGATGGGAGTGTCTAGTGGCATTTTGTATTGGCAGTTTTGGTATCTAGACAGCAGCTGCTGGGAGAAGACCAACATGAAATCTAAATTTTGTTCTAAGGGATAATCTATTGAATAACTTAAAAGCCCTGTACAGATGGTCTGTCTCTGTAATTGCGGCGGTGGATTGACTTGCCGTAGGTTTGTGCCTGCAGATGTGGAAGTAAGGTCAGCTGACTGGATGGGTGTATATAGATACATGCACTTACTATGATTTTTTAGGCTTAAATTTGTTTACTTTTAAAGCAGGAATTCTGCAGTTTTGCATCACAATGAATATATATATATATATATATATTCTAAAAGGTTAGTAATAAGTTGTCCACCTGTTTAATTGATGTTCTATTTGGTAGCCAGAAAAGGCTGGGAATTGCCATGGCAACTTTAATCTTTTTAGTTTTAAGGGGAAACTAAGGTGTATAAATATTTTCAGGATCATCAACACAACTTTACTTTTAGGATTTCTGACATTCCAGATGTTCATTCTCAAAGCAGTCGTTAGTGGAGTGTAGCCTTCTTATAAAATTACAGAACAATCTGCTTTATAGTGTTTTGGTGCTTAGTTGGAGGGTCTTCTAGCTTTTCAAAAAACAGAATTAATGTTTAATTGTTTTCATTTCACAGCGTGAGTGCATCTCTATCCATGTTGGTCAGGCTGGTGTACAGATTGGAAATGCCTGCTGGGAATTGTACTGCCTTGAACATGGCATCCAACCAGATGGGCAGATGCCCAGTGACAAAACCCTTGGAGGAGGGGATGACTCCTTCAACACTTTCTTCAGTGAAACTGGAGCTGGAAAGCATGTTCCCAGAGCTGTCTTTGTAGACTTGGAGCCCACTGTCATTGGTAAGAATATATGACCGTTTTGGATCTGTCTTTTTTTTTTTTTTTTTTTTTTGGAAAATTTACAATTGTTGCCCTACTTCTCACACCCTCCCATCTTCTGCAGATGAGGTACGTTCAGGAACGTACCGCCAGCTGTTCCATCCAGAGCAACTTATTACTGGGAAAGAAGATGCTGCCAATAATTATGCACGTGGCCATTATACAATTGGCAAGGAAATCATAGACTTGGTTTTAGACAGGATCCGAAAGCTGGTGAGCATTTGTTAAACACACTTCTATTTTACCAATATATATATATAATGCGAGGATGCACTAATAATTGTGTGCTACCCAAATACATGGGTGGTGCTAAGGTCAATATACTATAACCCTATAGTGTGTGTGTATATATATATATATATATATATATATATATATATATTCTATAAAACTTCTATGTTAACAGATTTGTGTTAATATGTTGTACAATATAGTTCATTTAAACCACTTTATCTTTTTAAATGTACTTGCCTTACCTTGAGCATTGAACCCCAGTATTTCCCCACCACAAGAAAGCCAGCATCTGCAACATGACTGCTTTCTTCTGAATTGCATAAGTCAGACAGGCATTTACTGATTCAATTTGGCTGCATCTCCTTTGGAGAAAGCTCTCTGAGCTTACAGAGAAGTGAGGACGAGGGAGGAAAAATGCCAGAAAGGTAAATATTCTGGATTTCAGGGACTGAGAGGTGAGTAACTAAAATCGAGGTTTTGAGGGGATCAAAAGGCAAGTATGGATTTTTATACTGTGGTGAACATACCCTTTAAAGTTTTTATAATGCTGGCCATACTTTTTCCATATTTTGCAATACAGAACAAGCTAGTCTGTTATTGGATGGATTAGACAGTCTAATCAATCTAATATTGAAGTAGTGTGTTTGTGATTATTGCTTCCGAAATGTTTTTGAACATTATTTATAAATAGTATAAAGGATCTAGTCTTAAGGTTCATACACACGTGCGATCACTGGTCCCGACCCACGACGCATGGTGTGTCCGAAAGTTCGTTTTGGCCGATTATCGGCCCGTGTATGGGCACATTATCGGCCTAAATGACCGTTCAGACACCTTGTGCATTGCGGGAGCCACGGTCGCATGTGTGTGAGGCATTTGCATGTCTGCGGCATAGGCATGAATATAAAATGCTTTCACATATATTTGCAGAGTAAAATTTTATATATTTTCCCTCTGAGGTTCCTTGCTAATTCAGTCTTGTGATTACTGCTGTGCAGATTCAAATTTTTATGTGCCACATGTTTGTTTATTCAGTTAGAATATTGTTTGTGCACAAATTAATGTTTTAGAGGGAAAAGCAGTGATTGGTGCCTGCCAGACTGGAAACAACATAAGTGGTATGCCTAGGGTCTAATAAACCTCTAATTCTTTACCTATTGTCTTGTTTTAGGGTTAGGCTACAGCAATATGTTTAAACGAGTGATCTGATCAAGAGTTTAAAAAGTTCACATTAGTGTTGGTCTGGCAACACTAGGTGCGATCCAAAAAATGGGAGTGCATGTAACCGGCATTTCTGCACTCATATTGGGCACTGGCACATCAGATACGGGTATGCAATTGTAGTGTGGCCTTGCCCTAAGTCAGTGAATACAAGGACCCATTCCATAACAACCTGTAGTGAAGCACTGTACTTTTGTGCGTAATACCGATCTTGTTTAAGGTTCAATTCCACTCGTTATTTATATCACACACCTCCCTAGGGATCACACACCTCCCTAGGGTGAGGACCTGCTAGGTCCTTACCCCTTGGTTTGCAATAGTTTTGAAAAATACTTCCTTAAATTTGTACTAGCTTGGTCTGGGCTTTCCTGTTTGAGGAAAGTTGGCTTAATTCCAGGCTATGGTGTGGACTTAGAAAGTACAACTTTGGGTAAGTATTATATATCTATTGCAAACCCACGGTTGGGGACCATCAGCTAAGGTCTTCACCCTGGCTACTTTAATCGGGGTATATGAGGAAGGGTGGGTATATGTGGCTGTAGTTGTCCCTGTTTTTTTTTTTTTTATTACAATATTGGTGCTAGATAGTGCTACATGTCTAAAAATCAAGCCTTTTAATTGACCGTATCCTGTTTTCACAGGCTGACCAGTGCACAGGTCTTCAAGGTTTCCTGGTGTTCCACAGCTTTGGTGGGGGCACTGGTTCTGGGTTTACCTCCCTGCTAATGGAGCGTCTGTCTGTTGACTATGGAAAGAAGTCCAAGTTAGAGTTTTCAATATATCCAGCACCTCAAGTTTCAACAGCTGTGGTTGAACCATACAACTCAATCCTTACCACTCATACCACCCTAGAGCATTCTGATTGTGCTTTCATGGTGGATAATGAGGCCATCTATGACATTTGCCGCAGGAATCTAGATATTGAACGTCCAACCTACACCAACTTGAACAGACTTATCAGTCAGATAGTGTCATCTATCACAGCATCTCTTCGTTTTGATGGAGCCCTTAATGTAGATCTCACAGAATTCCAGACCAACTTGGTTCCCTACCCCCGTATCCATTTCCCCCTCGCTACCTATGCCCCTGTTATCTCTGCGGAGAAAGCTTACCATGAACAGCTTTCAGTTGCAGAGATCACAAATGCCTGCTTTGAACCTGCCAACCAGATGGTAAAATGTGACCCACGCCATGGTAAATATATGGCTTGTTGTCTTTTGTATCGTGGTGATGTGGTACCAAAAGATGTAAATGCAGCTATTGCTACCATAAAGACAAAACGAAGTATCCAGTTTGTGGACTGGTGCCCAACTGGCTTCAAAGTTGGTATCAACTATCAGCCCCCAACTGTGGTTCCAGGTGGGGACCTAGCCAAGGTACAGCGTGCGGTGTGTATGCTGAGCAATACCACAGCAATTGCCGAGGCCTGGGCTCGCCTGGATCACAAGTTTGATCTCATGTATGCTAAGCGTGCTTTTGTTCACTGGTATGTGGGAGAGGGTATGGAGGAGGGAGAGTTCTCTGAGGCCCGTGAAGACATGGCTGCCCTGGAGAAGGATTATGAAGAGGTTGGTGTAGACTCTGTAGAAGGAGAGGGTGAGGAGGAAGGTGAAGAGTATTAAACCAGATCTAGTAATCCTAAATAAGCATGTGGCTAGCCTTTGTACACCTACTCTAAAGGTTAAAAATAAAGTTAACATCTCCCTTACCCACTGTCCTAAAAAAAAAAAAAAAATACAATAGTTTGTTTTACAATATTTGGTTCTTGTTTCATGGGTGCACAGCTAACCTCATTTGTTTATGCTGAAGCCGAGGGATAATACCCCTGGGCCATAGAACATATTTGGTAAGCTGATACCAGAGTCTTTCTGTGACCACATTACAGATAAACTACTTGTAATGTGTAATCGATGCTCTACAATTGTGCATCAGGGTTTATACTAGCTGTGTGTGAGTAATTACCTTACTTGTACTGTGTTCATGGCTTAGGTTTTTTTTACACTTACCCTTTTGCAAATTATGTTATCATGGCTTTTGAGTTCTCTGGTTAAATACCTGTGTGCATGTGCACACTAGTAGCCATTTTTTGCTGTTCATGTTTGAATTATTGGTTAATAACCTTGTTAACAGGTCACGTGCCATAAAATCTGGAATAAAATGGTTTTAAAATCGTGTTTGTGTCTCTTATTAAGCATCTTATGGCTTCTAGAAAACGAGGGATGCCACAATCCATCTACCCTTTTTCACTGTTATATATAATGCGTGCTGTACACTGGTTAGACATTAAAATACTTCAACAATCCTGTATCTGTCTTAAGATATTTTATACCTATGGTGGGTTTTACCTTCCAGTATTCCCTTCTTGTCCCATTAAATTTGCATGGGACTGCACAACGCTCAAAAGCGTTTGTAGTTACTAATCCAACTATTTCGGAAGTGATGCTTTTTTATTGAAATTGGCATACTGTGTTGGACTTTCATACTGCAGCATACTGCACTCCTCCAACTAATATCCCTAGCCTTTCATCTCAAAATAATGCAATATGAGCCTCCTTGGGCATTTATATAATATCTCTCTCCTGAAGGCTCCCTCTTTACCTGGAACCAAGCAGCACAAAAATTCCATATTCCTGAATCTCCATGGTATACATAAACTAGAATGCAACATTTTGCATCCACAATTCTAAAAAAAGCAATTAACCTCGATAGAGAAAATCATACACCAACAAACTCACACATGGACTGATTTCAGTACTATATCAAAAAATCTGGCCCGATAATCAACCAATTACGGGAAACTCTTAATGACGCACAATATGAACCCTAATATATAAAAATTCCCATAAATGTTCATTCAACGTTATGAAAGAAAGAACTTCCAAGATATTGAATGACTGGTACACCACCCGTTTATCTCAAGAAGATAAAAACATTTCCCAACACATGTTCTAGAAGTTGCAGCTCAATAGCCACACAGGAACACTGATAGTGGTATTGCCCAGAAGTATATAAGTTCTGAAGTATCTGCAAATCCCTTAAAATGGAAATTTTCACGATTCCTGTGCTCTTGTCCCCGTTCACTGCCTTGTTTAACCTCCCAATTCCGGGGCTAAAATACACAGCACAAAAATTGATATTCCTCATTTGCACAACGGCCAGAGGCATGATTGCTGGGTCATGGAAGGGCCTATCTCCATCATGTGGGGAATTAATTACCTTTAGGAATACCATAAAAACATGGTCAAAAATATGTGATACATGGGAACTAAAAATGAGTCCACCTGGAGAGCCATGAGGGTGGCAGGAGATCAATGATGAAGGTAACTCTGTGCCTTATTTTAGTATATGTAGATAAACAACTGAATGTATAAAAGATTACTTTATTCTTATATATGTGTACTGAATCAAAAGAAGTTTAACAACACTGAAAAATGACAGAACCAATTTATTTTTGTTAACCTTTCATTACTTTTGTTATATATAATGAACAAAGCCCCTTTGGGCAACAGCATAAATGTTTAAAGCATATTCAGGGTTATTCAATAAAAGTTCTTATCGTTTAAAATGGTGCTAATTTTGCCCCAACCAATCAGATGTAAGCTTACAAATGTTAAATAAGATCTGATTGGTTGGGGCAAAATTAGCACCATTTTAAACGATAAGAACTTTTTTTGAATCTCCCTGATTGTTCTCTAACAAATATTTAATTAAAAAAATTAATGAACAAAAAAAAAAAAAATGTTGGGATCCCGGTCAGGTAAGACATAACTTTTTTTAGTATTGCATTGGCCCAGTTGTGTCCCGTTGACAACCAAAGATGTTTGTATGCGCTAATTGCTTCTTTCCCATCATGGAGTATTGATGTAGAATGCTTCAACATCATTCTTCACTGTGGAACTTCCTTTTAATCGCCATGTCAACACGCTTACCAACTCATCTCGGCTCCAACTCAAAAACTTCTCCTGCATTCGTCCCTTCCTCTCGAATGAAGCTACTAAAATCCTAGTCCAAGCCCTAATTGTATCCCGCTAGACTACTGCAACACACTCCTGTGTGGTTTAAAGGGTATGTCAACCCTAAAAACAAAATTCTGACATATGATTGCCCCTGTCCCCCCAGCCCCAATCGCCATATTTATACTTTTAGAAAGCTCCCCAAACTCTACTTACCTCCCCTCTTTCCTCCGCCGCGCTGAGCGGCAGCCAATCACGGACGTGGCTGCCGGGAGTTCATTTCGGCGGAGGAAAGAGGGGAGGTAAGTAAAGTTTGGGGAGCTTTCTAAGAATATAAATAAAGCGGTTGGGGCTGGGGGGACAGGGGGATTATTATAGCTAAAGGGTTTTAGGCTAGGGGGAGGGAATCCTGAGAGGGAGGGGGAGAAGGGCTGCAGTACGCATGCCAAACTTCTCCCGGAGGCCAGGTAGGAGGCAGACTCTGCTATCCTCCTGGTGGTCAGTTTTTGGGACTTTGGGGGGGGACTACAGGAGAACCTTATGGAGCTGGGATGTGAGGTAAGGATTAAACTACACTACATGATGGGGCCAGTAGTGTGGGGGATTATAGTTTTGGGGGTGGACATGCCCTGTAACAAACAACTGCCTGGCATCACTTAAATCCATCCTAATTTCTGCTGCCCAGCTCATTCCCTTTCTAACGCAGCTCCTTTATGTCTATCCTTCCACTGACTGCCCAGGACTATCAAATACAGCCCCTCCATACTCAGAGCTGATCCACAGATCAGAAGCCGACCCAGAAGCAAACTCCTCATCCACCCTTGTCACCTCTTTCCTTGTCCGCATTCAGGAATTTGCTTGTGCTGCCCCTCTGCTCTGGAACTCCGTCTGTCTGTCACTCACCATCCCATAATATCTTACATAACCTTAAAACCCACATCTTCAGGCAAGCATATAACCTAGACACTACCCTTCTCACTTACCCAACCTGATCTTATCCGCCTCTCACACTCCACTGCCAATATATTTACAGCCTACAGATTCCCGTCACCTTATGTCTCCCATTTCCTCTAGACTGTACGCTTTTTGGGCTGGGTCCTCTTTCCTATTGTATTATGGTATTGCTGTAAGTAACTCATCACTCTGTGTACTTATATATTACCTGCGTATGTAGTATGTATGACCTTGTATATGTATTACCCTGTATATAATGTATGACTATGTAGTTGCAAAGCGCCACAGAAAATGTTGGCGCTATATAAATTCATAATAATTCCTATAAGAAAATATTGGCTAGTGTGTACCCAGCCTAAAACATAGGCCTTACATGGATCTTTAGGGCTAGCAAATACTAGGGCATTTTAATGTGTTCTGATTACACATTTAAAAGTGCGTGCATGTGTTGGCAAACTATTCTGGCCACATACACTTTTCCTAGAGCATCCAATAACCATTTTTTGCAGGTTACATGTGCTGCGATAACACAACATTGTGCGGATTGCAGCACAGGCGGATAAAAGTGTGTGACTTTTGCACGTGTTTTAGTGTGGCCTCAGCCTAAAGGCTCGTTCACGTGCGATTGCGGGTCCCAGCCCGTGTGTAGACACATTATCGCCCAAAACGGTTGTTCGTTTGGAGATCCGCCAAGTCGGTCGTTCAACGACCCTCGACCGAACCACCGTTACGTCCGATAAAGTGCCTTTCGTACACATTGTGCGTCACGGGTCGGGACCCGCGGTTGCACGTGTGTATGATTGAACGTTTAGGGTCAGATCTTGATAATGTACATAGAGACACCTATTTTAAGAACTTGCCCAAGGTTCACAAAAAAATATGCTCAGCCTACAGGATAGGACATAGCGGTGGGCATAGATTCTACATTCTGCCCTATAGCCATACTTACGCACAGGGCGATCCTATATTTGAGTTATTAATTTTTTTTATTCATGGATTGGTGAAAGTGACAAGTGACTTTAGGGTAAGATGTTATAATGGCCACCATGTTTAAAGACAGTTTGTATATATCCATTACATACTGAGCGGGTGATAGCCTGTGAGAGACTACTGCCTGAATATACCCTTTAAACTGAGGAACAAGTCAAATTTTTTGTCGAAGTTGCTCATACTTCAGCTTTGCTGTGGGCTTTTATAAGCAACTGCGTGGGATGGCCATGGTGTCAAATGTGGCTCTGTCCTATGCTAATACCTTAACGCTTGGTAATCGCATGGAAGACCTCATCGATATACTTCACAATTTCGACACATACTGTTGAGCCTGGTGATGGTACACAGATATGTTTCCTTGCTATGGTGGGTTGTCTGAGTTCCAGCAACTGAATGGGTTGTAAAGTACACTTTCATTTGATAAAATAAAAGATGTTTTTCATTCTACAAACAAGTGTATACACAGTTTAAAAGTGTTATACCTGCTTGGTCTAAATGAAAATGTATTTTTTATAATGATTTTTGGTACATTGGGGAATAGTCTGTACTTCTCAGCCTCCACATTCTTTGCCCCTCACCAGTTAGGTCCCCCTGCCTGTAGGTTTGAATGATAAGAATACAGCAATCCTTTGTTTGTCACATCAAGTGTTCCCTGTAAGGTGTCCTCTCGTGCGCGCGCACACAAATCTGCAGGCCTGCGTGCGCACAAAAATCTGCCTTGGCCTTTCTTCTTGCAACCCAAATGCATAGCCTAGCGCTGACTGCATAAGTCTACCTCTAGTATTGTGGGGGAAGGGATATACTGTTAATTCCTCTGGATGGAAGAGTGGGAGAGACAATGGTAGTTTTAATGTAACATCTGTTTTACTCCAGCCTAGTGTGCATGGAACAGTATTTCAGTCTGATTGACTGCATAGTACAATATCTTAGTCAAAATACCACACTGAATTATTTTCCTAAAAAAATTATTAGACATGTCATTAATGTTTGCTCAATCTTGTGTATTTTAAAGGGTATGTCCACACCCATATAATAATATATATAACCCCCCACCACCCTAAAATCGCAATAGTAATTTTGCCCTTGAGTGAAGAAATTCACACCAACGTTTGCTCTCATCGCAGTCAAACATGCTTGTGACTAACTGATGCTAAGCAGCCTCCTCTGCACATGTGCAAGCCTCCTCTGCACATGTGCAAGCTTATAATAAGTTACAGTGAGAGGATACAACAACCTTTGAAGAAAAGGATCATCAAGCAGGTTACAGTTGTAGTCTTGGAGTTTTTAGTTGTAGGGAATTAAGTATGAAGTAGGGATGTAAACATGCCGTTTAATACACAGAATCAGACACCAAGGCACCAGCTGTACACTATTATTTTACCACTAATAAACTACTGAGTGATATTTAACTTGGTAGGTCTGTACAGTACAAAAGATTGGGCAGTTGTCAGTTTGTGTGTATCTAGCCTAAAGGTTTCAGCCGGTAATCGCGCCGCTTATGGGCACTTTGTCTGCAGAAACGACCGGCTGGGGCTCGATTCCCTGACCAAACAATGTTTTGCCCAACAAAGTGCCCATACACGGCATGATTATCGCATGAAATGCCCGTGCATACACATTGTGGGTCATGGGAATCGCGATCGCACATGTGTATGAGGCTCTCCACACAAAAAACTATTTTAGGATTAAATGCCCATTGTGTTCCTGCCCCCTTGCTGTGTTCACAATCAACCCTGACCCAAGGCAGTTTCTCGATCACTTTAAATTTTGCTTTATTTAATGCAAATAACAGATGTCAAGATAAGTTTCAAAGATCCAATCTCATGAGCTAATCTTTCCATGGTAGGTATTAGGGTTTTTTTCTCTCTGATTAGCCTTTGACCACATATAGCTCTTCAGGTGCTATCCTGGGTGGCATTTTTTCTTCTTCATGGATGGGAACAAAAGCTTGAACTAATAAAATACAGTTATTAGAGAATTAACTATTATTTAAATAGAGAAGTAACTTATTTAAATGTAGCACATAGCTGTCATAAACATCTGCAACCAAGAGAGAATGTTGATGATTACCAATTGTGGTATTCAGCAAATTTATGGAAATGTTTTTTAATAAATTGGTATAATTGCACGTTACATCCTGGCCTGTCCATTTATACTCCAATGATGTGTTCAAATTACAGAACAAGGAATACATTTTGAGGCACATTGAGCCACAAGGTTGTGCTACCATACTATCTATACTCAATTTGTGTATTGTTGGATACTCCCTCAGTGGTGTAACTAGGAATCACTGGGCCCCCAGCAAAAACTGTGATGGGCCCCTATCTGGGCCTCATTCGCAGTGATTTTCTGGGAGGTTATATCTGTCATAGGGGAAAAAAAGAAAATGGGACCCCATTGGCTCCTGGGCCCCCCTGCGCTTGCTCCCCCTAATCCCCTGGCAGTTAAGCCCATGCACTCCCTTAATATTACTTTTTTAAAACATTCAAAAGGGATATATTTATACCACAGGCCATGGTTTAGTGTAAGTTAATTTTGGCCCACGTCTAGCCCTCACCCTCTTGACCCTCGCCACCATATTGATCACTCCTAATATAGCCAGCTATAGACTAGGAGATATTGTTACTTATTCAGGGTATCTGGGGCCAATCTGTAAATGTATGGTATCAAAACACTGAATCCGGAGTTTGGTCTTTTTAAGGAAATCAGAAGTTTAAATGGTCAGACAGGTTAGAAAAACTAATGGAATAGTGCACTAAAAATTGCTTTGCCTATTTTCAGTCTATAAATGAATAGATCTAAGCAGCTTTTACTTTGATTAACTTTATTTTTATTTAATTACAATAAAAGGGAGCATTATTCTTGAAGCAAAAACTCTCTAAACAAAGAAATATAAAGAATGTATACTTTAACATGGGAGTGCTAAATATGATATATATATATATATATATATATATATATATATATATATATATAAGAGTCATAAGTGATGTCTGCACTCAGTCTTTCTTTTTTATATATATTTTCGATGGGTGCTTCAAGGAACACAGATGCCTCAAATCTGTCCATACAATAAGTCAAAAAACGTAAAAGGTTCCGAGCACTCCTTCTTCACACGAAAAGTTTTTATTAACGTTTCGGTGCTTCACAGAGCACCTTCATCGAACAATGTGACACACAGTCTTCAAACTTATATACACTAAGCACACCCTTAGTGCCCCCCTTCAGTGCAAACATGTGACTAAATATTTAACCCATTGCATGTTCATCTCCTTTTGACTATGTCACAATTGTGCATTCATTTCTAAAAGTGCTATAGTGTAATCTCTTTCTTAAAAATTACATCAAAGTTATATATTAAAAAATAAATATTTGTAATAAATAGTTATAAGTGTTTCATAAAAGTCAATTGTGAGTATTCATTAAGAGCCAATTGTGAACTATAAATACACATATACATCGAAAATTGCGAAATTAAGTGATGATAAAAGGCCAATTATAGGCAGTAATATGTGCACTAAATATTTCCATATACAAATGAGGGGGAAACAGCTTATCACAATGCAGGAACTATCCTGTTATTTAGCATATCTAAAATGTCTTAAGCATGACCTAATATTATACATATTTCACACTATAGAGATATGTATTGCACTATTCCATCTACACTCTATTGCACATTCTAAAGTTTAAATTCTAAAGTTATACATTGCACTAATCTCTATATCAATCTAGACTACATATTATGCCGTCACAATATACTGGCTCTATGGCAATATTGATATCTAGCCACTTTTACTTGTAGCATTATCTTACCTCATCATAACGTAATCGCAACCATCATAATATAGTGCATTATTACATAGTGCTCCATATGTTAGTATCATTACATACAGTTCAACAACCTCACTTGTTTCAATATAATTCATACATCTACCGATCTCTGTAACAAAAAATGCCACACGTTTAAGATATTAAAGTATAACAGTAAAATCTTCAAGTATCTAGAGAGCAGAACAAAAACATAAAGCGAATTTTGTAAAATCTTATAGAAAGCTTTTAAAAGAAAGTTGTGTATTCAACCCCTTGGAGATGAACATGCAATGGGTTAAATATTTAGTCACATGTTTGCACTGAAGGGGCGGCACTAAGGGTGTGCTTATGTGTATATAAGTTTGAAGCACTGTGTGTCACATTGTTCTGATGAAGGTGCTCTGTGAAGCACCGAAACGTTAATAAAAACTTTTCGTGTGAAAAGGAGTGCTCGGAACCTTTTACTTTTTTTGACTTGGCCCTGTATGTGAGGCCTTTGTCAAGCCAAATAACAATTCATAGTGGGTTTGACCAACTTAAATAAATACAGAAAATACAGAAATTTCTATACCATATGATTCCAACAATATATACACATATTATAGTGCCATAAATTTAAAAAGTGCTAGTCTATTTTGCAAAGTGCCTATTAGTGAAACTTGTAAAGTGCTATATATTAAAGTGCATAATGTGAATAACAGCTTAAAGGGCATGTCCACCCTTGTATATAATTTTTGATATTATGTGCTGCTCTTTCCCCCAGCCCCAAACGCATTACTATTCTGCACAGAAAGTCCCCCGATCATTACTTACCATGCCTCTCTCCTTCGCCGCACAGCCCCGGCCCTCTGCTTGCATGGAAATGCAAGCAGGGGGCGGGACCGGCAGCCACGTCCGTGATTGGCTGAGAGGCAGACAATCACGGACTGTCTGCTGGGATGTCAGACCGGCGAAGGAGAGAGGCATGGTAAGTAAAGTCGGGGGACTTCTGTCAGAATAGTAATGCGGTTGGGGATGGGGGAAGGAGCAGTACATATTATCAATGGGGTTTAACGGTAGGGGGAGGGAGAGGGAGGGGGCGAGGACTCTCCTGCGCATGCCTCAAACCTTGCAAAAATGGAGGCTGAGACAGGCACAGGATGAGTCACTCACAGCCTCTACACTGCAGTTTCCTGGACTTTGGAGGGGAATAGCAGGCAGCCATTTGGAGCAGAAATGTGAGGTAAGGATTTTTATTAAACTAGTGGGGCCAGTATGGGGTTTAATTTCAGTTTTGGGGGGGGACATGCCCTTTCAAAATCTAGAATAAAATATTATTATATAAAGAATCTAACCACAGTATTATATTTTCCAAATCTAAGTATGCTATATATTATATTACAAGTTGCACTAATAGGCACTTTGCAAAATAGACTAGCACTTTTTAATGTATGGCACTATAATATGTGTATATATGTCGGAATCATATGGTATAGAAAATTCTGTATTATCTAAAGGGTTAACAATTGTTGAGTCCACGAGGTGATGCACTAAGCACTTTTTTAAGTTGGTCAACCCACTTGGATTGTTATTTGGCCTGACAAAGGCCTCACTACAGGGCCGAAATGTTGCCAGTTTTCACAATCGCCGATTAAGGGCATTTGTTTAGAATATCCCATGAGTGCACTGTTTTTTTTTTTATTTTCTATTATATATATAATAACCCTTTCAGAAATGAGTGCCTGGGTCTCCCATATGAGCATCAGGTCTCCACTCATTAATGATGAGTGGGTTATATATTTTTTTTATCTGAGCACCCCTTTGTTTGCTTATTGGTGTTCATTTATTTCACCCTCTGATGGTGGATGCTAAAACATCTTAAGGTGTCCATACACAATGATGATAGAGCAAATCCCATTTGATCCAACAGGATTCCCCCTATATCACCTATTTGTATGGGGACAATATGGTCCTCCATGATGCCTATGAACTACCGCTGCTGGCATCGTGAAATGTTCAGTCTGGAGGGGAAAAGTAAAGGGAGATAATGTGGTTGGAACTTGTATTTTGACCCAGCCAATCTTCAGCCAAAAAGGGAGATTGATTGTGTGAGTGTATGAGCCTGTGGTGGCATATTGCATGTTCCTGCCTCTGTCGCCACTTTACGAGCTTATTATGAAAATGGGCATGAGCAATATTGGACCATTTCTCCGCCTGACACTTAACTATATTATTTATAATGTTGTTTTTTATGTGAAGCAGAAAGACCAAAAACCAATTACGGCAAAGCGTTGTTTAAATGAAAGCAAACGAGTGGCAGAAATACTTGCTGGTAGGAATATTTGTATGCGTTTTTTAATAGCTGTCTTCTCATTTTCATTGGTCTGGCAACCCTAAGTGTACTGCTAGTACATGGGCGACGTTGAAATAAAATGAAAACAATTCAAACCAATAGGTGGAGCTGAAGGAAAGGAATCAAACTATTCAATCTCAATGTATAACAATATATTAATAAATACTCTACTGCAGTGATTCTCAAACTTTTTCAGATTGTGACACACTTTGCAAAGCAAATTGTTCTCGAGGCACACCCGTGTTCTTTATAGGTTTGTAATATATATTATATATTTTTATATGTAATTATATATATTTTATGCACTTTACAGTGTATATTATATTTAAATCAATGTAGTGAAGAGTAAAACTACATTGACTGTGTTGAAATTATTTTATTAATTTGGCTTGAAAAAGCCAAATTACTGTTCTTTCTATTTCTTCTTCTTTTTCTTCTTCCGTTTTATTCATCCGCTTTTTTGGACCATATCTCCTCCCACAGTTTTTGAGCTAGAGACATGAAATGTACAGACGTGCGGGGCATATAGGAGAAGTGTGCTATCTTCTAGCTAAGGAATCCGCGGAAGCGTTACGGCGTTATCAGCTAATTTCCGGACATTTTTTCCCATAGACTATAATGGTAACAATCCTCAAATGTGGATATTTCAAAACAGTTTTTTTCATGGTCATAAATACAAATGGTGATACCCCCAAGCCCCCACACAGACCCAGGTACACCCACCTACTGACCTACCTTTCCATTCCCATATTTAAAGGGTAACTAAAGTCAAAATAACTAATTTAGATTTATCCTCAATAAAAGATAGTTTTACGTTATAAAACACAAAAAAGACATACCCCCTCAACCAGACCCAGGTACACACACCTGCTAATCTACTTATCCATTACTGTGGCAGCCATACTTAAAGGGTAGCTAAAGTAAAAAAAAAACGAATTTAGATTTAGTCTCAATAAAAGATAGTTTTATGGTTATAAACACAAAAAAGACATACCCCCTCAACCAGACCCAGGTACACACACCTACTGATCTACTTATCCTACGGTGGCCCATATTTAAAGGGTAACTAAAGTCAAAAAAACAAATTTAGATTTATGCTCAATGAAAGATAGTTTTATGGTTGTAAACACAAAAAAGACATACCCCCTCAACCAGACCCAGGTACACACACATACTGATCTACTTATCCATTACAGTGGCAGCCATACTTAAAGGGTAACTAAAGTCAAAAAAGCTAATTTTAATCAAAAAACTTTGTTTTTTTACCCCCCAACGTGATACAGGTATACACAGCTACTGACCTACCCCTCCATTACTGTTGCAGCCATCCTTAAAGGGTACTAAAGTCAAAAACTAATTTTGACCAATCATCAAAAAAGTTTTTTTTTAACTCTCAACCCGACACGGTACACACACCTACTGATCTACTTATCCATTACTATGGCAGCCATACTGTAAGGGTAACTATAGTAAAAAAAACTCATTTTGACCAATCATCAAAAAGTGTATTTTATCCCCCAACCTGATATGAATACACACACCAACTGACCTACCTTTAATGCATGTGACATATTTAAAGGGTAAGTAAAAAATAAAACAATGTCCTCTTCATTGACATTATTGAGTTTTAAAATCTGCAGCACAAACACACAAATTCCCTTCCAAAACAGTCTTTCAAGCCAAATTCAAAGTTTATACTTATATATACTTAAATATATATTTTTAAAGTACAAAATAACAAAAATGTAAGACAAGTTATACTGGTGAAAATATTTCCACGTTCAAAGTTTTAAGACACACCTCTCACTATCACAAACCCTGCTCTACTGTATTCTCTTTGGAAAATGAACTGCTGACATAATTGTAATTATTTTCTGCATGTTAAGGGAAGTCCAGTTAAAAATAACCCTATTATTTAAATTATTTATGTTTAGTGCACATACCTAGGTATTTTACATATAATCTCCATTTTTGAAAAATTTCATATCCTTTGCAATGCTTTGCTGTGGTTAGTAGAGAGTTGCCATTTTAGGTTCTACACTCTTCAGTGATTTCTAATGATTGGCTGTTGGATGGGGCAAATCAAACATGTGCAAATCTATACTGAGCAACTGAATCAACCCAGGGATTGAGACCATAACAAACAGTATTAGGCGCAGTATACACCATTGAATAATTTGTGTCAAATGGCTTCGACATATTGATTTTTTTGGTGCGACCGATGACTGATCGCCCGAATTGGGACCTTAATATTTCTGAGGCATCATGGAAGACTTTCCCCCCACAGTACATATGTACCTTATGTTTTGCCAGTAACCGTCTAATAAATCTTTGTATGGAATAATTCATATGGTGTCCTTGAGTCCGGAAGCAGTTTGCCTGCACGACCTTAGAGTTGGCAAACCTCAGTGCAGTAAAAACAACATTGTCATATAAACCCTTGTTCCTTCCTGCCCTTGTATTTATAGTAATGGCTCGTACACACGCACGATGTGTGTCCCGACCCGTGCCCGACGCTGGCGGCTACACCCGACGAACACCTGTTTCAGCCTTGAATCATCCTTTTGTATCCGTTCGGTCGGGGGTCGTTCATCGATCCGCCGGGCCATTAGCATTGGGGGTTGCGGGTCGGGACAATATTGAGCGTGTGTACGAACCTTTAGTGTGTGTTAGCTCAGTGGTCAGTACTATGGCAGCAGCTGTTCTATAGGGGTTAATTGAATTTTTACTTGGGACAATAAGGTCAATAAACCAGAAGATAACTTACCATTTGTGCTACTGTGTAGCCTATGTCATTGTGATCACATCTGTTCCCGAACAAGTAAGGCTGGTTATACAAAATGGGATCCTTGGTACCTCAACAAAGAAATTATCAGCAAAGACCAACCGCCCAGGGCTCACCAACTCAAAATGCAACGTGGGAGTCCCATCCAGCGGAGAATCCGGAACTCAACAACTCCACAACCAGGTAAGTACATAAACAAATAACGGATGGGTCTCGACCAGCGTAAAATGTAACTTTTAATGCGACAGAATAAGCCCCAACACATATAAGCTTTACTTAAGATGTCTGTATGCTGGGCTGTTCTGTCTGTACATTTAGTACGTTACTTGTTACATAATGATGTACGCACCATATATACAAGCACCCACTGAAGATACTGAAAGACAGTAAGTGCAGGTGGGGTACTTTTTAATGCAAGCAGCATTCACGGATTATTGTGTGTGCCCAGGGGTGGTTTTTTTTTTGGGGGGGGGGTTGCTAGGTGTCAGTAACAAATCTTGCACAGGGTGCTATTTATCCTAAGGCCGGTCCTGGCTAAACACTAGCCAGCCTGCTGTCCACTCTCCTTCCCATTGGCCAATTCTCGTAATAGTCCTGGAAGTGGGGAGAAACCCTATAGAGAGAACCAAGAGGTAAGGTCCTACCAGTTTTTAGGTCTTTACCCATAGAACTCAGGTGGATGCGTTAGTACAGGAATAATTGTATGGTAGCCTTACACGGTCCAATGTTTTTTTGATAGGATTTTCAATCGTCAGAAACTATCAAAGTCCGATCAGAAGATCCTTTAAAAAATCCCCACCTTGTGCTGGCGATCTTGCATAGATTTCAGCTTGAAAACTACGGAAGGTCTGGTTCAGGTAGATGGGTTGATGGAAAATTTTCCGTCTGATCAGGTTTTTTCTAATAGGACGAACTGTGCCACCTATCAGTGATATCGAAAACATGAAAGAATGTCCTTGATAGTCAATTCAAGAAGAATTTGAATAACATATCAGAATATCAATGAGGTGTATGGGCAGAAAGGGCCACTCTGGCCACCTGGAATCCCCCCTAAAATCTCCCATGTGGTGTAATGCCAGGGTGAATACAGGTCACCCACATATTACCCAGAGCTCTAGTGATTATTTATCAGGGTCCTGTATTTCTATGCTAACATAATACAAATGAGGGCTGCCCAGTCTGTATATGGGGTTTCCTGTGTTTCTATGCATATAATATGATAGACATTTACTGCCATATTCTCACTGGATCTGTCACATCAGCAGTGGAATTATAAAGGTGAATGTTCTACTCATTGCAAGGTTACAGGGAAGAGAAGCAGAAATCCCATCCGTGACGTAATTAGAATTCCCTATGATACAACCCCTATCAGCCAACCGTTCATACTGTATCGCCTTTTGCCTCCGCCAATCAACTGCGAGCTCTAGGTGAACGTTGAGCCAATAGTTTTCCTTTATTTTGTTTGATTCGCTATTGGGTTAGAGCGTGCGGTGGGCAGGAACAATAGAAGTCGATAGGATACGTTGTTACGTGACGCTGCCTGGCGATGTCTGTAGAGGTTTAGTGCAGAGTCTGGTCGGTTGGAATGTTCGTATTGTAAAGATTCTCTCGCTGAGTGTGGAACCTGCTTGGAGGCGACATGCGACCGGAGCATGGAAGTGGATCAGGACGTGTCAGTTAGAGAGCAGCTGTTTCATGAGTGGGTCCGCGAATGCATAGTAAGTTGCAGGCTATGTTTACAAGGGAGGGTGGGGGAGGGATAGACCTTTTGGGTGCCAGAGCGTGTCTGCGTTTCTCTGGCTATAGTAGGGGTAATGCACGGATGGTCTCCATACAATCGGACCTCGTTCCCTGTCCAGAAGCGGTGGGTTGTTTTTATAGGTAAGTTGCCCATAGATATGCCAATTCCATCCGAATTTGATGGCGAATTTGCCCAATACGCAAATTATTATAAAATGAGAAAAGTAGAGCTGTTATACCTTTTAATTTAAATTATTATTATTGTAGATTTATATAGTGCCAACATCTTCCATAGTGCTGTACAATTACATGTATACATTCACATCAGGTCCTGCCCGAAGAGCTTACAATCTAAGCACATTTATTTGACACATACAACCTATCAGTATGTCTTTATGATGTGGGGAAAACTGGATTGCCTGGGGGAAACACACGTAAGCACGGGGAGAACATACAACCTCCTTGCAGATATGTCCAAGGGTGGAATTGAACTCAGGACTATATCGCTGCAAGACATTAGTGCTAACCACTGAGCCACCGGGCACATTTTTTAAAATCTAGTTAGCCAATAAAAGGTATCACAGCTCTATTTTTCTTACTTTACTTATGGCTAACACGGTACAAACCTCAACTATTATTATAAAAATAAAATAAGAAGGAACACTCCTTATATACTTTATGCAGAAAAATCTTTACTTCTCCTATACACAGGGACCTGCACTACTGCAGAAAAGGTAGCCTATACTGACCAATGGAAATTTTCCATTCAGGAACGATCACCTGTGATTATGATGGTGGTTGTTAGTCAGCTTCATCTATTGGTTTCTTCCCCCACATGTGGCAAATCCAGTTGGATTGGCCTGTGTATGGATGACCTAAATCGGTTCAATCGGCTGCCTACCATTTGCTGAGGTGCTTTGCACTTCTTTTGGTAGTTGTCTCTTTTATTTATTAAAAAGAAAATTCACATCTAAATACACTTTGTAACCATAGATGCCGATGTGCTTGTAGATAACATCATATTAAGTGATAAAAATTGAGGGAAAGTTTGAACCCTCTTTTATTTCAATACTGCAGGCAGTCTACATCACCATAGAATTAGTAGCCCAGCATATCTGATGTTAAATGCCACCTTAAAAGTGGGTAACGATGTTGTAGAAAAGCTGACAATAACCTAAAAGTTGGATACACACATTACCGGTAAATGGCCAACCCTGACGGTATTGATGGGATCGGCCCTATTTCGGTACTGTGTGTAACTGCAGAAGAACAATTTCCAATGCCAATGAATGTTCAGCATCGAAATCTGAAACTGTCTTTTAAGCCCAAAAATTTCCATCGTCATGGTCCCCTGTACTAAAGTATAGGGAGAACATTCAAAGCCAGATCTTTGAAAGATGTCTTTCAAAGATTGTTACAGTGTGTTCACACCTTAAGGCAGGGCTGGACAAATCTCCAGATCCAAGCAGCCAATGCATCTAAGGCTGGATACACACAAAAAGAGTTTTGGGGCTAATTGACCGCAATTTCTGTGCATTGGTCGGTTGGGCCAAAAAATCTGAAGCCCAGATTGGCCAAACGGGCAATCAGACATTTCGAAAATACATCTGTAATCATGCAATCTCCTATGGACCGCATGATCGTTTATGACGAACTGTCAGCTATGGTGGTGGCATTTGGTCAGGACGAAAAATCCCCCGCCCCATGTGTACCCTGCCTAACAAAGTAATGTCGGCTTACCTCTCGCCTATACTGCAGTATTTGATTGTTTAGTTCAGTCGCCTTGTGTATGCTGGAAATTGGCACCCAAGCTAGTTACAGGTTGGTGATGGTATCTGCTAAAAAGCACTGGTATGTGAACATTGGCTTCATTTATCTTTTATGTCATGTTCTGTGTGGGTTTTTTTTAAACCAGCCATCTATACGATCTCCCCACAGATTCCAAAACCAGTAGGGATGTAAGCTTTTTTATGCATGACAACTACCAGTAATGAATAAGTATGTAAGAGTATAGTAACATAGGAAGAAAGCAAAAGGCACATCTTGCTTTCAGATTGAAGCTGAAAAAAATATTTAGTTTCCCCTTTATGTACACCAAAAAGTAGCTGTAGCAAGAAAGTATATTTAAATAAATTTAGTATAAAAAGCTAGTCTCTTGGGTCCAAAACAACGGTACTTCAAGAAAATACCTTTCACATTTATGTCCTAATCATCTAGAATTATGTGATTGGGCCAGCCAGGTACATTGCAGGAACCTTGGAGGGTTAGAAATGCACTAGAAAGATATTAGAAAATGGATGTCAAAAGGAAGGGACAGCAGTTTTTGGGCTATAAGCAGCATGCCTTTTAATTTGCATGCTCCTGAAGTGGTTGGAATTGGTTTGCACTGATGCCTTGCAGCGCTGAAGTCCTGGGCTGGATTTATACTTTTTTCTCCCCTAGACCAGCTAACTTGTACTGCCTAACTGCACTAGCAAGCTACTATAGCAAATATTAAAGGGTATGTCCACCCTAAAATGAAATTTTTGATATACGATCCCCCCTGGGCTCCCAGCCCCAGCCGCATTATTTTTTTTTTTAGAAAGCCCCCCAAACTCTACTTACCTGCCCTCTTTCCTGCGCCGCGCTCCCGGCCCTCTGCTTGCGAGGAAATGCAAGCAGAGGGGCGGGACCGGCAGCCGCGTCTGTGATTGGCTGAGCGCCAATCACGGACGCGGCTGCCGGCAGCTCACTCCTCGTAGGAAAGCGGAGAGGTAGTAAAAGATTGGGGAGCTTTCTAAAAATAAAAAATATGCAGTTGGGGCTGGGAGACATGGGGGAATAGTGTATAAAAGGGGTTTTATGCTAGGGGGAGGGATAGCAGAACGGGAGGGAGGGGGAGGGAGGGGGGAGAAGGGATTCAGTACGCATGGCAAAGATCTCCGGGAGGCCAGGTAGCAGGCAGTGTCCTATATGGACCTGCTAGCCTCCTGGTGGGCAGTTTTTGGGACTTTGGGGGGGGGACTACAGGAGAACCAGATGGCGCTGGGATGTGAGGTAAGGATTAAACTACACTACATGGTGGGGCCAGTAGTTGGGGGGATTATAGTTTTGGGGGTGGACATGCCCTTTAAACCAGCCTAGAATGTGTAACTTTTTCTTAAAAAAGGTCGAACAGAGCAGAGGCACAGAAGACCAACACCGACACCACTTGCAGATTTCCTTGCTTTCAGTTTGCTTCATCTTGCTTTTTAAAACTAGGCATGGGTGTGTTTCTTTCTCCAAAAAGACTTGCATGCAGAAAAGGTTTCACACACCACGTGATGTGCGTGATGAGGTCACGTTCATAGTATGTGGTCATTCATTGGCTGAAGCAAAGCTTTGAGTGGGAGAGGGACCTGCCGCCCCTAGCAAATCAGCTGCCTGTTTCACATTTAACAGAAAGGCTCTGCTGTGTGCCAGCTAATAAGCATTGTGTAAATTTAATATGGGGATGCAATGCAGCCTAAACAATTTTAAAAAAAATGTTTTTATTTTGTTTTTTTTGCTGCCGTAGGCCACGGCCTGGGTTGCTAGTGGGAAATCCGTCTCTGTCTGCTAGGAGTTTGCTCTGGATTGTCTACACAATCATAAAGGCATATTGAAATAAAGTGATTATATTGTAGAAGGTTGTATATTGTATTTCCTCTTTTCCTAGACGTAAATACAGAAATCCCACGTTAAACTGCAATTTAACCCCAAAATGTACTGTTTCCCCCATAATCTTTAATTGTATGGTATGTAGGAGCAAATATAAAATATTCCTACCTCCCATAGCTGTCCTTAAAAAAAGGGTAATAGCTTTTGAAGGTTTATTGCCATTGATCTCAGGGAAGGGGACATTTGAAGGATTGCACCTACATATATACGGCAATTTCCCACATTGGTGTGCTAGAGTGACCATTTTCAGTTGCTGATACCACAGATATACCATGGTCTGGATAAATGAGAACCCGCAAAAGCATTTAACAGACAATGCATCATTTTCTATGTTCTGAGATTTTTCTGCTAGCTACCTAGCTAAAGCTAGGTACACACGATGCAATAATTCAGACTGGCTTTTTATGGCGGCTTTTTGCATCCACGACCGATTGCCAACTGTTCGTTCGCCCAAATCGTACAAACGAAAGGACAGGTAGGAAAATCACAGCCGATCCTGTGGTCCTCTATGGACCACACGATCAGTCGCGCCTAACTGCTGGACATTGCTGCTTTTGCAGCGACCGACAGTCCTTCCTCCTGGCCGACCGGTCGAAAGCCTCGAACGGTCGGTCAGGAGGAAGGATTGTATAGTGTGTACCAGCCTTAAGACAACTAACTGAATACCATCTTATTTAAAGCCTATATATACTTCTATAATCCTTTGAGGTATAAAAGCCCTCTGGCTTGTTCAGATCATCTAGTGAGGGTTTTTCGTTTCCTGCATGTTAAACCGGCATTATTACTTCGGGACTCCAGCACTTGTGATTGTAACCAAACCGGTCAAAGGTAATGATGTTGATTTTATGTGTCTTTTTTTTTTTTTGCTGACAGTGTTGCTTGATCAGCCTCTTCCGTGTTGGAAAGGCAAACACAATGACAGTTGGAGGTGTGTGACGTTGCATTGTCCTCCTAATCACACATTGTTTAATTAGAAATAGAACTAATGTGCAATGTTCTGTTCATGTTCATACCTGGTTGCCTACATTCTACCAGACTTTAGTGTACACAGGCCTGCTGAGTCATGTGCACGACTAAAAAGCAAACCCTGCTAGTGTGTATAGAATGTGTCCTTGTTTCTTTGCCATGCTGTGTTTGTATTGTGCCAAGGCATCTTTGTCACCTATTCTCCTTGTGTATGTTTTAATGGTTATATGTACAGCTAGTATAGTATTAACACTAGGGTGGACTAAAACATTCCGTACACATACATTGATGTATTGAAAGTTAAGCTAGCACCTGTAATAGTACATATGTATATATGTGTCACACACCTGAGGATGGGGGCACGTGACCTCCCAAAACGTTGTGTATGGTTGTTTTCAGCACCTAAATAAATAATTATTTGAAGCTTTTTTGGAGTGTGCCTCCTTATATACGGTGCATATGAGGTGCTCATATCTTACCTGTCTAGGACTCCATATTTCATTGGATTTAGCACTGGAAACCCAAATATTAGTATAAAACAATACAGTTTACTGTTGTTTTAACTGATAATGTCACATTATAGCTCAGTATCGTATATTGATTTGCTCAGGTTCAGACAGTTTTATCTCTGCACATTCCTCCCTGGGAGACAGCTTTGTTTTCAGCTTTGCACACTGACTTTCTAATGTCAGCAGACAATTCACAATGTGTCATCTCACTCATTTAAGTATGCTGAGAATGTTCCTAGTGCGTCATCTGACCCTCGAGAATTAAGTAAATGGACACCTGCATTTGCTCTCTATCTACATTCTGAATAGAAAGGAAGTAAAGCAAATCTGTTTAAAGGACAACTAAAGCCACAGAACAACACTGAACCAGAAGGCAGAACACCTTGATATAAAGCCAGTAATCAGTGTCTTACCTCTCATTGTGATACGGGTGCTGGTAACTTTACCTAAATAATACATGGTTTGTGCTTAACATCACAGCATTCTTATATCACACAGTCTGGTCAACGACCATTATGTTCTGCCCATGCTCAGTCTTTAGCTATGGCAGAAACTTGTTACAGTTGGTCACACCCATTAATAATCTCTATCCAATCCTTTTACAGGACAGATAAAGCAAGGAAGCCTGTGACTGATGTCAGGAGGTGTGGTCTGACACTGCACATACACACAGATACTTCATCCAGTTCTTCACAGGCTTACGTTTACTTTAATACAATTTACTGGAGTGGGATTTTATAGCTTATTGGTGTTTTTAGGGGGGTTGTTTTCAGATTCTGGAGCATTAAAAAAATGGATTTAGTTCTCCTTTAAGCTAAACACAATAGTTTCTCTTTTAATTAACTGGTAGAGGGGCTTTTATGGAAGATGTAATAGTAAATAGAAATTAAAATTTTCAGTCGGACTGATGGTTTACAACGTAATACCTCAAGGCTACTTTTCTGGAGGTCATTCTTTTTATTTAAGACATATACCCATGAACATCTTGTCTTTTATATCACTGTTATTTTGCAGTACTGTAACTGGTAAAATCCTTAAATGACAATTATGGTCCAGCACACCTTCCCCCTCATCCTACCTCCTAGTGATAGTAACCAGGGCGAGGACCTAAACCGCTAGGCCTTCAAAGTCTAGAATTCTAGCATTAATACAGAGTTAAATCTTGTAAGTTTATTTCAGTTTTTTAAACTTTGTAATAAAGTTAATAAATGCCTTAACATTGAAAAAAAAAAGAAATGCTTAGCTGGGCCTGCTATTGACAGCCACATGTGAAATCAGCTGAGAAAGTCTTGTGAATTGCAAACCGCTTGCCAGTTGCTAGTTTAGGTCTCCCTAAGTACCTCGGGTACTTAGGGAGCTAATTTCAGTTTTATCTAGGCCATTGTTTCTTATTTTTGCAGATTCCCTCATGTCTGGTGGTGTGCCTCTAGATTGGAAAAAGGCTGATGTTATTCCAATATTCAAAAAGGGTAGTCGTTCACAGCCGGGTAATTACAGGCCTGTAAGTTTAACTTCAGTGGTGGGGAAGATCCTGGAAAGTTTAATAAGGGAACATGTTCTAGAGTATGTTTCAAGGACTGACATTATAAGTAGTAACCAGCATGGATTAAGGAGGAATAGATCTTGTCAAACTAACTTGCTTGGCTTTTATGAGGAAGTAAGTAGAAATGTAGACTCTGGCATAGCAGTAGATGTAGTTTACTTGGATTTTGCAAAGGCTTTTGATACAGTCCCCCATAGGCGACTAATGTATAAACTGAGGTCTGTTGGTCTGGGGAGTCACATTTGTACATGGATAGAAAATTGGTTAATGAATAGGATGCAGAGAGTAGTTGTAAACGGGGCTTTATCATTAGGGACTAAAGTGTTAAGTGGAGTGCCACAGAGTTCTGTGTTGGGGACGCTTCTATTTAATCTATTTATTAATGATTTGGAAGTGGGTATTGTCAGCAAGGTTTCTGTGTTTGCTGATGACACAAAACTTTGTCGACCATTAAAAACTTCAGAGGATGTGCAATCGTTGCAGAGGGATCTAGGTAGATTGTCACATTGGGCTGCTAAGTGGCTGATGGAAATTCAATGTTGAGAAATGTAAGGTGGATTTTGGACTTAAAAATCCTTGTGTTGCTTATACTATAAATGGCTCTGTGTTAAGTGAATCCCTGTTGGAAAGGGATCTTGGAGTTTTGGTGGATAACAAACTTAAAGGTAGCAAACAGTGTCAGACGGCAACAGCCAGAGCCAGCATGGTATTGTCTTGTATAAAGAGAGGTATGGATTCAAGGGAGGAAAATTTATTCTCCCTCTTTACAAGCATTGGTAAGGCCTCATTTGGAATATGCAGTGCAATTTTGGAATCCTGTGTACAAAAAGGACATCTTTGAAATGGAAAGGGTTCAGAGAAGGGCAACTAAATTAATAAGGGGATTGGGGGAGCTTGAGTATGAAGAGAGACTGAAAAAGTTACAATTATGTACACTGGAGAAAAGGCGATTGCGTGGGGATATGATTACTGTGTATAAATACATTAACTGGCCATACAATAAACTATCTGGGGCATTGTTCACCAATAGAACATGTCAGAGGACACAAGGACATCCCTTAAGACTTGAAGAAAAAAGGTTTAGGCTTCAAGCTCGGAAAGGGTTTTTCACTGTGAGAACGGTAAAGCTATGGAATTGTCTTCCAGTGGACATTGTTATGGCAGGTTCATTGGTCATTTAAAAAAAAAAAAAAACTGGATGAGTTTCTGCAAAAAAGGAATGTTGCAAGTTACTGGTATTTATTCATAAAGTAGAGTTGATCCAGGGAAATTTCCGATTGACACTTGGAGTCAGGAAGGAATTTTTTCCCCCTTTCATAAATTTGGTGGGGTTTTTTTTGCCTTCCTCTGGATCAACAGTTAGGCAGGAAATGAGGATGTTGCTAGATGGGTTTATTTTTTCAACCTCAAATACTATACTAAAATCAACCTCAAATACTATACTAAACTATACTATGAACTCGGTAGCCAATTTGTCTAAAAGGTTACGGCTGATGGCTAATTTCTATAATTATGCGATTCTTATTGAACTGCTTACTTATCCTTGTGCTATATGTATTAATAAAATAAAGATTTGCTATGTGATGTATTGGAAGATGATATCGACCACTTGAAATTTTACATCTGGACCAATTGTTCACAATGGCTGTAGTTTGTCGGCATACCCATTCACCTTGGCAAATACCAAGAAAATCCTGTTGGATCTAATAGGATTTGTCTGTTAATGCCAATGTGTATGGGCACCTTTTTAGTTATTTGCTTGAACATAGCTTTTTGTACAATGCTTGACCTTTTTAATTTCACTTTAAAATATTAGTAGAGATTTTTGTTTTTAGTCTTTTTATTTTAACCTATGAAAGATTGGAAGGCCGTAATAAATATTGCACCAAACCTTTTCCCCACTGAATAGGAATATATATATATATATATTGTTTTACTGTTCTGTTACAGAATTGCCTTCTTGCATTTCTCCATGTATATATGAGTTTAATACAGACGTCAAAAATGAAACCTATCTTTTATCCCTTTAATCTTGCAGATCTGTACACTTCTGTTCTCCACTCTTTATCTTCTCTCCTACATGGTCATCACTAAGTTTAAAAAACATGCTGACTTTGCAACAGGTGAGTTTCTCCGATCAGTTACATGTTTCTTTTTTTCCAGATCGCATGAGTTTCCATTGTGCAGATCACATGGCAAACGTCATTGTGTGGCCTCAGCCATAAACTGTTTTCTTAAGTGAGGTGATGTCATTAGATTCCATCAGGGGGATGTAATAAAAGTTCTTATCGTTAAAAATTGTGCTAATTTTGCCCCAACCAATCAGATGTTATTTACCATTTGAAAGTTAACATCTGATTGGTTGGTGCAAAATTAGCACCATTTTTAACGATAAGAACTTTTATTACATCTCCCTGCATGTTTTTCTGCCTGGCATTCATTATCCATTCTGGGCAGATCACAACCTTTTCCTTCCTTCTACTGCATTCCGCCCAATGGAAGAGTAGCAGAATTTCTGTTGATGTCACTTCCACCCTGCAGTCACCATAAAGGAAGTAAAGGACGGAATTAACTTTTTGAAAAGTTTATGGCCATAATCCTGGGAACTAGGCTGCAGCCTTATTTTCACTAAAAAAATAAATTTTTTGTTGTTTTGTGTGGAATATGCATTAACTGTTTAGTGTATTTACATAATAGGTAATGGCAAATAAAATAAAAGCTGAATTCATATAAACTTAACAAACCAAATAGTAGTATTTACTAAACTTCACCTTGAATATCTGGTAACAAAATAATTTAACAGAAATGGCTTAGCTGTGGTAAACATTTTTTACATCCTTGTTTTTTAAAGGGGGACTAAACCCCTTTCCCATGTGCTGTACTCGGGGGAAGGACCTCCTATAAAGCTATAGCCTATCTTGTGTGACCCCATTTCTAGGCAAATGGGTCAACCTATATGACACACAATTCAAGAAGCGATCCTTCACATAGGTGGCACTTGTCCTTGCTCATTTGCCCAGTGGAGGTGTCAGGACCAGATCAGCTCTTTGCAAGTAAGATTTCTCCCTCCCCTGTATTTCCAGGGTTGAGGCTACAGCATTTAGATGTGCACCCTGAATGTAGCAGGTGATGTCATAGTTCTTCTTTAATTTCATGATCAATGTTAGCTTAGTTTAACAATAAAAATTCTCATGATGCAAAAGATATCAGATACATTTGTATTTATATAGTTTATATGAGAAAGGGAAACTGCAACTTGTGTAACACTATAAAAGGTCAAGACCCAAAATGTTGCTACTAGTCTTCTTTTAGGTCAGTTATCACCTATTTACTTTCTAGCAAAAGCAAACTCTTTTTTTCCAACATAATGAAAAGAAAGTTCTTGCAGGTGATATGGCATGTGTGCAGTGGTATGGTAGCTCCCCCCCTCATCTGTAATGTAATGCCCTAGTACATGACTCTTGGCTGAGAGTTTTTCTAAGTCTCAGAGCCATGTTTCCTCAGCAGTTCTATATATAGGTGTATGTGAGCCAGGAACTCGCAAACTTACTTGCTGCTTTACAGCATAGACGTTCAATGTTTACTACTGAATTAACGATCCCTTGACCCCTTAATAATGTAGAACACATAAGTCTGTGGCTCAGTGGTGTCTGGTTGGCCATCATTTCAACAGTCCATATATATTGTACATGCATGATAAAACATTCTGTAACATTGTGGCTAGTAACAAGAGTTAAGTAATCATAAATCTTATTGGGAGGACTAAGACTGCAATCCAACTTAACCTTCTAGTTAACACCTTGTTCTCTAACCATCACAATATAAAATGTTTTTTGGCCAATTCATGTGAATTGCGGAACATTCTCCAGACAGGGGAGCTAAGCATGTGTTCCAGTTTTTTCCCTCTGTGTAAAATATAAACATAGCTTATAGACCATGATATCTTCGGAGTAGAAGAGCCTGAGTTTATTAAGAAACGCGATTCCTGCTGACTGACTAAAGCATTAGTAGTATTTATTTCTAACCTGTACAGTCAGAAAGATGTGTTTCCATTTGCATGGCATAATATACCTCTGAAGTTTAACAAGTTGTTTCTCTTTTGTAGTTGACGTTGAAGATGCTGCCGTTAACAGAATTGCGTAAGTAGTGTTTATGTTGTCTATATTGGCTGGTGCAGTATTAGATTGTGATATCTATTGCTGTGGTGGTATTTTCTCCTGATGTCGATAGCACCTTAAGATGTAGTCAATGTAGTAACTTAAGACTTAAAGGGCAATTATATAATAGAAAATAAAGGCTTTTTAATCTTTAAATGACTGCATGTAAGTAGCCCGTACACTGAGGCATGGAGGTGTGTGTGTTGCTGCATGTCTTCAATCCAGTACATGAAGACATATCCCCCCCCCCCCCCCCAACAGACACCTCCTTCCATCTGACCAGACTTTGTAATAACGGCAAGCATACTAAGTAATCACTATGAGATAGCATTGGAAGAGGGAATTTCCCATCATGTAATTCACACATACCAACTGTAACCAATCCAGTTACTGTAGAACTGCACACAGCAGAATCGTTTATGGTAATTAGGTACATTATTGACAGCTGAAATGTACAGTAAGATGTTTCAGATTGGATAACTAAAGAAATAGGAGGCAGATCACCAAATAAATGCACACAAAATACCACTTTGAGCCTAATCGTAGATCACAAAGATAAATAATTAGAACTTTCACCTTTCTATATGCTTTGTTGGGATGAAAAGTTGAGTCTGTAACTTTTAAAGCACTGCTGCAATACAAAGAACACAGCATTTTCTTCATGGATTTCTGAGACCAAAGTTTGTACTATTGTTTCATTCTTTGTTCTCTTGTAATAGGGTTTAAGTTGTGTTTTTTTGGGTGTGGATCATCTTTGGATCCTGGCCAAATAATAGCTGGTGCATGGCCAATGATTATGGGGATGGTAACATCCATTCAAAGCCCCTTTTGTCAGCGTAAAACTGCATACTGTCTCATCTTCTGTAAAACAAATTCCTTACTTACTATTGGTCCCATTTTATTATTGCAGTGTCATCCTTTTGTTTTCTGTCACTGTTATTCTTTCATCTCTGCTATATTCCTTAAAAGGAAAAATGAAATTTCATTTCTGATCAATTATTGCTCTTACCTGTAACCTGCTTGTGGCGAACAGTCGGGGCGAAATATTTGCTTAACAGAATCTTTGCATGTGCCACTTTTTATCTTTGCTCTTTAGTAATTTGATTTATGGTAATAGGCTTTGTCAGTGTTAGCCTATTTGCCCTACTTCTCAGTCTGTACTGTGTAGCTGTATTTAGAGCACTGTTCTAGTGGCCTTTGGTCTCATTTCTATCCCAGAACAACGTGGCAGGTCAGAGTTCACTTTAATTAGACTTTAAACCTGGTCTCTTTTCTAGGCATTCGTATCTTTAAACATTTCAGCCCATAGCTGGCTTTATTATCTGGGTTGTTTTTTTCTGATAGCTGCATGAGCACATTTTGTACATCACCTACTTTACTTTTCTACATTCACCTACACATCTCTGTTAATATTTCCTCTTTGTAAAGCTGGGTACACACATACACAGTAAGTAAAAATAAAGCATCAAAGTTTACCACGCATAAATTTGCTTGTGTACCCAGCCTAAGTTTGGATAGTATGGTTCGGCTAACCATACACATAATGGCGCAAATGGTCGAAAACTGCCTGGTCAGAGATTGATCAGAATGTAGCGATCTGTGTAAAGCTGGCCATACACTAGGCAGACATCAGATGGATTAGATGTTTAATCTATATAATGTCTAAACACATTTTACAAGCAGCAGTGCTTATCTTGAGATAACCCTATTTAGCCCAATCTTTTTGTGATCTCAAGTTAATTGGCTAGGCAGTTCTTAAATAGATTAGAAATTTGTCTACAGAGTAGTGTATGGGCATGTTAACACACGTACTCCCTCAGATATCCGTAGAAATCTGTTAATGATGCAGTACCAGTTATACAGTTTCCATACCTCATTGAACAACACCATGTTCAAAGATTTTCCAACTTGCCCAAAAATAATAATACAACTGCCCAAAAGCTATCTGGAATCTTTTAAGTTGGAAGAAACCTATTTTGATCTAAGCTACCAAAAAAATAAACCTTCTATGCCAGCTTTACTGTGCTACAACAATATCACAGTTGGTTATCTCTATTGTACACAATTTCTGTCTTCCATTAGTCAATCATACTACCTTGTATAGATAATGCTCTTGTCATAGCGCAGCCAGCAGTGCATTATGGTTAATCAGTAGAACTGCTCCTTCAGGTCTGACAGGTCCCTTTCCTGTTTATTCTTGCGTCATTAATATGGAATAAATTCCACTTGGCTCATGATTCGCTTAAGGCCTTTTATGCTTTTCAGTATTCCACTGTTTTGTTATGTATGCTGACTTTCATATTGCTGACACTTTTGCAAATTAGAGTTTGATTGCTTATGTACTATACAAACATTTAAAATACTGTATGTGTAATGAAAGAATAATCCAGTGGGTATAGCTTTCTATTTCAATATGAAAAGCAGTTTTCACTAGTCTAAGGGAATTAGAAGACACTCCTATAATGCCATGACTGGCTTGTGGCCAAGGCAAGCAATGTTCCTGCTATGATTGTGTAAAATGCAAAAATGCAGAGAAAGGGGACGTTTCGATAACATTCACTAATGGGAAGGAAAAATTATACAGTATCTGCCTAATGTATATATTGTTGCTTACTGATTGCACAGACACTGGAACAACTTATTTGATTGCTGGTTTGGTAAAAGGTGCAATGTATGAATTAGAATGAAACGTGATGGTTTGTATACTAATATAGAAAAATGTTCTTTTGACTTTATGTAGTTATGAATATATATATTTATCGTAAAGCAACCGGTAAGCCAAATGTTGAATTCTGCTGTTTGATTTGAAAGGATCTGATAAAAAAAAGAACCCTGCTTGGAAAAAAAAAAATCAACGTTGACCTCATTAAACCGACCCAAATATTTCAAATCATTTTTTAATGCTACCCATTAGAGATGTGCGAAATGGGGGAGTTTTTTCAGCTCTATGGGTTCTGAAAACGAATCTGAAAAAAAAAAGCCAATGGGGGGGGGGGGGGTTTTCCAAGTAAAATAAAGGTTGAATAAAGCATGGTAACTTAAACTAGGTGGCTTAGGCACCTGGGAAAGGTCAGGGGAACACATATATATCACCAAAAAATTGTTGGTGTGCCATGGTCTGAAATAGTTTGAGAACCACTGATCTAGTCCAACCTTTTCCACCTTCCTCTTTAACTCTACCTAAAAGTTGATCCAGAGGAAGGCAAAAGAAGCTAAAAAAGGGAGATGGGGGAGGGGGATTTCTTCCTCACTCCAAATGGCAATCGAAATGAATCCCGAACTACAGTATATGTATTAATGCCAGTAATAATTCTTAACATTTTTTAGCATTAGAAACGTATCTAGCCCACTTTTAAAGCCATTCAATGAACTTGCCATTGCCACATCTGCTGGAAGACTATTCTCACTGTAAAGAAACCTTTCCTAACCTGAAGATGAAACTTTTACTTCTAATCTTAAATCCACCCCTAAATTAAACTTTTTACTATGAGTAGCTCACCCCATCCCACCGCCAACCTCTGATTTACTTTTGCAAGAAAAGCCACAGAAAGATACTTACAGACCTTCGATCCCCTGGCGCCCTTCCTGGCTCTCTGCCAGCCGGAAGCAGCAAAGAGGGACAGGACCGGCAGCCATGTCTGCGATTGGCTAGCAGGCAGCCAATCACAGATACGACTGCTGGGTATTCAGAGCACATGGAGATTGAAGGCCTGTAAGTATCTTTCTGTAACTTTTCTTGCAAAAGTAAATCGGCAGTTTGGGGTGGTATGAGGTGGGCTACACACAGTAAAAAGTTTATATAGCTAGGGGGTGCAGCAGACAGAAGGGATCGGGAGGGGGGGGGGTTGAAGGCTCTCCTGCGTGTGCCAGAAACCTCTCAGAGGACAGAGTAAGCAGGGACCAGATGACTTAGTGTCACCTCCTACTCTTCACTTTTGGAGCAGAGAAGTACGGGGGTGGACATTCCCTTTAAGGAATGCATATTCTAAATGAGGCCTTACCAGTGCCTTGAAAAGAGGGAGAATATTTTTCTCCTTTAAATCTATTCCCCTCTTTATACAAGACAATATCTTGCTAGCTGTAGTCATGGCTGTCTGGCATTGTTTGCTACAGCCAAGTCTGTTAAGTAATAGAACCCCCAAATCTTTTTCCATTAGTCTGGCCCCTGTTTGCAACTTCCGGCAAGTAGAGGGCCGGAGCAGACAGCCAAAGGAGCAAAGGAGTGTAAGTAGATTTTTGCAGCTGGTTTTAGAAAAAGAAGTTGGGGGTGGGCTACAGGATATATATTTTTTCTGGGAGGACATACCCTCTAGTATGTAGAGACAGACTAAAAAATGCCATAGATGGAATTGATACAGTAACAGATTTATTTGAAACGGTTGAAATATTGACAACTGTTTTCTGATTTTTCAATCAGCTGCTCAACTATATAAAGTGATTGATGGAAAAAAAATGAAGACCGGGTCTGAAAATCTTTTGTTCTTGTAGAATTAATGGAGCATTTACTAGAATTTTTGTCTCTCTGCCAATAGCCTAGTTACATGTATAATGACCTGGAAGGCACTCCCTTAGCCCAATAAATTAAATGATCCATTTTTAGAGATTTACAACATGCCTTTTTGCGATATCTAGTTGAGTGCCAAATATCTTCGGACACTACCATATTTCACATGTCTTGTTTTTTTTTTTTAAATTCGATTATCATATTATGTATTTATTGATTATGCTATCTTAAATCTGTTACACATTTGATTACACCTGTTTAAAGGTAGATGTGGGTCACTTGAAATCGCTGTAGGATAGTCAATTAAAGGAGCACTAAAGTCTAATAATAAATAAGCTGTATCGCTGCGTGATGACATCTTAAATGTCAACACTTACCCGAAAATTGATGAGATCCCCTCCATTGTTATCACCTTCCGGCTATACAGATTTTTATTTAACACATGCTCCCTAGACTGTTTAAAAACATAGTAGCAAAAACACCTGACTACAAGTTAAGTCTGGTTTTGTTCTCCTTTTAAGAAATATGCATGGAGACTCAATAAAAGTTCTTATTGTTTAAAAGGGTCCTAATTTTGCCCAAACCATTCAGATCTTATTTAACATTTGAAAGCGAACATCTGATTGGTTGGGGCAAAATTAGCACCATTTTAAACGATAAGAACTTTTATTGAATAACCCTGATGATTTTTATAGCCTAGTGTGTCCAAAAGTGACACCATGTGTTCAGTAGGTGAACTGCAAATTATAAAAAGCAAATGGAAATTTTAATAATTTATAATAAATAGAGATTTTATGGTTGGCAGTGTGAAGCTTTACGGAGGCTGATTGCTTTGCTTTGTTTTCAGAAATAGTCTTAAGTTGGGTACACACCATGCAATATTTCTGCCCCATCGACCAATAGTTCAGTGTATCGGTCGATCGGCCCAAAAGAATCAACTTGTCCAAAAACCACGCCCACTATTGCTGCAACCGACAGTCCTTCCTCCTGGCCGACCGGTCAGAAGTGCCGAACGGTTGGTCAGGAGGAAGGATGTGACAGTGTGTACCTACCTTGGTAGTCTGGGGATCTGAAGCTAAAACGAAGAATTATAACTTCCTGCATTTTTGCTTGGCATGAATATTATAAACCTTACACCTTGTTATAGCCAGCAGATTCCTGTACAAGTCATTCTGAATTGAGAAATCCAGTTGGGTGACTAGCGAAACGTCTTCAAGAACTAAACTTCAAAGATCTAACTGAATGCAACAGATCTAACGTTTACAGTTATAATTACAATTCAGCTCTTTATTTTAGCCTTTGCATGTGCAGGCATCCTGCGTTATGTTTACTATAGTTAAGGGTTTAAAGTACTATGTTTCCTTTTTGTGCTCTAAGCCGAAAATTCATAAATCTGTGACAGGTTCACAGGGCCATACAAAGTTGAAGTAGGTCTAGTTTCAAAGAAGCCCTAACTATGTTTAGTGTGTTACTGGTTTTTGCAAATAACCGATAATGTGTGTTTCTGTACAGGGGCGTAGCTACCAGGGAAGCAGGGTGTGTGACCCCACCAGGACACAGGGCCAGGGGGGTCCACACTTTGTACCCCCCAGCAAAAATAAGGCACCACACCAGCAACCACAGTTAATGACATAAGAACCCCCCCCCCTATTATTTCTAGTTATGACCAGATAAGTGTGTTAATGTTTTGTTTCAATGAATGCTGTGCAATTAAAGGGTCTCTATATGGTATTATAGCACACGGGCCTGCGGTGGATGTTGGTGCTGCAAAGTCTGGATCTTAATGAGCAGGAGGGCCAGGTCAAAATTCTGCTTCTGGGCCCTTAGGTTTGCAGCTTCACCACTGTTTCTGTAGTAACTGTTTCAGTAACAACTCGTAGGTCTAAACAAATTCTTGTACCACTAGTAACAATTTTTTAGTAATTTAAGTATATGTGAATTTTGCCAGTGTGCTCAACATATTGTGTAGATAGGTTTGTAAAACTTTGTGCATACCTACTGCATTAACATAGCACAGGAAGACAACATCGATCATTTTAGCCAAACTTACTTTTGGGTTGTCATGCACTTGGTCCTTGTTTTTTCTCTCTCAATGAACAATATAATCTTAAGACAAATCCAATTAGATTTTGCCTTTCTAATGATCAGTGTGTTGACACAAATTAAAATGTTAATTCTTCCTTCTTGTTCTTTGTATAGCCTCTGGATGTGCACATTCACTCTGGCTGTGTCCGTCGGTGCAGTGTTATTGCTTCCGTTCTCCATAATCAGTAATGAGGTGTTGCTCTCTGTGCCTCACAATTATTACATCCAATGGCTCAATGGATCACTCATACACGGTGAGTTACCTTGTAAACCCCTAGAGTTCGTTGTTCACCTGTAACAACTGTATTCTGAGGCTCTTTATCTTTAAAGTAAGATCCTTGTATTTCATTACACATTACTTGGCATGGCCTAGTCAGCTGACAGATGTTTGTTTTTCTCATTTTTAAATTCTGATGCTTTTGAATTTCTTTTGTGCTTGGATTGAAAGTTGTTCCACTTCTAAAGGTTCCTACACGTGCGATGCACAATGCGTATGAATGGCCGCTTCGGACGATAATCGTGCCATGTATGGGCACTTTATTGGCTGAAACGCCCATTCTGTCAGGAAATGTTGGCGACCAGCCAGGCGGATCTTCGGACGAACGGCCATTTCGGCCGAAAAAGTGCCCATACAAGGCCATTAATACACATATTTGGCACCCGCGATCACGTGTGTACGAACCTTAAGTGTTAAATCTTTTATTGTCTAAAAGAAAACTAATGTTTACTTTGTGCGTAGAGGTACACCATGACAACTAAAAAAGAAATAAAACTAGGATCTAAAATGACCAATTCTTTCTGTGATGTGCGATCATGTACAAAGAAATTCTGATATTTACCATCTAAACTTATTTCAACATTTGTGGTACAAAATATTTAAATAACTCTTTAACTTGCTATTGAAAGATGAAATAAACAAATCTGTTAAACCTGGGTCCTGTGATGCAATTAGTAGAAAGAACTCCCATTACTGGAGCTCCTTTTAGTCCAGTAATGGTGAACCTTTTAGAGGCCAACTGCCCTAACTGCAACCCAAAACCCCATTTTTTTTATTGCTTAGTGCCAACATGATCATTAAACCTGAATACGGGATTTACTTTAGAAAAAAACAACTCAAATAGACACAGACCAATACAGCAGATAGAATCGATTATATTAACCTATTAACCTCTACAGTACCACAGGAGTTTGAGATATAAAACAGTGACCATTAACCCTACATTATTAGACAGGAGTTTGAGATCCATAACAGGGACACAAGCAGAGCTGAATGTTATAGCATGTGACCACTGTCTACTACAGACAGCTGCTACACTTTCTCTCTAGCTTTCTGGTAAAAAAAACTCTGAACTCTGCAGTGCATGAGTGCCGTATATTATAAGTCGAGGTTTTCAGGCTGTAAAAACAGCCTGAAACTGAACCTTGACTTATACTCGGGTCAGTCACTAACTTGTAAGAAAAATCCGGCTGCCGCATCTCCCGATAGTCGTATCCTCTGACGTCACTACGACGGCGCCGAGTAGTGACGTCAGTGGATGCGACTATCGGGAGATGCGGCAGCCGGATTCTTCTTACAAGTTAGTGACTGACGTGGATGCGACGATAAGGAGATATGGCAGCATGGTTGGACTAGCGTACTGCGGAAATCCCCAGTGGGCCCAGGACCTTGGGGGGCCTTCTACCTCACTGCCGAGACCAACAGCAGGCAGTCTGCTTCTGTCAATGATTCCCAGTGTGAAGGAGTCCATGAGATCTGAGCTGGCATCCAGCCTTATACTTCAGAGCAGAGGTACTTTATTAAAAGTCTTTGGGCCTCTAGGGTTGGGGGTATGGGGTTATGGTGGGGATATATAATGGTGGTGGGTCTTAAAGGGCTTCTGTATAGGGAAGAAGGGTTAGGAGTATGTGGTCGTGGAGGCTGCTGGGGGATATGGTAATTGTCTAAATGGGCTTCTGTATAGGGAGGGGGTTAGGGGTATGAATTCATGGGTGGCTGCTGCTGGGGGATAATAGTGGGGGTCTTGATGGGCCTCTGTATAGGGAGGGGTGGTTAGGAGTATGTAGCTATGGGGGTACTGCTGCTGTAAATAATGTTGTTTATGTGTGTATATTTGTGTCTGTGTGGTGTTAGGGGGTATAGAATTAGGGATTACTGAAAACAATACAGAATCAGGAGGATGGTACCTATTGTTAAATAGATTTCCTTCTGATTCTGTATTGTTTTGAGGCTTTAGTTGCCCTTTAAATGGACAGCAGAATTCCCATACAGTAATAGCCATACTGGATATGGTTATTACTCTATGGGACTACTGTATGGGAATTCTGCTGTCCATTGAAAGAGCAACTAAAGCCTCAAAACAATACAGAATCAGAAGGCAGTAGTGGTCATTATTTCTACCCTCGACTTATACTCGGGTCAATCACTTTTATTCGTTTTTTTAGGTAAAAATATGTACCTCGACTTATACTCGAGTATATACGGTACCCACTGAGAGGGCTCCGAGTGCCAACTCTGGCATGCATGCCATAGATTCGCCACCACTGTTTTACTCCCTTAACAAGCAAGTTAATCTTTGTATCCAACCTGGCGATTTTCACTTCCTTTCAGCTTAGATTTGTGAGGAGGAGGGAAAAAGTGAAACCCTGAAAGAAGTGAGACTGGATACGTAAATTAACCCATTGTGTGAGGAACTGAGAAGTTGTGATGTGAACAGCTACTAATCAAAAAAAAAAAATTCTAAAATTGACACGTATCTTATAAATGAGATGGTATATAATACAGCGATAACACGGATTCAGTTAAAACATGGAAAATAATCAAGCTAAGTTACAGAATCATCATGGTCCAGGCTATACTGAATAGATGGCCGTTTCTTTAATTCCGTTAAGGAGAGGTTTAGGCTAAAACACATTTTCCTTGACTTATACACAGAAACTGCTGTTAAAAGGATGGCTTGCTTACTATATCTCTCTTGGTACGAATTAACATGTTTAGTCTTAACCAGAAATTTACCAGAGTGATCTAGAAAGGCAAATAATATATCATTGTAATAGATAATGGACTAATAAAATAAATATTAAGAATGAACTGTTTCTTAATAAGAGGTTTAAGTGGCTTACTTGGGGTGGCCACCATAGCAGTACTTCTTTATCAGGCCATGTTTGTTTGTTTTTTATTATTATGTAGACCCCCCATGGGGCTAACAGATTCCTAAAATGCCTCCTTAGAGCTTTACTGCTTGTAGCTACTTAACCCCTTTTGTAGCAGATAAAAATATTTTTACCCTAATGTTTCGTACGAAGGGTCACACAGACATGGCACTTGTTGTTCTTAATCAGTTTTGGTAACTGTTATGTTCCAAGAATCCTTGGTCACAATGATCTGCCCTCTGGTCACCTGTATTTAGTCAATCGTTCTTCCTGGTGGGGAGGGGGGTTACAATGAGATCCATTAGGCTTATTTGTTTACAATAATCATCTGATCATTTTCTTCTTATCTTTAATTATATGTATGTGATTGTTTTTATTTTATTCCAGGACTGTGGAACTTGGTTTTCCTTTTCTCCAACTTGTCACTGGTGTTTTTAATGCCTTTTGCATATTTCTTTACGGAAGCAGAAGGATTTGCTGGATCAAAAAAGGTACAGCAGGAAGTGTTGGCTGGAAGATTAATTCTGTTTTCTCTATGCTTTGTAGTAACCTGCAGGTATTTTATTTCATTGATCTGCAGGGTGTCATGTCTCGGGTCTATGAAACCTCAGTAGTACTGCTGCTCCTAACACTTCTAGTGTTTGGCATTGTTTGGGTTGCATCTGCAATTTTTGATGATGATGCTGCTGGCCGTGAATCTCTTTATGGTATGTCATCTGACTAATGAGACAATCTCAATGTTCCTTGTAATTTTTTTTTAAATTTACTGATTGTAGTTTTTTTTTCTAATTTAGCATTTTCCCCCTTTTCCCCTGCAGACTTGTGGGAATACTATTTGCCATATCTCTACTCCGGCATCTCACTGTTCGGTGTTCTTCTCCTTCTGTGTAAGTTCTTTGAAGCATTTCTGCTTTCCTCAAGAGGGAAATTGTTCTTTCCAAACAGTTAAAATGAAAATGTTTGAAATGTTTACATTCCAATCTCTTATTTCAATGATTTGCACCTGAGAAGTGAAATTTATAGGGCTATTTATAAAGGAGCAATATTACTGTGATAAAACATTGTGTTGCAAAATACCAATACAGCATGGTACAGCAATCATGTAGTGTAACCCCATTGAGTGCATTGGCATTATTTCAAAATGTAGTTTCCAGTATTATTCCTTTTCAAATACCATAATGGACAATAATTTGGTTAGGACTGTCTTCTTCCTATGTGACTGCAATTTTTTTTATGCTTTCCAGTGTCTACACCCTTTGGCCTGTCTCGAATGTTCTCGGTTACAGGAAAACTGTTGGTGAAACCTCGGGTATGTTGTATTATGGTTACCTGCAATGTGGGCATTGTGAAAACCTAAATCCCAGCTGTTCAATGCGCAGCCTAACAATTGCTTCCCATTTCCAATAATAAAATTATAAAATGTAAAATTTCCTCAGGCTGGAACTATTATTTTCATGTCCTGCTTCGCCATTTGCTGAATTTTAATGTACATTTAATTTCTGTTTATTTAAAGGGTATGTCCATCCATTTTATAACTTCCTTTTTTACTGTCTTACTGAAGAACAGGAGGTAAATGCACTCTCTCATCTCCCGTTCTTCAGTAAATCGAGCAGGAGAAACGTACCTGCGGATCGCTCCAGCTCTGGCTTCTCTGACAGTCTCCGACGTGTCCACACTCCTTCGCACTGTGTGCGCATGCACACACAGTGTAAAGGACTGGGTATGCGTTGGAGGCTGTCGGCCACGTCTGAGTCTCTCTGCAGCACTGGAACGATCCGGGTAAGTTTCCTCCTGTTCTCCTGCAAGATTTACTGAAGAACGGGAGGTAAGAGAGTGCATTTACCTCCTGTTCTTCTGTAAGACAGTAAAAAAGAAAGTTCTAAAATATGATGGACATACCTTTTAATTTATGGCAATCCGTATCAAAAATGGAATTTTGTTTTATTTTGGGGATATCATGCTGTTGCTGTACAGCAATCCAGATCTGAACTAATAACTACCGGTTATTAAAATATCCTGAACATGTATGTACTTTGCAGTACTGAACAGTGTATGAATGTATTTTATTCAGGTTCACGCAGGAAATACAGTAATGCTGTGATTGCTGCTTGGCAAATATGTTTGCATGTTTTTAGTCTGACACATCATAGGGGCCTTTTAACTCAATGATTTTCTTTTCACTGCAGTTGCTGGAAAACCTTGAAGAGCACCTAAGCTGCACTGCATTTGAGGAAGCTGCCATTTCCCGCAAGATCACCAGTAAGTGAGGGTCCTGTAGGCTTGTGTGAGTGTTAGTTTGTAGGGGCTTCCGCTTGTGTGAGTGGATGTCCATTTAGGTTCAATAGGGGGGGTCCTGTAGGCTTGTGTGTGTGCGTTAGTTTGTAGGGACTTTCAGCTTGTGTGAGTGGATGTCCATTTAAGTTCATTAGGCTTTGGGTTATGTTGGCTTAGTGTAAGTAATTGGGGGTTGTTAACCTAGAGATAAAAGCATTATCATAAAGGACTGCACTTCCCTATATACAAGAAGCTTTGCAATTTATACAGTTCCTTGGTGAGTAAATTATTCACTAAAGTTGTTTGTGTCTAATTTGGTTATTCGTCAAGAAGCTTATTGCATATGGGCGTGACCTATGGGCTGTTTGGTTGTACCTTTTACTTTTCTTGTTTTGTCTTTTTCCTTTTTATAGCTAAAGCTTCTTGCTGGTTAAACCTCAATATGGAAGCCCTGCAAAAAAGGCTGTTAGCCATCCAAAGCCACAGAATAACTTTAGGTAAGATGTTGCACATGAGGGTCAGAAAAAAAGGAGACAGTCCAGGGGCGTGTTTAGGGGGGATATCTGGTGCCTGAAGGACACTAATGATAATGTAGCACAAATGTGGATTTCTCGGTAAAACAGAACATTAGGCTGGGTACAAGCAAATTCCTCGTCCCAACCGTTTGTCGCCATCGAGCAGTGGGCTGGGTCAAAGCACTGTCTGTCTCAGCAAATGTCTCCTATGGACCTCACAACAACCGACATGTCAGATTGCCTTTTCATTCGATCCAGGTGAAGGGGTGACCGACATTGTTCACAGCTGCTACTGAAATCCACTCCGGTTTTTCGCCCCAACCGACCGATACACGGAAGGATCGGGTGGTTGGCCTGAAAAATCTGTTTGTGTGTACCCAGCCCTAATGACTATGTAAAAAGTGTATAACTGTATAGGCTAACTGTGATGATAATCATGGCAAGTAGATAATCTATATATAATATCATATGATCCATATATAATAGAATACATGGATGTATTTGGTCATGAACCTCCTTCTGGGCTTGTTCAGTGGTGACACACAGGAATTCCCTTTCCTTTGAAAACCCTGCACTTACCCCTGCAGTCTTTCATTGCCTTTATTGTTATATATTCTACAGTTGGTTAATTGGTGTACAGATTCTTAATTAATTGTGGAAAGTCCCAGCTGTACTATGACAGTGATGTTCATCCAGTAACTACAGATTAGCTGTTAAAGGATGTGCAGGTTTGACATGTCAAATCATTTGTCTTTCTCAGAGATGAGGAGAAGAGCATCCCCATGGCAGCGAAACCTGGTTTATCCTCTAGCCATGCTGCTCCTTCTGGCTCTCACAGTAAGTGTGAAGGTTCTGGCAGTGAGTGGTTTTGTTTTGGTAAAAGAAAAATTGGCTTTTGTAATTCTTTTTATTTTTCCAGGCAATCACAGTTTTGATTGTATGTGTCAACGTGTTGGAGCTTCTCATTGATGAAGCTGCCATGCCAAAAGGATTGCAGGTATTTTATCTGAACCAACCTATTACATTTAGTATAAATCATTTTAGCTGGACTTATTTTTTTTCCTACCCGGGGCATGAATAAAGCTACAAGTGTTTAACAGCAAACAAACTTTTAAGCATAGTGGGGTTTGTTATTGTCCCTAGTACAAGGGGGTTGTATAAAGGATATGTCCACCCACATAATCACATTTTAGATGCAGCTAGAACACCAATTGCTGTTTGGACCAACTACCACTCGTATATATTGGATTGTAGCACACAGAGGGGGGGGGGGGGGGGTTGACTTTTTGTGTGTGTATATATATATATACGTGTGTATATATATATATATGGGATAGTATACATCCACGCAGAGTGCAACTAGAGACCAAATTAATTCAATACATACAAAAAATAGAAGCCTAGTGCACATCTAATTAATTTGCTTATATTTTACTTTACCATTGTAATGCGACTTAAAAAAGCCTGCCCTTCTCTCTGGATAAATTAAAGCAATCAGTTCAACAACTTGGCCAAATTATCTCAAGCCCAGCAACCACTTCACGGTTTGCTTTATTCTGCTGGGTCCTGAAAGCTGGAGAGTTAGTCCCAAGAAAGCAAGAGAAGGAGCAGCAGGGACTTTCATCTCATAAAAGGCAGGTACTGATATAAAGACAAAGTTTGAGGAACATGTCTCCTAAGGTAAAAAGTTACTAAGGTTAAACGTTAGGACCCAGCAGAATAAAGCAAACCGTAAAGTGTTTGCTGGGCTTAAAATAATTTGGCCATGTTATTGAACTAATTGCTTTAATTTATCCAGAGAGAAGGGCAGGTTTTTTTAAGTCGCAATACAATGGTAAAGTAAAATATTAGCAAATTAATTGGATGTGCACTAGGATTCTATTTTTTGTATGTATTGACTTGTTGTTTATTGATTGACAACGTTTGCTAAAAAGAAAATGTCCTATTCATAGTTTTCATTTTTATTTTCCAAATGCTGGTACTGTTCTTTCAATCTAAACCCAGTGAGGAAGAGCAATGTCCTTTTATCTAAAGGAGAACCACAGTGCATTTGACTTTTTTTTTTTTAACCATTTAAATGGAAAGTACCTGAGCTAGGGAAGTATGATTAATAATTCCTACCTCCTAATATAATTTCTGTGAGGAGCACCGGCCCCTAGAAAACTATTTTGCCAGGCTTCCCCTGGTTTCAGCACTATCTTTAATACAGGAAGGCCCAGGACACTAACCTGGCTGATGAAAACTTGTTGTAGCTCCTTAATAAAACAATGTTAGGAGGTAGGAATAATCAGTTTTACCACCTGCCCCAGGCACTTTTCATTTTTGAAAAGTTAGTTGTCATTTCCGGCTCACGGTAAAATGTTTCTTAATTTTCTGTTGCACAGGATTCCCGACTTGGGAAGGTCTCTTTCTCTGTGTTTGGTTCATTTGGAGCAGCTGTGCAAGTCATACTTATATTGTATCCTTTACACAGGACCCTGCAGAGATGAACCCTTGCTTTTGTTTGTCATCTTGAAAATTCCCTTTATTCGCTTTATACCGTAAAGTAAAATAAGATTATTCCCCAATCCTGTTTTATTTAATCATGTTTTATTTAGAATGAATTCTCTTTTTGTGATTTTCCACTGAGTGCTTGCAGCTTTCAATCTCCCTGCCTTGCTTCAATAAAAAGTATAGCTACAAATTTTGTCTGGGGAGTGGTTTCCTTGCCCAACTCCCTACTGTAATCATATTTATAGCAATAGTATTCATTGAAGTCATGCTAGGAGAGTGAAGCTGCAAGCACTGCAGAACTTATAAAGCTAATTACTTTTTGATTTAAGCAAACAGTAAGTAAAAACACTTGCTCCTACCTCCTATAAAATAAAAGATTGGTGGTGGGGTTTAGTAGTCCTTATAAACTAAAGAGATTTAAATTTACTAAACCTTTTAGTCTCACTTGTTGTTGGAGCCTTGACTTGGCACAGCTACCTTATGGCTTCCTCTGTTGTGGGGTTTTACAGTTCTCCTGTCTTTATACGACTTCTGCCTAAAAAATCTGATACAACCATGACCAAAGTAAGTACTGTTATATATAGCATTGTTTATTTCCCTGTGGTTAATGAAAACTCCTTGTGCACCTTTGTATGATGGGTATAGTCTGGGGGCTTTGCCCATTGGCTGAATTAGTTTCGCTTTCTTAAGCTTTACTTTTTCCTGATAGATCATTGGCAACTGCGTGTCTCTCCTCATTCTCAGCTCTGCCCTCCCTGTGTTTTCCCGAACTTTGGGTAAGTAACATTACACTCCTGCAACGTATGTCTATATGTAGGTTTTTTCAGTCATCCAGGCCTTCGTATAGAAAGAAATAAGACGGAAATAATCTTCCCTTGTTTTAGTAATTGAAGACTTTTCTCCACCAAGTGGCTTTCTCAGTTCAACTGAGTGGTATCTACAATCCCCAGCATATAAAGAGGGAGACAGGTGTCTGCCATAATAATGCACTTGAGGACAACGAGGTGCATATTTTGGACAGAAAAGACAACTTGTTTGGAGATATGGTCAGCAAAAATGTGAAGGATCGCCCACCTTATAGAAGTGAACCATCAACATAACACACAATGTTTTGGGGGCTCCTCCCCTTCATCAGGTGATATAAAAAGGTTCCTACCATCGCTTTAAATACCCATAATTCTCAGAGGATACACCCACACGGATAAACAAATTCAGAAAATGCAATAATGATAAAGTGCAATATTCACGGTGCGATATTCTAAAAAATGTCAAATAATTGGTATAAATTAGGGCAAATAAAGTGAACATACATTTTGATAAAATACATCATAATAGTTAATTACATCATAAAAATAGTTAAATACTAAGATGCACTGTGCATATATCCATAATAGTGATAATATATAATCAGTCATTAGTCATTAAAACTAATAATAATTTCCTGTAAATATCATAAAATCTTGATACAATGTATAAAATGTCTAAACGCTGTATACCAAAAACATATCAAAACTATCTCAAATATAATATGAAATGTTAAGAACAATGTATAAAATGTCTAAACTCTGTATACCAAAAAGATTGTTTTGAAATGTGTGTTATGTTAATGGTTCAATAAAAGTTGGTTCACTTCTATAAGGTGTGTGATCCTTCACATTTTTGCTGACCATATTGGATACTATTAACCCTTTAGGGGTAAGGGTTGGAAGAATCTGCACCCCACACTCTTGGATATGCTGAGGACACTATTGGTTCGAACTTGTTTGGAGATACCATCCCTAAACAAAGGTGGTGGGCCTTCAATACCACCTTTCATCGACTTACAGTGCCTTTTTAAAGGGAAAGTTTAGTTGAAAATATTATTTTAAAGGAAAAGTGAACTATTCCTTTAATGCATTGATTGAAGACCAGAGGGATAAAGGATATAAGGCATAGCTCCTTCCCAGTATTCAATCAATGCATTAAAGGAATAGTTCACTTTTCCGGTGATTTATTCCTTTAAAAATTCTTAGTTTGAATTATGCATACCTAGCTATTCTACATATTCTCTTTTATTTTGAAAAATTAGTTGAATTTCTACCCATTGCTATTCCCTGGTGTAGAAATTAGTGATCTGACATTTCAGGTTCTGTAACGGTCCTTCTTCTACCCAGAATGCACAGTAACATGGAATGTTCGTAAAAGTAATTTCTGCTGATTGGATGGGTCAAACATGCTCAGATCTCTACTGTGCAATTGAAAAACACAATGCTCTTAAAGGACATATCCAGTCAATAAATAAGTTTAGCTAGAAATGTAGATCACCCCTCAACCTCACTATTAATATTTGTCAAAGATAACCCTGAAGTTCCTTACCTGACCCAGCCCCTCGCCTCTCCTCCTCTGCTCTGTGGCTGACAATTGCTCCACTTCCTAGTTGCGGCTGTCAGTAAGGGTGCGATGTAGTGTCAAACCCAATCGGGCAAAAACAGGAGCAGAGGGTTTCTGTGCTAACAGATGCTTTTCTTCCTGGTAGCGGCTGTCGGCACAGAAACCCTCTGCTCCTGTTTTTGATCGAAAAAGGAGAAGTGGCAGTGCCTAAGCGGTGGGGGGCTGGGGCAGGTAAGTCCCCTTCAGGGGAATATTTGGCACATTAATAATTTTGCAGGTGTGGTTTGGGGGGGTCCGCTACATTTCTAGCTAAACTTAAATTTAATTTTTGATTGGACATGCCCTTTAAAAGTATATGTATTAGCTATTACATCTTTACATCAACAGCTTAAGGACAATTCTCCCCTATCTTCATTTATTTAACTTGGACATTTAATGTGTGTGTATATATACACACTACCGTATATACTAGAGTATAAACTGAGGTTTTCAGGCTTTAAAAAATCCTGAAAATCTTATCTCGTTTTATACTCGAGTCAATATTTCTCCTACCTTGTCCGGCGCCCGCGCGATCCCGCATCCTCAGTGCGCTTCCGGATGACGTCACTACCCCGGCGCCAGTATGACATCATCCTGAAGCGCAGAGGATGAGGAGCGCGGCCGCCGGACAAGGTAGGAGAATACCACAGGGACACCAGGCACACAATACTTTCAAATAAGAGTAAAACCTTCTTTATTTTTGTCATACACAAATAAATAAAAATAAATACACAAGTAAAAAAAAATAATTTACCCCTATTTGCAAGTATTGGCTTCTGCAGATGTTTGAAAACTACAACTCCCAGCAATTAAAGCATGCTGGGAGTTGTAGTTTCCAGACATCTTAAGTGGCAAATACTAGTAGGGGCCAATCTCTTTTTTTCCCCCCTTTTTTAGGTAAAACTAGGTACCTCTGTTTATACTCGAGATGGTTTATACTCGAGTATATACGGTAATTAATCTGATGTTATTGTTTTTGAAATAGATAATCCACAGGGTGGCAGTATGTTGATTCTGAGCTCATAATTGTCTTAACCCACTTGTAGGTATAACTAGATTTGATCTTCTTGGGGACTTTGGACGCTTCAACTGGCTTGGGAACTTTTACCTCATCTTGCTGTATAATATGCTGTTTGCTGGGCTAACTACTCTTTGTCTGGTCAAGAAGTTTACATGGGCAGTGCAAGCTGAGCTGATCCGCGCGTTTGGTAAGACAGACCTATTATTCTGTAGTCCTGTCTACTACATATGTCACTATTTTATTTTCAAGTGAAAAAATTAGCTCAAATTGTGATGTGGTGCTGGTTTTTGCTGTAAAACTATTGGCTGCATTGCTCCTACAGTCATCGTTTGATATTTCATTCCTCTATGATGTTGCAGTTTGATTCTGTCAGTCCTCTATGATGTTTGTTCTTTGGTAGCTTTTCTAACAGTTGTCTGTATGTAGTCAAGGAAAGACATGATCAGTGCATATTCCATGGTCCCATATAGTGCAACTCTGCAGTTGCATGTACTAAAATCACATATTGAAAAGCTTTTCAACCACGCCAATGTAGCGCCGGTGTGAAAAGTCTTAATTAATTGCTTTGGGTCCATTCTTTGGGCTATCGCATATTTTGGTTGTTTGTACACACTCTTTATTATTATTATTTTTTACATTGTATATTGGTACTAAAGTCACCGGAACTATGAAGTGACTTTAGTACGATGAAGAATGAAGTGACTTTACTATGAACTGTGCAGTAACAAAAAGTGTTACACAAACCAGAATGTTTTAGATTTTTCAAAGTAGCAACATAATTCCAAGTCTTAAGCTGGGTACACGCAGTACGGTGTCGGGGCTTTATCGGTACTGTGTGTAACTAACTTTTCCGAGCGATCGTGTCGGCCTAATGCTCGTTCGGAAGAGGGGGAAAATTTCCCTCGATCGCGGTAGACATATTATTGAGGAGTCTGCCGTGGCCGAGGGAAACACACAGTCCCGATCTTTCTCCCTATGATGAGGATCCTGTCTGTCATCTTTCAAAAATCTGTAGTGTGTGTGCCCAGCTTGATTGTAAGTCTTGATTGGAAGGACTAAATTATTTAAAAGGCAATAGGAGGTGTAACAATACATCCCCTAAGATTTCCTTTACATTTTATGAGCAGACAGTATGGCAGTATTGCGTCATTCTACAAATGCATTAGGAATGTAACTGCACTGGAAACTACATCTGTAAAATTGTCTTGCTTTGTAGAATGCTTAATGAAAGGCTAACTGAATTGTGTAAAATCCTAAAGGCTTCTGCCCCCAGTGACTAATGGATCCTATATTAATTTCTATCTTCCTATTCTTTTTGATTTCTGTCAATAAATCCCTGCATAGTCCAGTTATTAGGGACATTAGTTGTGATGTGTTAATGCTCAAAATGCCAAGGAAATGACAATTAGACATTTAAATTGCATGTCTCCCCCCCCCACAAAACCCTAGTATCGCAATACTTACTGCCCACTAGACTTTCTTGATAGATGATATCTGCCAGTCCCTACTCTTCTATGCAGCCACTCTGTCAGGTGTCAGCTGTCAGTCACAGCTGTGATGGTGGTGTTACTACTAATGACAACACATGCGCCTCCTCCTTTGTGGCTGTACAAGCAGATGGCACAATCAGAAAACTGACCAGCAGACTTCATGGTGAATATATCTTTTCAGGAATGCTGGGGGAGTCTGGGAAGAATTGCAGTATGAGGGTTTTGTGATCCTGGAAAAAAAAATTGTCTGGTGTTGGATATGCTATTTATGGACTTCTAAACATACGAACTTGCGAAGAACATATATACTGTAATATAGCTCTGTTATTTTTTATGCAAACAATATATTTACCAATGAATCTATGTTTAAGCTGTCTCCACACAGGAGTATCATTCATGTCACTATTTGAATATATGTTGACACATACATTATATGTTATCTGCTGTATATGAAACAAATTAAAAAACAAAGGAAACCTACTTTACGGATTACAATTCTGTGTTCTATTTTATGTATGATTGATTTAACTTAATTAGATGTAGTACTCGTGCTGCAAGTTTTGCCCTAATGCAGAAGACATTGCTCCAGATAACTGATTCTAGTTTCCAATTTACATTTTGACCTGAGTTTTTATATTTTTTTTTTTTTTTATTTCTTTAAGGTCTGGATCGCTTACCGCTCTCTGTCAATAAAGTTCGCAGTCAAGGAAAAGTTTGATATATCATTGCAGCCATTGTCTGTATTTACAACAAGTACTGGAGGAAAAACGGACACCAAAGGTCCTGGCTGATCCATTGAAGGTTAAGGCGATATGCTCAGTGAATCGATTGGGCATGTCTGTAAAATTTGAGAAAAAATGTCTGTCCTATGCTTCATCGAATTGACAGTCTTTACCTGGGAGTTTCCTGTCGTATGAATCTGCCAAGTTCAGCAATTTGCTAGTATTTGTTTGTTGGATCAAAGGTTAAGTGGAGCTACAGATTATAAACAAACTCATCCCAATCATTTACACCATCTGAGCCAACTCTGGGGCAAGTGTAACTTCCCCCAACCCATTGCTTGAATAATATGCTGCTAAAAAGGAGTGGGGTAGAATATAGATTAGAGATTTCTTTCATTTAGGAAACATCAGTTCTTATGTTGAAATCCCCCTCCGGACAATGTTCACTTGTTTACATAGACTTCACTCCATGCTGTGGGACATCTTAATGGGTCCTGCACTGGAATCAATGCAAGGGCAAAGCAGCACTTTTCTACATCCCATGACAAGATGGCTGCTTTGCTCTGTACTGCGAGGAGTTTGGCACCTTAGCATTTGGAAGTGCTGTTATCTGTGGTTTTTGTTTGTTGTTTTTTCCTGTATGTTCCGTTGTTTTGGGTGTCCGAGTGAGTGTTCATAAGCTACAGCAATGCATACATAGTCTTAATGTTCAGATAAAATGGTGGTTTCTGCTGTTTTAGCTGTCCAGTGTTCGAAACGTACAGTATTTCATAGCATCACTTATTTTGTATTTACACTCTGCCTTAGCCAGATACTAGGTTATATAGAATATATAGCATTACAATGGAAATGCTTTAATATTTTACCAATAGAAGTGTTTTGTAATGAAATAGAATTCCTTATTTATATATTTTACTTCAGAAATGAATCGGATATTGCCTTACCCTAAACTATAAAGACAAATGTCCGGGCTGCGAAAAGTATTAACTTCCTTTATTGGAACTGTTTTGGCCTTTTCTCATTGGAAACATCCTGCATTTAGTAAAAGCCCAGGACGGTATTTTGCAGAACGTACTATAGGGATAGTGTGATCCGGGTTTAGCAGATTGACGCTTTCATTTGTTGCAGATAAGAGAGGAATAGAGACTGTAATTTCACAGCTGTTACTAAGGCTGAGTGTTATTTTTGAACACTCTAAAAGTTGTATTGTTGACGTCTCTGATCTAGAAACTTTTTGTTTCTTACCCAACAATGCAGCTTCTCTGCATTCTATTCTACATCTATAAATTGTATGGGGAGTATTTCCTTTAACACACCCATGCACGGCCCAGCTAACCATAATTGACCATTATATATAAATTTTGTTGCTCATGTGACAGCAGCTTTGTAGGCAACCAGTTGTGACTAATCTAAATATTACATTTTGCATGTTCTCCTTTCATCACTGAATGTTCTCGTAAAAATCTTCAGCTTTATGACTGCCAGCAGCAGGAAAAGATTTGAAGAGACTAAAGGTTCGTACACACGTGCGATTGTGGGTGCCGACTCGCGACGCACGATATGTACGAACTGCAGTTTCGATCAATAATTGGACCATGTATGGGCACTTAATTGTCTGAAACTATAGAGTTTCCCATGCACAGGCTGATTATCAGCCGAAACAGCCGCTCGTACACTTCGTGCTTCGCGAGTCGGCACCCACAATCACGTGTGTACGATCCTTTATTCACCCTTGCACAATCATTTGATGTAGAATAGGCCACTACAGACCATTCAATGTCTTTTTAAATTTAATACCCATTGTTACTGCACTGATCAGGTTTATAAAGTCGTAGAAGAAAATGAATTGAAATTGGCCATATTTATGCTGCATTATAAAAAACACTATTTTTTAATTAAGTTAAAACATTGTTAATTATTTTTTATAGAAGAGTTCTTATAATTACACCAAAATTGCATTAAAAAGGTTTGTGTTGACCTTGTGTATATAACTGGCTTTGTCTGACCAGATCTGGACTATCTCCGGTTTATGTACTTGCTTTTAGGGGAGGTATATCCAACCTACCGCCCTTCAGATGTTTTTAAACTACAACTCCCAGCATTACCTGTCTGCAGTATGCCTGTCGGGAATGCTGGGAGTTGTTTAAAAACATCTAGAGGGCTGCAAGTTGGACATTGCTGTTTTAGGGAGATATGAGTCATGAAGCGGTCACTTTTTTATTTAAATTTTAATTGTTCAGTGTTCATAGTGTTACTTTTTGTTAAGAAATTAAGGAAAAAATTGGAATGTTTAATTCTGGAAAATGGAAAATAAAGAGGAAGGTTCATACTGAACTCGTATTAAGATGGTCTATGTAATCAATTATGTGTAAACAGTCTTCCTGCCTTGTTGTGTATTGTTTGTGCTGCAGCGATTCTGCACTAAGACACAGTTTGTTCTGTCATTTATATTGTTATAGTAAACAAAGTGACTGTTCTAGATAAAGTGTGAACTATGAAAGCCAATCTGTAAGCAATAGGGAAGTTGGATAAGGGAAACCTGCATACCTCTAAAGGTGCTCATACACATGGACTTACGATCGCATGTCTCCCATGGTATCTGGCAGTTCCCTTTGGTATCTGTCAGTACACATGCAGTGGTACTGATTACACAGTCTGACAGTCACAGTGACAGTCTTACACAGTCACACCATATGTGGTGTGGGGGTGGGTTGGCCATGTTCCCGCACATGCGGCCAATGGTACCAACTTCCTTAACTATAGTAGAGGGAGCCAATACCAACCATCGCCAGTAGTTCTTCATCATCTTTTTCGGTCCCCACACACTGCATATACTTGACAAATCCTGTCTGAATGATCTGGTATCTGTAATGTGTATGGGCACCTTAGCTCTTTGTTTGCAACTCAACTCAAGGAAGCCAAAGGCCATGAGAGGAGATGGCAGGTTATTGTTGATCAACATCCTAGAATATTACAAGCTGCCTATAATTTGATAGAAATTGTGTTCTGGGCAAACGCTGCAGAAAAATCTTCTCACTGTGATAAATGTGTGACAGGCTTTAAAAAACATGAACTGTATGTATGTATGTATGGAGAAAAAAGAGCCAAAATATTGTTTTTCAATCATTAAAAGCTTCCAATGTTTTTAAGTTTTTGTTTGTTTGTTTTGGTCAGAAAACTGTTGTGTATTTTTGACAAAATATGATAATTTCCATCCCACAGCCACTTAAACCTGACAGTAGATTCTTAATAAGGTGACAGTCTAGAGATGTATTTTGCCTAATGGCCAGTCGCAGTCCCAAAGGCCCTGTATAGAGTACAAAGTCCTGTACATGGAACGTTGCCATTGGGTGACTGTCAGTCAGGGCCACCTCTCTAATGAGTCATGGTGAAGCACTTTACAGAGCAGCACCCTGTAAGGAGGCAGCCGTTTTGATACCAGAAAAAATAAATAAATCTGGTAATTTTTGGCCCCAGGCACATGATGCCAGTCATGTGTATAAACCCCCTCTCACTTCTGAACAAGCCACACCCCACTTCTGGACAAAGCATTACCCACTTTCAATTATAAAACCACACCCCTTCTGGTGGCACGGCGAAGGGGGGCAGCTTTTGCAATTTTTTTTTGTAGTATTGTTCAATAGCACAAAGCCACACAAAAGCAGCATGAAAAGCATTGTTTTTTATATAAATATATATTTTTGAGTGGGAGGAGTGCCACCTTTATTCCACCAGTATTTTCTGTGTCCCTGTAAGTCTAGAGAGATAACATAGAAGTCTCTTCTTCTGTGGGGCTGAAGTAAGTTTTAATGTACATCCTGTAAAGAGTCCACTCTGCACCTAAATCAAAACCAATGGCCCCTGTGTCCTCTCTGAGAATCATTGGGCCACTAAAGCATTTATTGTATGGCCCATTTACAAGATTTAATTAATCATATGCCCCACAACTGTCTCATCTCTAGTGTGGATAACCCTAATTTAATTACTATCTTTAGTAAGCTACATAATTTGCCTTTATTAAAGGGACACTAAACTCCCATAATTTGGAAAACCAACTATTTGCCATTCGTTTCTATTATTCACAGGGAGGTGAGAACGCTTATTCTCACCTCCCTGTGAATAATAGTACGCTCGGGGGACCACACACAGGAGTGTGCTCCCGCATGTAAGGGTTTCAGAGTTTGTTTGCTCAAAATGGAACCTATCCCTGTAGAAAAAATCAATGCAAAACCTGCCCACACATCTGCAATTCAGACGAAATACAGATTCTAGGCACATTAGAGGAATACAGCATCCATGGCCAATACAACTGCTCTTCATCCAACGTGGTGTACGTAATACAGTGCACTAGATGCCGAACAGGAGGGCTGTATATAGGAGAGACTGGCCAAAGCCTGAGAGAGGAATACACACCACCGCTTTACTATACCAAAAAACTGGACACACCAGTAGGGAACCATTTTAACAGCCCTCACCTCTCCATAAACTATCTAAGAATCTTGGTCCTTAAGGGGCACTTTAAAACAGAATGAAAGGAAGGTATGGGAGTACAAATTAATGAAAACTTTTAACTCTCTGGAGAAGGGACTGAACCTGAGCCTTGGATTTATGGCAAACTATATAGATTAAGAACTGCCAGCATCAAGGTAGAAATACAAACATCTGTAGATGTAACCTGACACTATTTATATCAGCCACTTTGATCCACAGTATCTTGTACCTTATCTGTTGTCCCTTGCAGACCCCTTTATATGACTTTAACACCTTCCAACCTGATATATCTTTTTTTCTGGTTATTTGAACTATGAGCCTAATGTTGTATAAATATCAGAGAGCACCACAGCTTCATTGTAATCCGCTTGAAAAAGAAACTAGAACATTCTGAAAGCTTGCTATGATTATCTTAGTTAGCCAATAAAGGTATCGCCTTTATACCACTTTTGTTAATTTTTTACCCTGTGCCTTTTTAATAAATTAGACCACAGTTCCCCTTAAAGATCAGCTTTTAATTTTGATGTAAGTAATAGTGTTTTACAGTAGAACAAAAGCTAACCTTTTAGTTTTATAGAACTTGACCTGTTGCCTTCAACTGTGTAACTTTAAATGTTCTAGAAGTTTTTAGGGCATGTCCCTTTTTAAAGGATTTCTGTAGTGTAGGGCTCCCACCCCCAACTGCTATAGTACTTTGTCACAAAACTTAGCCGATCACTACTTACATTGCCTGTTTCCACCCGCGATGTGTCACGGCCCTCTGCTTGCATGAAACTGCAAGCAGGGGGCCAGACCGGCAGTCGCGTCCGTGATTGGCTGAGAGGCAGCCAATCATGGGCGTGGCTTCCGACTACAGAACACCAGGGGAAACAGGTAAAGTAAGTAGTGATCGGCTAAGTTAAGTACTATAGGGTTTGGGGGGGGGGGGCTACACTACAGAAAAGGGATTTGGAGCGAGGGAGAGGAAAACGAGAGGGAGGGAGCTTCTCTGCGCATGACCAGGAGGCAGAGACGATTTGGGACACAGGCAGGCTCCTACTGTTTGTTTTTTTGGGAATTTAAACAGCCATTGCAGGGCAGCCATTTGGAGCAGGAATGTTAGGTAAGGATTTTTCAACACTACACAGTGGGGCCAGTAGTGGGTTAAAGTATAGTTTTGGGGGTGGACGTTTCATCAAAATTCTGTTATTAATTTTGCCCTTTTTCTTATTAAAATGTCCACCCTCCTCAATTGTGCAGGAGACTAAAGGCTTGTACACACGCGATGTACGTCCCCAATGCCGATGGCTACACGCGACGAATGGGCGAGAATCATCCGTGTGTATGTGTTCGGTCGGGGGTCGTTCGTTGATCCGCCCAGTGGATCGACGAATGACCCCCGACCGATCGCATACACACGGACGATTCTTGAGCGTGTGTACGAGCCATAACTTTAAGGTGAATTTCCTGTTAAAATGCAGGTTTCCTCTAACAATATGTATTCACTGGTATTTCAACAGGGATAAGGTTTAATTTAAAGTGATTACCATGGTTTAAATTATTTAAAGTTATTTTGCAATATTCTGGTATTATTATCTTGGGCAATGTATGATTGTAATCAATTCATCCCATGAATTTACTTTTGGCCTTTGTGTATAAGCCATGTATTGTTTCTCTCTGTAACATTTCCACCTATAACTTGGCTGCTTACACCCACATTGTGTCATGGGAAAAGCGCCTGACCTTGCTCTCAGACATTGCCACACTCTCCCTCCTTCTAATCGGAAGTATCCCGACTGGGCTTCAGTTCTATGGCTCCTTCTCACAGGCCGCATCCCCCTCACTGACTGGCACTGTGGTTCTGTTAACTTTTCCTGTTCCCTTTCAGATGTCCTGGGTGGATAATCCAGCTCTTGAAAAGGGAAAGTGTATGTAAATGCAAGTCCTGGTCATTAAGGTAAAATTAATGCTATGCTAGTTGTTCCATTTCTGTCTGGAACAAAGAAATCCTTACTTTCCCATAATCCTTAGTAGGTGTTTTTATTTGAGCATCATTAAATAACTCCTCTGATTTATTAGTGACCTGGACTGAAGAGAAGGCGATAAATACATTACCAGGGGAAATATAGATCTAAGTGAACAAATATTACTTCCTTTTTTTTTTGTGGCAACAAAATTATCATTAAAAATAAATGGCCAATTTACATAAAATGTAAACTGATTCATTTATGAAATGGAGGAATGTGTGTTAAAAGGGAACAATAACCTTTAGGTTTGAAGACTAGAAATGCTGCACTTAACATATTACATGGAATTTACTGACCTATAGATATATCTGTAGTTTAATAATAACAATATAATCATCTGAAGTTTTTGAAGTTAAACAGTTGGGGGGTCTCCATTTTTTAGCTATAGACTTAAGCAGGGTTATTCAATAAACGTTCTTATTGTTTAAAATGGTGCTAATTTTGCCCCAACCAATGATATGTTCTTTAACATTTGAAAGCTAACATCTGATTAGCACCATTTTAAACGATAAGAACTTTTATTGAATAACCCTGAAGGTTCGTACACACATGCGATCGCGGTCTCCTATGGGTGGAAACAAATCCGCTGCCTTGATTGCTGGGAGCATCCGAGTTTTCAGCTCCTGCTATAAAGTTTGTCAGTCAATCATCCCCGCACCATCTCAGCAGGTGAAGAACTCCAATGGACTCTTTAAAGGAGAACTAAACCCAAATTTTTACACTCCAGAATCTAAACATATTCACTCTAAAGCCTCAAATAAACTGTAAAATACAGTAAATAGCATTAAAGTAAATGTTACCACTTGGAACTGGATAAAATAACTATGTACAGTGACTGGCCACACCCCTGATCTCAGTCACATGCTCCCTTGCTTATTCTGTCCTGTAAAAGGATTGGCCAGAGGCTACTTGTGGGTGTGACCAATTGCAGTATCTTAGGACTGAGCATGTGTAAAGAACATAATGGTCAGCTACCACACTGTGCAATATTAGAACCCTGGGGAAAAAAAGACACAAACCTCAGGTTAGAAACTTAAATTTCTCCACAACCATATTAAAATGAGAGGTGAGAAGCGGATTACTGCTTTTATAACAAGGAGATCTGCCTTCTAATTCAATATTGTTCTGAGGCTTTAGTTGCCCTTTAAGTAAAATCCCAAAATTTCTTTAAAGTAATCAATACACCAATAGCCAAAAACTAACAATCAAAGAATTCACAGTCTTGCGCATTTCAGGCAGTGTGCCCTTAAGGTTCGTACACAGATGCGATCTTGGGTGCCAAGCCTCGGTGCATGATGTGTACAAACGGCCCTTTTGGCCAATAATCGTGCCGTGTATGGGCACTTTCTCAGCCGAAACGGCCACCCAGACTGTCGGGGCAACATTGAACGGTCATTTCGGCCAATAAAGTGCCCATACACGGCACAATTATTGGGCGAAACGGCGGTAAGTACACATCGTGTGTCGCGGGTAGGCACATGAACTTTAATTCATAGACATAAAATTCTGACTTTCCTCCACCCTACTAAATGCAGTCATTAATTAACTAAAACCTGTTACCTTTAACTCTGTTTACCCTAGGGTTCTCATTCTTTTCTTTACTTAAAGTGACAGTATACTTTCTTTAAAGAGATAAAAAATGAAGAAAGGGATATTTTAAATTCTGAAAAATAGAAAGATATGAGTTTATATGCATGTGTGGTGGGTTTTTTAGTTCTTAGGCTATATGGGCTTCACTAAATAGCGATATCCCATCTCAGATTTAGATCTTTTGAGGACCGCGTTTGATGAATACCCAAAAAGCCCCTCTTACATTTTGTTTAACTCTTTATATCCCCTGAACCTGCCATTTGTTATCATCTCCCCCATTACATTCCATAAAATGTCTGTCAACCGGTGATCTCAGGTCCATACGTCCTACTTGCTTTGCTGTTCAGATGTTCCCTGATTCGTTCTTTTAGAGGATGAATAGTTCTCCCCACATATTGTTTCTGACAACCTGTATTACAATTAATGTAATCCTACATCTCATTCTTTCTGAGTTATATTAGAAGCAAATCTTTTTCCCACCTTCATCACATCACAGGTTTACAGATCTGGGATCCACATTTGTAGTTAACCTTAGTATCCAGCCAATTTCTCTTTTTATTCCACTTACTATCTTCCCAACACAAACTTTGTGCCAGCATATTTTCCAGTCTTAAGCTAGGTACACACCTAGCGATTTTTCCTCCTGACCGACCGTTCGATACTTTCGAACGGTCGGCCAGGAGGAAGGACTGTCGGTCGTGGCAAAAGCAGCCGCGTCCGATAGTCACTGCGACCAATCGTGTGGTCCATAGAGGACTGCACGATCGGACGAGGTTTTCCACCCTGTCTGATCGTCCTTTCGTCCGATTTGGACGAACGGTCGATCGGACATGGGCACATTCGGATGCGATAATTTCGGTCCGATCGACCGATACACTGAACTATCGGTCGATTGGACCGAAATATCTCATCGGCTGTACCCAGCTTTACCTCTCCTTGCAACCACCCTTATACCTTCAATTAATACCTCCTTGGTGGTCCAATCACCTTTTAGGTTAAACAATATCTGTTTGATCTTATTAAATTCCTGACTGTATTCAGTCACAAAACAGAGATGGTTTCCTTTCCTATTATTCATATCCCTTTATCTCTTATTCCTATGCCTATCTGTTTCGACAAAGTTTTGCTCTCTTTTTATTCTTTACTGTTCTATACGCTCTTTCAACTAGATCATCATTACAGTCCCTTTGTGTAAACCTTTCCCTTAGTGTTTTTGCTTCTGGTTCATAGGTTTGAGGAACGGTTCCTTCTTAACCTAATGAACTGCCCTGTTGGTATACCCCTTATAGCGTGCCTAAATTTTTATATGAGCATTTTCTTTCACAGATGGTAGAAGTTCCTACTAGACAGGATACATTGTTGGATCTGGTGATATCTAATAACCCTGAACTCATTTTGGAGATGAAGGTAATGGGAAGCTTAGGGAATAGTGATCATAATAAAGTGTCATTTAATATAGGTTGCAAAAAAAAAGTGCACTTTAGTAAAGCTAATTTTATGCCATTAAAGGAATCACTCCTGCTCATAGACTGGGGGTGGGGGTGGGGGGTTGTTCCTAGGTAAGAATACTGAACAGAAGTGCTTTTAAAGGGGTATTAAACTTACATTTCTAAATGTATACCTTTAGAGAACAAGTGTAAAAAAATTAGGTCCACTCCTGTCTGGCTTAATGGATGTTCAGGTAAAAAGGGAAATGGGGGAAAAGAAAATGGCTTACAGGGAGAATAAAAGTTGTAATAAGTAGTGCAAGAAAACAATTAAACTAGCTAAAATAGAAAATGAAATACGGATAGCAGAACAAAGCTAGTTTAACCCCAAAATGTATAATGTATACCAATAGTAAAAAGATGGACTGAGAATGTGGGACCATTAAATAATGGGGATGAGATGGTTATAGAGGATGCCAAAAAGGCTAATATGCTAAACCCATTTTTCCCATTTTTTCCCTCTAGAGAATTCCTTACTGTAATAATATGAAGGGTATAAATGAGGAATATTCACTCTGGCTGACAGGATATGGTATGGAAACAATCAGACAAAATTAATATTGACAAACTCGTTCGCTGATTCGCCAGGCAGATCAACGAACGACCCCCAACCAAGCGCATACACACGGAGGATTCTCGGCCAATACGGCCGTTTGTCGGGTGTACCGCTCTGCCGTCGTGGGGGGTCGTGCTTCACTCGAATATCAAGCGTGTGTACAAGGCTTTAGTCCAGTTCTATCTAGACCACTGTTTCTTATCTTTTCAGATTCATTTTGTCTGGCGATGTGCCGCTGGATTGAAAAAAAAAACAATGTAATACCAATATTAAAAAAAGGTAGTTATTTCCAACCTGGTAACTCCAGATCTGTAAGCCTGGTAAAACAAGACCTGTCACGTGCGCACTCTGCAGCCGAGAACCGTATTGTTCCACAAAGGGACTTGCCAAGACTCCGGAGGGCAGAGTTAAAAAAGAGTATACGTGAGGAGGAAGCCAGCAACTTTCCTGCAGTATAGGTAGGATGCTAGAACAGAAAAAAAACACTTAACATTTAAAGCCACAGCTATCCAATAACATTAAGTTATATTTACAGTGTACATACCCAATAATTACTGCTTGTAAAAGGGTGAAGGGAAGTCAGAATTTTATGTCTATGAGTAAAGGCACACTCAGGGCCATCTCTAGACTTTTTGGCACCTGAAACAAAATTCGAAATGCTTCCCCCCCCCTCCTCGCTGCACCGTGCGGCCAGAAAAGGGTGTGGTTTTATAATTGAAAGTGGCTGTGCTTTTTCTGGAAGTGGGTTGTGGCTTGTCCAGAAGTGGGAGTGGCTTTATACACATTGATTTAACTAGTGTCATCATAATTGTCTTTTCACATCAATCCTCCATTTATTTACAATACTTTAAAGGACTCTTTAGAATAGTATTCCCGCCCCAGATCCACCATACTTCCTGTTGAATAAAAGGTTTTAGCCAAAGATTTGTAAGCCTGCCACCAACTGAAGGTAGACACTTTCAGACAGCAGGGCCCTAACTAACCTAACTAATCTAACCTAGCTTTACCAAACAAACTCTATCTGCTGGTAGCCAAGGGAATTTCATTAAATAGTGATAGCCATGGAAATTTCATTACATACTGGTAGCCATGGGAATTTCATTACTTAGTGGTAGACGTGTTTTTAATTTCATACTGGTAGCCATGGAAATTGCATTACATACTAGTAGCCATTTCATTACATACTGGTAGCCATTGGTATTTAGGTAATAGCCTAATAGGGCTATACAGCTATCACCTACCCGTGTGCAGTGAAGCATGCGGCTGGAGGCCAGTATTCTATGCACATAGAAGACAGAGTCTGTTGGGGCCTGTCAGACTACACAGCAGAGGAGTGAGTGATCAGGTAAGTACCTTATCTTCTCTCCTGGCTCCTGCAGGTTTTATTGAAGAACAGGAGGTAAGACACATCTCCTTTATCCTCCCGTTCAGGGGCGTAGGAAATCACTATAGCAGCTATAGCAGTTGCTATGGGGCCCAGAGCCAAAGGGGGCCTGTCCAGGTCCTCTGCAGACATGTCCACCCTCCTAAGAAAAATTTTACCTCACAAAGATCAGCCCCACAAACCCCATTTTTGTTTTACTTAAACCTTTCAAAGAAGCCCCTAGGTTTTTTATGCCCGCGTTCAGGGGCATAGGAATCATTATAGCAGCTATGATGGTTGCTATGGGGTCCCGAGCCAAAAGCGGGCATCCCACCCCTCCTGGGAGTCTACCGGATTTTGGGGTGGTCTCCGGCACACCCGCCAGACCCCCCAAACTCCTGCAGCCCAAACTTAACTGGCAGCTCCGCCTCCAGGACGCCTTCTTTTCTTCGGCACGCCTCTTCTGTGACGTAATTTACGTCATGCTCCCCCTAACCACGCCTCTTCTGTGATGTAAATTACATCATATGTAGTGGCCTGCCCATAACCCTGCCCCCTTTTTGACGTCATTGACATCTGCCCGGATTCGGGCAGGGTGGGATGAATGCAAAGGGGCCCCGTCCAGGTCCTCTGCAGACATGTCCTACGCCCCATTCAGGGGCGTAGGAATCACTATAGCAGTTGCTATGGGCCAAGAGCCAAAGGGGACCCCGTCCAGGTCCACAACGTTTTGGACGCTTGGCCTTTATCAATTGTTGAACACTTGATAAAGGCCATGCGGCCGAAACGTTGTGTGTTGGTGTATCTGCAATAAAATGGGATTACCCCTAACAATAATATAACTGCTCCAAACTGATTTTTATGTAAGGGGGCGCCCATCTAAAATCTTGCTATGGGGCCCTGTGATATCTAGCTATGCCACTGCTCCCTTTCTTCAATAAAACTATATAACAAAAAGGGTTTTTTTTATCAGTGGAAATACCCTTTAATGTTAATTAAAAAATCAACCTTAAATGCATACCCTCAAACATAAAAACCATAATTATAAAACCTTAAGGGAAGACATACCATGCTTTTGTGCAAATTCATGGCAGATTTTATTGGAATGTGCTTGTGAATTTTTCGACTATTCACATATACACTTAAATGATGTAATATTAAATAAAATGTATGGTGTACATAAGGCTGCATTTACACAAGCAGATTTTCTTCAGGCCGATCTACCAGTTGTGGCAAGCTGATTCACTGAAAGCTCGGGAGGAAGAATCTTCCGGTGTGTAACAGCTCTAAAACTGCATGGATTAAAAACATGCAGATACAATGTCTGGGGGAAACATTACATATATTACACTATGTGAGAACGTGTGAAGTGCTAAATCCTATTAAAGGATAAATTCAGGCTTGAATGTGGTTAGCGAAGATTAATACACTGCTATGTATTGTTAAATATGCCTTAAGGTGCCCATACATTGAACTCCCCTCCCAACCGATCCCACGGCATTCAATAGATTCTTCAGGAACCACTTTTCCCATTCCTTTTCGCGACCTGCATTCGATCATTTGTTCATTTACATGTAATTTACCTCACAAATGCACAAACGTCCCTTTTTACAGCAGTTCCAATCTTTATTCCCAAAGTACTGTGTGTACATGTAAAAGTGTACTGTTCTCACGAGGCATAAGGCATCTCTTGGCCATTGTAGTAAACCTGTAGTAAACCATTCTACACAGCCCAGTGAATACATAGTGTGCCACCCTGCACATTAGTTATGTTATCTCGGCAATAAATGCAACATAACTGGCTGGGTTACCTTGCATCCACTTGGCCATGTACTTGATTGCATCTGTAAGCAAAACTAACATTTCAGTTCATAGTTCATAGGAAGGTTTTATCCTGTTCCCTATTGGGAATATTGAGAAGACACATTTGCTAACTTTGATTTTGTTAATGAGAAAGATGATTTGCCCCCAAATTGTTTGGTAATTACGATGACATTTTGCGATCCGCTTGCGATCCGAGAAAGGCATGCCAGGCAAAAAACAATATGGGTGGCCACACTGTGTGCTGCAATTCGTTTTCGGAGAGCATGTGATCACCATTTTCTTGCAATTGGATTTTCTTGCATTGCACATGTCAAGCACGCCAATGTGCACATATGCTCTCCACGCGCATTGCCCACCGTCATAGTGTGACCCAATAAGCTACGTCATTTAAATGACATTAGTGCAGATTTATCCCTGGAAGGAGCAGATTGGAGAGAACCCAGAGGATATTTGTTCTTGTTGTTTTGGCAAATTTCTTTTCTATAATGGAGGTGGTGATGGCAACAAAATGTTACTGTACAAAAGTTGTGATCCAGCTAGATAAAAGTAACAAAAAGTCACATCACGCAATAGTCAATTCTGCTGATCATACCTGCCCAGTTGGAGAGGGATGAGGTGGCCAAATAATATATGCCATATAGTTGCCCTCAATGAAACTAGCCCTGTAACCCAGAAATAATAACTATAAGTCAATTTTTTAATCTGATCTGTTGTTAGTACAGAAACACCACACACAGCTTTGATAATCTGCCCTCCAGATTAGCATAGTTTTTATGAAGTAATTGAAAAAACCACTCTTTTTATTTACCAGCAGGTCATGTCAACCACCAGATCTTCTTTCCCAAATAACCTGCAAACTGTTGTACCTATTTAAGGACTTCACCAATTTGCTCCTTGTAAGAATCACAACTTGGATTTGGCTTTCAGCTTCCTTGTTGTCCTGTTTCCTGACCCTGGCCTTTTCCTGTCTTGTTTTGCTTCTTGGCTCTGTTATTCCCAATTTTTTAACAGCCCTTTCTACCTGTATTCCCTGGTTGTTACCATTTCTTTGTTTCTGCTGCAGGACTGGATTTACCACTAGGCACATTAGGAACGTGCCAGGGCGCCTGAGGTTGGAGGGATGGCTGTCAATCTCCTCCCACCAATCCAACCCTTTATAGTCTATTTTCTTCCCCAAAAAGGAAGAAATGGGTGTGGTTTAGGGGTGTGGTGTGTTTAGGGGTGGGGCTAAGGGCACCAGGCTCTTTGGGCCTACAGGCTCCTGAGGAGTAAATCCGCTGAGTTGCTGCTATAAGCAATAACAGACATTACACCCTTCCAAATGTGGCTTCCGGGCAGGGTGGGGAGGAGATGTGAAGGGGGTGTGGCAGGCCAGCGTGACATGAAAACGTCATCAGGGGGTGGGGCAGAGGCGGTGTTAAGGTGTGGAGGTGCGTGTCGTGTGTAATACGTCATAAAAGAGGCAGAGTTAGGGCATGGTAAGCGCAGGTCGCAGGAGTTTGGGGTGGTCTCGCAAAAGTGCGGACGACCACCTCAAAATCTGGGAAACTCCCGCAACTATCGGGAAGGGTGGGATACCTGTCGGCTACTAGTGTAACAGCTACAAAGGAAATTTGTAAAATAAAAAGAAACCAAACGCATGTTTCTTAAAGGGCATGTCCACCCCCAAAACTACAATCCCTCCCAGTAATGGCCCCATCATGTAGTGTAATAAAATCCTTACCTCACATCCCAGCTCCATCTGGTTCTCCTGTAGTCCCCCCCCCAAAGTCCCAAAAACTGCCCACCAGGAGGATAGCAGAGTCCATATAGTACTCTGCCTCCTATCTGGCCTCCAGGAAAAGTTTGGCATGCATACTGCAGCCCTTCTCCCCCTCCCTCTCCCTCCCGATTAGGATTCCCTCCCCCTACCATAAAACCCTTTAGGTATATCATTCCCCCTGTCCCCCCAGCCCCAACCGCTATATTTGTTATTTTAGAAAGTGCCCCAAACTTTACTTACCTTCCCTCTTTCATCCGCCGCACTGAACGCCCAGCTGCCGCTCAGCCAATCACAGACGCGACTGCTGGTCCCGCCCCTCTGCTGGCAGTGCGATGGAGGAAAGAGGGAAGGTAAGTAAAGTTTGGGGTACTTTCTAAAATAACAAATATAGCGGCTGGGGGGACAGGGGGAATGATATATCAAACTTTTTTTTTAAGGGTGGACATACCCTTTAATTCTGAGGTAAAATAGGAAATGGAATTCATTGGGCTAAGATGGTTACATAGGATGCTAAAAAAGCAAATGTATTCATCAAGTTTTTTTACTCTACAGATTAAAATAACGTTTTAAATGTGTTTATTCAGATTAATCCTACTAATACAACAAGCCTCATTTATGGTGATCCAAATGGGAATCCAATATTGGTTTACCCATCAGTGATTTGCACACAAAGAAATACCTCAAGCACCATATTGAATTGCTTGGGTGTTATTGCGAGTCCTATGCAGCTGATGCAGTTCTCTTCTAAATGGTTTATTGTGGCTTTAAGGAGCTATACTATGGTTGCGTCTCTTCCTAAAAGAGACTGTACATGTATCTATTTGTGGGATTTAGTTATATCAAAGTTTCACAAGTCATCCAACTGGCTTTCTCAATTCAAAATGACTTGAAGAAGATATGCCATGACTTGGATGAATGAGAACCTTCACAAGCACACTGTATAATTTCTCTATCATTGGCCACAAGGGGGACTACTCAGAAAAAGTTTACCCACATGCTTTCTGTGCGAAAGTAGGCTAAGAAAAGTAATATTGTGGAACTGTCTCCCAGTAAATGTGGTCATTTCATTGAGTGTCAGGTTCATTGCATAGTTTTACAAGAAGGCATGTCCACCCCTTTTTTAAACTTTGTATATATTGTAGGGCTTTCTCCCCCAGCCCCAACCGCATTATTATTATATCCAGAAACCCCCCGATCATTACTTACCTGTTTCCTCCGCCTTACTGCCCCAGCCTTCTGCTTGCATGAAACTGCAAACAGGGAGCCAGACCAGCAGCCGCTTCCATGATTGGCTGAGAGGCAGCCAATCACGGGCGCAGCTGACGGCAGTTCAGAACGCCCGGGGGAAAGAGGGAAGGTAAGTAAAGATTGGGGGAGTTTCTGGACATAAGAATAACGCGTTTGGGGCTGGGGGAGGAAGCCCTACAATACCCCAAAGGGTTTTACACTAGGAGGGAGGGGGGGAGGGCTGCTCTGAGCTGAACTAAACCGGAAGTTTGGGTCCGGTTTTAAACAGCTGATCGCATGTATGTTTTTTTCATACGTGCCATCAGCTCTTTAAAAAGACTCGATACTGCAGGGATCTTGGAAGTCTGCAGAGGAAGGAGTCAGGGGCCCGGCCCCAAACTCACACGGGGGGGTCCCTTCAGGTACGCCCCTGTCCTGGTGGCCAGTTTTTTTTTTTACTTTGGGGGGGACATTACAGGAGAACCATTTAGAGCAGGGATGTAAGGTAAGGATTTTTATACACTACAGAGTGGGGCCAGTAGTGGGTTAAATTATAGTTTTGGGGGTGGAAAGAATATTTAAAGTTACTGGTAATGCAGAAAGTACTTGTTTAGTACTTGTTGATCCAGGGATCTTTTCCAATTTTTTTTACTGGGGCTTGTTTGCCTTCTCCTGCGTCAACCAAGATGGGCATCATGGGTAGGGTAAAAAGGTTGATGTGTTTAATCAACCTCCACTACTATGTTTGATATGAAACTGGTTGAATCCCAGTGTAGTACGATGATAGATAATATATGTAAATGTTGACATGTTGCTCAATGAATGGATATATCAAAATGAACAAATGACACAACAAAAGGCCCAAGTCTCTTTAAATTCAAGGGGTAGATTAGAACCACAAGAGCATGTAGGCACAAAATGCATGGTGCCCTTAGCACTACCCCCAAACACAGATCACACACCCCAAGCCACACCCAGTTTCTCTATTTTTTAACATACTAATCACTGTGGCCAATTTTTATGTAAAAGTCACTGAGGGCAAACTTGTATGTACCATTCTTTGTGGGCAAACGTGTAATGCACCAGTCAATATGGGTAAATTTGTATGTACCAGTCATTGCTTGAATACTAGTATGTACCAGTCACTATGGGCAAACTTATATGTACGAATCACTTTGGGCAAACTTGTATGCACTAGTCAACGTGGGCAAACTTTATGTACCAGTCACTGTGAGCAAACTTTATGTACCAGTCACTGTGGGCAAACTTGTATGTACCAGTCATTGCTGGAAAACTAGTACCGGTATGTACCAGTCACTGTGGGCAAACCTGTATGTACCAGTCACTGTGGGTAAACTTGTATGTACCAGTCACTGTGGGAAAACTTACATGTGCCAGTTGCCAGTCTGGGATGGGCATAAGGGGAATACTGTGTGGGCTAGTCAGAAGGGCATCTTATATTTACAAGTCTGTGGGGTCTAGGAATGAAAGCACCTTATATGCCCTCTGTGTGGGCATATCCTATATTTACAAGGCTCTGTGGGCTAGGCATCTTATATTTACAAGTCTGTGTAGGCACTTATTTATCAGTCAGTGTTGGAGGCACTTCTATTTACCAGGCTGCATTTACGACACTTATATTTACCAGTTCACCAGCTAGTGTCAAGTCAGCCCTCCAGTCCACCAGCCAGTGTCAAGTCAGCCCTCCAGTTCCCCAGCCAGTGTTAGTTAGCCCACCACACCTACCTTAACAATCCGTTAACCCACTTCCAAAAGCCACATCCTCTTTCCAGGAAAAGGTCTAGATCCACTGCTGCCAACCAATAGAGCAGCACCTGCAGCCAGTAGGTAAATATCCAAACTACCAGGTGTACACCCATGGGTACGGCCACAGGGAGGGGGTAGAAATTATCTATGTTCTCCTTTAATAATAGAGTAAAATCTGCTTCCAAATATTTCTTTCAATGCTGGGAATGTGTTTGGGCTAACATAACTGACAGGTAGGTAAGTTATTATTTTTACAGTAGATGTGCCTTTTAATAGAACTGGCTTTTGGACACTGGCTGTGACAATATATTATTTAACCACAGCTGAAAACAATGGACCTAAGAGTAAATGGAAGGGTGTTTGTTTATCGATTTCTGACATCAAAGCATATGGCAAACATTAAAACACTAAATTTTCTTTTCAAAGTAAACATTTATATGCATTGGAGAAAAACTTCTGCTAATGTCATTTTGAGGCTTAGTTTTTGTATGGTGTGGGCTTAGTTTTTGTATGGTGTGTGTGTGTGTGTGTGTAGGGGGAGTTAACTAAGTTAATTTAAAGGGCATGTCCACCCCTTTAGAAAACTTTTGATATGCTGTAGGGCATGCTCCCCCAGCCCCAACCACATTAATATTATTGTTGGAAAGTCCCCCGATCCTTACTTACCTTCCCTCTTTCCTCCGGCGCACTGTTCCGGCCCTCTGCTTGCATGGAATTGCAAGCAAAGGGCGGGACAGGCAGCGGCGTCCGTGATTGGCTGAGAGGCAGCCAATGATGGTCGCGGCTGCCGGGAGTTCTGAACAGCGGAGGAGAGAGGGAAAGTAAGTAAAGATTGGGGGACTTTTTTACAATAATATTAATGCGGTTAGGGCTGGGGGAGCATGCCCTACCGCATACCCAAAGGTTTTAACATTAGGGGGAGGGAGAGAAAAATGGGCGGGGGGAGGGGTGCACTGAGCATGCCACAAACCATGACGAGGTTGAGGCAGACTCAGGCACAGCATGAGTCACACACTGCTTCTACACAGCAGTTTCCTGGACTTTGGAGGGGCACAGCAGGGGAACCATTTTGAGCAGAAATGTAAGGTAAGGCTTGTTTTAAACTTCTTAATGTGGCCAGTAAGGGATTAAATTTTAGTTTTGGGGGTGGACATGCCCTTTAAAGAATTTAAAAGACATTAACAGGTTTTTTGCAATAAAAGTTCTTATCTTTTCAAATAGTGCAAATTTTGCGCCAACCAATCAGATTTTAGCTTTCAAGTGTTAAATAAATCTGATTAGTTGGGGCAAAATTAGCACCATTTTAAATGATAAGAACTTTTATTGAATCTCCCTGAATGTTGACTACATGTTTATTATTGTACTGCTAGATATCTGCTACCAGATAAAAAAAAACTGCCCAGTAAATTAACCATTCACCTCTCTTTTCACACTGCCACCTATAACTGTCTTAAATGTGCTCTTACCTCCATATAATCTGCCTACCTCCACTGACTCTAAACTCTTTAAGGGCTAGGGCACACTATTGCGCTTTTTTTGTGTTTGCAATTGCAATTGCGGCAACGCATGTGATTGCGTTTCCGTTACATAATCACATGTGATCACCATTTTAATGTGCAATCGCATGTGATTTTGTATCTCAAAAGGAGAAATCGCATGCACAAACGCAACGGAATCACGCACACAATCGCGTTCAATTGCGTGTGTGATTGCCTTTGCGGCGCAGTGTGGCCGTGCCCTTACTTGGACTACTCTACATAGTTAGAGATGGTTGCATGATAGTTATATGATAATCTGTCAGAGAAAAATCAGACAAAAAGGGTTATCAACCGCACTCCTTATTTATGTTGCCTGCTGGGTATTAAAAATGCATACCCCTTCCATATAACCCTAATAAATAATGTAAAAAATGCATAATAGCAGCATACAACATACCAACATATCAATCATCCACACATGAACACAGACGTACAAACATCTAAGCTATCAATAAATAGCACAGTTATGTGGGTATCAAGCAGTGAATGGCATAATCCTAGATATGATCCCCTAGTACACTACCCACAAATAAGTACTATTCCCCAATAAGTACTACTCCCAGATAAGTACGATCCCAAGAAATTACAACCCCTGATAATACTATTCCCAGATAAGTATTATCCCAAATAAGTACTACCCCAGATAAGTACTGCCCTCAGATAAGTACTACTCCCAGATAAGTACTATTCTACACAGCAGTTTCCTGGACTTTGGAGGGGCACAGCAGGGGAACCATTTTGAGCATAAATGTAAGGTAAGGCTTGTTTTAAACTTCTTAATGTGGCCAGTAAGGATTAAATTTTAGTTTTGGGGGTGGACATGCCCTTTAAAGAATTTAAAATGACATACAAGGTTATTCAATAAAAGTTCTTATCTTTTCAAATAGTGCAAATTTTGCGCCAACCAATCAGATTTTAGCTTTCAAATGTTAAATAAGATCTGATTAGTTGGGGCAAAATTAGCACCATTTTAAATGATAAGAACTTTTATTGAATCTCCCTGAATGTTGACTACATGTTTATTATTGTACTGCTAGATATCTGCTACCAGATAAAAAAAAAACTGCCCAGTAAATTAACCATTCACCTCTCTTTTCACACTGCCACCTATAACTGTCTTAAATGTGCTCTTACCTCCATATAATCTGCCTACCTCCACTGACCCTAAACTCTTTAAGGGCTAGGGCACACTATTGCGCTTTTTTTGCGTTTGCAATTGCGGCAACGCATGTGATTGCGTTTCCGTTACACAATCGCATGTGATCACCATTTTAATGTGCAATCGCATGTGATTTTGTATCTCAAAAGGAGAAATCACATGCACAAACGCAACGGAATCACGCACACAATCGCGCTCAATTGCGTGTGTGATTGCCTTTGCTGCACAGTGTGGCCGTGCCCTTACTTGGACTACTCTACATAGTTAGAGATGGTTGCATGATAGTTATATGATAATCTGTTATAGAAAAATCAGACAAAAAGGGTTATCAACCGCACTCCTTATTTATGTTGTCTGCTGGGTATTAAAAATGCATACCCCTTCCATATAACCCTAATAAATAATGTAAAAAATGCATAATAGAAGCATACAACATTACCAGCATATCAATCATCCACACATGCACACAGACGTACAAACATCTAAGCTATCAATAAATAGCACAGTTATGTGGGTATCAAGCAGTGAATGGCATAATCCTAGATATGATCCCCTAGCACACTACCCACAAATAAGTACTACTCCCAGATAAGTATGATCCCAAGAGAAGTACAACCCCTGATAATTCTATTCCCAGATAAGCATTATCCCCAATAAGTACTACCCCCAGATAAGTACTATCCCCCGATAAGTACTATCCCCAGATAAGTACTACTCCGATAAGTACTATTCCCAGATAAGTATTATCCCTAAATAAGTATTACCCCAGATAAGTACTGCCCTCAGATAAGTACTACTCCCAGATAAGTACTATTCTCAGATAAGTATTATCCCCAAATAAGTACTATCCCCAGATAAGGACTACCCCCAGTTAAGTACTACCCACAGAAATGTATACACCTCAGTGGTGGATCAAAATCTAATATTAAATATCTGGTACTGTACTGTACGGTATGGAATAATCTGAGTAAACATGGTGCTTCGTTTATGGATATCAGGATAAATTGCTCCAAACAACAATAAAAATTATTCAAAATTGAGTTCAGGTTCTGAATGCGGTTCACATAAACTTTAGAATAAAAATACCTGCAATAAACTGTCCTTTAGAAGGGTAGAAAAATAATTATTCAATCAATGAATACTAAAGGGTATTATTATTATTATTATTATTTAAAGGGTATCTCCACTGGTAATAAACAGTCAGTTTTATTGAAGAATAGGAGGTATGTCTTACCTATGTCTTACCTCCCATTCTTCAATAGAACGTGCAGGAGCCAGGAATTTTCCCAGTCTCTCGCTCCTCCACTGCGTCCTCTGACAAGTCCCAACGGACTTAGTACGCATGCTTATCGCGTACTAAGTCCGTCGGGTCTTGTCAGAGGATGTGGCGGAGGAGCGAGAGATCAGGTAAGTTCTCTATCTTCGTTCCAGCTCCTGCACGTTTTATTGAAGAACAGGAGGTAAGACATAGGTAAAACATACCTCCTGTTCTTCAATAAAACTGACTACAAAAGATGTATTTTACCAGTGGAGATACCCTTTAAAACTTCTCACAGTCAAGGTAAAGTTATATGTTGGACATCAAAACAAAATTAGGAATATGTGGAATATAAAGCAGTTTAGTCCTGGATATAATGGTAGGGGGAGATAAAGGTATACTGGGCAGTTAGTTAGTCACATTGTAGGATTGGACATTCATGCAAACTACAGGAAAACTATAGAAAATTAAAACTAAATAAGTTTCTGAGTCTTTTATAAAAGCAAACAGTGGGTTTGTGTTTTTATATGGTAATAAAACTCTTTGGTCATTTCTAATACACTAACAAGGTTATTCAATTAAAGTTCTTATCGTTTAAAACGGTGCTAATTTTGCCCCAACCAATCAGAACTTATTTAACATTTGAAAGCTAACATCTGATTGGTTGGGGCAAAATTAGCACCATTTTAAACAATAAGAACTTTTATTGAATAACCCTTAGAATTTACAGTAGTGGGTACAAAATATAATAGATACGTATCTATTTTAATGATAGAGTGCAACAGTGTCACTCAGGTACATCACTATAATATAATAGAATAGACTTTATTTGTCAATGACCATGTGACCTTATTTTAGAACATGTTACCACTGACAACAAAAGCAAGAAACTAGCAAGTAAAATATGTACATTAAGATTTATTTTTTAGAAACAGAGCAGGGTTATCCACAATGCACAGCTGGTAGTCTAGAGCATGACTGAGTGTTCCATGTCAAGACTGGGTGAGGCTCGTGGTTCCAGGCATGGCTGGGCAGACCGTGGACAGGCCACACCCACATCACTTTCCTGGCCCAATAGTTGGGAATTACAGCTAAAATGTGTTTTTGCTTGAAAAATATAAACAAAGCCTAGGAGCTACTCATATGGGGACCTGAACATTTATTCATTCAGAATCCATTCCGTGTATTAACCTGCTTCCCTTTCCCCATACTGCTCTTCCCATGGTCATTGGAGGGGAAGGATCTCCATTAAGAGAAACTTCACATGGATGAATGCACAGACATCAGCACTTTACATTCCTTTTAGCACACAGGTTTAGCATGGCTAGTTCAAAACTAACCTTACTGTCTGGAACTACAAATCTCTCTGTTCAACATGTGTCTACTCACTGTAACTCTGCTTCAGTTAAAATTTGAACAAGCCTGAAAACGGATAGATGGATGATGAGATGATGGATGAGGAAATGATGGACGGACGGATAGAGAGAAAGAAAGACAAACAGATAGATGGATAGATAGATGGATAGACAGACAGACTGAAAGACAGACAGACAGACAGAACAATATATAGATAGAGAGAGATAGATTATGATATAGATAGTTATAGATAGATAGATAGATAGATAGATAGATAGATAGATCTTGTTAAAAAAAAAAGGAAAAAAATATGATAAACTGTGATTAAGGGGAGAAAGGAAAAAAAAAGAGAAGTTAGGTGGGGAGGGTGTACAATAGGGATAAAGAGGTCAGAAGTCAGATTAAAAATAAAATGGGAAGGAATACAGAGGAGTACAGAACAATGAAGAATTGATAGACAAATATATATAAAGGGGAACATAACCATGGGACAATACAAATGGAACTAGAAAGGGAAAGTTTAAGTATAAACTTTGAATTTGGCTTGAAAGACTGCATTTTGGAAGGGAATTTGTGTGTTTGTGCTGCAGATTTTAAATACTCAATAATGTCAATGAAAAGGATATTGTTGTTTTTTACTTACCCTTTAAATATGTCACATGCATTAAGTAGGTCAGTTGTGTGTTTGTTATTCATATCATTGGGGGATAAAATTCTAACTTTTTGATGATTGGTCAAAATGAGTTTTTTTTCTTTAGTTACCCTTTAAGTATGGCTGCAACAGTAAGGGAGGGTAGGTCAGTAGCTGTGTATACCTGTTTCACGTGGGGGTTAAAAAAACAAAGTTTTTTGATTATTGATCAAAATTAGCTTTTTGACTTTAGTTACCTTTAAAGTATGGCTTCCACGTAAGGATAAGTAATCAGTAGGTGTGTGTACCTGGGTCTGGTTGAGGGGTATGTCTTTTTTGTGTTTACAACCATAAAATTATCTTTTATTGAGAATAAATCTAAATTAGTTTTTTTTTTACTTTAGTTACCCTTTAACTATAGCTGCCACAGTAATCGATAAGTAGATTAGTAGGTGTGTGTACCTGGGTCTGGTTGAGGGGATATGTCTTTTTTGTGTTTATAACCATAAAACTATCTTTTATTAAGGATGAATCTAAATTAGTTTTTTGACTATAGTTACCCTTTAAATATGGCTTCCATGGGAATGGAAAGGTAGGTCAGTAGTGGGTGTACCTGGTCTGTGTGGGAGGTTGGGGGTATCACAATTGTATTTATACCATGAAAAAAACTGTTTTGAAATATCCACATTTGAGGATTGTTACCATTTTAGTCTATGGGAAAAAATGTCCAGAAATTCCCGATAACGCCGTAACACTTCCGCGGATTCCTTAGCTAGAAGATAGCACACTTCTCCTATATGCCCCGCACGTCTGTACCGAATTTCATGTCTCTAGCTCAAAAACTGTGGAGGAGATACGTCCAAAAAAGCGAAGAAGAAACGGAAGAAGAAAGAAAAGAAGAAATAGAAAGAACAGTAATTTGGCTTTTCAAGACCAATAATTAAAGGGCTCGATGGGCATGTAAATACAAATACAGGCAGAAAACAATTTCATTTTAATACATTTTTGACATCGCCACTTTAAGGGAGACGCCACTGACGTCACACAGAAGCGGGGCATGTGCGCGAGGAGTAGTAATAAAGGTTAAATAAAGAAACGCGTCCATCAAGTTTAACCTATTCACCCTCCTTTTTAACCCTACCTAACAGTTGATCCAGAGGAAGGCAACAAAAAAAAAAACAGCTAAAAAGGGGGGGGGGGGGGAATGAGACCGGAAATCCGGTCTCATTTCCCGGCGCCGAGTAGTGAAGTCAGTGGATGCGAACATCAGTGGATGCGGCAGCCGGATTCCTCCATCAAGTGAGTGACTGACCCGAGTATAAGTTGAGGTTCAGTTTTCAGGCTGTTTTACACGAGTGTTTTTATACTCGAGTATATAGGGTAATTTCCCTTTGGCAAATAATAGTTCACCTTCCCTCAGCCCCAACCGCTATGAATGATTTGTTAGAAAGTGCCCCGATAGTTACTTACCTTCCCTCTATCCTCCGGCGTTCTGTGCAGCCAGCAGCCGCGTCCGTGATTGGCTGCCTCTCAGCCAATCACAGACGCGGCTGGCGGTCCCGCCCTATGCAAACAGAGGGCCGGGACTATGCGGCGGAGAATAGAGGGAAGGTAAGTAACTATTGGGGCACTTTTTAACAAATCATTTATAGCAGTTAGGGGGAAGGGAAGGTGAACTATTATTTGGAAAAAAGTAAGTGAAAGGGGTGGACATGCCCTTTAAAGGATATCCACGTGTCCTCTGATATGAGCGATTAGTAAACAATGCACCAGAGAGTTTATTGTATGGCCCATTAATATATTTGTATAAAGTGATCATATCATCACGCAAACATTGCTTCTCTAATGTAAACATCCCTAACTTGTCTACTCTGCCTGCATAGTCAAATTTCTCCATTCCCTTTATTATTTTAGTTGCCCTTCTCTGAACTGCTTCCATTTCCAAGATGTCCCTTTTGTATATGGGATTCCAAAACTGCACCGCATATTCCAAATGAGGCCTTACCAGTGCCTTGAAAAGAGGGAGTATAATGTTTTTTTCTCTTGAATCTATTCCCGTCTTTATACAAGACAATATCTTGCTAGCTCTAGCTGTTGCTGCCTGGCATTGTTTGCTTCAGCTAAGTTTGTTATCTCCCACAACCCCCAAATCTTTTTCCAGTCGAGATTCACTTAACACAAGTTATTTTATTTTATTTTACTGTGCATGTTCGATTTGGGATTAAATAGAAGGATAAAAATAAATTGCTTTAAAACATATTCCTGGCCTGTTAATCATGGAAAAAAAATTAATGGTGGACTTTTTCTTTCTATAATTTGTTTTACAGATTTTTACATTATAAAAGAAACACCTTTAGTTTTCTAATTGTGCAGACAAAAATTAGAACCCTAGTGCACATCCAATTAATTTGCTTACATTTTACTTTACCATTGTAATGCAACTTCTGCCCTTCTCTCTGGATAAATTAAAGCAATTAGTTCAATTGTTTGCTTTATTCTGCTGGGTCCTAACTTTTAACCTTTCTTACCTTAGTAACTTTTTACCTTCTTAGGAGACGTAATTCTCATAATTTGTCTTTATATCAGTACCTGCCTTTTATGAGATGAAAGTCCCTGCTGCTCTTTCGCTTGCTTTCTTGGGACTAACTCTCCACCTTTCAGTACTTTAACACATGACCCCCAATGCAACAATCAATATATATATATATATATATATATATATATTACAATACAAGAATTGTGGAAGCACTCCCAATTAGGCTAATTTACAACTACATTTAGCGGAAGTGCTACTGATCTGGTCAAAACATTTAACACATAGAAAGATAATCAAATGCACATCCTAGCCCCATACAATATCATATTATCTGCACACTGGCATACTTATAAACAAAGGGTTTTAGTATACATTACTGTGATCACATGAATGAAAGCCTTCCACCCACGTCAAGGTAACCCCAGTCTGGAGGTCCTAACGTCTAACCTTTCAATTCTTTCTTTTACTTCAATTACGATTAGCAAACTTTTGCATTGTAATTGAAGTAAAAGAAATTGAAAAGGTTAGACGTTAGGACCTTCCAGACTGGGGGTAACTTGACGTGGTTGGAAGCTTTTCATTCATGTGATCACAGTAATGTACTAAAACCCCTTTGTTTATAAGTATGCCAGTTGCAGATATATGATATTGTATGGGGCCTAGGAATGTGCATTGATTATCTTTTCTATGTTTGTATAAATGTTTTGACCAGATCAGTAGCACTTCCGCTAATGTAGTTGTAAATTAGCCTAATTGGAGTGCTCCACAATTCTTGTATGTATGTATTTATTGAGGCTTGGTCAGCCTCCATGTGGTAATAGCACCCCAACACGCCCCTTTAATGGGAGGTCCTCTGCCTTTAATATAAAGCACTGGATGGCCTCTCCCTCATTTTAAAAAGCCTAGGGCTGAGGGGGAGGGAGAGCCGTATATGGATCCAGTGTGTGTAAGAAGAGAAATGCAAAAAGTTTGCTAATCGTATTGAAGTAAAGAAATTGAAAAGGTTAGACTTAGGACCTTCCGACTGGGGTTACCTTGACGTGGTTGGAAGGCTTTTCATTCATGTGACACAGTAATGTTATAATAAAACCCCTTTGTTTATAAAGTATGCCAGTTGTGCAATAATATGATATTGTATGGGGCCGAGAATGTGCATTGAGATCTTTTTCTATGTTTTGTATAAATGTTTTGACCAGATCAGTAGCACTTCCGCTAAATGTAGTTGTAAATTAGCCTAATTGGAGTTCTTCCACATTTTGTATTGTTGTATTATTGGTGAGGCTTGGTCAACCTCCATGTGGTAATAGCACCCCCAACACGCCCCTTTAATGGGAGGTCCTCTGCCTTTAATATAAAGCACTGGATGGCCTCTTCCCTCATTTTAAAAAGCCTAGGGCTGAGGGGGGGAAGGGAGAGAGCCTGTTATATGGATCCTTGTGTAAGAATGAGAAATGCAAAGTTTGCTAATCGTAATTGAAGTAAAAGAAATTGAAAAGGTTAGACGTTAGGACCTTCCAGACTGGGTTACCTTGACGTGGTTGGAAGGCTTTTCATTCATGTGATCACAGTAATGTACTAAAACCCCTTGTTTATAAAGTATGCCAGTGTGCAGATATATGATATTGTATGGGGCCTAGGAATGTGCATTGATTATCTTTTCTATGTTTATATATTATATATATATATATATATATATATATATACTGTGATAGTTCTACATCCACGCAGAGTGCAACTAGAGACCAAATTAATTCAAAACATACAAAAATTAGAAGCCTAGTGCACATCCAATTAATTTGCTTACATTTTATTTTACCATTGTAATGCAACTTAAAAAGCCTGCCCTTCTCTCTAATTGTGTAGACCTAAAATGAAAAAAGTAAATTAGACACATCAAATTGTTATGTTTTATTCATATAGTATGTGTTATGGTTATCAGTAGTAGTGCACAGAACCTTGAACTTTTCAAGACATTGTAAATACAAGTTTAAGCTTGGAACATCCATTAACATAACTTCAAAGGTTATATTGGTGAATATGTTGAAATGTAATCTTCAATACAACTGCTATCCAAGGTCATCTAACTAGACCAAGTCATAAAACATTGGGAGCTCAGGGGTAGTAATATAATTGTAAGAGCATATTTTCCTGTATTTATATTTTCAGAACATAACTTGGCCTAAACAACAGATGCACCAACATAGACAACTCAATCATACATCTAAAGATCTCTTTGAAAATGCAATGAATGTTACCTTAAGAAATGTTCAAAAGAAAGAGAGCGCTACCATTAGTGAGTAATGCTCACATATTCCAAATGCTGCTCAGCTATTTCTAAAGCTTCGTACACACGTCAGATCATTTTCGTACGATGTGCCCAACGAACGTTCAGCAACCGTCTCGTTATACACTAGTTCTGCCAATGACGCCTGTACATACATCAACGATAGTGGATAGATAATGTTCATTGGTAAAGGTGTTACGTGTTGTACGTATTAAGTGACGTTCAGAATATCGCGTGATCTTGAAAATGTTGCACATGTGTATTTCATTTAATCTTCCAATACACTCTAACGATAATCTGCCGACTATGTACAAACAAAAGACAATCGGCAGAACGAATCCACTAGGCTGATCGTCGGAAAAAGCCAAGAATAGTCGTGGATTGTTGGTCTTAGAAGATCGTTAAAGCTTTATTTTTGCACAAATGATGCACGATGGGTCGTTCGTCGGGCAAATCATTTGAAAATGATCTGACGTGTGTACGAGGCTTAAGAATACATTGAGAATTATCAGCACTGTATCAACACCATCACCAATACTTATAGCTGTATAGCTGCATCCAGATAATTGCATGAATATCCTCCACTATCACACATTAGGCTGAACAAAACATTCCCACTTCAAAATTGGCATTTCTGCAGATATGTTTAAAGAGCATGTCCCCTCCTCTCACAAAACTTCATACTTACCTTCCTTCCAAAACACTAACCTCACAATAATGACTCACCTGGCTGGTGTTCCTTGAAGACAGATAATTAGCCTGCAGTCTGCCATCCTCTGTATTACCCTAACAGGACTGGATTTTTGGGGGGGTGAATATTTCCTTCAACTTCTGAACAAAATTAAACAGTTTTTATCTGCGGTTATATTAGTAGAAAACAGATGACTCTAGACAGTAAGCTCTTTGGGCTGGGTCCGCTTTCCTATTGTATCACGATATTGATGTAAGTAACTCATCACTCTGTGTACTTATATATTACCTGTGCATTTAGTATGTATGACTTTGTATAATATTTATTACCCTGTATGTAATGTATCTTGTAAAGCGCCACAGAAGATGTTGGCGCTATATAAAGCCATAATAATATGACCAGATCATAATCTCCCCTATAATGCTATATTAAATCCATGAATATTGAGCATTTGCAGCTCTCTGTAACTTTCCCAAATAGTTTCCATAACACTAACCCAGAACCCATTCTTTTGGATCTTGCATAAAAACATGTGCTTCCCCCCCAACTTTTCCTCTAATTTAATATCAGTTTTGTGCACAGATGTAAATTACCTGGGTGCATACAAACAGAAATTCCTATGCAGCACACCTCAATGCTTATATTCCAACAGATTTTTGTGTGCGCGCATTTGATGAGTTGGGTGCATGTGCAAGGAGCACTTTTTAGATTTGGGAGGGAGCAATCCCTCCAAAATGAATTGGGGGTTATTTAATAAGAGATGCAAAATGTTTCCTGTGCAATCAGATGTTATCAAATGTTTCCTAAGCTGGGTACAGAGACGTGTGATAGGGCATGCACTGCTTAACCCGCGACTGCACGATAATCGTCTATTTTGCACAATTTGTTGATGATTCGACCTGGCGATACCTGAGATATCGCACATCTGTCATCTGTATTTTTACTGTACAGTATATTATAGTATTTGAGGTTATATAAAAACATACGTGCATCCAGTTCAACCCACTCAGCAATAACCACACTTCCTGCGCATGTCACAGCCCTTGTTGAGGAGGAGAAAGCAGCAAGGACTGGATGGCTCACTGACACCTGCTTCTTATCCTGGACTGTGATGAGGCATCGCAGGAGAACCATAAGGAGCAGAGATATAAGGTAAGGATTTTTTAAAACTACACAGTGGGGCCAGTAGTGGGTTACATTATAATTTGGGGTGGACATGCCCTTTAAATAATCCTGTTTGTAAATACCGGTTCAGTAGAAGTTTCTATATTTCCATATATCTATATAAAAGGCATCTTTGATGTGGGTGCAGACAGAAACTTGCAGATCGCTATAACCTACATAAATCCATGTAAATTGCATTTATAATTGGTCTGTCCGCCGGGTGTAACTTCCCCCACCTTCCCTTTACATCCATGGCAAAGGTGGTCAAGGGAGGACGCGCGCTTCTTAAGCACAGAAGGGGCGTGTTCGGGAGGGTGTGAGCCAAGGGGACGCGCAATGTCCTTGTCCCTATATCAAGGCTCAGGATGGCTGGGGAGCGACAGACGGGCGATCGGGGAAGAAGGGGTCTGTACAGTGTGGGACATCCATACACTGTACAATTCAGCAGAAGGAAAGTCGATCTGTCCGGGGTTACAGGTGTTCGGAGCGGCCAGTCTCCTGTGTGTGGTGGAGGTGCTTCGATCGCTCCCTGACTGCCCGTGGGCTGCCCAGTTCCACCTGTTGGAGGAGATGCACAGTGACTGTCTATTTGCCCGGACTGTTACAAATGAAGAATTGTTCCAGGGCGTCCCGGAGCTGACAGAGTCACCTTTACCTCACGCTGCAAAGTAACTGGTCTCCTCAGCCTTATACAGACCCCCCCCCCCATCCCCGACTTGTCTTCTTCCAGGTACCAGTCCTAACTATAGCCAGGATGCCCGGCTCTCGCTGACCAGAGGGGAGATGCCAGCAGCCCGGGTACTGATGCTGGCTGCCTGCTGCTGGCTACTACTGGTCCCCGTCAGATGTTGTGGCCCTGGCCGAGGTCCCGTGGGTCGGCGCCGATATCTACGCAAACTTGTCCCGCTCCGGTATAATCAGTTCGTGCCCAACGTGCCAGAGAAAACTCTGGGTGCCAGCGGGAAGTCAGAGGGAAAGATCCGGCGGGGGTCGGAGCGGTTCCGTGAGCTGGTTCCCAATTACAACCCGGACATTATCTTTAAGGATGAGGAGAACACTGGGGCGGACCGGCTGATGACAGAGGTCAGTCACTGACAGTGTGTGTGTGTAGTACAGTGTGTGTGTGTAGTACAGTGTGTGTGTGTGTGTGTCAGTGTGTGTGCGCAGTATAGTGTATGTGCGTGTGTTTGCAGTACAGTGTATGTGTGTGTCAGTGCTGTTCCATTTATAAGTTATTGTGGAATATATGGGAAGTTTACAGGTGTGTACAATATGATATACCTATACTCTATACCTTGTGAAGGTTCTCATTCATCCAGGTCATGGTATGTCTTGTATTCAATTAGATCAACTGGACTTGAAATGTAGTTCAAGAACTACATTTCAAGTCCAGTTGATCTAATTGAATACAACAGATATACTCTATACCCTATACTTTATATAGGGAGAACACACATTATTGTCAGTCAGTCGTCTATGAAGTTGGGTACACACGGGGGACTTTTTGTCCTGACTGAGCATTGGTTGTGGCAATAGTGGCCGCGGCAGACAGTTCACACAATCAGCCGGGATTTACCAATAGGACCAATTGCCTGTTCGTCCGATCTGGACAAAAGGGCGACCAAGCTCGGTCATGGCCGCCCCACCCACACCATATTTCCGGCAGACTCACTAATACATGGTACTATTGGTCAGTCGGCCGAAAATATCATATGGTGTGTTCCCAGCCTAAAAGGTAGAACTGTTTCTGCAGATTTCTCAATGCTGCAAATGATTGATAAGCCAAATACTGGTTCATACTTTGCTTAGGTCATGAGCTGAAATTCAGCAATGCATCTGCCTATGTGTACCGAATTTAATGGGGGAGATCACTGAAAATTACCCCCAGTAGCCATTCGGACTGGGCATGGAATATTTTGCTTAGACAACTTTTGGCTAAACTCTGAAAAAAATAGTTTATATTGACTGGGCAGTTCACAGGGTTACAGGGGAATGTCATGTAAAGCAGAAAACTGCAAAATTTCAACTACAGAGCCACAGAAACAGTAAAGCTAGCAATACAGGGGATCAATATTTCAATCAATTTCAACATTTCGATCGGATCCATTTTTCCGAACAGCTGTTTAAAAATGTTTAGCGGTTTATCCGAAAAACGAAGATTGGACTAGGCAAATTTTTTTTGCCATCCCAATCTCTCCACAGGTTTCAAGCTGAAATTTTGTAGAAAGACTTCGAACAATTCTTCTGATCGTATTTCAATTGTGCCCTGGAAATCCGACCGGAAAAACATCTGCCCATGTATGACTAGGTTAAGAAACACATTTAGTAAACAACAAGAGTCAATAGGAGTTAGATAGATATGTAAATGAGTGATAATAGAGATATGAAATATTACATTCATAAACATACATAAACTCATCCTGGTGGGACCCTGCTCTCAGATTTCCTGGAGGTTCTTAACATCCCAGTCCTACGCTGGTGCTATATTGCCTGGTTGGTCTAGTTATAAAATATTGGGCCTGTGTATTCCCATCCAATTGTGGGAATGTGCATTTCCCAAATAACTGATCTCCATATAAAGTTTTAGTGTGGTCAATCTGCGTTAATGTATACATGAGTAGTAACAAATTACTGACATTACAATGGAATAACCTTTTTTTGCCAGGCCTGCGGCCTTGTGCGTTCTAATATCCTTACAATTTACAGTTGGGGGTACATTATCCACTATGTTATTGTCCTAGGGGGCACCTCAAGTTTTTTTGTTGGCTTGCAGACAAAAGAAGACAATTACTATCCAAGGTCAGAAGGAACTACAATAGAAGCCCTCCTTATTATCAGCTTGTGTTTGTGGAATCAAGAAGTAAACATGGTCTATCAGCAGTTATTTGTAAAAGGATTGATTTAAACCAGATATCTTTGCATAAGATATTGTCAAAAGTCCAGGTTCCTGTTTTGCCTTACAAGCCATTTGTGCCCAATACACAAGGGCTGATATTTTGGCCCAATTATTCACCTGAGCCAACATTATTGTCAGCTTGTTTAGGAGTTTGTTGGTCCCAATTGTTTTTTTTTGTTTTTTTTAAGCAAAACTGGATGGTCTGTGTAGTTTAGCGATATAAGTACCCACTGTCCTGCTGGTAAATAACAGCCAAAATATTGTCCTTTGCACTTAAATATCTGACATTTAGATTGCTGGTTGTAATACTGAATGATCAATCTATCGTTTGGGATGTTGAATTGGAGAACTGCCTTACTGTTAATATTGAAGGGAAAATGGTTGATATTGTTTGAAATATAATCCTAAAATCAAAACGTGTCTATATCATTTGGAACCATATTCCTCGGTTATGAAATTATCTACTGTTTGACAATTCTGTTTTACCAAATTACTTGACTTACCGTATGGCTATTGATTAGAATGACCACATACAATGTGTGGCATATTAGCTTATTTCAACCAAGCTGAACAGATTTATCAAAATATTTAAAAAAAAGATTAATTCAGGCTATAATTAGTTTCTGTCTAAAGACTTTATTTGTTCAGATGAGCCAGTTTGTTTAAAAGCTAATTAATATCCGTTCCAGTGTTTTAAAAACAAATAAAGTGTAAACAAGTGTTGTGCAGGATTATTAATAGATCCATTTTTTGATGGTGATAGACATAACAACCAGTCAGTTCTTATACTAACATAATCCATAGTCGTGCAAATTAAAGCAAGATTATTAAATTGTATTTTTCACAAATGACCTCAGTTAACTAAGCCCCCAGGTATGTATTAGCTTTTCTTTTTTCTCCACAGCTTGTAAATGGTTTAAAGTATTGTCACCCGAGTGCCTGACTAACAGCAAAGTCCACAGCAACATGGCACATCATTTAGAAAGCAGTGTAAATGAAAGAAATGTGTAGTTCTCATAGCTAAGAAGGACTTCTGAAAACAGGATTTCCATTTAATTAAATAACTTTACCTAGATTTCCTTTTCATGTTCTTTCAGCCTTAATTTACATCACCCTGTACACAGACATATGTGCTTCCGCAACTAATATATCATTTTTATGGTTTCATTTTGTTATGGTTGATATGGTATGAGTCACCTAAAAATGATCTTTTAATGTTTTGTAGACTGTAATAATCTACACAGATATTGCAGTTATTGTTTTTTTGTGTGTCTATAAATGCATTTGCCATTGAATTACACCTTGCTCTTAATTAGACTCTTCCTTCTCTGAAAGGAAAAAATATGTTGTTTTTTTGTGCCTACCATATCTATTCATGTTCACACATGGCAAAATAATTTTCCACCAACAGGTGTACTGAAGGATTTACCTGTAGTCAGTCTGTTAAAATTACATTTTAGCTGTGATTTGTCTGATTATTCTGACCTACTGATTTTGATTGTGTCTGCCATGTACCATACTGTTTTGATGCTTTTTTATGATGCCTTTTCTTGGGCAGTTTAATACACCCCTTAGGAGTTCCCTGATGTCTCTTTGTTAAATTCTGACGCAGACACTCTAGTATCACACGATAGTGTCAAACGCTAGTGTATTTATTGCCAACAGTTTTTGCACAGGTCATTTTGAATTGAAAAAGCCAGTCAGATAACTAGTGAAATAACTACCGGTAAACTTCAAGTCCAGTTGATGTAAATGAATATCACAGATATGCATGTTTTTGAGTAGAGATGAGTCATGGTCTAAAACCTAGTTTTGTTTTTGAACTACTAGTTTGAAAATCCATGAATCCAGAATTTTCAAAAAACAGACTAAAACAGACTAAAACATTCTGCTTCAATTAGGTTCGAATCAAATGTTTGGATATTAGGAATTTCAGTAAGTTCTGTCAATGTCAACAAATAAATGCAAATTCAATAGCTGACAGTGCGAGCGACCGATTGTGCAGTCCCATAGGGAATTTACCAACGCACGAACGGGCGACCGAGCTTGGTCGCGGCCAGCCGCCCCACACCAGCAGATATTTCCGTCCGACAGACATATTTTCCACTGCTCTATCCTTCAGTTGACCGGAAATATCCGCTGGTGTGTACCCAGCCTTAAAGGGTATGTCCACCCCTTCTGGGTCCTTTTGCTATAATATAGATAAAGGTCCCCCAGCCCTAACCACCATAATAGTTTTTTCAGAAAGTGCACAGATCTTTACTTACCTTACCTCTCTCCTCCGCTGTACTCTCCCGGCCCTCTGCTTGCAAGCAGGGGACGGGACCGGCAGCTGCGTCTCTGATTGGCTGAGAGGCACCCAATCAGGGACAAGGCTGGCGGATGCTCAAAACGCTAGGGGAGAGTGGTAAGGTAAGTAAAGATCTGCACTTTCTTTAAAAACTATTATGGCGGTTGGGGCTGGGGGACCTATACCTATATTATAGCCAAGGAATTTTGAGCTAGGGGGAGGGACAGCAAAACAGGAGGGAGAGGGAAGGGGGGGAGGTCTCTCCTGTGCATGCCTCAAACCTTGTTGAGGTTGAGGCAGACACAGGAGCAGGATGAGTCACACAGAGCTCCTACACTGTAGTTTCCTGGACTTTGGAGGGGCATAAAAGGAGAACCATTTGGAGCAGAAATTTAAGGTAAGACTTGTTTAAAACTACATTGGGGCCAGTAGTGGGTTAAATTTTAGTTTTGGGGGTGGACATGCCTTTTAAAGGTCATCTATACCAAAAAATAGGTTATTTTAAATTGACCATAACTGGAAACTATAATTCTTCCCAACCACCACTGTATCATTTTTTTTGTTGACCTGCCTCCTATTTCTTTAAAACTTTTCTCTAAAACTTCTTATATTTCAGCTGTCAATCTAGTCCCTTTCTCTCAAAAACTGTTCTTCAGTGAGTAGTTTTACTGTAGCTGGAATGGTGACAGTTTTCACAGTTGGAATGCTGTATGCTATGTGCAGGCTTGACAGTTGGTTTGTAGGAAAAAAGTCAGGTCGGCTGAAAGTGGGAGTGGTTAAAACAGGGAAGGGGGATACGGCTCCTGAACAAAATGTGTGCTGGATTGAAGGCGTGCAGCTACACACACAAATCAGAGTAAGTGCTACTTACATGTATTCAATTATAGATTAAGATGAGGCAAAGTCATTTTTTCAGTATAGTGTCCCTTTAATCAAGCTTAGAGTGAGAGTGACCACAACAAACTTTTATCCAGCGTATCCTCCATTTTGTGGGCAGGACTTATTAATTATCATACAAACAGTGATTAACTATTCTTTTGCTGTGCACATAATACGATCATATCAATAATCAACAATATAAGTTATAATAATATACTTATTAAAGTGCTTGTTTCAAAGTGCTATATATTTTTTAAGTGCCCGTCATAAAATGCAATATTCCATTAAAAATCCTAATTAAAAATATTTATTTTTACATTATATTACTAAAATAACTTTAAAAACATTGCTTGGTAAAGTATTCGGCCTATTTCCCTATAACGTTATAACATTCTCTCTGATTTTAATATATTTTGTTAATAGAAGTACTTGTATTTTTCAAATATAGATGCTTGTGTTTATCAATAAAATTCCTTGTATTTTTCAATGTTGTCTTTATCGTTCTTCACTGTCTTTCTTAGTTCTGGTAACTTTTGTGGGACAAATGAGTACGGTAATCACTTTTATAATTTACCCACAATAATTTCATCTTAGTGTAAATAATGTATCCAATCTATGGATTCATTGCATGTCCAGTTCTTTTAATTTTTGTATTCTGTTTCCACCTCTGCTGCTTCCTTAATCTCAGTAAGGACTGTGGCATGCACACGGGAGCCCTTTCAACCCCCTCCCTCCGTCTGGATCCCTCTTTGCCTGGTGCCCTACCTCTAAAAACCCTAGCCCCACCCTTAACAGAAAAGAACTCACCAGTTTCATTCATATCTAATTTGAGCTACCTAAAGTAACACCCTGTATGAAAGTATATGTTCATTTATCATCTTAAGCACCCCATGCATGGGATCGACATTTTGAGCAATCTGCTCATTTCGAACGTATCGCTTAATTGTCGAAAAAAAAATTCAATTTTTTCAATCTACCGCTCGACAATGTCAAGCAGTTTATCGGAAAAATGAAGATCATAGCCTCAAGGTGGAGAATCAAATTTCCGATAGTTGTTCCGACCAGAAAAACATCTGGCCGTGTATTGCTACATCAGTGTTTCTCAACCTTTTTTGTGTCTTTGGGACCCCTACAAAATATTATGATTATGTATTATTATTATTTTTCTTTCTCAGTCATAAAATCATCAAAATACATAATTTATACAAATATAAATGATAGATCTATGAATATATCTCAATTTTTAAAAGAAATGGGAACCCTTACATAAAAACATTACTTATTTTTATTTATCTCTCAGACATCAATACACCAAACATATAATTCACACAGAACATTGATGAATAAAAAGAAAATTATATCTATTCATCAAAATAGTGCATTCAGTTTCTTTCAATCTCTAGGGGTCATCGGACCTCTGGTTGAGAAACACTATGCTAGAGTAAGGCAGTAGGTTTTGGTAACCAGGTGAATTGAAATATCTTGCTTCATGAGACCTCTTCTTCACACTGGTTTATTGAAAGTTTGTTATTCATAGTTCCTTATTATTGTGGTTTGCTTTGTAAAGGGTAAATTGTAACAAATGCAAAATCTGATAAAGGCCTAGCTTTCCAGCTTTGTTTATAGTTAACGAATAACTTACAGGTCACACCTTTGGGGTGTGCAACGTTTGTTTCTTAACAAGATGTTTAGGGCTAAGGTCACATGTAAGGTTTTTTCTTTCCAGATTTGTCTGTGGTGACTTTTCACAAAAAAAAAAAATAGCAGCAACAGATCTCCTAAATTTGCCTATCATAGAACATGGAGGCATTTTCAGATGGCATTTGCACCTATAGGTGACTTAGATGAGTCTCATTATAGTCTAATGAAGAAGTTTTTTGTTTCTTGATATGAGTTCCTTTTTTGTTTTAACAGTAATAATTCATATTACTATTTTTGTCCATATTTAAGTGCTAGTGAGAGTTACTATCAGTGTGCATGCAAAGGGTGCTAAGCACTGAAAATTGGGCGTGATCAGATATAGCTGTGTACATCACTGGCATAGTGCCCTTGGTGAACGTCGTAAAAATTATTTCATATAGGCAATGTGGTGCATAGTGCACACTATTTTGTATATATTGTTGTGCAGTGACGATGATAACAGGGGTGTGCAACCTGTGGCCCCTTTTCACAGAATCAGACTATAGATTTAATTGTGGATATAAGTCTGACCCCTTACTGCCCTACCATTACAAAATTCATCTTTCCCCTAAGTTGCATAATATACGCTTGTGAAGGTTCTCATTCATCCAGGTCATGGTATATCTGTTGTATTCAATTAGATCAACTGGACTTGAAATGTAGTTCTTGAAGACGTTTCACTAGTCATCCGACTGGCTTTCTCAATTCAGAATGACTTGTAGAATTGCCACAGATTCTTGTACAAGTCATTCTGAATTGAGAAAGCCAGTCGGATGACTAGCGAAACGTCTTCAAGAACTACATTTCAAGTCCAGTTGATCTAATTGAATACAATAGATATTTGCATAATATACACACATTTGTCTTTACTGTGAGCCACAAGGTACACAAATCGGCCAGGTGTACTAGAACCAGAGGGAACGTTGGATACCCCTAGTGGTTGCCACCACTTCCTTTAAATACTGCACACAAACAACTTATTGTTTGTAAACCCAGCCTTACAGTTTAGGTCCTCACCCTGGGTACTTTAGAGGGTTTGGGTTCATGGGTATACTTCTCCATTTAACTCTGCTGTCAATATATATTGGGGCTTAAAAAGAAAAAGATTGAAACCGTCTGGTGTTCAATTATAGTGGGTGGGTTCTACACTTTGTAAACACATGACGTTTTGACTATGAAAGCCTTTGTCAAGCCAAAAGAGCTCATATGATAAGGCTTGGAGGTGGCCTTATTTGTTCCAATATCCTCCAGTAATCACAGGATTACTTAGAATACTCATATATGATTGAATATATATATGTTGGTCCAAACTCTGCTGTCAATATATACAAGGACCAGTGTACTCTGCATTAAATTTACAGGGGGGGCAATAACTCAGTTGTCAATATACATGGGGGCTAGTAATTTATAGGGGCCATTGATTGCAGCTATTCTTTTACTGCTTATTTTTTAATAGGGGATATGGGGTGGAGCTAGAAATGCTTTTTGGGAAGAGCAATGGGAGACATTTGGGTAGGGCAAAAGTGTATTCAAGTACATATTGCATTCTGTATAGGAAATATCAGTCCTGTTTCTCCTTTCTGGTCCCAGTGTCCCCCGTATTCCTCCTTGGCCACTGGACAACCAATAAAAAACACTGTCTGCACAATGCATGACCAGTCATTGGGCTGGGTTAGCAGAGCATGCATACTAATGTAATACACATCCTCTTCAGGACCAGAAAGGAGAAATTGTTCTGATATCTTATTTACAAAATATAAAATGTAAGGGTGGCTCCATAAACTCCTTTCTAGAATCATTTCAATATACATTTTCCACAAATATTGCCCTACAGACAGGCTGGTCAGCAGTATCTTAGCATTCTTAATGATCCTTTAAGCTGGGTACACACAATGAGATATTTCGGTCCGATCGACCGATAGTTCAGTGTATCGGTCGATCGGACCGAAATTATCGCATCCAAATGTGCCCATGTCCGATCGACCGTTCGTCCGAATCGGAGGATCAGACATGGTGGAAAACCTCGTCCGATCGTGCGGTCCTCTATGGACCGCACGATCGGTCGCGGTAACTATCGGACGCGGCTGCTTTTGCCGCGACCGACAGTCCTTCCTCCTGGCCGACCAGTCAAAAGTATCGAACGGTCGGTCAGGAGGAAAAATCGGTAGGTGTGTACCTAGCTTTAGAGAGGGGAGGGGTATATGACTGGGAGACTGGCTGTAGAACAGTAATCCAGCAAGGCAAATTACTTTAAAATGCACATACATTAGAACTCACCTGCCGACCAATCTGCGACATTCAATCAATATTTCTGGAACATTTTCCTTTCCCGTTCTTCTTTGTGACTGACATACAATTGCAAGGTCCCACCTGGCCCATTCATTTTGTGATTGTATGTCGGTCATAAAGGAAACTTACCGATGAGCGCGATTCCTGCTGGCTCCTCTGACTGGTTCGCACTGTTTCCATCTTTAACTAAACTAAAGTACGCATGCATGGTATTGTGCGCTATAGCTTAGTTAACTCACTTTTTGAGTAAACCTTTCCTTTTAAATTGCTACCTCCAGACCTTTATGGTGCCCAAATATTACTACCTTATGTCCAAATGGTTTCACGCTAGGTGCCATGGCTGCAGAGGATGGATCCGGATGGAGGGGGGGAGGGCTCCCCTGCGCATGTCACTGCCTTACTGAGGTTGAGGAAACAGGGGGGACCAGATGACTCACTGACATCTGCTTCTCTTCAGTTTCCTGGACTTTGAACAAGCACTGTAGGAGAATCATAAGGTGCAGAGATGTTAGGTAAGGATTATTTTAAACAACACAGTGGGGCCACTATGGAGTTAAATTTTAAATTACTTTTGGAGGCGGACATACCCTTTAACTTATCATTTGTAATTAACTTGTTGTATTTGTTTCTTTTTTATTACTCAAAACTGACATTTTGAAGGGAGATTTTATATTCACTGTATCCACACATTTTGTTGCTAGTATATAAATGAAAAAGTTGAGTTTTGAAAAATCGAGTTTTAAAAAGTTGAGTCTTGGAAAATCGAGTTTTAAAAAATCGAGTTTTGAAAAGTCGAGTTTTGAAAAATAGAGTTTTTAAAAGTGGAGTCTCAAAGCATAGTTTCAAAGTAGAGTTTTGAAAAGTCAAAATTTTAAAAAAATCAAGTTTTTAAAAGTTGAGTTTTTAAAAGTCAAGTTTAGAAAAGTCGAGTCTCAAAATTTTGAAAGGTCGAGTTTTGAAAAGTCTCAAAATTATGAAAAGTCGAGTTTTGAAAAGTTGAGTCTCAAATTTTTGAAAAGTCGAGTCTTGAAAAGACAAGTTTTGGAAAATCGAGTTTCAAAGCATAGTCTCAAAGTAGTTTTTTTAAATCAAATTTTGAAAAGACGAGTTTTGAAAGATCGAGTTTTGAAAAGTCAAGTCTCAAAGCATGGTCTCAAAGTAGTTTTGAAAAGTCGAGTTTTGAAAAATCGAGTTTTGTAAAATCAAGTCTCAAAAGTTTGAAAAATCAAGTTTTGAAAAGTCAAGTCTCAAAGTTTTGAAAAGTCGAGTTTTGAAAATTCGAGTTTTGAAAAGTCAAGTCTTAAAATTTAGAAAAGTCGAGTTTTGAAAAGTTGGGTCTCAAATTTTTGAAAGGTGCGATTCATGAATAGTTGAGTTTTGAAAAATCGAGTTTTGAAGTCGTCTTGAAAAGTCGAATTTTTGAAAAACCGAGTTTTGAAAAGTCGAGTCTTGAAAAGTTGTGTTTGCAAAATCGAGTTTGAAAAGTCGAGTCTAGAAAAATCGAATTTCCAAAATTGAGTTTTGAAAAACCGAGTTTTGCGGGTATTGAAGAGTCAAGTCTCCAAATTGAAAAGTCGAGTTTGAAAGTCAAGTCTCAAAATTTTTAAAAATCGGTTTTGAAAAGTAGTCTCGAATATTGAGTTTTCAAAAATTGAGTTTGAAAAGTCGAGTTTTCAGAAATCGAGCTTTGAAAAGTCAGTTTTGAAAAACCGAGTTTTGAAAAGTCGAGTAGATAAATCGAGTTTCCAAAATTGGGTTTTGAAAAACCATGTTTTGAAAATTCGGGTTCTGAAGAGTTCCAAATTTTGAAAAGTAGAGTCTGAATAGTCGAGTTTTTTAAAAGATCGAGTTTTGGTCAAGTTTTGAAAAATCAAGTTTTGAAAAGTTGTGTTTTCAAAAATCGAGTTTTGAAAAATCGTCTTGAAAAATCGAGTTTTGAAAAGTTGAATTTTGAAAAGTCGAGTATCAAATCATAGTCTCAAAGTAGAATTTTTAAAAGTAGAGTTTTGAAGTTGCGTCTCCGAATTTTGAAAAGTCTAGTTTTGAAAAATCGAGTTGTGAAAAGTCAAGTCTTGAAAAGTCGAGTTGTGAAAAGTCAAGTTTTGAAAAACCGATTTTTGAAAAATCGAGTTTCCAAAATTGAGTTTTTAAATTTCGGGTATTGAAGAGTCGAGTCTCCAAATTTTGAAAAGTCGAGTTTTGAAAAATCGAGCTTTGAAAAGTCAGGTCTTGAAAAGTTAGGTTTTGAAAAGTCGAGCCTAGATAAATCGAGTTTCCAAAATTGAAAGATCGAGTTTTGAAAAGTCAAGTCTCAAAGCATGGTCTCAAAGTAGTTTTGAAAAGTTGAGTTTTGAAAAATCGAGTTTTGTAAAATCAAGTCTCAAAAGTTTGAAAAATCAAGTTTTGAAAAGTCAAGTCTCAAAGTTTTGAAAAGTCGAGTTTTGAAAATTCGAGTTTTGAAAAGTCAAGTCTTAAAATTTAGAAAAGTCGAGTTTTGAAAAGTTGGGTCTCAAATTTTTGAAAGGTGCGATTCATGAATAGTTGAGTTTTGAAAAATCGAGTTTTGAAGTCGTCTTGAAAAGTCGAATTTTTGAAAAACCGAGTTTTGAAAAGTCGAGTCTTGAAAAGTTGTGTTTTGAAAAATCGAGTTTTGAAAAAGTCGAGTCTAGAAAAATCGAATTTCCAAAATTGAGTTTTGAAAAACCGAGTTGCGGGTATTGAAGAGTCAAGTCTCCAAATTTTGAAAAGTCGAGTTTTGAAAAGTCAAGTCTCAAAATTTTTAAAAATCGAGTTTTGAAAAGTAGTCTCGAATATTCGAGTTTTCAAAAATTGAGTTTTGAAAAGTCGAGTTTTCAGAAATCGAGCTTTGAAAAGTCTAGTTTTGAAAAACCGAGTTTTGAAAAGTCGAGTCTAGATAAATCGAGTTTCCAAAATTGAGTTTTGAAAAACCATGTTTTGAAAATTCGGGTTCTGAAGAGTCTCCAAATTTTGAAAAGTAGAGGCTTGAATAGTCGAGTTTTTTTAAAAGATTGAGTTTTGTCGAGTTTTGAAAAATCAAGTTTTGAAAAGTTGTGTTTTCAAAAATCATTTTTTGAAAAATCGTCTTGAAAAATCAAGTTTTGAAAGTCGAGTCTAGATAAATCTAGTTTCCAAAATTGAGTTTCCAAAATTGAAAAAACGAGTTTTTAAAATTGGGGTTTTGAAGAGTCGAGTATCCAAATTTTGAAAAGTCGAGTTTTGAAAAGTCAAGTCTCAAAATTTAGAAAAATCAAATTTTGAAAAGTAGTCTTGAATAATTGAGTTTTCAAAAATCGAGCTTTGAAAAGTCGAGTCTTGAAAAATCGAGTTTTGAAAATCGAGTGATGAAAAATCGAGTTTTGAAAAGTCGCATCTCCAATTTTTTTTAAAAGGTTGAGTCTTGAAAAGTGGAGTTTTTAAAAGTCAAGTTTAGAAAAGTTGTTTTGAAAAATCGAGTTTTGAAAAGTCGAGTCCCGAATTTTGAAAAGTCAAGTCTCAAAATTGGACTGATTTCCAGTAAAATAGTTTAAAATAAGCAAAAAACTATAAACAGTATAACAGTAGCTTATTTATAATTTCAGATCGCTGTGCCAGCATTCTATTTCTTCACTCCTTTTCAGCTAATGAGGCTGCTGTGCCACCTCTGTGGTGAGTAAAAGGAGACACACAATGACTTAGGGTTGCAGTGTTACTCTAGCGTATAATAATAATGATTTTGCTGGGTGAGAGATAAAGAATACAGTTCACATTCCACCTACATTGCTTATTATAATAGCAAGAAAACAAATGAATCTTTTCTGTCCATGCTGCTTTCAACATAAAGCTTGTTTATTGATCTCTATTGCATTTTGGTGTACATTTTGCTATCTGGTACTCACATTAGTACATACTTACTTTAAAGGGCATGCCAACCCCCCAAAACTACAATTTAACCCATGCTGGCCCCACTGTGTAGTGTTAGAAAATCCTTACTTTTCTCCTCTGATCCAAATGATTGTATTGCGTCCAGATCCATCCAGATCCATCGTCTGTGCAGGATTTGGTTTAAATGTAATTCCTTTTCTGTAGTGCAGCTTTCTCCCTCCCAACCCTAACAGCATGGTATATTTGTTTTAAAAAAATAATTAAGTTTCTTCTGACTTTTTTTTACAAGTACACCATGCAGTTACCGTTAGGAGATGGGAAGCTACACTACAGAAAATTAAAGATTTTAGGATGGACATACCGTATATACTCGAGTATAAGCCGAGGATAGAAATTATGACCACTACTGCCTTCTGATTCAGTATTGTTTTGTGGCTTATGTTGCCATTTAAATGGGCAGCAGAATTCCCATACATTAATCCCATACAGTAATAGCCAAATCCAGTACCAGTAACCCCCAATTCCTTAGCACTCCAGATGTTTGGAAACTACAACTCCCAGCATGCTTTGTTTGCTGGGAGTTGTAGTTTCTAAACATGTGGAGTGGCAAGGTTCAATAAACTTTTAATTAAGCTTACCATCATTTACAATTCTCCTGACCCCCATATAGTAAAGGGCATTCTGGCCCCCATATTTAGTAAAGGGCACTCTGACCCCCATATAGTAAAGGACACTCTGACCCCCATATAGTAAAGGGCACTCTGGCCCCCATATAGTAAAGGGCACTCTGGCCCCCAAATAGTAAAGGACACTCTGACCCAAATATAGTAAAGGGCACTCTGACCCCCATATAGTAAAGGGCACTCTGACCCCCATATAGTAAAGGGCACTCTGGCCCCCATATAGTAAAAGGCACTCTGGCCCCCAAATAGTAAAGGACACTCTGACCTCCATATAGTAAAGGGCACTCTGACCCCCATATAGTAAAGGGCACTCTGACCCCCATATAGTAAAGGGCACTCTGACCCCCTTATAGTAAAGGGCACTCTGACCCCCATATAGTAAATGGCAGTCTGGCCCCCATACAGTAAAGGGCACTCTGGCCCCCAAATAGTAAAGGGCACCCTGGCCCCCATATAGTAAAGGGCACTCTGACCCCATATAGTAAAGGGCACTCTGACCCCCATATAGTAAAGGGCACTCTGACCCCATATAGTAAAGGGCACTCTGACCCCCATATAGTAAAGGGCACTCTGGCCCCCATATAGTAAAGCAGTAAACAGTTTGGAGCATTGTTATATGGATAATCACCGAGCATCACCCGAACTTAATTTATTATTATATACTTTCATCCTCCTATATATTATATACTTTCATCCTCCTTTAAGTTCCAAATCTGTTACATGTATGTTAGCCAAGCATTTAAAACTAAACTAACGCTATATTTGGACTTATATAGTTTGTAAAGCATGACTTCAATTCTTCTGAACTCACGGGCATTTAAAAATCTACGGTATACATTTAGAAAAAAAACCCAAAATATTGGAATATATATTATAGTTATAAGCCATAAGTATACATATACAATTAATTTTTACTCAGCCTCTGTCACTGCACCTCCAAGCTTTTAGCTTTAAATAGGATCAGGGTTTTGTGTGATCCTCTCGGGAATGTGTAAGTAACGTCAGCAGTGAGCTGTGCTGGGTGGTGTGCGTAATCTTTAGCCCCACTGTAACAAGGAAATCCGCTCAGGGTATGAAGTATCAAGGTCTTAAACTTCTTGTATAAGGCAGTAACCTGTACCCATTAAAGAATGCCTTTGTCTTCAATCATTATTTTGGTTGAGATTTCCTTAACTAAAATGCTACCTGTGAAATGCAGATTTAAATTAATGTATATCTAAAATAATCTATTAAACAAAGAGCAATAAATGTGTAACCCTGTCAATAAGAAATGTAAAATACGAATTTAGTGGGTAATAATTTAGATGTAAACTATGGACTAAAAGGGGTAGCATTGTACTGTATACATAGAAATAGGGTTGTCTCACGTGTATGTTCAACCTATTTCATTCACAGAAGGTTGCACAAAAAAGCCAATATGGTACAAGTCAAGTAATGTCCTTTCTTACAGTAGATCCTTGTGCTGTACGTAATCTTCTCTTTTCTCCTGTGATGCTGCAAAAACTCACACAGCATGTTATTAAATGAGTCTAAAGGGGCCCATACATTCAACTTACCTCCCGAGCGATCCCACGACATTCAATCAATTCTTCCGGAACAGCTTGTTCTCAATTGCGACGGTCCTGCCTGGCCCATTTATTTTCCAAACGAATGTCAGTTGCAAATAAGAATGGGAAAGGCAATTCCGGAAGAATTTATTGAATGTCGTGGAATCGGTCAGGAGGTGAGTTCCAATATAAGGGCACCTTAAGACTAGCCATACACTGTGGTATTCAGTTAGATAAACTAGACATAGTTTAGTTCTTAAAATCATTTTGCTAGTCATCCAAACGGCTTTCTCATTTCATACCCCACTTATATCACAACTAGTGGTTAGAAAGGGGAACTGTGGACTCTGTTCAAGTGGCCTTTATTAAAAAGGGCACACTCATTCAAAATGACTCCAGGATCATGCTTCTAACTGCAACCTTTCCAAAGTTACAGCAGTGCTGTTACAGGGTGTTTTTTCCTGCTAGCACTGTGAACTGTGACATAACCAGCACCACTGAATTGCCCCCAAGCTTAATGTTTGAGCATGCCCACTGCTGGGACAGAGCATCATCAGCTACATTATAAGCCCCGCCCCCCAAACTTTCGTTTAATCATTAGTCATTTTTAAAATTAGCCACAAGCCCCAAAAGACAATTTTTCCTCTCCCATAGGTAGAGGAAAATACAGCTTTTTGTCACAAAGACAGAGCAGTCTGGGACTTTACAAGCCTACTTTATATATTATATTATATATTATACTTATATATTATTGCACTTGTATGGAGACTGATAGTTACCCTTTAACAATTAGGAGAATAGATATTCATTCCACACTACAGTAAAAAGGACTAATGCTCATTTCAATTCCACCATACAGTTAAATTGTGTTCCAAACAGCCGCTTGGCTGACCATCGCTTAGTGTATGAGCACTTGGTCAGGCGCAGTGGGCATGCGAAAAACATTTGTGCGTGACAAGTCTATCTTAAATTGCTAATTGATTGCTATTGAGCACATACGCAAAGGAAGATTGTCTTCTATTATTTGAAAATGGGTAACTGGTGTTATATTTATAAGTTTGCTCATATTTTCAATGTCCATTTTCTCTAATCCTACATTCCTTGGAGCACACTGGAATGGCAGCAATTTCAAGGATTCTGAAGTGTTATTTATTTTTTTTCTTTTTATAGGTGATAAACTCTAGATGACCCAGCAGCACTCCTTGAACTCGCAATGTGCCACCCCCTCAGAAAACACAACCCCCCTTCACACACACCTATTCTCTCACACTGCATACACACACCTTGATCTCTGCAAAGTCCACAGGGTCTAGAAATACTTGGGGGCTGGGAAGGGAAGATGTATGTTGCACGGTCTTTATTTTGACACCTTTATTTCCCAGCATTGTGCTTTCTTTGCTCTAAAGTGAACGGTGGTATTTTAAATAGGTCATTGTCCTTGTATATATCAGAACAATGGAGGGGTTCTATTGCGAATGCAGAAAATTACCATGAATTGCTGTTACTTTATTTCCCCTAGTTTAAAACTGATAAACTTGTAATGGTATTGTGATAAATATATTAAAAGGCATGTCCACCCCCCAACTAAAATTTGCCCCACTGCTGGCCCCACTGTGTAGTGTTCAAAAATCCTTACCTTTCTCCTCTGCTCCTTATGGTTGTCCTGCAGTTCCTGATAAAAGTCCAAAAAAGTGAAAAGTAGGAGCCTGTCTGTGTGTAATCCTGTATCTATCTCTTCCTTGTCCACCCTAAAGACTCTGGCATGCTCAGGGGAGCTCTCCCCCTTCCTCCTCTTCCCTAGGCGTAGCGGCGCTGCATTAAATTTTAAAAGAAAAAGTTAGCCATAGTGTAGCGGACCCCCCTCCAACCCCTTAACACAGGGGTTTAACTACCAGGGAGCAGGGGGAGCAACTGCTAGGGGCCCCAGAGCCAAGGGGGCCCCATCTTCTAATTTTTCCTATGGCAGATATAGCCTCCCAGAAAACCACTGTAGTTAAAGCATTGGTAGTGGCCCCATCATAGTTTTGCAGGGAGGCCAAGTGATTCCTAGTTACGCCACTGCCTAAACACTGGGGTTTTTATTATAAAAAGTGCCCAGAAATAGACTCTCGCAATAACCAGCAGATGCGTCTGTGATTGGCTGACTCTCACAGACCTGGCTGCCAGTTCTGCCCCTACTGCCCTTCTATTCCCAGAAGCAAAAGAGGCAGAGGCAGAGGGAACATAGGTAGGAAAGTCTATTTCTGGGCACTTTTTAAAGTAAAAATCCTGAGGTTTTAGGGTTGGGGGGTCCCCTTTATTAAATCTGTTTTTTAAAAAGGTTAGCCTTGGTTTTGGGCAACCTCACTCGTACATTTTTTCTTCAAAAAATGAAATGCCTGATTGAATGCTTTGATCCCCCCCCCTATAATGTCATGAATAGGTAACCGTATTAAAGGAGGGAGAGACAGAATAACAAGTCTTAAATTTATAGCACCAAACTGTAAGGTAATATATGTATGCCCCCCCCCTCTAAAATCAGATTGAATGGTAATGTTTCTAACCAACACCATAGGATTTAGAACAGAAGCAATGCTGTAAAGCCATGGGAAAAGCAAACAGAAAAGTAGTTTTTATAGGAAGAGCAGAAATCCCAGTTAACTGCCACTTTATGGGTTCCTTGTCACACCACACCTTGAGCACAGCATTCAATTCTTTATACAAAAGGACAATAAAAATAGCAGGTGTCTGGTCTAAGGGACAACATGTGTTCTTACAGTACCTCCAGTATTAGAAAAGACAAAACAAGAATAGTGCTATGTAAGAAGTTTCCATGAATGATCAAAGGGATCATTAATCATTGACAAATCAGTACAGCTGATTATTATAAATACTACAGGAATATAATACGCTCATACACTAAAGCTGGGTACCGTATATACTTTCACAAACTTTAAAAGGTGACAGACAGAATCATTAAGGCTGGGTACACTAGCGAGCAATCAGCCAGGACAAATCACTGTCGGTTGCTGCAAAAGCAGCCACGGCCGGCAGTTGCTGCAATTGATTGTGTGGAAGACCAAGATCATTGGCACCCACAACATACAATATTTTCGGCCAACCGATACACAGTAATATCAGTCGGTCAACCAAAACTTTTGCATGGTATGTACCCAACCTTAGATTTAGACCACGTTTTGGGTTCTGATTGCTCTTTCCATTCACATTGCCAGTGCAATGCAATTGAAGTGGTCCCACTGTGCACTGTGCTCCATTGGAACGCATGCGTGCACAACTTGCCTGCCACATGCCATGCGTACAAGTGGGACCTAGCCCTTATAGATATCTTCCATCATTGCCCTGGAATGCAGTGGGAGAATAATGAAATGGACCTGTCCTTAGCGCAGCATTTTGCAATGCATTTTTCATAAGTGTACCTATTTAAAGATGAATGTTGGATGTTGGAGGGTATGTACAGTAATACAACATGCAGGTGGAAGATAATGAAGTGAACCTGTGCATTAGCACAAATGCATTTCTCAATAACATACCTATTTAAAGAGGAATGTTAGAGGTTAGGGTTTTAGATAATTAGTGCACACGGTCTAGGACTATAACTAAACTTTTTTTTAACCAGGAATTTTATCTGACTTACCTTCTGGAAATGTATGGTGGCTGTTAAGCTTCCATATCATATTCACTGGTTAAACTGGCTGTCTCCAGGTCCAGTATTCTTAATGTGGTTTTGATTATTTCTCTTTATTCTGCCTGCAACCTGATTTCTACAGTTTTGCAAAATATATAATATACATGAGTGCCAGTGCCCACTGCCAAAATTGCGGTAAATTATACAATAGCCATTGTCTACCCCAAGTTTGAAAACTGTAGTGTTGTTGCTCCACCTGCTTTTGGCCCTGAGTGTAACCAATGTGAAGACACAATCTGCAAGAAGCGCATATTCCCATTGGATTGATCTCAGACTAAAGCTGGGTTCACACAGGACAGACTCTGCAAGACCCTGTCTGTCATTTTTTAAAGAACACAGCATAGGGAGAACGCTCTGGACTGTGTGTTTCCCTTGACCGTGGCAGAACGTTTGTCATGTATTGAGATGTGCTTCTCATCGCAATCTCAAGCACATGAGAAATGGGTTAGTGTGGCCAACCCATAATGTTGCTTAATTGTAATCACTTTAGCCCTGCCAATTATATTTGTGTCTCTATCAACCCAAACGCCATCTATACACTATTTAGACATTAGATAGTTTGACATTCGTTTGTCGAATCTAATGTCTTTGTAGTATAGTTCCAACTAATATGTCCTTTAATTTTAAATTGTCTGTGTGCACACAAAATTACGCACAGCTTAAGCTTGATACACACAGTGAGGATAAAGCCCTGATACCATTGGATGTAAATAGAAAGTACCTGGGTCAGGGAGGTTGGATTGATTATTCCTACCTCACAATATCATTTTGTTAAGGAGCGCCAACAGTTTTCATTTGCCAGGTTAGTCCTGGACTATTCCTATGTTAAGGATAGTGCTGAAGCCAGGAGGAAGACTGGCAGAATCAGTTTTCTTTGGGTTGATGCTCCTCACAGAAACAATATTGGGAGTTCAGGTATCCCACCCCTGCCGGATCCTCCAGGAGTCTCCTGTGACTTAAATTGGCAGGGTGGGATGTCTGTGAGTAAGGAATTACCTGTCCTATATCCCTGTCCCAAGTACTTTTAAGTTAAACTGTTTTTTAAATAAACTTTATACACACGATAGTTTTCCTTTAAGGCTGGCCAAACATGGATGGATTTTTCCATTTGATTAATCAGTCACTGACATTATCAAATCATTTCGATTCCATTTTCACATACAGTACTTTTAAATAACTAGAATTGAGCAATAATGGGAGCAGAATCGATCAAACCTTGATTGTTTAGATTATATAAGTGTCTGACTGAAACATAAAGAATTGAACATTGATTCTATTGTTGGGTTCTGTGATCAAAATCTTAATGTAGTAAATAGTTGAATAGGTGAATAAATCAACCGGGTTGTACTGTCTGCTCAGATAAGTCAGACTGTATACATTTATTGAATTATCGATTTATTCTTCTACAACAATCGGCTTGAATGGACTTTATCCATGTTTCAAGGGTTTGCTTAGTTACTGTTATTGATATTTACTGTTACTGTTATTGACATTTGATAATGATATAGGATGTTGTACTATATTTTTTTATGATAGAGATATTCCTTCTGTATATCATATGTATTTTAATTAAAATATATTTTATAATTTTTTTTGTGGGGCTTGATTCTCCTTTCGGAGTGTTCCCAAAGTTCTTTTATACTCATTTTAACAAAGTACTTCTGGATGAATCTGTGATTCATATGTTTTTAAAAGCAAGACATGCAGCAAACCCTGTGACCAGGGAAAACTTTCAAATCCTGTTACTGATGGAAGGGGCCAGTTGGAAAACATACAACGGTTGATACTGGGCAATATACGTGGGATTTACTGCCTAGTCTAGTTAAAAAGATCAGGAATAAATCAAGTCAATATGAGTGTTTTTCACCACTTCTCATACTTGTTGTTAGTGTTCTTATTAGTTCTGTACTACTTTTACTCTATAGCTCACATGTTAACACAAATTAACTGGCTTGACAAAGGACTCCATGTAGTCCGAAACATGTTGCAAATAAATCAAATCGATTTCAGAGTACTTCTGCGTGGTGTCCCCTTTATTTCCAGTTGATTTCAGTAACTGAGTCACCTAGTAGCTCTTCAGAATTGTAGAAAAAGAATTGTAAGCATTCTTAGAACATATATATTATAGGCTATAGGTGCAGAACACAAGTTTATGCTTCTTAGGCTAGCCAGCAGTATACAAAGTTGTTGACAACTCACAAATTTGGAAATCCATTGCAAAGTATTGTTGTTTGTACCATACTCTTTGTATAAATCAATGACGTTTATGCCGTTCACTGCTGTCCCTGATTTTCCAACTTGTCTAATTAGTATTTTGATTGGTAAACCCTAGAAATTAACCAGGCGTCAATTGGATGAAACTGATTAAATCTGCCAATATTCAGACAAACGAATGGGTGGCTATAAACCCATGCAAAGTTTTCGGCCTGATCAACCGATAAAGTGAACCGTAGGTCGAAAAATTACATTGTGTGTACACAACCTAAGATGTGTGGGGGTGTTGTTCATTGTTTAATTTACTAACAATTTACAAAGCAATGTACTGACTACATTTAATGTTACACAGGTCAGTAATATTTCAGTATTAAATTCGTTGTCTTTTGCAATTTTGCTGTTCTTTGTAGCAATTCCAAATTTACAGCAAATTATCGATGAGGTACATAAATACTCTAATGACCCATATAAAGGCCAAATCTGTGAATTTCATATATTCTAATATACATACACATTACTATTGCTCTTGACACTAGTGGGATGCCTTCCTTCCAAGATACCCCTGCACCTACAGTATCTACCAAGGTATATTTGGTTACGCTAAATATCAGCACAGTGTACTTCCAGGTACTATAGTGTACGATGTCCAAATTGAAATACTATTAAATATGTTTTTAGTAATAAAACAGATGGCAAAACATACTAATAACAAACATGTATGGTGCTAGTGTAAAGTGCATTGTTTAATACCGGGATTTTATTGTCTCGACTGTGCACTTTAAGGGAGCATGAGAAAGCCAAATAACTTAAAGGAGAACCCAAATTTTTACACTCCAGAATCTAAACATACACCCTCTAAAAACACCATTAATCCGTAAAATAGCAATACAGTAAATAGCATTAAAGTAAACGTTACCACTTGAAGAACTGGATCAAATAACTGTGTGTATGTACAGTGACTGGCCACACCCCTGATCTCAGGGCTCCCTTGCCCACTCTGTCCTGTAAAATTATTGGCTAGAGGCTACTAGTGGGTGTGACCAACTGTAACAAGTTCCTGAAGTATCTTAGGACTGTGCATGTGTAAAGAACATAATGGTCAGTGACCACACTGTGCGATACTGGAACACTGGGAAATAACACAAAAACCTCATGTTAGAAAGTTACATTTCTCAACAACCATATTAAATTGAGAGGTGAGACACTGATTACTGCTTTTATATAAAGGCGATCAGCCTTATAGCACCAGGGTTGTGCTGTCAGTGTATTTTATTAAATATATATGAAACTGGCCTAGTCTATAGCTGAGATGGATGAAGATGCTCTGCAACAAAATCAGGACAAATGTGATGATGATGCATTTTTCTAGGGTGTGGAAGTTCAGGTTTTTGTAAAGAGTTCCAATCTACAAGGAGTCATTTGTGCCTGCTGGAGAGTGAAGTGAGAGGAAAGGATGCATACAGGGCATTGCAATCTCTGCAGTCCCACATTGCCCTTTTCCCGTTTGCCCTGGTTCCTGAAAGCAGTGACTTATCTGAAAAGCTCCTTTGTGGGTAGGATGCAGAGCTTGCTGGTATGTTGCTTCTGAACTCTGTGCTGGCAAATTCTCACCCTGTTAAGTCATTTAGAAGACGGAAAATGGTTATTGTTTGGGCTTGGCAACAAGTCCAAGGACCATTCCACATGTAGACCTTTTCTTACAAAATGATTCTTAAAGGTGCAGTTTCAGTTTTAAGGGATGCTTGAGAAGTATATCTAATTGAAAGAGATGCTATTAGTTAAATTAGAATATTGTCGCCTTTTTCCACACTTGCCTTTCCCTTGTCAATTTTATACTCTAGGATTTCAGCAGCAGTTTTGTTTTTATGGGTCTTTTTGTTAAGGAGCAGAAGGTCAGCGTCCTCATCACTGCAAGTGCGAGGGAGGGAGGAAAGGGTAGAAGGAGGGGAGAGGATGTGTGAAACAGCTAAGAACCCAAAGGACAAAACCTGTGGCTTGTTCAGAAAGTCACAGATTATAACAAAGACCATTATTGTGCAACAAAGTAACTGGGAAGTATAAAAAAAAAATCAACATCTATCAATATTCCAACTTTTGCTTGGCTGTATATTAAAGTCAACTATAAGAAATATACTCAACATAACTGTTTTTTTCTGTACAGAAAAGCTCTGTTGTACACATATTGACACAAAGCTTAAACAAAAAAGAATAAAATACTACGGCTATATTGTGGATTTGATCCAATACATTTTTATAAAAAGTCCAGTGGAGTGCAGTCTGTTGCAAAATATATTGTTGTGATGTGGATGCACCTGGGAAGATGTTATGATTAAGGACACGTAGCTCCTCTACCTTCCATTCCTCTCTAAATGCAGAATAAACAGGCACTGAATTAGTGCTTGAGCAAGATGGTTCAAGTCCTTCTACTATATTCCTGGACTTGCTTTTCTTGATCAAAAAGGAGAAAAAGCCAGGTGAGAGAGAAAGGACACTGAAACACCAGTCTCTGCATCTACCTGTCTCCTCTTTCTACCTTCAAGAACAATTTAGGTTATCCAAATCTCTGCTTTAAGATTCCAAAAGAAGTATATATATATATATATATATATATATATGTATCGTATGGAGGCGTGGAAGCGCACCACTAGACAACCATCAGTGTCCCGGGTGCTTCCTAATTAGCATAAACGAGAGTGAAGGGAAGGAGCACTCCTGGGGTTTTAACAAATTTCTTTTATTGCGGCATCAATTCGAAATGCGTCGACTTGATGCCGCAATAAAAGATGTTTGTTAAAAACCCAGGAGCGCTCCTTCCCTTCACTCTCTCTTTTATATATATATATATATATATATTATAATTTATATATATCAAGAACAATATATGTTCTTATATTTGATTTCTTGTTTCTATAGTTATAATGGGCAATGTGTCATTTGTGTAAATTTTTCAAAAAGATGGGTCAAAGTTCATGAAGCAGAACCTATGGGGGCAGCAGATATTGAGCATCAATAAAGCCTATTCCATACGTAATATAAGTCCATTTAGGGCCAGGTTACCTGCCTACCTTACTTCTTGACAGATGCCTTCACACGTGTTAGATTTTCAGACTAACTGTTTGTTTGGAGCCATTTTGGTTGGCAATTATCCAACATTTAACTTGCAGTGAAAATTTAAAGTAAAATCACTAGTGGCATAATTGCATATTTTTCACCATTCATAAATTAGCTACAGCAATGCAAATGTGTATTTCAATAGTTCTTTGAACAAAGACATAGTTAGGTAACTTAGACATCAAGAGGAGTAAGTGTCTCTTGACTAATGAAATGTAAGAAAAGAAAAACACATTGGTAAAGAGACCTAGGCATATGATTAGAATTGAACATACCATTGATCAACAAAGAACCATTCTTGCTAAACCTGCATGTGTTAGCGTTGGAATGTTTTCCAGAAAAGTAATGAGTGGACTTAGCAAGAAACAATGCATTGGAGGTCACTGAAAAATCAAATGAAATAGCTTATTTGGCTCTACATGTAGATATTTATGAAAATGAGGCCTAATCTTGGATCTGTTTCTGGAATAATTGTCCCCTAATGGCCAAGAAATACCTCCTCCAAGCACCCATTCTGTAACAGAAAACTGTGGTACACTCAGAAATAACTTGTATGCTGCAAATGTCTTCTTAAATGCTAACAAAGTCCAGAGAGAATCATGGGAGTTTGTACCTACCCTCTCCGAAGGTGGTGCTCACATGTTCGCGGAATACAGCTCAAAGCCGCACTGAATCAAATCTTGATCCCTGAAAATAACACCCAGAAGGTACAATAAAACTTTTATTAGGGTCCAAGTATAAACACAAGTATGCAGTTCCGCACAACGTCCCACAGCACTGTAGGGAAATGTAGGAGGGTAGGGAGGATGGTGAGGTTCTGCCTGATGTCTTCTTACCAGCTAAGTGGCTTCTACATGGTTGAAGAAGCAAGTAGTGTTGGGAGCAGATCTTTGCTGGATATAAGACTTTCATACACATGTGGGATCGCAGAATGAGACCCATGAAGCACGATGTCTGACAATCTTACTGTGTATTGGGTGATTCGTCAGGCAAAATGGCTTTTCGGTCGGGGCTCGTTGATGATCCATCAGGCGAATCGGTCAATAATCCCCTACCAAAGCCTATTTCAGCTGATGAAGCACCCATACACAGAATGATCATCGCGTAAAATGGACGTGCATACACCTTATGCATTGCAAGTCGGCCCCTGCAATCGCATTTGTGTATAGGCCTATGGTCTAGAGCATGTTAACATTTCTCAATTTTTTATGTTGGATGACATGTGCAGGGTGTTATTTGCATATTACTGATAGACAGCTTCTATATTCTGATACATACTTATGCAAAAGTATATAGGATGGTGCATGTATTATATGGCTAAAGGGGGCCATACACATGCGATCCCACAGCATGTGTTCCGACAGATCACATTGGTATCTGTCAGCACACATGCTGTGGGAAAAGCACACACGGACCTGACCGATCCCCATACGCGGCCATATACCGCACAATAGTTTTGGAGCTGATAGCGACCAACGGAAATTTTCATTCACTCCCGATCGATCGGAGTGCCGACTATGGTCATTCGTCAGCACTCTGATGGGTTGGGAACTGCCCTTGCACACTAACGATAATAGGTAAATCCCTTCATTCCCCTGACGGGATTTACCTATTATCGTTCATATGTATGGCCACCTTAAATAGTCTTGCTAACTGCAATGGTTAACAGTACTTTGTGATGTGCTAAGAGCTGATATCAGCAAATAGGATCAGCAGAGCTATTGCACCAGGGAGCTGATCTACCTCAAATCTTTCCCACCCTGATCCTCCAGTAGTGGGTTAAATTATATTTTGGGGGGGTGGACATGCTATTTTCTAACCTATGATAATGAAAATAAGTACTAAATTACATTTCTACATCCTTCTAAAAAGGCACATTAGCAAGCTTTAATTATCTGAAAATTATTAATGATTTGACATTAGTTACATTTTTTTAGAACAAAAAATTCTTACATTTTTATTTTAAGAGTCTAATACTTTCTAACAGGTCTGTATTTGCCTGTATATCAAAAAGCTAAGGTTCAAACAAATGCTGACCATACACTTATATATATTAGATCGATTCAACGTTTCTGCTAATCTGCTTCCCTGTCCTGACCCATTCATTTTGTAATCGAATGACAACCACAAAATTATTTGTGAGGATGTTGTCCTAACTTTGCAGGACACGATGTATCCGAACGTTCGTTTGGGCCGATAATCAGCCCGTGTATGGGCCGGTCGTTCGGAGATCTGGTTGATCAGGCAACGATCCCCAACCAAACGTCCGTTTCGGCCAATAAAGTACCCATACACGGGCCGAAACGAACGTTCGGACACATCGTGCGTCGTCGGTCGGGACCTGTGATCGCAAGTGTGTACGAACCTTTAGTCTGGTAGTATATAACCAGCATAAACATCATTATCCACATGGGCCCTCTCCATGCACAGCGTACCGTATATACTCGAGTATAAACCGACCCGAGTATAAACCGAGGTACCCAATTTCAGCTAAAAATCCTAATAAAAGTTGTTGACTCGAGCATAAACCGAGGGTAGAAAACTTGCATTCAAGATGTTTGGAAACTACAACATCCCAGCTATAAGCTGCTGGGAGTTGTAGTTTCCAAACATCTTGAATGCCACCTATTGGCATTCAAGATGTTTGGGAACTACACTCCAGCATGCTTTTATAGCTGGGAGTTGTAGTTTCCAAACATCTTGAATGCCACCCTCACTTGGCATTCAAGATGTTTGGAAACTACAACTCCCAGCTAATAAAGCATGCTGGAGTTGTAGTTCCCAACATCTTGAATGCCCCCCTCACCCACCCACCAGTTTGTACCTGTGTCTCTTCCCTGTGGTCTCTTCTCCCTGTGGGCTCTCCTCCATCCAGGCTTCCTGGCAGGTACGGTGCGGTACCTGAGCATTCCGGCAGCTGCGGATCTTTTTGTGTACTGCGCCGGCTGACGTCACTGCCCGGCGCCGGGCTTGGTGCCGGGCAGTGATGTCAGGCCGGCGCGCCAGTACACAGAAAGATCGTGCGGCTGCCGGAATGCTCAGGTAAGCTACTGACTCGGTATAAACCGAGTCCGAGTTTTCAGGCTGATTTTTCAGCCTGAAAAACTCGGTTTATACTCGAGTATATATGGTATCTACCATTCAGTAGTCTATTGTGGGAATTAATAATAAATAAATAATAGATGTTGGCCCAACCAATTTTGTGTGTAAAATAGGTTATGATTTACCAGGAAACCACCAGTCGTGCAAAATTAAAGTAAATCTGTCCAATCCAACCAAAATGTCAGGCTGGGTAATATATAAGCCTGTTTGTACCAGATAGGCCTAAAAGATAAATCACTTGTCTTTCTTAGTATTTCCTAACCAGAGAAATATCTGCGTGTCAGGTCCTTCAGTCACATGTAGAAGCCCTAAGAAGAGGGAGAAAGGGTACATGGCGATAAAAACTCCCTGATCATGTATCCTGAAGCTTGAGAAAACATGTAATATTTAACCAGCCAGCTGAACAGCGACAGAATCTCTAAGAATGTTACGGAGATCTTTGCAGAGGTTAAAAGGTATATTTTAAAAGGAGATATAATGTAAGGGACTCATGGCTGTCTTTAACAAAGGTGGATAGCCAAAATGAGCATTTTCTGTACTGTATATTGAAAACATAATGTGAATTTGTAAGTGCTGTACTTATAATAACTCATAAGTTTGCTGGCATGTGTAATGATGTTAGTCACATTGCAATCGTTTTTTTCTTTTGGGTGACAGCATTACGTTAAAATGTAAGGGTCCTAATCATACCAAAATTTGCTACATAGATATTTATATACAGATTTTTTTTTTTTTATGGTAGACACTAATAAGTAAGTGGAATTACCATATAGCATGTAGCAAATACAATATGTTTTAACTGTTTATATTGCAACATAGATGTGGATTTGATTTAATTTATGTTTGCAAAATAAGTGTAGTGAAGAATTTAAGCAAAGAATTATATGCTGGGTATACACATGCATATTTTGTAACATGCTATGTACAGTATTGAGGTAACAGGCCATGTACAGTGCACAGTATTGAGGTAACAGGCCATGTACAGTGACAGTATTGAGGTAACAGGCCATGTACAGTGCACAGTATTGAGGTAACAGGCCATGTACAGTGCACAGTATTGGGGTAACAGGCCATGTACAGTGCCAGATTATTGAGGTAACAGGCCATGTACAGTGCACAGTATTGGAGGTAAAAGGCCATGTACAGTGCACAGTATTGAGGTAACAGGCCATGTACAGTGCCAGTATTGAGGGTAACAGGCCATGTACAGTGCACAGTATTGAGGGTAACAGGCCAGTACAGTGCACAGGTATTGAGGTAACAGGCCATGTACGTGCACAGTATGAGAGGAAAGGCCATGTACAGTGCACAGTATTGAGAGTAACAGGCCATGTACAGTGCAACAGTATTGAGGTAACAGCCATGTACAGTGCACAGTATGAAACGTAAACAGGCCATGTTACAGTGCACAGTATTGGGGTAACAGGCCATGTACAGTGCACAATTGAGGTAACAGGCCATGTAGAGTACACAGTATTGAGGTAACAGGCCATGTACAGTGCACAGATTGAGATAGCAGGCCAGACAGTACCAGTATTGAGATACAGGCCATGACAGTTGCACAGTATTGAGATAACAGGCCATGTACAGTGCACAGTATTGAGGTAAGGCCATGTACAGTGCACAGTATTGAGGTAACAGGCCATGTACAGTGCACAGTATTGAGATAACAGGCCATGTACAGTGCACAGTATTGAGGTAACAGGCCATGTACAGTGCACAGTATTGAGATACAGGCCATGTACAGTACACAGTATTGAGATAACAGGCCATGTACAGTGCACAGTATGAGATAACAGGCCATGTACAGTCACAGTATTGAGATAACAGGCCATGTACAGTGCACAGTATTGAGATAACAGCCCATGTACAGTGCACAATATTGAGATAACAGGTCATGTACAGTACACAGTATTGAGATAACAGGTCATGTACAGTACACAGTATGGAGATAAGAGGCCATGTACAGTACAGTGCACAGTATTGAGATAAAGGCCATGTACAGTGCACAGTATTGAGATAACAGGCCATGTACAGTGCACAGTATTGAGGTAACAGGCCATGTACAGTACACAGTATTGAGATAACAGGCCATGTACAGTGCACAGTATTGAGATAACAGGCCATGTACAGTGCACAGTATTGAGGTAACAGGCTAGGTACAGTACACATTATTGAGGTAACAGGCCAGGTACAGTACACACTATTGAAGTAACAGGCCATGTACAGTACACAGTATTGAAGTAACAGGCCATGTACAGTGCACAGTATTGAGATAATAGGCCATGTACAGTGCACAGTATTGAGATAATAGGCCATGTACAGTGCACAGTATTGAGATAACAGGTCATGTACAGTACACAGTATTGAGGTAACAGGCCATGTACAGTGCACAGTGTGAGAACAGCCCAGTACAGTGCACAGTATTGAGATAACAGGTCATGTACAGTACACAGTATTGAGGTAACAGGCCATGTACAGTGCACAGTATTGAGATAACAGCCCATGTACAGTGCACAGTATTGAGATAACAGGTCATGTACAGTACACAGTATTGAGGTAACAGGCCATGTACAGTGCACAGTATTGAGATAACAGCCCATGTACAGTGCACAGTATTGAGATAACAGTCATGTACAGTACACAGTATTGATGTAACAGGCCATGTACAGTACACATATTGAGTAAACAGGCCATGTACAGTGCACAAGTATTGAGGTAACAGGCCATGTACAGTGCACAGTATTGAGATAACAGCCCATGTACAGTGACAGTATTGAGATAATAGGCCATTACAGTGCACAGTATTGAGATAACAGCCATGTACAGTACACAGTATTGGGTAACAGGCCATGTACAGTGCACAGTATTGAGATAATAGGCCATGTACAGTGCACAGTATTGAGATAACAGGTCATGTACAGTACACAGTATTGAGGTAACAGGCCATGTACAGTGCACAGTATTGAGATAACAGCCCATGTACAGTGCACAGTATTGAGATAACAGCCCATGTACAGTGCACAGTATTGAGATAACAGGTCATGTACAGTACACAGTATTGAGGTAACAGGCCATGTACAGTGCACAGTATTGAGATAACAGGCCATGTACAGTGCACAGTATTGAGATAACAGGTCATGTACAGTACACAGTATTGAGGTAACAGGCCATGTACAGTACACAGCGTGGGGTATCTCAGGAGGAGAGTTAACAGTGGGAGAGCAGCAGCAACCAGCATTTAAAAGTTCTGAATTTTCTGCATTCCAAACTGTGAATTTACATGTAAATCTGGTTAATTAATTACCAGTTATTAAAGTGAAATCATTCAGCCATATGCTACCGGCTCTTGGGAGTGTCAGAACTAAGAGCATAGGTTAGTCTAATGCCTGTTTGTAATCTTTGTTCCTACCTAGGCACAATCAAATCCATATCGCCTATTCATATTGCCCCACAGACTTCTAAATTACTGCAGCTACAGTAACTGGAGCTTTCATATTACTAAACAATTATTAGGAAATGAAACTCATTGTCCAGGGAAGAAAAGAACCGTGACAAATGTTTGTGCTAAAACACAATCCGCATTTTATAATTATTAGCTAGAAACCAGTAAACAATACCTACCTATAAAACAACTTAATGTATTAGATGGATTTGCTTAGTTCTTCCTTTTTTATGACTGGAGGACACAATTTAAAGCAATATGAATCCGTTGTTTACCATGCCTTTATACATATGCCCACAATTATATACTGTGTAAAATACGTTGCAGTTTTAACGTAATCAATAGCATTTATGTGGCATTTCCTTCTACACTGGGGGTTTTTGTGTAAAACTTACCGGAATGTCCAGTGGCACTGCCTTCTCAAGTTGGCATACCAGACATGACTGGCTGTGCTGTGGGTGCTGTGTGGGGGTGGAAAGTGAGGGACATGGGCACAACATTTTCTAAAACTGAATACAGCTATAAAATGCAACAACCTAGCGAGCATCTGGATGAAACACGCATTGTTTAATGAATGGGACAAAAACCCACAAGAGAATTCAAGCAGCATTTGTTTATATTTGTAATGTTTATGGTATAAAAATGTGGGGCTTAAATTCTAACACAGAGGAAAAAACTAAATAAATCTTGTTAGCATGGTTTCTGATTTATTTGCATGTATATATTTTCATTCAAGGCTAATACCTGGAATCCCTTCTTCAATGTAACTTTGGGCTGAACATTTGCAGCAGATGCCCAGAACCCAACTGGAATGTGACAGCTTCATAACAATAATATATTGTCAGGATAGACAGGCTGGAAAATACACAGATAGATATTTCAGATTCCAAAATGTTTACCAGCCCACAAGTATAGACCCAAGGGGCATATTTTATAAAGGTTCGTTAACTTTTCGCGGCCGTTTTCGCGGACATTAACCTATCGCGTTAGCGCGATTTATAAATGTCCGAAAACGGCCGCGAAAAGTTAACAAAGCGTTAACCCCTTCGCGGCATACTTACCTGTTCCCGCCGCTTCTATTTATAAAGCGGTGGTACTGGTTTTGCTCTGCTAGTATCGGCTGTTTTACTTCGCCACCTTGAAGGTGGCGAAGTCACCGATACTAGCCTCCCGCGGCGGGGATGGGCAGGCAACCCGCGGCGGTGGTCCACCCCCCGGAGACACGCCCACCCCGCCACAACCCCCCGGTGGCGGAGACCCCCCGCCGCCGCTTCCCAGCAGCCCCTCCCAACCCGTTCCCCCTCGCGGCAATCTCGGAACGGGAGGCTAGGAGGGGCTGCCGGGAGGGCGCGCAGGTGGTCGCGACCACCCGCCGCGCACCCCCCTCCTGGCAACCCCTCCAAGCCCCCGCCCCGGCAGCTCCCGGGGAGGGAAGGGAGGGAGCCACTGGGAGGGGTGGAGGCACCCTCCAGCGGGGCCCTGAGAAGGGCCTTTTGGGGCTTAGGGGGTCCCGCAGCTCGAACCGGGACCCCCCCTCCCCGCCCTTAAGGGCCTTTGCGGCACTGACAAGTGCCCTTGCGGCTCTGACAAGAGCCCTTTGGGGCTTAAGGGGTCCCACAGCTCGAACCGGGACCACCCTCCCCGCCCTATCAGGGCCTTTGCCGCACTTACAAGTGCCTTGCGGCTCTAACAAGAGCCCTTTGGGGCTTAGGGGTCCCGCAGCTCGAAACAGGACCCCCTCCCCGCCCTTGTAAGGGCCCTTGCGCACTGACAAGTGCCTTTGGGCTTAGGGTCCCGCAGCTCGAACCGGGACCCCCTCCCCGGCCCTGTAAGGGCCCTTGCGGCACTGACAAGTGCCTTTGGGGCTTGGGTCCCGCAGCTCGAACCGGGACCCCTCCCCCGGCCCTTGTAAGGGCCCTTGCGGCACTGACAAGTGCCTTTGGCGGGGGTCCCGCAGCTCGAACCGGGACCCCCAGTGTGCGGCTCTTAAAAGAGCCCTTGGGCGACGTCTTCGGGATGGCGACACCAACCCCACTCAGGTCGCCGATGCCAGGCAGGCTCACTGCAGCCGCCAGTGGGGTTGGTGTCGCCAGCCCGAAGACGTCGCATCGGATCAAGACGCCGGCAACATCGGCCTTGTTGAGGTCGCCGGCGCCCGCCGGGGGTACCCCTGGCGGCCGCAGGGGTACCTCTCGGGGGTCGGCGGCCTCGGCGGAGCTGGTGTCGCCGGGACTGGAAGAAAGAAGACGCCGCCCAAGGGCTCTTTTAAGAGCCGCACACTGAGGGTGACCCCCCCAAAGGCACTTGTAAGTGCCGCAAAGGCCCTGATAGGGCCAGGGACGAGGGTCGAGCTGCGGGACCCCTTAAGCCCCAAAAGGCCCTTCTCAGGGCCCCGCTGGAGGGAGCCTCCACCCCTCCCAGCGGCTCCCTCCCTTCCCCTCCCCGGGAGCGGCCGGGGGGCTTGGAGGGGTTGCCAGGGAGTATCGCCGCAAAGGGGCTTAAAATTACCGCAACACATCGCGGCCGCGATACATATCGCGGGAATGGCGCTCGCTGTTATAAATAGGGCGATAGCGCTATTTTCGCAGCCGCGATGTGCGGCGGAAATTTTTTGACGTTATTTTCGTTCCTTTATAAATATGCCCCTAAGGATACATACTCTGGAATTTAAGGCTATAAGTACCATTAAATGTATTAAAGGGAAACAAAACAATTATTTATTACATTATTGGCCATTATCCTAGCTTTAAAACAATCTAAAAATCATTAAAATCCGTTCAGCCAATTTTAAGATACATAGGTTTTTTTTACCTTCTATTTGGTTATTACCAGGGGCATCTCTGTGTAAATCCAAGCTCTCTTACGTCACCCATGTCCGTGCCTTTTCCATTCTCACATCGCCTTCATCCTCTCTAGCGCACCCCCTCCCCTCCCACCTTCTGGATCCATCCGACCTTCTCCTTCAATGTAGTGTGAAATCCATTAAGTATAAGATAGATGCCCCCTGCCCAGACCTAACCACTATGTTATTTTTTAAAAAATAACCAGGTTTGTACTGCTCCACTCAAGTCAGACGCGGCTGCCGGTTTGGCCCTCTGCTTGCAAGTTCTGGCAACAGGGAGCCGGATCAATGCGCTGGAGGATCGAAGGGGCTGTAAGTAACGTTCTTATTATTTAAAAAAAAAAAATAACATGGCGGTTGGGGTGGTTAGGGGTTAGCTATCTTATATCAAAAGTTTAATTTTAGTATAGAAATACCCTTTAAGTGCACCTGCTAATGCAGTTCAAGCAAGCAAATGAAATTGTCAACTGATTATGGTTTGGAACCGCACTAGGTTAAACCTCCATTGATATACTAGGTCCTGTGAATTAGGACTAGAATTCGGCTGATATCTGGCCTAACCATGTTATTCTGCTAGCTTAAAGGAGCTTTGTGCTTTAAAGAGAAACAATTAAAGGAGTTCTGCATGTTAGTAGCTGGTTCTATTAATTACTTTTCAGCTTTTTTGTATAAGATAAAGGACTTGAAACTTATATGTGGTTTATCTTTATGGATACAACAAGGATACCTTTATTAAAAGGCATGACCACCCCCAAAACCAAAATTGAACCCACTACTGGCCCCACTGTGTAGTATAAAAAATCCTTACCTTACTCCTCTGCTCCAAATGGTTCTCCTGCAGTGCCTATTCAAAGTCCCAGAAAGTGAAGAGTAGGAGCTGTCTGTGAGTCATCCGGATGCCTGCTTCTTCCTTGTCCTTAATTAGGTTTCTTGGATGCACAGGGGAGCCCCATCCCTCCCACCCTCAGGATCCCTGTATTCTGCAGTGTCTATTCTTACAAATAAAATTTTTTTTTTGATGTGTGGTCACCAATAAATAGTTTGAATTCATTTGAGTGCGACCCTCAATCTGTTGTTTATCGGACCCCTCTCCCAACCCTAACCGGCATTTTTATTGTAAAAAATCCCACAGAAACTAACTTACTAGAGCGTGTTCTATCAGCTTTCTCAATAGCTGGTAGACGTGTCTGTGATTGGCTGCCGGTCCGGAGCCTAATGTTACTTCTATCGCAGGAGTAACATTACAGGCAGGGAGTGCGGGAACAAAGGCAGGTAAGTAAGATTCTGGGGACCTACCACAATTATTTTGGGTGGACATACCCTTTAACAATTTGTTGAAGTTATTTTTGTACATTTTACCATAAATAACCAGTCCTCCGATTATATGTTATGTTCATTTATTTCATTCACAAAGAAGCACTGGCTTAATGTATCTTTTTTTTTCTTTCTGTTACAGCGTTGCAAGGACAGAGCCAATGCTTTGGCAATCTCTGTAATGAACATGTGGCCAGGTGTAAAGCTGCGGGTTACTGAGGGCTGGGATGAGGATGGTAACCATGCTCTTGACTCTTTACATTATGAGGGTCGTGCTCTGGACATTACTACATCTGATAGAGACAGGAACAAATATGGCATGCTAGCGCGTCTAGCAGTAGAAGCTGGCTTTGATTGGGTGTACTATAAATCTAAGTCACACATTCATGTCTCTGTGAAAGCAGGTAAATAGACATTTCATGGAAATGCTTGATGAATTTCTGTGTCTGAGCTCATGTCTCCTCTTTTTCTTTATCACAAAATTCTGCATAGAAAGTGCGGAGTGACCTTAAAATATGCTTATCCAAAACTGCTAGAATTCAGTTCTGATCAGATCATTGATGCTGTCTATCGTATAATCCTATTTCCCATGAACACTTGCAACCAAAGATGTCAGCTCAAAGTCTACGGGGATTGTGCAAAATTAAAGGACAATTATACTTACCATTTCCCCGATCCACTCCTGCAAAATACCCAGGGTGAGGACCTAAAATACTAAATCCTCACCTCTGGGTACTTTACAAAAGTCCTGAAGTGATTACTTGTAATTTCCCTCATCGCTCCGGTCGGATCTTCCCGACTGGCACTGTCAGTGACAGTCCAGGAGGCAGCCAATGGGAAGACACGCCTCCTTGCAGAGCGCGTCTTCCCATAGGCTGCCTTGCGACCTGTCACTCAAAGTGCCAATGGGGAGGATCGGATGGGAGCGACAAGGGAGATTACAAGTAAGTACTTCAGGACTTTTGTAAAGTACCCAGAGGTGAGGACTTAGCGTTTTAGGTCCTAACCCTGGGTACTTGAGGGGGGGGGAAGGAACGAGGGGGAGGTGAGTATAATTGTCCTTTAAGATTTAGCAGTCTGGCAGAAGCAGAATCAGAGAAGCTGGGGAGAAAGAGCACCCATATACCGTATATAGGTTAGGTTACTGGTGGCATGTTTAAAGTTAATAAAGTTTATATTAAAGTGGTTCAAGTCCCCTTTAAATGAGCAATCACCTGAACTTGTTATTCCAGGTTATCGGAAATTGTTATTACTACATGTTAGTGTTTTGACAGAAGCAATCATTTTAGAAACGATGGTATACAAGCAATCTCTATTCTCTTTATATATATGTTGGCTTCTGTTTCATCTCTTTTACTATATCTGTAAGACATGATATTTTTTACTATATATAAATTGACATAGGAACACATGTTCTAATTTCTTTGATTTTCCTTTCCAGATAATTCTCTGGGCATCCGATCCGGTGGTTGTTTTCCTGGAACAGCTACAGTGATGATGGAGAGTGGTCAGAGAAAGCCTGTGTCTGAACTGGAGCTTGGTGACACTGTCCTCACTACTGACCAGTCAGGCCAGTTGATGCCTACAGCAGTTCTGCTCTTTTTGCACAGAGATCTTTCTAAAACAGCCACATTTGTGGTTATTGAAGCCGAGAGACACCCATTCAGCCTCCTTCTTACGCCACATCATCTATTGTTTGTAAAAAGAGGATCCTCTACAGGATTTTTACCAACTTTTGCCTTTCGGGTACAAATTGGAGACCAGATTCAAATCTATGTCAATGGTACTCGTTTGCAATCTTCGAAGGTTGTGAAGGTATCCATTCAGGAACAAACTGGGGTGTATGCTCCTTTAACTGAGCATGGTACCTTGCTTGTTGATGGGGTGCTGACATCCTGCTATGCAAATATTGAGTCACAATTACTGGCACATATATCTTTAGCCCCCCTCAGAATGTTCCAAAGCATAACTTCCATTTTCCAAGGACTATACAGGAGTGAAGGGGTGCACTGGTACTGTCACATGCTCTATGTTTTTGCCAAACAGATTCTTGGGTGGGATATGCCTTAACCCCAGATTAAGATGGTATAATCTGGAAATGCTGCTGATAAAGAGGAAGATGCCCAAGCATTGCCCAATTGTTTCCATCTAGTGAAATACAAAAAGAAGATTGTGCTTTTAAAAGAGTTATTCAAAAAGGACATATCCAGTATATTCATGTAATGTTATATTCTTCACTCTGTGAGGAACGAAGATCTTTCATCTTCCAGAATGACCAAGGCTTTAAAGGTTAAGATTTAGTACCAGACAGTGATGTACTTAATGAGAAAGAAAACAGTTTGGCCGTACATAGTGAAGTATATACAATTTATTTTGATGTGTGATGTACAGACATAAAGAAGCATTTTAACAAATTAATTTGACAGTAATTAGCCCAGTGTGCTTGTGAAGGTTCTCATTCATCCAGGTTATGGTATATCTGTTGTATTCAGTTACATCAACTAGACTTAAAGTTTGTTTCTTGAAGATGTTTCGCTAGTCATCCGACTGGCTTTCTCAATTCAGAATGACTTGTACAAGAAGGTCCCTAACACCTGGCTGTGATATGCTAATTGTAACTTTCCAGGGTACTTTTTTTTTATTGCCAACAGATTCTTGTACAAGTCATTCTGAATTGAGAAAGCCAGTCGCATGACTAGCGAAACGTCTTCAAGAACTAAACTTCAAGTCCAGTTGATCTAATTGAATACAACAGATGTAGCCCAGTGATTCATTATTTGTCTTCAGAGAACTGAGGCTAAAATATAAATGCACCTGGATGAATTATAGAATTGTATCTCTCACCACTGAAATCAGCAGCATTGTGGGAAAATCATCTCTTCTGTGTTTAGCCAGTGTTGGTCTGACAAGGTATTAGTTCTTTAACCTTATTGGTTCAGTCTCTGTCAATGAGGTACTGGGCAATCGAAAAATGAATTATTATTCACTGAGCAGAAAGATTACTGAACTCTAGAAAAGACCGAACGTCACCAGTGATGATTTTAGAGGTGGGGTTATTACTAAATGCTAATTATTTTACAGAATCCATTCAGCCTTGTTTACATATTAGCTTTATTCTCCTTTAATGGTCCTTACACACTGGCCGACACATTACGCACGAGTGTGTTCTAAACAACTGTTTCAGACGACTACCATTTAGTGTATGGGCAACATAGCTGTTCAGTCATGTGGCGTTGATGATCCACCAACGGAGCACCCATACTTTAAACGATAGTTTGCCAAACACACTCGTGCTTCACTGGTCGGTCCTATGAGGATATGTGTGTGTGAAGCTTAAGAGAAACAAGAACTGTAATAAATAAGTAAAGCTAGGTACACACCTAGCGATTTTTCCTCCTGACCGACCGTTCAAAACTTTCGACCGGTCGGCCAGGAGGAAGGACTGTCGGTCACGGCAAAAGCAGCCTCGTCCGTTAGTTACCTCGACCGATCATGCGGTCCAAAGAGGACTGCACGATCGGACAAGGTTTTCCACCATGTCTGATCGTCCTTTCGTCCGATTCAGACGAACGGTCGGTCGGACATGAGCGCATTTGGATGCGATAATTTCGAACGACCGATACACTGAACTATCGGTCGATCGGACCGAAATATCTCATCGTGTGTACCCAGCTTAAGTGTTTTCGATTTATCATCAAACAGGAGGGTAGAAGGTCCTACTACTACACTGGGAATGAATATCACAAAGCTGCATCCAGTGAAGATAGCATTAAAAACCAACAGGGTTATTTAAAGTTCTTATCGTTTAAAATGGTTCTAATTTTGCCCTAACTAATCAGATCTTATTTAACATTTGAAAGCTATCATCTGATTGGTTGGGGCAAAATTAGCCCCATTTTAAATGTTAAGAACTTTTACTGAATCTCCCTGCAAGTCTTTATTAGTGCATTTTAAAACCTCTGAAGTGTTACTCTTGACACAAAACGCGTGGTCTGCTTGCCTGTCTAGCCTGGTTTTAAAATGCACTAATAAAGACTTGCAGCGAGATTCAATAAAAGTTCTTATTGTTTAAAATGGTGCTAATTTTGCCCCAACCAATAAGATGTTAGCTTTCAAATGTTAAATACGATCTGATTGGTTGGGGCAAAATTAGCACCATTTTAAACTATAAGAACTTTTATTGAATCTCCTTGTTGGTTTTTAATGCTATCTTCACTGGATGCAGATTTGTGATATTCATTTCCCGTGTGGTAGTTGGACCTTCTACCCTCCTGTTTGACATTGAATGCTGGGAACATGTTCCGGATTTTCCTCTGAAGGAGTCCTCCCACCAGATATTATCTCGGCCATTTTTCTTTTATGTTTTCGATTTATACATCCAAAAATTAATTTTAAAAGTGAGCATTTGACTTGTTGTTTTGTAATTGTGAAGCTGTTTAATGCTGCTAGTGATTGCATTTTATCGGTGGCATAATTATAGGGCCTGCAGGGCCCACGCTGTTGGGGGGCCTGTAAGAGGGCCCGCAATCCCAACCCCAGAGGCTCCACAATCAGCTGTTTTTAAGCAGTTGACCACGCGTATGCAGTAAAGATATGAGCAGCTGTTTAAACAGTCCACCAGTTCAATTCCAGCCTTAAAAAAACTTTATAGCTACCCTCATATCCCAGTTTCGCATTATAGAAAACTTCCAAAAATGAATGGACTTACCTGACCTGGTCCCTCGCCGCTCTCCACTGCTGCACTAATTTCTTGTTGCAGCTGTCAGTGAAGGCACAACGTGATGCTGGTAAGTTCATTCAGGGGAATCAATAAAAGTTTTCTATAATTCAAAACTGGGGTTTGGGGGGTAGCTGGACATAAATATAAAATTTTGTTAAGGTTAGACATGCTCTTTAAACAGTTGATAGCACGTATCTTATGCATATGCATTAACAGTTGTTTGAAAACAGCTGATCACAAAGCCTCTACCTTGTGCATTCTTGCATCGGGGCCTGAACTCCTGCAGTTACTCACCGCCAATTTACTCTTAGAGGGTTAAGGCTTAGGTTTCTGGTATCATAATCACGTACCACTGGATCTCTAGGATTTCTATTGTCTGGGTCCAGTTGGGTAAAAGACTTGCACATTTACATAAAATACACTGGATCCTAAATCTAGGAAGGACTGTAGGGAATTGCGTGCTGAGTTATTTATTTATTGTTTTGTTTTTCAGTCACTATTAGCTGATTGATTTTCTAACATACAAACTAGAACTAAAGTTCCATAACAAAAAAATGATCTGACTTCTATCAAAGACTGTCTGAGCCAGTTCCAATTCACTCTACTAATATAAAGGTTATCTTTATATTATTTAACATCAATTATACTTCTGTAAAGATTTGAGTAATGGCATCATAAATAATGCATATACTACACAAGCCATGAATGTCCTGTAATATATTTTCTTGTAAAGGTTGAGTAGATATGTTATCAGTTATAACCAACGCACAGGAATTTATGTACCATATGAAACCATGTAACCTTCGCATCAGAAAATAATGGTGGCCATGCACATAGTGATGTTATTGGCCAATACGTTGTTTTGGCTTTTTTTGTGGTGATCGACAATGAAATAAGACCAACAGAATCTGACCATTTTCAGCACGGGACAAAATCTTAATTAGATCAACACTTTCAAAGATGATTCCCTGGTACTGGCTAATGAGTCTCACCTGTATATCTACTGGTGTTTGTCTGGGGCTACCACAATACCAAAATAACAACATATAGACCCCCCTAATGCATGAAATCTCCATACATATTGAGGGAGCTGTAGACTCAGAGAAAACCCCTTTCTCAGTGACTTTATTTTTCAAATTGCAGTCACAATACAAGACTGTTTCAAATGTTTCATCCTCACTGACTAGGGCTAAGCAGTAGTGCCTATTAGGATACGCACATGCGAACCTATATTTTGGTAGATCGGACTTATTCACCCCTTCACTGACCATTGTTTGTCTACAAAAGTTTGATCAGACATAACGATAAATTTTGGTTGATTGTGCAGTGCATAAGTGACAATTTTGACCAATTATATGTTGGCCCGTGATAGCGGAGACTGGACCAAAATATCTGCCCTTGGGTACATAGCCTTAATGGTGCCAATGTTATTAAGTATGTGTTTCAGATCAGGCATTGTGATAATGTTAGTAATAAATTCTGCTTTAACACAGCTGCTGCACAGTCTTAAAGTATATTTTTCTACTTAGAAATTGTAATTTAATGTTTTTTTCATGTTTCTGCTTACTTTAGGTGTGAGACAATGAATGTTACAGACCAAATTTAATAGTATTTTAACAAATAATATTATTTAAAAAGTGTTTTCCTACAATAAACCAGGTTTTAATATATACATACATGTATTTTTCATTTTTGTCTGTCAGACTTCCTAAAAAATACCCCCACCACCATTTAGCAAGACCTTCCTATTCAGCTGCAATAGGGAAACCTCCACACTGGCAGCATTCCAGGTTCCTGTATCAGTGAATTGAAGAACAAAAGCATGAAATGTATTTTATATAATGAAATACTTATACTTTTATAACGAAATACATCTGTCTCCGATCCTGGATTCCACAAAGCCTTGTAAAGCCAACACAAAGCATTGAAATGATGGAATATTGAAATCTGGTTGCAAAAATGACCAAACAGAATTTAGACACCCAACATATTAAAGGGCATCTATACTGAATAAAGGTTATTTTAAATTGACCATAACTGTAAACTATAATTCTTCCTTACCACCACTGCACCATTTTTTTGTTGATCTGCCCACTATTTCTTTAGATATCCATTCTACATTTCAGCTCTCTCTTCAGCTGTCAATCAAGTGCCTTGCTGTCATAAACTATTCTTCTGTGAGCAGCTTTGCTGTAGATGGAATGGGATAGAGTTTTGACAGTTAGAATACTGTGTGCAGATTTGACTGTTGGTTTGTAGGGAAAAAAGTCAGGTCAGATGAAAATGGGAGTTGTAAAAAGAGGGAGGGGGATATTACTATTGCTATATTATCTTTTCCAGAGACTCCATCGATCTTTACTTACCTTCCCTCTCTTCTCTGCCGCACTGCCTGGCCTTCTGTTTGCGTAGAACTGCAAGCAGGGGGCCGGACTGGCAGCCGCGTCTGTGATTGGCTGAGAGGCAGCCAATCACGGACGTGGCTGCCAGCAGTTCAGAACGCCGGAGGAGAGAGGGAAGGTAAGTAGAGTTTGGGGGAGTCTCTGGAAAAGATAATATTGGGGCTGGGGGAACTAGCCCTATTATATCTACAAGGGGATATAGTAAAAAGGCTCCTGGTGGACAGTTTTCTGGACTTTGGGGGAACTTTACAGAACCATTTGGAGCTGGGATGTAAGGTAAGGATTTTTATGCACTACATAGTGGGGCCAGTAGTGGGAGAAATTATAGTTTTGGGGGTGGACATGCCCTTTAATAAAAGTTCTTATCGTTAAAAATAGTGCTAATTTTGCCCAAACCAATCAAATATTATTTAACATTTGAAAGCTAACATCTGATTGGTTTGGGCAAAATTAGCATCATTTTTAACGATAAGAACTTTTATTAAATCTCCCTGTTTTAAAGAGTTTTTTTTTGTGAAAAGGTTGATATAAGGATGTTTTGATCTCTATTGTATGGTTCTTTTAGGCTGGGTACACACAGGCAGATTTTTCAGCCCAATCGACTGATACTTCCGTGTATCGGTCAATTGGGCTGAAAAATCTGTGCTTCCTTCGGCCGCCACTGATGTTGCCCGCCTGTTTGTTCGGAACAGACAAACGAGCGATCAGATGTGTCGGTAATTCACAGTGGATCCCCATAGGGAACCGCATGGCATGGTCGGTCGCACAAACTTTCGCCCGTGGCCACTATTGCCACTACCGATAGACATTTGTTCCAGCCGAGCGCTATAAAAGAACGAGCCCTATAGAAGGTGCCTTTTTAGAAGAAAACTAAAATATATGGAAAAAATCAGACATACTACCAGTCTGTGGTAAGGGGGATCTGGCCAGGGCGTTCTCAGCGAACGTGTTTCGCTCCCAACGCTAGTGCATGGAGCTTCCTCATATATTCGATACCTAGCTGTTAACCCTTATCTGAGTTACTGTATACATATGTACTTTTGCATTATGACCACAGTGTACTATCATATATATGACCAGGGGGATGGTGTTTTTAAATGTCCCAGTATTCTTATTATATGAAGGACGGTTTTACACTACTTTCACCTTTTATCAGTGTGCAGTCTTCTTTTTCTCTATACTGCCTTATCTAGGTCAATATGTATAACAAAATAAACAGCAAAGAATAAAAAAGGAATATTCATTTAATACCCAAATATCCAAACAATACTGCCAATGAATTAAAATATTCTGTGAATAAAGTGTAGTAGTGCAGTCCTTTAAATAAATATTAATATATACACAGTCCTTGCTCAAACATCAGTGCATATACTGTAATAATGAATAAAGTGTCCGTGACAATACATCTATCCAGACGTTTTAGTGTCTCCAAGTCCAAACGTGCTGGAACCTGACTAAAAAGACGTACCCCACTCTCCACAGCTCAGAACCAACCCAGAGATTATGGACTTCATTTCTTCTGTCTTTCCTGCACAATCTCCTCCCCAGGCTTGATATACCAGAAGACCCCTGGCTCCTGGCACTTTCACTCAGCTGTGCTGGCCTCTTAGGATCTCAGAATCCCTTTATGTGTGTGCTCCAGACTCTGGCGCTGAAGGTTAGCAATTCATCTCAGTATTCCCTGCGCAGCACACCTCCGCTAGTATGGGACTGTAGAAGAAGTTCCGGTACCTGGAAGGATCCATTTGCTCTGCAGGTCCAGGTTGGATCAATCACAGGTGTCCTTGCCGTGGGATAACGTGGGTAAGTATCAGGGCCGGATTTCCCACTAGGCCACCTAGGCCGTGGCCTAGGGCGGCACAACCACCAGGGGTGGCAATATAAAACCAAAAACATTTTTTAAAGTTAGGCCGTATTGCATCCCCATGTTAAATTTACACAACGCACATTATTTGGCACACAACAGAGCCTTACTGGTCTCTGTTAATGTGCAGCGATTGCTGATTTGCTATGGGCAGCAGGTCCCTCTCCCACTCACAAAGCTCTGCTTCAGCCAATGAATTACCGTGTACGGGGGGGGGCAGGAAGTACAAGTTAGCTGGCCTAGGGGAGAAAAAAGTATAAATCCGTCCCGGGTAAGTATAAAAAATAGTGCAACTCACAAATAAATAAAAGAAACGCAATATTGAAGTGGATTATAACATGCAATACAATTGAGTGGTACTAAGGAAAATTACAACAAATGCTATGCGTTTCGTCACTATATTAACTTCAGTCACTATCAGGCATCTGATGAGCTTCATGGTCGCTTTCTCATTGTGAAAGAACACGTGGCTCAAAACATGTCATGTATGCACATGCAATAAAGTTTGATTGACTGTTAATCTTAATATTTGTGCTATTACTACTTGTCATTATATAGATGCTAGTTTTCAGGTAGGAAGAAAAACCAAAATGGATCATCTGTTGGTAAAATTGCCTCCTTGGAGGTTAATCTCTGGATGGGATTGTAGCTCAGTAATAAATAACAGTTAATTTGTAAGACTATTACAATTATTATAAAAGAAAATGAGGGAAAACTTACTCAGCAGTTCCCTATGTTTAGCTACCCAGACACATGTGACATTTCTGTCTCCGTTGGATGTTGACTCTCAAATACAATTATCTGCCTCCCTCTAATCTGTAATCTGCTTCCTATACGTACAGGGAACCATAACAACCCAATAGAAACTTTCCGCATAGAACGACTGGTCCCATGAACGATGCTTAGCAAAAGATTTTTTTAACTCTCTTTTTAATAAGGGTAAATAACAGTCTAAAAAATCCTAAAATGCCTTCAATATACTGTAATAGAAATCACTTAAATGTTGCCAATGAGTGTATTCGGCACTTGGAAAACCGGATGTCTTTTCGAAAGACAATAATGTCAAAATAAAGTCCCCTTTATAGTTCGTATACTGCATTTCTAATACATTTCATCTGAGAGACAAGGAATGCAAATAAAAATGTTTGAATACAAAGGCCTTTTAGATTCAATAGTAAAAACAGACAAAGACCAGATATCAGCTGAGAAAGAAATCATTAACTGGTTAACAATCATAAACTGCTCACTGTTAACAAATACTTCATACAGATAACTAAGGGCAAGACCCACTGCCCTCTCAGGACTGGCATATTACTCTGTAGTTCCTCCTACTGTACACACAGATGTGAACTTCAAAATTGGGTCTCTCAACCTATAATATGTATATAAAATGTGTGTATATATATATATATATATATATATATATATATATATATATACACACACACACACACACACACACACACACAAGGAAAAAGAAGTTAACACAAGACCCAGGAGTGCATTTGTGAATGCTGATCCATACTGGTGGCACCCGGGCACAACAATTGCGCTGGCAGTGTGTGCCTACTTGCTTCTAAATATGACCTAGGCGTGTCTACTAATTAGTAGTGGGCTTAAAAGGTGATTACCATGTGTGATGTAATATCCTGAAGACGGCACTTATTGTGCTGAAATGCGTCGATTACGTGTTTTAATATGATTAATTAAAGATTTATTTTTTCTAGTGAAGTCCCGAGAGTGCTGCCGCTCCTTATTTTTTGTGCTTCTAAATATAAATATATAAATAAATAAATTAAAAAAAAAATATATATATATACTAGACATTAAGCCTGTTACAATGACAGGCGCTAGAATCCCAGAGTGCCCCCTTAGTGTCCCAAGGCTATAGCCCCCCTACTCCATGTCCCAAGGCTAGAGTCCTCTCTTAGTGTCCCACAGCCAACGTCCCCCCTCAGTGTCCCACGGTCAGAGTCCCCCCTCTGTCCCAAATTCAGAGTCCACCCTCTATCCCAAATCCAGCCCCCCCCTCTGACCAAAATCCAGAACCCCCCTCTATACCACACCCAGGGTCACCCCCTCTGTCCCAAATCCAGGGCCCACCCTCTGTTCTAAATCCAGGGCCCCAATGTATCCCAAATCCAGGGTCCCCCTCAATCCCAAATCCAGGGTCCCCCTCTATCCCCAATCCAGGGTGCCCCCTCTCTGTCCCAAATACAGTGTCACCCACTCTGTCCCAAATACAGCGCTCCCCTCTGTCTCAAATCCAGCCCCCCCCGGTCCCAAATCCAGGGCCCCCTCTGTCCCAAATCCAGGGTCCTCCCTCTCTGTCCCAAGCATCCTTACTTGCAGTCTGTATAATTTCTGTTCTGCCTCTGTGTGTGTTTCCTGTGTTTCTCCCTCTAGTGATGAGTCAATAGGAACTGCAGACAATCATACCATCTCCCTCTAGTGGTGAGTCCATTGGAACTGCAGTGACACACACACACGGACCATAGCACGGACGCAGCAGTTAGGCTTTTATTACATAGGATATATATATAATGTGGAGTAGAAACACAGGCATTCACTTCAAGCTGTTTTTTCCTTTCCTTTTTTTCATTGTTTATATATATATTTTAACACAAGACAAGAAACATGAATATGCAAACATGGCGATCTGTGTACAACATCAGAATATATTATTGGGACAAAAAAACTGGGTCTTAAGGTGCATACACACGTGTGATCATGGGGGCTAACCTGCAACGCATGATGTGCATGCATGGCCATTGGTCTGATAATCAAAGCAGCTGCTTGGTCAGGGTTCGTTACCCGATTTGATCATCAATGAACCCTAATGGCTGTTTCAGCCAACAAAGTTACCATACATGGCACGATTATCAGCCGAAACAGCCATGCTTAAATTTTGTGCACTTGTGTATGAGGCTTGAAGCTGGGTACACAAGTTAATGATAAAGGGACGATCGGCTCTTTATTGTTAAAGTGAGTATCGTAGAAACCAACGTCTACCGGCAACCTCGGGAACGCTCGGAAATGACTGAAAGTTTTCCTCGCCCACAGTCTGCTTCCTGTACCAAAGTATAGGAAGTCGCCCGCAACAGAAGGAAATGTGTCAGTCCAGAACATACTCCCTAATCCTTGAAAGATGACAGAGAGAATCTTAAGCCCCTTATTCACAATATTGATTATTTTAAAGATTCAGCAAGTTTGATCTAGTTGATCAAAATATTGATAACTATTTCCCATTTTTCCCAATTGACTGCTTGACAGCAGTTTATCGTAAAATAAAGAAAATTTTCCACCATCTCCATCTTCAAGTCCCCATCTCCTGCAGATTTCAAGAGAAAATTTGCAAAAAGATGGGTGGCACAAGGTGGCGAAATTCAAATGGTTCTTCCGATCGGATTTCTGATTGTTGCAGTCCATCGGAAAAACATCTGCCCGTGTATGGGTAGCTTCACAGATTCTGTCTGTCATCTTATAAAGATTGTTGCAGTGTGTACCCAGCTTTAAAGGGTATCTCTACTCGTTTTTTCAAGTTTTGGTAATCCAGTTCTATTGAAGAACGGGAGGTAAAGGAGCTGTGCCTTACCTTCCGTTCTTCAATAGAACACACAGGAGACTGGTGACAAGGTAAGAAACTTACCCGCTCGCTCGTTCCCCCGGCGCTTGGTCTGACAGGTCCCGACGGACCTTGTCTTTTATGCGCATAGATCACGCATGCGCATAGAAGACAAGGTTTATGGCCACCCTTTAAGGTGGCCATAAACTTTGCAGATGTAAGGCTGGGTACACGCGAAGGGACTATTTGTCCTGACCAAACGCTCGGTCGGCCACGGCCGACAGTTTGTATGATTGATCGTGCTGTCCCATAGGGAACCACGCGATCGATTGTGATTTACTGACACATCTGATTGTTCATTTGTCTGATTCAGATGAACGGACAATTAAGGCCGGTCGCGGCCGCCCCCCCCACACCAGCAGATATTTTCGCCCGACCAACCGATAGTACTGTAGATCGGTCGGTCAGCCGAAAATATCTGCTGGTGTGTACCCAGCCTTACAGTCCTTTTAAATCTGGAACATCTGCAGAACTGTCCAGAAACCTTCCAAAGACTATTTCTCCACATGTCCTTAAATTAGGCAAATTGTTTCCTTTTGCATTAAATCGTCATCTGAGAGTGAAATGGTCTGATCACCTGACAGCCGAGGGGTCCAGTGGAAGACGGCGCCATTACATACAGTAGTAATCCTATTGAACACAATCTGGAATAATCTGATTTAATCCCATGGCAAGGTTCCTTGTTTATCACAATAATCCTCTCTGCTTCCCTCAATTAAGCACATTCCTTCAGGGTTTACATGCAGCTTGCTGAGAACTTCCTCAGTGCTGAACTTGTGTTCTTTTCCACTGATGTAGTTGGCAGGTAGATGGAAACGCATTGTGAGAGGTGTTAAGGATTGGGAAGCAGACAAGACAAGACCTGTTTTCCAGATTTACATACTAATATAACATATTAAGATTTAATCTGATTGGGTTTGATGATAAAAAGAAATAGTTAATAAATCAAACACTGTTCTACATTGGTAATACCACAGCTTTTTGCTATCAGTACAAAGATGAATGTGTCAGTCCTTAAACTAGGTACAGACTTATGATTGGGCACATGACGCCTGGCTAGACAACAAACAGGTATTGGTTGACAATTTGCCCGTGTATGGGTTTTCAGTTGGGTGATGTTAGCAATCTGATCTGACAGATCAACAATGATGGTGATCAGGTGTAATACACATAACAATTAGATATGTATAATAAGTGGGATTTAAAAGGACAGTTGATGCTGCCATTATTTTTTAAATACATTGATTTTTATTACAGATGCCTAGTCATTCTACAAAGTCCATTGATTTCATCCCCTTTGATATGCTTTGCAGCGCTCAGTATTGAGCTTCCATTTCAGGTTATGCAATGATCCATCTTATTTCCAGGATGCACCACTACCGTGGAATGTTCCTAACAGTAATTTCTACTGATTGGCTGTTGGATGGGTCAAACATGCTCAGATCTTTACTGAGCAACTGAATCAACACAGAGACTGGGTCAAGGGCAAGACCATAACGGTCTCTACTATGGGTCCTGCAAACAGGAAGTCAGTATTTCAGTTGCATTTATTTATACACAGACAAAATGCTGAATGTGCAGATTAATAATATTGAATAGGAAAATAATTATTTTTTTCTTAAACACAACATTTACTCTGAACATCCCCTTTAAACTGTAAAGGCTACTTTCTCAACAGAGTTGGTGATGTTTGACTGGCTGAATAACAAACCAGGAGAAAGATGTCTCTACTTTCATCAATGGCTAATGCGGTTAAATTCTCTACTACTACTATACAATCCAGTAACACAACAGTGCCATCTAGTGGTAATAAGTTGAAGTATGGGTTTCTCAAAACATTTGCTGGGGCAAACTGGTTACTGGTGTGCCTTCAGAGAGACGGGGGCACACCAGTATAGACCAGAAAAGAAGAAATAGTGCTCCAAAAATGTGACAAGCACATAAGCAAAATGGAAGTTAAGGAAGACCTTTCAATGTTTTGGAACCAACAAGTACTACTCACTGTAAGTACAAGATGGTTTCAAATGTGCCATTTCATGTCCTACACTCGAGTAGAGCTAAGTAATAACCCCCTATTCATTAGCAGCCCCACTTCCTACACTGGTTATCACACAGGATCTTTACAGTTCTAAGAATTTCTGTTGTCACCGGTTTAATTTTTGTATGTCCTTTGTTACCAATTTTTCCACTTTTATAGCAGCCAAATTATTCTAGTAAACTTGCTGTGTCTTCCACTAATGGCAAGACTGGTTAATGTGTTGAAAGTTTTCCACTTGTGAATAAGGTTTCTTACTTAAAATGATTGTTTGGAAATTACCTTATAACTCTTCAAAGATTGATAGGTACCAACAATTACTTCTCTAACAATACTTGGACACATGGACTGATATTTCTTCCTGGTCAGACTGGTTAAATATTGTCAATTGAACACATACAGACCACAGAGCAGAAATTTTGTGGTGCCCAATCATGTGGTCCATTGAAGACTGCACGGACAGCCAAAATTTACCATTCTGTCCGATCAAATGTTTCTCAAACTTGGACAAACATTGGTCCATCATAGTGGAACATTAAGTCTGATATTTTTGCCTGATCAGCCTAAATTTTTGGCCATGGCGGTTGATCAGGCTGAAATATGTCTTTACTCCTTGACATTGTGTTATCCAATTAAACTCACATTCATTGGTCAGTCAATCTCATTGATCAAAATTTAGGTGAAAACCATTACGAACAAACAAAAGGTTCGTAGACACGTGCGATCGTGGGTGCTGACCCACGACGCACGATGTGTACGGACGGCCTTTTCAGCCAATAATCGTCCCGTGTATGGGCACTTTATCGGCCGAAATGGACGTTCGTTTAGGGATTGTTGCCTAATCTGCTGGGCAAATCTCCAAAATGGCCATTCGTACAAATGAAGCGTCACGGATCAGCACCCGCAATTGCACATGTGTACAAATGTAAAGTGTTTAATAGCACTAAATCACTGTAATAATCAATTCTTTATAATTACTGTCCTGTGTGTGCTGATAATAGCTTATAGTTTTCACAATGTACCAAGATGCCAGTAGAACCCAAACACAAATGCATTCTAATATCCATAACCTAATTTAGAAACTGTCCCATTACAACTTTTTTTCTTTTTGCCTTTTTTGATACATTTGCTTCCTTCTTTAATAGATCATTTTGCATGCGTCTCCACACAAATCTGAAAACCCTTCTAAAAAGACTAAAAAAAGCAGCTAAAGCTTTGCATTTTATTTCCCAGCCAGCATAAAAGGCAAAAAAAATTCATAAAGTAAAATTGTAGACTTGAAAATAAAACCTACACATTTATGGATTTAATTTGTTCAAAACAAGTTACGTTCACATTACACTACAAAAAATGCATGAAAAAAACCACAGTAAACTGAATTACGATTTAAAACGTTTTTGCAATAGGTTTTTATGCGTTTTTCAATACATTTTATGCAGTGCATTTTGAGGTTAAATGGCAAAAAAATGAAGAAAAATTAGCATTTTCGTGCCTTTCTATGCGTTTTTATCCACTTTCTCACAGACTTCCATTGAGTGCGTTAACGTACTAAACTGCTGCAAGCAGTGCGTTACAAAAACGCAATACACAAAAATGCACTGTGTGAACGGTATTATGACATTCCTTTGTGAAATTTATGTCCTAATGCTTGCACTAGAAAAATGTACCAAAAAGCAAAAAATGTGTCTTCTGTGAATGTGAGATACAACTAAATCACATCGCGGTAGCAGGACCAACCCACGATGCACAATTGTGTATTGAATGTTTGTTTTGGATGACCATCGTTTAATGTATGAGTTCTTAGTTGGGCAAAACAGATGTTTTGCACCAGAAAATCATTGTTGATAACCCATACATTTAATGAAACTTCAACTTTGGAAACTTCAAATGAAGTGCAATTGTTACAAGCAGACATGCTGTAGATAGATTATCAAAATGGGCAGCTGAATGGCAGATAAGATTCGATGTTGATAAATGTAAGGTGATGCAATTTAACAATCCTGGTGCCACCTACACCACCATAAATAGCTCTGTGCTATGTGAATCTCCGTCGGAAAAAATTTCAGGGGTAGATAACAGACTTACCTGCAGGGGCGTAACTACCAGGAGGGCAACCACAGGAGAAATCATATTATTCTCCCTCTTTACAAAGCACTAGTAAGGCCTCATTTGGAATAAGTGGTGCAGTTTTGGAATTCCATAAATAAAAGGGACATTGTAGAAATGGAAAGAGTTCAGAGAAGAGCAACTAAATTAATAAGGGGAATAGAGGATATGCGGGCAAATTAGACAAATTAAGTCTTTTTACAGTGGAGAAGTGGCTATTACACAGGGATATGATCACTTTGTACAAATATATTAATGGACCATATAACAAACTCATTTCATTGTTCACCAATAGATAATTTCAGTGGACTTATAGATATCTTTTAAAGAGCATGTCCACCCTAATCTTACTCCATCCTCTGCAGCCGTTGCACCTAGCGTGCAATGCTTTTAATATGTTGTAGCTAACCCATGCCCACCCCAACTGCTTGCATTAGTTCTTTAAAAGAAGCCGAATCATACTTACACCCCTTCACTCCCGCAGCATCTCCTCCCGGTTCCCATTTTGGAGGAAGTCGCAAACAGCAATGGATATGCCACGGGAGAGAATGACTCAGTTTCTTATTTAAAAAAACTAATGCGGCGGTTGGGGGTGGGCAGGGGTTAGCTATAGCATATTAAAAGCATTGCACGCTAGGTGCAACGGCTGCAGAGGATGGATCCGGATGATGGGAGGGAGGGGGGAAAGGGCTCCACTGCGTATGTCACCATCCCTCCTGGAGGCAAGACAGGAGGCAGAGACCTTTCTACAGGAAGACAGCTCCTACTATTCCCTTTCCTGGAATTTGGACGCGCACTGCAGGAGAACCATAAGGAGCAGAGATGTACGGTAAGGATGTTTTTAAACTACACAGTGGGGGCAGTATGGGGTTAAATTTTAGTTTTGGGGGTGGACATTCCCTTTAAGATTAGAAGAAAAGAAGATTCATCTTCAGCTCAGGAAAGTAAAGAACAGTGAGAACAGTAAAAATGTTATTAATAAATACAGTACTTGTTAATACAAGGATTCTTTCTAAATGTCATAGGGGCCATATTTATAAAGCCGCGGTATCGTTAATTTACGATTTAGTTAATTAGCGAACGTTCAATCGTAGAATACAATGCGGTAGTTTAATGGTGTTTTGTTATCGTAGATTTACGTTCGGTATCGTAAATTTACAATTGTTAAACCGATCGTTAATCTCCGATTGGTTTAACGATCGTAATTTTACGATACCGAACGTTAAAACGTATTTAACGAATCGCTAAAAAGTGATACCACGGCTTTATAAATATGGCCCTTGGAGTCAGGAAAAAAGGTTTCCCCCTTTTTCAGCTGTTTTTTTTTTTAAAGCCTTTCTCTGGATGTAGAGTTAATATTTTTTCAACCTCTAATACTATGTTTATATGTAAGTAGTTTTTCATTTTCATTTCACTTTTCTGAATTAAAGTCACTTAAAGCAACCAATCTCTTATGGTGGCCATACACATTAGCGATATCAGGTAAATCCCGTTGTGGACTGACCGGATTTACCGAATATCGGCAGTGTGTAGGGGCCAAAACCGGACGACCACACGCTGCCGAACTTCCATAAAAACACTTTTTGCTGCTTTCTAAATATGAACAAGTGGTTTTCCCCATGATGTGCGATGATAAGCAAAATGGTTTTTTCACTGCTGATTATTGCCCTATTGCTTATTGTAATTTTGGGGAAGTGTGGTGCCCTTTATGTCCTGCATGATCAGCAATTTTACTAAATTATGTTTCTTTCTACGATCCATACTATCTGGGAAATAAACTACAAAGTTTACTTTCCTTTTTTTTTTTTTTTTTTTAACTGGATATGTTATGCACTTAAATTTCCTTTAGGTCTGGTACACACAGGCAGATTTAGGCCCGATATTCTATCCTTAAAGATCTACAGTTCTTTTATGGATTAGTCTGTCTGCCTATTGAAGAATGCATGATCAGAAATGACCATTCAATTTAATTCAATTTACTGATCCAACTAAAATAATAGCCTGGTGATCATACTAAAATATCGCAAGCTGATAAATTACGTCTTAAAGGGCATGTCCACCCCCAAAACTATAATCCCCCCAACTACTGGCCCCACCATGTAGTGTAGTTTAATCCTTACCTCACATCCCAGCTCCATAGGGTTCTCCTGTAGTCCCCCCCCTATCTAAAGTGGCAAAAATTCTGGGCAATTGTAGTCACCCCCTAAACATGCTCCCTCCCTGTACTATTACATTTCTTGTAATATAACAAGTTCAGTCAGTCATCACTCCTCTCTCTGTGTACTCCTATTGTCCCCCTGTAATAATACCAGTGGACTGAGTCACCCACTGCCACTCCCTATACATCGTTAATAATACCAGTGTACTCTGCCACCTATCCATTCTCCCTGTACCCACAATCCCCTTTTAATAATACCTGTGCACCCCATTATCTATCTCCTCCCCCTCTAATAATACCACTGCAATGCATACACTGTACAAGGTGACATGGAGATATCACTTCTCCAGTCACCACCAACCCCAGTCCCTAGTCACTCATCTACCCCACTAGTTCCCCCATACCCTCCTGTACAGATCACTGTCAGCCATCCACCTTCCCTGTACCGCCATGTCCTCCTGTTTAGTACAATAAGAAGAAACCCCATGTAGAAGTCACAATAAGAAAACTCCACATCACTCCCCAGCAGATTCTAAACTTACAACATACTCACAAGACATAAAAGAGACTCACAAATACAAAAAAATCCTTCTCAAACTGCCCCAACAGCTCAATACAATAAAACAAAAAAAGGTCAAATAACACAAAGCATACAAAAAACACAACATGTTTATGGGAGAAATCCATAAACAAATACACAAACAAAAATAAAATGTACATACAAATGCCAGAATACATTTATACACACAGAAAATACACACACATATGCATTTAAATATACATATCCAAACACAAAAATAACACACAATTCTTGTATACACATTGGGCTCTCTTTACCCGCAGGCGATACACAAATATAAGGGGTTAAACTCACGCTAATTAATAATCAAAAAAATAAAAGGTTAGCGCTAGTTCAACTCCATGCACTGGCTATGCGGGTATTGCAAAAAACACCAGCGCATCCAGTGCACTGTATTTTATACCTGTTTGGGTACATTTCAATGCTACTATTTAAGGCCAGCTAATGGTGGTGTTAAAGTGGTATTAAATCCTGGATGCCACATTTACCCAAATCGATTGAGGCTCCACAAAGACGCAATAAAAAATATACACACAAAATCATTCATACACACACAAAACCTGCACACAGGCATGCATACCCAAACACACAAAGCTATACATATATACAACACACACACTTGGGGGATGATGTTATCATCATATATTGTTGGGCCGAATTAGTGCAAACATATGCTACCCGCTGTACTATCAGGCTAGCGTGGGTTTGGCACTAATTTCACTCTGGAAGCGCTCTCATGTATAACTAGATTGTAGCTCTGCGGGGCAGGGACCTGATTACCTCTTGTGGCAAAGCCCTAACACTTCTATTATATAAGTTATATATTATGTACTGTATGTATTTATCCCCCTTACATGACTTTATTGTATTTTATATCCCCAAGTGGCGCCATACATACATACATACATTTAGAGCGTTTCACACCTGTTTCCATAAGCTTGCACTGTGACTCTAAAAAAAAATCACAGCAAAGAGCATACGTCATGCACTGCAAACCGCGATCTTTAGCACGAGAAACGCGCCAGTCTGACCCAGTCCTTAATCACATAATCAGAAAATGCACACAAACACATACACATAAAAATAAACAGACACACACAAAACCATCCATGGACATATACACACAAATACATACTCCCAGAACATGCAATTTACACTGTACACCAATAGGCACACCAATAATATAATATAAACAGATACAACACTTTTAATTAAAAATAAAAAATGTATTACTTTTCCCAAAACGTAAAATAATGCTGTTACCAAAAGAAATAGGAAATATAAATAGAGAGCTCTAAAGCCATTTGCCAGTCTAAAGAGATAAGAACAAATCCAGAATTTCCTGCTTTAGATTGCATGTCTTGCTGAACTGTCTAAACCCACCTATTTACCAGCTTCCACTAAAATGACCGGATATAATACAACGAGCACAACCTTCTAGAGACCACATGGTAGTGCTATCTAGACACACAGTAATTACAATAATTGGCGAGATGTGTCTGAACAAGTGATGATTGATTGGCTTTCCAAAATGAAGACCATCTATATGATATTATAGTATCTATAGAGGGTTTCTAGAAAGTCAGATATGATAATGCATTTACCGGTCTCTCTACATATGAAATTACCATTAAGATTGGTTTACTTGAGACAATGGATTTTTTAAATTTATTTCTGAAATAGTCTTTTTCCCTTTGAATTCTTAGAATAACATTAAAATTCTCTAAGTTCTTTCCATCCCCCATCTCATTTAGTAGTGTCTAAATTCTTTGGTCAGTTGAAAAGGCAATAATGTTAATCCATCCAACACTGGGCAGTTCCCCCACCTCTTTCAGCCTGTAGGCACACCACACCCAGGTCACCACTTAAAGAGACCATAGGTCCCTAACCTCCCCCCTGTAGGAAGTGAGTCAATGAAGACATTTGTTTACCAACAGTCAGCCTGGTGTTTTGTACCTACAGAATTTGAAGTATGACTTCTTTGGATTGGGACTGTTGTATACTATAGGTGCAAGTTAAACCACTTAAAATTCGAGGCTGAAAAAAATCTTATTGCATATATTATATTTAAAATATATTTTCAAATCCAACACTGGATACTATAGAACCTGCAAGATTCTGTCCGTCATTTGTTAAAGACCTCGCTACTCAGCCGCAGCCGACCCTTTATACTATTTTACAGGAAGAAGACCGTGGGCGTCATTTCCAAACAATCCCAAGGCCGATGGTGTACATTGTAAATGCAAAATGAGGTACCACACACACAAAGGCTGTGAAAAGGGTCCTTAACTCATTTATTTAAGTGAAAACACGGTAATGTTGGGGGAGCTAGCCACCCTTCAACGGTGAAGTTGGCCTCAGGAGCGCTTGGAAATGCGCTACACACACGGACAATAAGGGACGATACCATCTGATTCAACGGTATCGTCCCTTTATCGTTCGTGTGTGTACCCACATTTACAGAGAACCCTATCAACTATGATCAGTGTTCTATGCGCTGATTCAATACAGCAACCCGTGGCCCTCGCAGAGCGATAATGGACTTTTGAGTGAACCTATCCTTAAGATATTTCAACGTGATTACTCAGGAACATTTATGTAAGTGCTATAAGGATGTTGCATTTGAAACATATGGCTTGCATACCAATCCCTTCCCCCATGTAAGCAAAGAGGAATACATTGCTTTTAAGTTCCTCAGCAAGGAATTACCTGGAATGCTTATTGTTTTTCCCACCCCTTAGTTACATTACAGGTCCTGAGAATTCCTGTCTTTCTGCTATTAGCATCACACCAGTAGCAATTAGACACAGCTCCTGTCAGACTCATGTCAACAGATTCACCCACTAAATTGTCAGTATCATTTTCAAATTACCAAAGTAAATTAGACACACCACAAACCATACTTTTATCTGGACATGAACAAGGTAAAATACCAGAAACACTTGTTGTCAATGTTGTTGAACATTTTGAAAGTCTACATCTCATTAACCATAACCAAAACTCTTAAAATGTGCTCTTAAGGGAAAATAATAATAAATGCCACCCTAAAAAATTTAGTAATTCCTTTAAAAAACAATTAGAACTGTACTACAGCCCTTTGCTCCCATGGTGCACTGTTCCAGCTTCCTGCTTGCCGGAACTTGTAAGCAGGGGGCCGGACTGGCAGCCGCGTCTGTGATTGGCTAAGAAGCAGCCAATCACAGACATGGCGCCATCAATGGAGAGCGCAGCGTCAACGAATTGCTGTAAGTACATTTCTACATAGTAGTAATTTAGTAATGTAATTAATTAAGGTTGAATAAAGACATACGTCCATCAAGTCCAACCTATTCACTTTTTTTTTTTTTTTAACCCTACCTAAAAGTTGATCCAGAGGAAGGCAAAAACCCCAGCTAAAAAGGGGGAAAAAATTCCTTCCTGACTCCAAACGGCAATCGGAAAGTATCCCTGGATCAACCAGATCTATATGCATTAATACCAGTAATTCTCAATATTTTTTAGTTTTAGAAACTTATCAGGCCTTTTTTAAAGTTATTTCATGAACTTGCCATTACCACATCTGCTGGAAGACAGTTCCACAGTTTCACCGTTCTCACTGTAAAGAAACCTCTCCTAACCTGAAGATGAAACTTCTTTTCTTCCAACCTTAAAGGATGTCCACGTGTCCTCTGATATGACCTATTAGTGAAAATGCACCAGAGCTCATTGTATGGGCCATTAATATTTGTACAAGGTATCATGTCCCCACGCAACCGCTGCTTCTCCAATGTAAACAGCCCTAACTTGTCTAATCTGCCTGCATATTCAAGCCCTCCATTCCCCTTATTAATTAGTTGCCCTTCTCTGAACTGCCTCAATTTCCAAGATGTCTCTTTTGTATAGGGATTCCAAAACTGCACCGCATATTCCAAATGAGGCCTTACCAGTGCCTTGTAAAGAGGAGAAAAATTTTTTCTCTCTGAATCTATTCCCCTTTTATACAAGACAATATCTTAGCTTAGCTGTGCTACCTGGCATTGTTTGCTACAGCTAAGTCGTTATCTACCAGAACCCCCAAACTTTTTCCATTACAGATGAACTTAACACAGAGTTATTTATGGTGTAGATGGCACAGGGATATTAAATCCCAAATGCATCACCTACATTTTATCTACATTGAATCTCATCTGCCACTCTGCTGCCCATTTTGATAATCTATCTAGTCGCTTGCAGCACTTGTACATCATTGGAAGTTTCCAAAGCTCTGCAATGATTCTGATTTTTTTAAGAAATAACTCGGTGGTTAGGGGTGGGCAGGGGGTATCTACCAAATATTTAAAAGATTTTACCCTAGGTTGAACGACAAACAAGGATGGATCTGGATGGAGGGAGGGAGAGGGAAATGGGGGAAAGGGCTCCCCTGTGCATGTCACACTACCTCCTGGAGGCTGCAGAAGAGCAGAAACCTTTGGACAGGAAGAAGCTACTCTTCACTTTCCTGGATTTTGGACAAGCATTGCACAACCATAAGGAGCAGAGATGTAAGGTAAGATTTTAAACTTCTCAGTAAATTTTGTTTTGTGTGTGGACATGCCCTTTAACACATGCAACAAGACCCCTTTCCTTATTCCTTCCAGTGCATCATAGCAGTGTTACAATAAAACACTGTCATAAATGGCGCAGAAAATATGGGGAGGTTTACAAATGTATAATTCTCTACACATAAGCCATAATAGCCTGTAATTTATATTTTTAATAAATCATACTGAGCTGTGGATTAAAGGAATAATGTACCAACAAATTTAACATATATCGATCGGTCTATCAGAAAACAAAGATCGGGAAAGGAGGAAAAATTTCCCCTGACCCCATCTTCAGTCCCCATCTCTCTGTAGCTTTTGTAATTTTTTGTGTGTGAGCGTTTTTCCAAACAAGCGAGCAGCTGCCGAACGTTCAGGTCGGCCAAGAGCTTGGGAAGACCATAAATTTCCCTCAGCCGTAGTAGACTCCCTGCTGTGGTCATGGGAAACACACAGTCCCAAGTGCTCTCCCTATGCTGTGTATAAGGAGAATGCTCGGGACTGTGTGTAGCCTGATCTTTGAAAAATCTGTACTGTGTGTACCCAGCTTTACTCTGCAGTTGATCAAATGGAATCCTTTCTCTAATGAGGCTGTGAAGCCATCTGGACGCCCTGGGCTAGTACTCATTGCATTTTAATGTTTTTTAATTCCTTTTGTTTTGATTTGCTCCAAGCTCACACCAAGCACTTTTGCGCACAACCTTTTTTTATCTCTTTAATTCAATGCGTGATCAGAGTCTCTTCCAGTTTCAGTGTCAGTAGGATGGTAACTTGTTCTAAACAGATAAATCAATACAAAGATTTTTTTTTTTTGAAAATGTAAGGCCTAGCTGGCCATAGACTACTAGTTATTATCACCCAATAATAATACTTTCATGTGACAATTCTCTGGTATAAAAAGGACCATCCTAGAGATCAGTCTCTCCTTACAAAAATCAAAACATGTTTTCAAGTTACAAAAGTTCTAAAGCTAGGTACACATGATGCAATAATTTGGCCCGACAGACCGCATTTCAGTGTTTCGGTGGTCAGGCCGAATTATTTATGGCGGCTTTTTGTGGCCGTGACTGATCGCCGACGTTCGTTCGTCCAAATCAAACGAACGACCAATCGGACAGGTCGGAAAATCACAACCGATCGTGCAGTCCTCATGGACCACATGACTCGACCAGTCAGCCAGGACGAGTAACTGTCGGACGTTGCTGCTTTTGCCGCGACCAACAGTCCTACCTCCTGGCCGCCGGTCGAAAGCTCAATGGTCGGTCAGGGGAAAGATTGTATAGTGTGTACCTAGCTTTATAGATACTGCATTCTTTATGAACCAGCAGGAATCTTCAAAAGCTAATTACATGGGTGGAGGAAGATAAACCATACACAGGCAGTGTGTTTGGGAACCTGTCTCAAGGAGGTTTATGTCTGATATCTACTAATTGATGTCTACTTGGTCTGTGATAGATCGGTGGGAAGAAGAGGTATCAGGTTAATTATCAGTAACCAGTCCACAAATAGTCATATTAATTTATGTATGGGTGCCCAGCTTGTTTTTATTTTGGTGCTATGTGAACAATTCCTGTAGAGAAACCAGGTAAGTAACTTATATCTCTCTGTATTTCTATCCAAACTGGGCCAGATTTCTGGTTCCACAGCCAAGTTGGCTGAGAGCTGTAAATAGTCTGGCCCACATCTTTAGCTGGTCGTACTTAGTGGAATGTCTTGTACTGTACTTTGGGTTCCTCACCAGAACATGAGTTGCACAATCCTTTAGTTCTCCCTAATAGCTACAACTACTTAACTGTATGTAAACAGTAGCTGGTACCAGTTTATTCACATACATTCACATCATTATTCCAACATTTTGTAATGGAAAACTTGGACGTATGAGAGGTAAAACACTTAAATCCCTCTCTGCAAACCCCCCCCCCCAAGCTTACACCTATTTTACAGAGTAGCCACAAAATAAGTTGGTTGATGGTCATACACTGGCCCAATATTAGATCAAGATGAATGTTGAATCCCGTGTCTTCCAGTGGGCATATAAATAACAGCATACCTTTGACTGCAAAAGATGGTCTGGGCAGTCATCAAACATAGGTCAAATAGTGTGGATTTCCACAAAGCTAACATATTGTAATTTGTATTTATATTGAATATTTAAAAACTTGCTGACATCACACCCTATTTATTGATTGTGCTCCATTTATAACGACTAAGGTGGGCGTTTACATTGCTGATACACGGCAAATCCTGCTAGTCCAACTGGATTTTCTGAATATCGGCACTGTGTGGGGGCCTGAAAATGACTGATAACGACGAACTACCGCCATCTGCATCATTTTCGGTCAGCATCGTCTCACTCTTCTATAGCCAAAAGGAGTCGATACAATCGGCTACATGTGTAGGCACATGGCCGACCTATCCCCATACCAATGGTCAGGGTCGTGTATGCGGTTACTACCTCATATGTGTACCAACAGATACCAATGGTGTTTGGTGGAACACAAATGACCGTAAACGCAGTGTATGGCCACCTTTTAGCTGGTCATCTACCACCTCAATGTGACATTGTATATCGAGTGGATCAGTCCAGTTAGTCAGTTTTAAGCTGGGTACACCATCCAATAATTCAGCAACCAGCCCATCATTTCAGGTGTTTCGGTCGATCAGGACGAATATTGAATACTTTTCAGGACTGGCGCAGACCGTTCATTCGAAACAATGAAAGGATAAGTGCGCTGTAAAATCAAGTTATTTCATTTGGAATCTGCAGCTTTAAATATACCGTTGCCATATTTTTTTTACCTATGTCCCTCCAGAGCCTAGCTTTGTGCCTTGGAAGTTGCCGACATCGTTACTGGTTTGCTGAATGCTAAGCTCCGCCCCTCTGAGATTTCCTCTGCTTTCTCATGCTTGAGCATCAAACAGTAATGCTGTGAGTTCCGTCTCCCTGCTTGAGCCTCAAACAGAAATGCTGTGGTTCCGTGCCTCTCCTGCTTGAGCCTCAACAGAAATGCCCGTGGATTCCGTGCACTGTTTAAGACCGCACACTTGGTTGCGACAAAAACTACTTTTCCTGCGACTGACAGTTATTCGTCCTGGCTGACTGGTCGAAGTGCCAAACGGTCAGCCACGAGGAGGGATCGCTTCAAGTGTACCCAGATTTAAAAAACTATAGGCGAGTACAACAGTAACGATAAAGCACCAATAACGCCAATGGTATTGGTGCTTTATTGTTAGTGTGTGAAGCACATTTCTGAACGATCGCAAGGCTGAAAAATGTTCATCGTTTGGAAATGCCCAGAAATTTCCCCTGGCCGCGGTCGTCTCCTGTGTTAAAGTGTGAGGAGTTGGCCGCGGCTGAGGGAAAATGCAGTCCCAAGCATTCTCCCTATGCTTTACTTGCCAGTAACAGAGAGTAAATCTGTAATTCTGTCATTTTTCAAAGATGAGGGTACACACAGTCCTGAGTGTTTCCCTACACACAGCATAGGTACAATGGGCCAACGGGACTGCATGTTTCTCGCCCTATACTTTAGCACATGGGGGCGGACATGGAAATTTTCCAAATGAAACAAGTGATCCCGACGCTATGAGACAATATTTTGACCCAATCGGCTGCCTTTGCAATTTTTGGTGGATTATTTTGAAATCTCACCTGGAATCTTTTTTAAAATGGCTACTTGCAACATGGTGATGTAGAAATTGGTCTTTTCCCAGACTGAAGTGATCTGTGAATTGCACAGATACTTGCTAAGGAGGTGCAGCCAAAAGTGTGCTTATGGTAATGGCAACTGGCAAGGAAAGACCAGCAGCCACACGCAATTGTTGGAGAGATTAAATGCTCTGTCAATGCCTGTCTGGAGATTTGAATTGTAGTATTGAGGAATGAGAGATATAATAATAGACTGGAAAATGAGCATTATCTTTACCTGTAATTCAGTTTAATGTCATACCTACTAGCTCTCGGATTGTTTTTATCCCCTTCTTCCTCCAGGTGTGAAAGGTTAGGTGGGCCTTCCCCTCCTGGAAAACTGGATGGTCCTCATAGCCATAGTGAATGGAATTGGTTAAGTTTCATTATGGAGCGTTTTATTCCACTCCTTCCAGCCTGACTTTAGCAAGGGATTGTTCCTACTCTCCTCTGGCAGGTCCAGAAATCATGTGTGTAGCACTGAAGGTAATGACAATCATTAAAACAAGTTACAATATAATGTTTATCATACCACATGACAGCCAGGCAATTCTGATATTTTCTAACCATTAGCAATATGTTTCCTTCCTTTCTTGTGGTGGCCAATATCAGGATGTAGGGGCAGAGAGGGCAGAGAAGGGGAGGGGATCAGCTGAGAGGGGAAAGGGATTGGTGGGGAAAAGGATGTGACTTTTAGTCTAGGGGGTCGGTTGGACCCTTTACACCTTAACTTACCTGGAAATCACACCATCCTCTTCAATCAGATTTGCTGGATTGGGACTGGAGTCCTGACTATGGCACTCTGGATTTGTTCTCTGCAGGGGGGGCAGTCAACCCAATGTGCTTCCTGCTACGTTGTACAAACTGTTCTAAGTTCTTTTGGGAAGAATATATTTCAAAGAGATTCAGGTGATCTGATCTTTGGGAGAGTGAAATGGTGTGTACAAATGTTGTGCTGCTTTCCACAGACTTTACACCCCATGCAGCTTTGCACAAGAGATTAGCATTAAAATTGCCTAATGCACATTTCCTGATTACTTAGTACACTTCCTATTCAAGCCAAACAGATGCAATTTTATTGCATTTCGCACCAGTTATCTCCCTTCACCTTTATCCATAGGGCTGGTACACCCCAGCAGATTCTTCACGGTCGATCATGGCAAAAGTAGCTGTGACCATCAGTTCGCCTCCCCCTACAGGGGACAGCACAATCCTCCCATGATTTACTGGCATACCCGATCGTTCATTCATATGTCCAATCCGGAAAAATGGGTGGCCAAAAAAACCTGTTTGTGTGGACCCAGCATTGGGTGCTTAACTGTGTTTAATCCAAATTACTATTTATTTTTTTTATCTGGAATTGTGCTAATGGACTAAAAATTTCCACTTTAATTCCAGCATTCAAGAAGTTCTGTTTACAATATTGTACTTACAAGTCTGATAGTCATCTGTGGTGAAAGATATTTGGCAATATATAGAATTGAGGTATAGGGAGTAAGAGCCAGCCCAAAAAAAGCAAGATATATTTTATAACTTTAAAAAAAAAATAGATATTGTTAAAGGACAACTAAAGCCTCAGAACAACATTGAATTAGAAGGCAGATCTCCTTGTTATAAAAGCAGTTAAAAAAATATAAAAATAGAAATATAGATTTAAATAGTAAAAATAATAATTTCAACAACAATTATACCTAGGGCAGTCTGAGGCATCTTCATAGCAATGTAAAAATAGCCTCTTGATGACATCACACAATGAAAACAAATAGTATCATGACAATTATGAGCCTCAGGAAAATCAAACTTTAGAAACCAATAATAATAATATAAAGCCCATCTCCCTGCTTCATCTGCAGTGGTTTTCTGGGAGGAGGCTGTATCTGTCATAGGAAAAATAGGAAGATGGGGCTCCCTGGCTCCAGGGCTTCCTTGTGGTTGCAGGCCCTGTCCCCCTGGTAGTTACACCCAATCAAGGCTGCGTTGGAGGAGTTGAGATATTTTCTGGAGGGAGATAACCATCCTATTCTTATGTTTTCAGGATAAAATATTTGGGCAGACTGAAAGAACCAGACCATTCCTTAACCAGTATCTAAGGTGCTTTTCCGCATCTTTACAGAATGAATGGTCAGCATTGCAATAGCTATTTCACTACAGCTATCATCCCGCTTCTCTACCTGACTTTGGGCCATATTTATAAAGGCGCATCCTTTAAAGATCGTTCTGCGATTTATGATTGCTATCTTAATGATGATTGATATGATAGCGATCATAAATGTACACTAGTGATCATAAATATATGACCGTGATCGTAGATTTATGATCGGCCATAGAATACTATTGTGGTAGTCATAGATTTGCTGTAAGTGTATGAATGTGGCTGTACATTTCTGCCCATGGCTATACAGTAACGAAAAAACAGCAGTATCGCAAGTTTTTAAATATGGCCCTTTGATTGTAAGACACGTTCCAGCTCTGCATATCAGATTGTCTGCAACTAAGCAAAATCTTGCTTAAGTTAAACGTTTTCTTTTACAGGTTCAGTCAGTCAGACAACAAGCGGAGAAGAATCCTCAGTTTAAAGTAGAAGACAAGGTTTGGTTAATTTGAAACAAGATTTTTCGGCTCGTGTGCACCTAGCCTTCGTTAGATACCCTTTGTACATTCTGATGACCTCAACAGGGGGCGCCAGACTCAGCAAACTGCTAGCAGGCAGAATCAGGACAGAATGTCAAGATCATTAGAATTTCAATATCTAAAGTGGCAAAAATTCTGGGCAATTGTAGTCACCCCCTAAACATGCTCCCTCCCTGTACTATTACATTTCTTGTAATATAACAAGTTCAGTCAGTCATCACTCCCTCTCTCTGTACTCCTATTGTCCCCCTGTAATAATACCAGTGGACTGAGTCACCCACTGCCACTCCCTATACATCTGTAATAATACCAGTGTACTCTGCCACCTATCCATTCTCCCTGTACCCACAATCCCCTTTTAATAATACCTGTGCACCCACTTATCTATCTCCTCCCCCTCTAATAATACCACTGCAATGCATACACTGTACAAGGTGACATGGAGATATCACTTCTCCCAGTCACCACCAACCCCCAGTCCCTAGTCACTCATCTACCCCCACTAGTTCCCCCATACCCTCCTGTACAGATCACTGTCAGCCATCCACCTTCCCTGTACCGCCATGTCCTCCTGTTTAGTACAATAAGAAGAAACCCCATGTAGAAGTCACAATAAGAAAACTCCACATCACTCCCCAGCAGATTCTAAACATTACAACATACTCACAAGCATTAAAAGAGACTCACAAATACAAAAAAATCCTTCTCAAACTGCCCCAACAGCTCAATACAATAAAACAAAAAAAGGTCAAATAACACAAAGCATACAAAAAACACAACATGTTTATGGGAGAAATCCATAAACAAATACACAAACAAAAATAAAATGTACATACAAATGCCAGAATACATTTATACACACAGAAAATACACACACAATATGCATTTAAATATACATATCCAAACACAAAAATACACACAATTCTTGTATACACATTGGGCCTCATTTACCCGCAGGCGATACACAAATATAAGGGGTTAAACTCACGCTAATTAATAATCAAAAAAATAAATAGGTTAGCGCTAGTTCAACTCCATGCACTGGCTATGCGGGTATTGCAAAAAACACCAGCGCATCCAGTGCACTGTATTTTATACCATGTTTGCGGTACATTTCAATGCTACTATTTAAGGCCAGCTAATGGCTGGTGTTAAAGTGGTATTAAATCCTGGATGCCACATTTACCCAAATCGATTGAGGCTCCACAAAGACGCAATAAAAAATATACACACAAAATCATTCATACACACACAAAACCTGCACACAGGCATGCATACCCAAACACACAAAGCTATACATATATACAACACACACACTTGGGGGATGATGTTATATCATATATTGTTGGGCCGAATTAGTGCAAAACATATGCTACCCGCTGTACTATCAGGCTAGCGTGGGTTTGGCACTAATTTCACTCTGGAAGCGCTCTCATGTATAACTAGATTGTAAGCTCTGCGGGGCAGGGACCTGATTACCTCTTGTGGCAAAGCCCTAACACTTCTATTTATATAAGTTATATATTTATGTACTGTATGTATTTATCCCCCTTACATGACTTTATTGTATTTTATACTCCCCAAGTGGCGCCATACATACATACATACATTTAGAGCGTTTCACACCTGTTTCCATAAGCTTGCACTGTGACTCTAAAAAAAAATCACAGCAAAGAGCATACGTCATGCACTGCAAACCGCGATCTTTAGCACGAGAAACGCGCCAGTCTGACCCAGTCCTTTAATCACATAATCAGAAAATGCACACAAACACATACACATAAAAATAAACAGACACACACAAAACCATCCATGGACATATACACACAAATACATACTCCCAGAACATGCAATTTACACTGTACACCAATAGGCACACCAATAATATAATAATAACAGATACAACACTTTTAATTAAAAATAAAAAATGTATTACTTTTCCCAAAACGTAAAATAATGCTGTTACCAAAAAGAAATAGGAAATATAAATAGAGAGCTCTAAAGCCATTTGCCAGTCTAAAGAGATAAGAACAAATCCAGAATTTCCTGCTTTAGATTGCATGTCTTGCTGAACTGTCTAAACCCACCTATTTACCAGCTTCCACTAAAATGACCGGATATAATACAACGAGCACAACCTTCTAGAGACCACACTGGTAGTGCTATCTAGACACACAGTAATTACAAATTAATTGGCGAGATGTGTCTGAACAAGTGATGATTGATTGGCTTTCCAAAAATGAAGACCATCTATATGATATTATAGTATCTATAGAGGGTTTCTAGAAAGTCAGATATGATAATGCATTTACCGGTCTCTCTCACATATGAAATTACCATTAAGATTGGTTTACTTGAGACAATGGATTTTTTAAATTTATTTCTGAAATAGTCTTTTTCCCTTTGAATTCTTAGAATAACATTAAAATTCTCTAAGTTCTTTCCATCCCCCATCTCATTTAGTAGGTGTCCTAAATTCTTTGGTCAGTTGAAAAGGCAATAATGTTAATCCATCCCAACACTGGGCAGTTCCCTCCCACCTCTTTCAGGCCTGTAGGCACACACACCCAGGGTCACCACTTAAAGAGACCATAGGTCACCTAACCTCCCCCCTGTAGGAAGTGAGTCAATGAAAGACATTTGTTTACCAACAGTCAGCCTGGTGTTTTGTACCTACAGAATTTGAAGTATGACTTCTTTGGATTGGGACTGTTGTATACTATAGGTGCAAGTTAAACCACTTAAAATTCGAGGCTGAAAAAAATCTTATTGCATATATTATATTTAAAATATATTTCAAATCCAACACTGGATACTATAGAACCTGCAAGATTCTGTCCGTCATTTGTTAAAGACCTCGCTACTCAGCCGCAGCCGACCCTTTATACTATTTTACAGGAAGACGACCGTGGGCGTCATTTCCAAACAATCCCAAGGCCGATGGTGTACATTGTAAATGCAAAATGAGGTACCACACACACAAAGGCTGTGAAAAGGGTCCTTAACTCATTTATTTAAGTGAAAACACGGATAATGTTTCGGGGGAGCTAGCCACCCTTCAACGGTGAACGTTGGCCTCAGGAGCGCTTGGAAATGCGCTACACACACGGACAATAAAGGGACGATACCATCTGATTCAACGGTATCGTCCCTTTATCGTTCGTGTGTGTACCCACATTTACAGAGAACCCCTATCAACTATGATCAGTGTTCTATGCGCTGATTCAATACAGCAACCCGTGGCCCTCGCAGAGCGATAATGGACTTTTGAGTGAACCTATCCTTTAAGATATTTCTAACGTTGATTACTCAGGAACATTTATGTAAGTGCTATAAGGATGTTGCATTTGAAACATATGGCTTGCATACCAATCCCTTCCCCCATGTAAGCAAAGAGGAATACATTGCTTTTAAGTTCCTCAGCAAAGGAATTACCTGGAATGCTTATTGTTTTTCCCACCCCTTAGTTTACATTACAGGTCCTGAGAATTCCTGTCTTTCTGCTATTAGCATCACACCAGTAGCAATTAGACACAGCTCCTGTCAGACTCATGTCAACAGATTCACCCACTAAATTGTCAGTATCATTTTCAAATTACCAAAGTAAATTAGAACACCACAAACCATACTTTTATCTGGACATGAACAAGGTAAAATACCAGAAACACTTGTTGTCAATGTTGTTGAACATTTTGAAAGTCTACATCTCATTAACCATAACCACTAAACTCTTAAAATGTGCTCTTAAGGGAAAATAATAATAAATGCCCACCCTAAAAATATTTAGTAATTCCTTTAAAAAACAATTAGAACTGTACTTACAGCCCTTTGCTCCCATGGTGCACTGTTCCAGCTTCCTGCTTGCCGGAACTTGTAAGCAGGGGGCCGGACTGGCAGCCGCGTCTGTGATTGGCTAAGAAGCAGCCAATCACAGACATGGCTGCCATCAATGGAGAGCGCAGCGTCAACGAAGGGCTGTAAGTACATTTCTACATAGTAGTAATTTAGTAATAGTAATTAATTAAGGTTGAATAAAGACATACGTCCATCAAGTCCAACCTATTCACTTTTTTTTTTTTTTTTTTAACCCTACCTAACAGTTGATCCAGAGGAAGGCAAAAAAACCCAGCTAAAAAGGGGGAAAAAATTCCTTCCTGACTCCAAACGGCAATCGGAAAGTATCCCTGGATCAACCAGATCTATATGCATTAATACCAGTAATTCTCAATATTTTTTAGTTTTAGAAACTTATCCAGGCCTTTTTTAAAGTTATTCAATGAACTTGCCATTACCACATCTGCTGGAAGACAGTTCCACAGTTTCACCGTTCTCACTGTAAAGAAACCTCTCCTAACCTGAAGATGAAACTTCTTTTCTTCCAACCTTAAAGGATGTCCACGTGTCCTCTGATATGACCTATTAGTGAACAATGCACCAGAGAGCTCATTGTATGGGCCATTAATATATTTGTACAAGGTTATCATGTCCCCACGCAACCGCTGCTTCTCCAATGTAAACAGCCCTAACTTGTCTAATCTGCCTGCATATTCAAGCCCCTCCATTCCCCTTATTAATTTAGTTGCCCTTCTCTGAACTGCCTCAATTTCCAAGATGTCTCTTTTGTATATGGGATTCCAAAACTGCACCGCATATTCCAAATGAGGCCTTACCAGTGCCTTGTAAAGAGGGAGAATAATATTTTTCTCTCTTGAATCTATTCCCCTTTTTATACAAGACAATTAGCTGTTGCACCTGGCATTGTTTGCTACAGCTAAGTCTGTATTACCAGAACCCACCCAATCTTTTTCATTACAGATGAACTTAACACAGAGTTATTTATGGTGTAGATGGCACAGGGATTATTAAATCCCAAATGCATCACCTTACATTTTATCTACATTTAATCTCATCTGCCACTCTGCTGCCCATTTTGATAATCTATCTAGGTCTGCTTGCAGCACTTGCACATCATTGGAAGTTTCCAAAGCTCTGCAATGATTCTGATTTTTTTAAAGAAATAACTCGGTGGTTAGGGGTGGGCAGGGGGTATCTACCAAATATTTAAAAGATTTTACCCTAGGTTGAACGACAAACAAGGATGGATCTGGATGGAGGGAGGGAGAGGGGAAATGGGGGAAAGGGCTCCCCTGTGCATGTCACACTACCTCCTGGAGGCTGCAGAAGAGGCAGAAACCTTTGGACAGGAAGAAAGCTACTCTTCACTTTCCTGGATTTTGGACAAGCATTGCACAACCATAAGGAGCAGAGATGTAAGGTAAGATTTTTTTAAACTTCTCAGTAAATTTTAGTTTTGTGTGTGGACATGCCCTTTAACACATGCAACAAGACCCCTTTTCCTTATTCCTTCCAGTGCATCATAGCAGTGCTTACAATAAAACACTGTCATAAATGGCAGAAAATATGGGGAGGTTTACAAATGTATAATTCTCTACACATAAGCCATAAATAGCCTGTAATTTATATTTTTAATAAATCATACTGAGCTGTGGATTAAAAGGAATAATGTACCAACAAATTTAACATATATCGATCGGTCTATCAGAAAACAAAGATCGGGAAAGGAGGAAAAATTTCCCCTGACCCCATCTTCAGTCCCCATCTCTCTGTAGCTTTTGTAATTTTTTTGTGTGTGAGCGTTTTTCCTAAACAAGCGAGCAGCTGCCGAACGTTCAGGTCGGCCAAGAGCTTGGGAAAGACCATAAATTTCCCTCAGCCGTAGTAGACTCCCTCTGCTGTGGTCATGGGAAACACACAGTCCCAAGTGCTCTCCCTATGCTGTGTATAAGGAGAATGCTCGGGACTGTGTGTAGCCTGATCTTTGAAAAATCTGTACTGTGTGTACCCAGCTTTTACTCTGCAGTTGACATCACATGGTAATCCTTTCTCTAATGAGGCTGTGAAGCCATCTGGACGCCCTGGGCTAGTACTCATTGCATTTTAATGTTTTTTAATTCCTTTTGTTTTGATTTGCTCCAAGCTCACACCAAGCACTTTTGCGCACAACCTTTTTTTATCTCTTTAATTCAATGCGTGATCAGAGTCTCTTCCAGTTTCAGTGTCAGTAGGATGGTAACTTGTTCTAAACAGATAAATCAATACAAAGATTTTTTTTTTTTGAAAATGTAAGGCCTAGCTGGCCATAGACTACTAGTTATTATCACCCAATTAATAATACTTTCATGTGACAATTCTCTGGTATAAAAAGGACAATCCTAGAGATCAGTCTCTCCTTACAAAAATCAAAACATGTTTTCAAGTTACAAAAGTCTAAAGCTAGGTACACACGATGCAATAATTTGGCCCGACAGACCGTCATTTCAGTGTTTCGGTTGGTCAGGCCGAATTATTGTATGGCGGCTTTTTGTGGCCGTGACTGATCGCCGACCGTTCGTTCGTCCAAATCAAACGAACGACCAATCGGACAGGTCGGAAAATCACAACCGATCGTGCAGTCCTCTATGGACCACATGACTTCCGACCAGTCAGCCAGGACGAGTAACTGTCGGACGTTGCTGCTTTTGCCGCGACCAACAGTCCTACCTCCTGGCCGACCGGTCGAAAGCCTCAAATGGTCGGTCAGGAGGAAAGATTGTATAGTGTGTACCTAGCTTTATAGATACTGCATTCTTTTATGAACCAGCAGGAATCTTCAAAAGCTAATTACATGGGTGGAGGAAGATAAACCCATACACAGGCAGTGTGTTTGGGAACCTGTCTCAAGGAGGTTTATGTCTGATATCTACTAATTGATGTCTACTTGGTCTGTGATAGATCGGTGGGAAGAAGAGGTATCAGGTTAATTATCAGTAAACCAGTCCACAAATAGTCATATTAATTTATGTTATGGGTTGCCCAGCTTGTTTTTATTTTTGGTGCTAGTGAACAATTCCTGTAGAGAAACCAGGTAAGTAACTTATATCTCTCTGTATTTCTATCCAAACTGGGCCAGATTTTCTGGTTCCACAGCCAAGTTGGCTGAGAGCTGTAAATAGTCTGGCCCACATCTTTAGCTGGTCGTACCTTAGTGGAATGTCTTGTACTGTACTTTGGGTTCCTCACCAGAACATTGAGTTGCACAATCACTTTAGTTCTCCCTAATAGCTACAACTACTTAACTGTATGTAAACAGTAGCTGGTACCAGTTATTCACAATCATGTCACATCATTATTCCAACATTTTGTAATGGAAAACTTGGACGTATGAGAGGTAAAACACATAAATCCCTCTCTGCAAACCCCCCCCCCTCCCCAAGAAATAGCATTTTGAACTACACCTATTTTACAGAGTAGCCACAAAATAAGTTGGTTGATGGTCATACACTGGCCCAATATTAGATCAAGATGAATGTTGAATCCCGTGTCTTCCAGTGGGCATATAAATAACAGCATACCTTTGACTGCAAAAAGATGGTCTGGGCAGTCATCAGAACATAGGTCAAATAGTGTGGATTTCCACAAAGCTAACATATTGTAATTTGTATTTTATATTTGAATATTTAAAAACTTGCTGACATCACACCCTATTTATTGATTGTGCTCCATTTATAACGACTAAAGGTGGGCGTTTACATTGCTGATACACGGCAAATCCTGCTAGATCACAACTGGATTTTCTGAATATCGGCACTGTGTGGGGGCCGAAAATGACTGATAACGACGAACTACCGCCATCTGCATCATTTTCGGTCAGCATCGTCTCACTCTTCTATAGCAAAAGGAGTCGATACAATCGGCTACATGTGTAGGCACATGGCCGACCTATCCCCATACCAATGGTCAGGGTCGTGTATGCGGTTACTACCTCATATGTGTACCAACAGATACCAATGGTGTTTGGTGGAACACAAATGACCGTAAACGCATGTGTATGGCCACCTTTTAGCTGGTCATCTACCACCTCAATGTGACATTGTATATCGAGTGGATCAGTCCAGTTAGTCAGTTTTAAGCTGGGTACACCATCCAATAATTCAGCACACCAGCCCATCATTTCAGTGTTTCGGTCGATCAGGACGAAATATTGAATACTTTTCAGGACTGGCTGCAGACCGTTCATTCGAAACAAATGAAAGGATAAGTGCGCTGTAAAATCAAGTTATTTTCATTTGGAATCTGCAGCTTTAAATATACCGTTGCCATATTTTTTTTTTACCTATGTCCCTCCAGAGCCTAGCTTTGTGCCTTGGAAGTTGCCGACATCGTTACTGGTTTGCTGAATGCTAAGCTCCGCCCCTCTGAGATTTCCTCTGCTTTCTCATGCTTGAGCATCAAACAGTAATGCCTGTGAGTTCCGTGCTCTCTCCTGCTTGAGCCTCAAACAGAAATGCCTGTGAGTTCCGTGCACTCTCCTGCTTGAGCCTCAAACAGAAATGCCCGTGAGTTCCGTGCACTTGGTTAAGACCGCACACTTGGTTGCGACAAAAACTACTTTTCCTGCGACTGACAGTTATTCGTCCTGGCTGACTGGTCGGAAGTGCCAAACGGTCAGCCACGAGGAGGGATCGCTTCAAGTGTACCCAGATTTAAAAAACTATAGGCGAGTACACACAGTAACGATAAAGCACCAATAACGCCAATGGTATTGGTGCTTTATTGTTAGTGTGTGAAGCACATTTCTGAACGATCGCAAGGCTGAAAAATGTTCATCGTTTGGAAATGCCCAGAAATTTCCCCTGGCCGCGGTCGTCTCCCTGTGTTAAAGTGTGAGGAGTTGGCCGCGGCTGAGGGAAAATGCAGTCCCAAGCATTCTCCCTATGCTTTACTTGCCAGTAACAGAGAGTAAATCTGTAATTCTGTCATTTTTCAAAGATGAGGGTACACACAGTCCTGAGTGTTCTCCCTACACACAGCATAGGTACAATGGGCCAACGGGACTGCATGTTTCTCGCTCCCTATACTTTAGCACATGGGGGCGGACATGGGAAATTTTCCAAATGAAACAAGTGATCCCGACGCTATGAGACAATATTTTGACCCAATCGGCTGCCTTTGCAATATTTTGGTGGATTATTTTGAAATCTCACCTGGAATCTTTTTTAAAATGGCTACTTTGCAACATGGTGATGTAGAAATTGGTCTTTTCCCAGACTGAAGTGATCTGTGAACTTGCACAGATACTTGCTAAGGAGGTGCAGCCAAAAGTGTGCTTATGGTAATGAGCAACTGGCAAGGGAAAGACCAGCAGCCACACTGCAATTGTTGGAGAGATTATAATGCTCTGTCAATGCCTGTCTGGAGATTTGAATTGGTAGTATTGAGGAATGAGAGATATAATAATAGACTGGAAAATGAGCATTATCTTTACCTGTAAATTCAGTTTAATGTCCACCCCCAAAACTATAATCCCCCCCCCCAATGGCCCCACCACCTCCGCTAGAGAACTACATTTCAAGTCCAGTTGATCTAATTGAATACAACAGATATACCATGACCTGGATGAATGAGAACCTTCACAAGCTTACTTTGTAAGAAAGATAAATGAATAATCCAGCACCCTGGATAGCTGCCTTAAATGTTTCAAACTAAATAGGAGCTAACGTTCTAAGTCAACTCCCTTCACATGTACATGGATTGCACGCAATTCTAGGTCCTGTTTGGGGAACATTACCTGAACATTCTAAACCCCAGTCTGCTCCAACCCCACCCAGGGAGGTCAACTTATTGGAAGGTGCATGACAGGGCACAGTTGACACCCGACCTCCTTTAGTCCCCTACAAACCACCCCCCGATCCAACTCCAACCCCCAAATATAACATGACAACTGATTTGGGTAATAAAAGACCGCAGCATTATTTTACCAAATATTTTGTCACCCAAAATAACTTTTAACTTAATAAGTAGCAAATAGTAATTTAACAAATATATTAAGAGATGTGCCAACAAATATATTAAAGGGCATGTCCACCCCCAAAACTATAATCCCCCCCACTAATGGCCCCACCATGTAGTGTAATAAAATCCTTACCTCACATCCCAGCACCATATGGTTCTCCTGTAGTCCCCCCCCAAAGTCCCAAAAACTGCCCACCAGGAGGATAGCAGTGTCCATATAGGACTCTGCCTCATATCTGGCCTCCGGGAGAAGTTTGGCGTGCGTACTGCAGCCCTTCTCCCCCTCCCTCCCCCTCCCTCTCCCTCCCTCTCCCTCCCATTTTGCGATCCCTCCCCCTACCATAAAAACCTTTGCCCATATAATAGAATATCTTCCCCCAGCCCCAACCACTATGAAATAATTTTAAGAAAGTCCCCAGAACTCTACTTACCTTCCCTCTCTCCTCCGGCATTCTGAGAAGCCAGCAGCCGCGTCCGTGATTGGCTGCCTCTCAGCCAATCACGGACATGGCTGTCGGTCCCGCCCCCTGCTTGCAGTGTCTTGCAAGCAGATGGCCGGGCCGGGCGTCAGAGGAGAAAGGGAAGGTAAGTGAAGATCTGGGCACTTTCTTAAAAGTGTTTTATAGCGGTTGGGGCTGGGGGAAGGCAAATCTTTTTTTTATAAGGGTGGACATGCCCTTTAACAATATATTAACCAATACCTTACTGTTTCTCTTAACTAATCTAGTGTAGCGCCCTAGCTCGCTTCCTGGGATTACAACCCCCATGCTGTCACTTAATGCCACCCCCCTCCTTATTTCGCCCCGCCATCATCCTACCAGTGGAATAAAGAAACCCCGAAAGACAGGGAGGGAGGGAAAGCAGAGCAGCCGTTGACTGGGCTGGAAGGAAAGAACCGCGCTGCCCAAGCTACAGGGAGTCTCGTGAGATTTCCCTCCTCCCGGTCACGCGCCTATCACGTCATCCGCCCACGACCCGGAAGTGCCAGCCGTCTCCCAGACACGGACGGACGAGGATGCATGGAGAGGGAGGGTACTCCTGCTCTCCTCTCAGTTATGAGGGTTTTCATTCTGCTAGGATAGTGTCCTCCCGTAGGCAGCTCACTGGTCCAGTGGAGAGGGCAGAAGCCGAGTGGACCAGGGCAGGGGTTTAACTATCAAGGGAGCAAGGAGGCCCAGGAGCCAAGGTGGCTCCGTCTTTCTATTTTTCCTATGACAGATATAGTCTCCTTCCAGAAAACCACTGTGGGTGAAGCAAGAATAGGGCCCCATTATAGTTTTGCTGGGTGGCTTAGTGATTTCTAGTTACACCATTGGATCAGGGTGATATCCCTTGATGTAATATTTCCCATGAACTTCTTTACCACCAAGGGTTAAGGCTTAGCAGTAATTTTCTTTGCACTGTGATCCCTGCTAAACAGACGGCAAACGAACAGCGCTAATTGCACCCGTGTGTGGCGAAACGACACCCGAACAAATTCATACACATGGACGTTTATCGCCCAGCAGTAGTTCGCCTTCCATTTGTTCCCCGTGGATTGTGGGTGCGCATCCCTGTGTGTACAAAACTTTAGTGGGGGCAGCGTGGTTAGAGTCCTGGGCAGATATCAGGAACTTTCCTTTTAGGATCTGATCGTTACAATCCATGGAGAGCGCTGGGTACACACATTACCAATAAAGGTGATGTCTTTATCAAACGAAAAATCACCCTCGTTAGACCTTCAGTCAGAAACAATCTTCCTTTACTTTGTATAGGCAGAACGCGTGTGACTGTGTAGTCAAATCTTTGAGAGATGAAAGAATCTTATTGATTGCTACTGTGTGTACTCAGTGTGCTTTAATCCCATTCAGTGTAAGGCTTACGTGTGTGTGTGTGTGCGTGTGTCTGAGACTTGCGTGTGCACTGAACTTCACAGGGGAGACATTAGTCCATCTGGGTGACCTCACTTGACTTTACTCACCTCTGGTTAGTCATCCAGTGACATTGCTTCTCTTTGATCCCAGGGGAGAAGGTAATTGGTGTAATTAGTAATGCAGCAATGTCTACAGGAGTCCTAATGGTGTATTTGGGGCCTATTGTCTTAAAAGTGGCCATTAGGTCTCCTCCTGCTTGTTTGGGAATCTGTTGTGAAATTCAATCAGCTTTGTCTACTTCAGCCACACAGAGAAAACTAAACTTCTCCCCCGTTCTATTGACCTTGTCTAGTTATCCTGACATTGACCTGGGCTAGTCATCCTGACATCTCAACAGCCAGGAGACCCCATCCTGGTACACACAGGATGATACTTCCGGTCCAATATTTTGGTATAAAAAGAGCAGTATTTTCCCATCCTAATGACCTTAACCTGCCCAGCATTTTGTCTGTGTATAAATAAATGCTTCCAAATCACTGACTTCATGTTTGCAGGACCCCTAAGGCTGGGTACACACCAGCAGATATTTTCGTCCGACCGATCCATGGCACTATCGGTTGGCCGACTGACCTACATCGTCTGTTCGTCCATGTTGGTAAATCACAATCGATCGTGCAGTTCCGTATGGGACCGCACAGCCGATCGTACAAACAAATAGTCCCTTCGTGTGTACCCAGCCCTAATAGAGACCGTTATGGTCTTGTCCTTGACCCAGTGCCTGGGTTGATCCAGTTGCTCAGTAGAGATCTGAGCATGTTTGACCCATCCAACAGCCAATCAGTAGAAATTACTGTTAGGAACATTGCAAGGAAGTGATGCATTCTGGGAAGGAGAAGGACCATTAGAACCTGAAATGTCATCTCACTAATGTCAACAGCAGGGAACAGCAAAGGGTGTAAAATCAACTGATTTTTCAAAATGGAGAATATGTAGAATGATTAGGGATGTGTAATATAATCAAAGAATTTTAAAAATAATGATATTTTCCACTTAAGTTTCATACAGGTCACCATTCATATAGAACAACTCATATCAGAACACCGCAACATTACAGCCGCACCATTATAATAACCACGTGAATGTAAAATAACAACCATTTTCTGTATTTTTTGACCACAATGTTAATTCCATGAAATACTGTAATGGTTGGCAATGGGGCCATGCAGCGTGGTATCAGAATTTTGCACCATGGTCAACCGTCTAGCATAGCAGAATATTGTTACTGTGTTAACCGATACCAGCCGCAGGATAAAATAATTTCCATAATCCTTAAAGGGGAATATTTGCCCACCATACTATGTCCTCTCTAGCAGGGAATTTTACTAACCCAGGAGGGGGTGGTCCGCCCCTTGGGTATTATGGTTAAACTATAGAGACCATCAAGGGATTACTTGTAAATTTTAAAAAAGCCCCCCCCCCCTTTTTAAAGGCAAATGTTTTTAATCACAGTTCCCCTTTAACAGTTCCCTGTTTGATTTTACAATCTGAAATCTGTCTAATAAGTTACACGGCACAGAAAAAAACAACATGGCGCCTACATTGTAAGCTCTTCAGACAAGCCCTGATGTGAATGGATAATCTCATTGTGAAGCGCTGTATAGGTTTCCCTTTGTGTGACTTTGTTCTGAACTAGAAGGAAATAAGACTTAACGACAGGCCACATGTGTTAGTCTGAAAGTCCCTGCATGTTCCTACCATCCGTATTCCATCCTGTGACACCTTCAATCAAATCAAAGGGATGTGGTGGGGGGAAGTGAAGATTAAGGGATTTAAAGTAAAACTCTTTTTTCTTCAAAGGCATCATTTGAGATCTTGGGATAAGATTACCATGTCATTTTAAGGAAATAATTATTATTTATGAAATCTCCCTACTGGCTTAACATCCCCTTTATATAACAATACAGTACAACATGTTGTCCCTTCATTCTTCTTGGTGATTGACATTAGGGTCATCATTAGAGAAGGACACACCCACCTGCCACTTGGTTTTCTTTCACAAATCGTTTTGAAGTCAGTGGGAGGTAAAATTTATCAATTAACATGATTTATTGTAGATATCCATAATTATAATGTATATACTGTACAGGGGCATAGCTACCAGGGGTGCAGGGGATGCAACCGCACCAGGGCCCCTGGTTATTTTGAGCTAAGTTTCCAAAACTGTTTGCCAACTATTTTACCAGTGGTCCATGTACTAAACATTTTTACCATTGTCTGTGAGCCAAGCATTTAACCAGTGTGTAGCTGTGTGCAGTGCCAACCCGTAGCCAGTGTTTCCCAACGACGCGGCTGCCGGTCCCGCCCCCTGCTTGCAGTGTCTTGCAAGCAGAAGGCTGGGCCGGGCGTCGGAGGAGAGAGGGAAGGTAAGTAAAGATCTGGGCACTTTCTTAAAATTATTTTATAGCGGTTGGGGCTGCGGGAAGGCATACTATTTATTATAGGGGATTTTTTTATAAGGGTGGACATGCCCTTTAAGTACAAAACAAATGAATAATTACAGTTATGTCATTTTGAACGGAAACACCTACCATTTGGAGGTCACGCTGATTAGAATGTGACTGTCCCTCCCCCTTGCTAATAGCACAAGAGGCACTGGTGGTCTTGTCACCATGGGAGGTAAAAGCTTATTGTCCTTCTTAGTCTCTGAAGCACCTCCTTAACCCCTGGGCAATGTCTCTGGATTGGAACCTCTACTGCATTTACTCCATAGCATCTCCACTTATATAAAAAGACAAAAGAAACCTGAAAGTCAAAGAAGTGTTTTGCAGGACAACTGGGGGAGGCAGATTTCTTTGTAATTACAGTTGCACTCCAAAAAGTAAAGAACACAAAGAAAAGATAAAGAGAAGAATTGGATGAGAACAGTTCACTATTGAAAAGCCTGAAATATTGTGATTTAAGGTCCAGTCTCATTAACATCTTGTAATAGAGCTGCTGAGTTCATTCAAACAAACAGTGCTATATACGTAAACCATTCTATACACTGTACAGAGGGGCTGGGTTGTCACAACATACAAATTGAGCAAGATAAATTTGACCTACAAAAACATAAGTTTGCTTTTCTGGGCCAATTTTCCCCTTTGATCACCACCAACTTTTCTTTATTATTTTTTTATAGTTGGAATTGAAGATGCAGAGACTAAAGTTCTGTACACATTCTGGATATATGGTGGCCCAAGAACTATAACTTCAGATGACAATCTAGCATGTGTACAGACCCCTGCTGACAATGAATGGTGCTGGATCATTAAACAATGTTGTGGCACAACAGCCTTTATTCTCTTGTGCCATGGGAGGTCTCCTGGCAGCAACCCCTACCCTCTCCCTTACACAACACAAGTTGCTCGGCTACTGTACAGTGCTTGTTAGATAAATGGTTGTTATTGGTCATTCCAAACAACATTTATCTAACGTGTGTACCTAGCTTAACTAGGCAATTAGGTAGGATACAACCTATACAACCTTTGCCCTGCATCTTCATAGTGTGTCTTAAAAACAAAGAATATCTTTGCAATTGTCACTGAAGGAATACTCATCATATTTTGTAAAAAAAATAATCATTGTGGAAGCAGGTGGCAGTTGCAAATTAGAAAACCCATTTAAGCTCAGCAATGTTAAGGTGACCACACACTACAAAAGGTTATTACAATCTTAATTGCGATCTTAAACAGACCGATACTTTGATAGACAGATAGCCAGGCTCCATTGACAAGTCCCGACTGCTTCTGGGTTTAATTTAACTATAGCGCGTATGCACCAGCAGTGGATCGTGTGCAAGGTAAATATACTCACCTTCGTTTCTGGCTCTGGTTGTCAGTCCATGCATTAAAGGAATACCGTAGTTCACTTTTTTTAGTAAACTATTCCTTTAAGGCCTGGAATCAAAAATTGGGTTATAATAAATAATTAGGATGGAAGGCAACAATATACTAAGGGAGAATCAACAGAAGTTGAGTGGAAGGAAAAGGTGATGAAATCTTCACTTAGAGAATGGGAAGTCATTTACATAGGAATTGATGTGTCATGGTAAATTGTGTGACACGTCCTATGCAAGGAAGGCAAAAGTAATTATAATATTTCCATTTTATACACTTATACACTTTTTTTTTGCAAGGCTACCAGCTGGAATGAAACCCTCTGGATGAATAAACAATGTGAAACATCGGTATTATCCTTAATAAAACTAAAAAGCAATGCCTAGATTCACTCTGTAATTCCCGAGACAATTAACATATACAGTAAACACCAGGGCCGTTTTTAGGCATAGGCCACCTAGGCAAAGGACTAGTGCCCTGTTGATCCAGGGCGCCTATTCTTCTCCCTAGCATCTGAACTCCACACACTCTATTTAACAACAAATGTTACAAATGAACTGAAGGTGAAGGAAGGAGGGGGGGAGGATGAGCTCAGCTAATAGTACTGAGGGGAACAGTTCTAAAATGGCAGGTAAAAGCTGCTGCAGACTTTATAACAGTGGCCCCTGTGACTAGCAGCCATGAGATCACTATCCCTGCCTCTTTCTTCCTTCCATCTAACTCTCCAATTAGAACTTAGAGTAGGTGAGGAGTGAACAATTCAATGGAGGAGACATGGAAAGCAGGTACATACAGTATATCATGTCAATGCTGGCAGCTGAAAGGGTTAAAGATAATACTGTGCTGGCACTGAAAGCGTTAATGGCAATACTTTGGGGAAAGTGCTGGCACTGAAAGTATTAATAGGAAAGTATGTTGGCATTGAAGGGTTAATAATACAATGGGGAAGTCTGCTGGCACTGAAGGGTTAATGGCAATACTATGGGGAAGTGTATGGGCACTGAAGGGTAATAGCAATACTATGGGGAAGTCTGCTGGCACTGAAGGGTTAATGGCAATACCTTGGAAAGTGCTGGCACTGAAATTATTAATGCCGATACTCTTGGAAATTCTGCTGGCACTGAAAGAATTAAACAGATCTCACCAAAATTTCCCTGTTCTGCCCCACCTGGCTGGAAACAATTTCTGGGAAGAACACTGGTGCCACGTACCGCGCATCCACTGAAACCTATCCTGTCCTTCCAATTAGTATTTCATTGGTGGCCAGTGTCGCTGTATACGCACAAACGTATGTATACACGCCCACATCACCTGGTACACCGTGCTCCTGTTACCAACTAGTAAAGTCTTCCCACTATAAGAACAGCAGCAGTGGACAGTGTCAGAAGGAAGAAACCCAGCTGTAGTTTGACAGGCCAGGTTTTTCTTTTTTTGGGGGGGGGGGGTGGGGCACACGTAGGTGAGAGGGCGCCTAGGGCACTAAAATGGCTAGAAACGGCCCTGGTAAACACAAATCCTAAGGGGGAATTACAGAGAGTAATTGCACACGATTGCATGTGTGGTTGTGGTGCTTTGTTCTGTGTCTGCGCATGCAATATAGCTATTTTAAATTATAGAAACGCATGCGTTTGCGCAATAAAATGGTGATCACAGAATGGAAACGGATGCGCAATCGCATGCTCAACGGAAATCACGTGAATTTTTGCATTCCCGCAATTTTCATTCTAACCAAAATCGCATGTGAAAACGCGGGGAAAAACGCATTAGTGTGGCCTAGGCCTTCAGCCCCAAGTGGTTAGCACTGATGCCTTGCAGAGATGAAGTCCTGAGTTTGATTCCACCCTTGGACACATCTGCAAGGAGTTTGTATATTCTCCCCGTGCTTACGTGGGTTTCCTCCGGGAACTCCGGTTTCCCCCACAATCATAAAGACATACTGATAGGTTGTATGTGTCAAATTAATGTGCTTACATGGTAAGCTCTTCGGGGCAGGGCCTGATCTGAATGTATACATGTAATTGTAAAGCGCTATGGAAGATGTTGGCGCTATATAAATCCACAATAATAACAATAATAATTTAGGACTGAATGTTTCCTAGATTTTCCTTGACCAGGGCATGTGAACCCCCCCTCCAAGTGAAGCACATGCGTTTGTTGCCATCTTTGTAGCGTTCCGAACCCCTCCTAATCCAAAATCACAGCATCCAATCAGAGAGACGGATTCTTCTACTTTTGTACCGAAGCCCAAACAATGAATAATCGCGCCATGACATCAACTCCTGTCTCATTGGATGCTGCCCGGAAAGAACAGCCTATCAGGACAGTTTCATTTACTTTCCTCTGTGATGATTGGCCCTCAGCTGTAGTAGGCGGCGCTTTTCGCCTCCAACTCGTGTATTTGACCTGTGTTCTCAGGATGTGGGTGGATTTCCTTACAGGGTCGCGGAGTGAAACTGTTTGTCCCGGGGACGGTTTGTTTATTTTCTGGCGTTTAAGAGCGATCGCGCCCGGTTGGTTCTTTTGGACGTTAGTCGCCATGGCGCCTGTCAAGCACCGCAAGATAGTGATGTTAGGGTATCCCTCAGTAGGTAAGTACGGCCGGATGGTACACATCGCATCGCTGGAACTGGTCTGGATTGTTTTTACCAAATCAATGGGAACGGAGACTTGTGGGTAGTCTCGCGCTATGGAAAGGGAATACAGAGCCATGTGGGATGGAATGTTAAGGGTCCCATGGATGAGAAAGGTCTCTTCCACTCGCAGTGTGCTGGGGACGTAACCACCTGGCTGTGTTGTATATAGAGGGATTATGCTACCACATTGTAACATTAGGTCCACAGCCCTGAACCATCTGGCAGTGACATCCCTGGAAACCAATGATTTAGTTATAGTTATTTCACCCCTCTTGTGTTCTAATCCAGGGAAAGGCAACCTTAGTTACAAACTATAGATCCCAGCATTCCTCACAAGCACTCTGTAGTTTGGTAAGGCTGGGACTTGTAGTTTTAAAACATCAGGTTGCCTATCCCCATTGCATATTCTAATGTGCTGTCTGTGTGTAGATGGTCCTTGTATGTGGGGGAGGGTCTGGTCTGTGTGACATGTTTGTTTGATGAATGGGGGGAGGGGACTGGCATGCATCCTGCACGTGGCTCTATTTTTAATTCTACAATGGGATGTTTTACTGCCCCCTTCCTTATCTAAGCAGGAAACCGTTTAATATGAGTTGAGATCTTTCTGATCAGAACTTTGTATCCCCATTAAGTGTGCAGTCTGGGTGTCTTGTTTTAGACAGGTGATGGGTACTGTAGATTTTATTTATACTTGCACAGAACACCTGGTCAAACACAGCTGTTGCTTTCTTGCTTCCATGTCTGTGTTGCCCTTTAATTGTATAGGCAGTGACGCTCAGGACTTTGTGGAGAATGGATTTTCTGCTTAGCTTGTGCTAATCCCTGTCCTTGTAATGGTGTTGGTGTTCCCCTTGGGTGTAACTAGATGACACGAGAGATACCATGGTGAGCTACTACTGCTCGCTTTGCAGAAAATTACTCTGGTTTGTTTAATCTACCAATATCATTGTAACCTTTTCCTTCCAATTCCTTCCAGGTAAATCTTCTCTTGCTCTTCAGTTTATTAAAGGAGATTTCCCTAAAGACTATGAGCCCACCATTGAGAACAGTAAGTGGACCTCAATGCCAAGTCATGTCAAGCCTGTAACCGATTGTATCTTAAATCATTTTTATTTCTAATCCCCACAGCTTGGAGCAAGACATTTGTAATGGGGGGTGACAAATTCGAGCTGGATGTGGTGGACACTGCTGGACAGGTGTGAACCCCTTACATTTTCGTACATTTACTTTACAGTTTTCCCCACCTTGATTAATTGGAGGTGTCAATTTGTGTATTTATTTATTTTTAAGGATGAATATTCCCTGCTCCCTCAGTCATTTATTTTTGGAATTCATGGATACATTGTAGTATATTCTGTAGCTTGCTCCAGGAGGTGAGTTTCTTGTGTTGTTGATTGAATGTGCCATCTACTGGTGACCAAGGTTAAAAACAAAGCTGCGTGTAGATTAGGAATGCAGTTTGTTGCCAGTTTTCTTTTTTTGTGCTGTAGCAAAATAAAAATCTGCCCTGTCGTTTGCAATTTATTCAGATACATATTACCTATTTCTCACTGCTCCTTACTGGATCTTTACTGAGTAGATTTAAATGAGCCATGGCGCATCACACATATGATCTTGAGTCCCCCTTCATCTATAAATGTATTTTATGCCTATTTATGGAACTTTTTTGATTATTTGTATAAGATTTGTTTATCTGTGTAATTGCTTTCACTTTGTCTGTATTCTTTGTATTTTATAACATGCAGTGCTTCATAAACATATACATACACACTACATAGTTATAATATGCAGATAACTGCTAAAATGACTTGTAATAATCTTTTAATATGCTTCAACATGTAATGTCTATCATCCGAATCTTTCAGTATAATAAAGGATGATATTATTTTATTTGTACGCTGTGGGCTTTTTTGCCTTTGGTTGTAGTATGCTTGAGTACCTGGGAACTTAATCTAGTAAGGTAGAACACCCCTCTGTAGTTGATTTGTACATGAACATTTTGCAATCTTGGCAGATCTTTTGTAATGAATATTGAGCTCGACAGGGTTTCCTTTGATTATATTGCTATTGGTTTTTTGTAATTCTATTAGTGTTCCCTTTCAGTTTCCAGATAGCACGAACACTTCATAGAATACTTGTGGACAGGAGAGGAAAGTGTTTGTAAGTATTTATTCATTGAATTTACCTTGAAGGTGTCCACCCTAAAACACCTTTTCCTTGACTTATAGGCTAGAAACTGTTGTTTAAAAACGATGATGTATTATTTCTATGTAATATACAGATAAACACAGGTAGTTAATTAAGCCAAATGGACTAACAGACATATTTTGGTCATTCAGGCTGATTTACCAGCTGTAACTAAAATGAAAAATATCTGAGAAAGGGTGGTAGTATACTTTTCTGTAAGAAGAATCAGCATGAATAAAGCTTCCTTAGTGCTTTAGCACTATCCTGCAGGGTCCGCCAGTAATAAATGTTGTGCCTTGTGATCACGCTTTCCTGGTGACATCAATACACATGATGGCACGCACCCAGTGACATAACATAGGGAAATCTCACACCTTCCTTTCACGATTTTTGAAAGGAGAGGAAGGCGCAAAATTTCCCTGTATTATGTCTAGGGCACAATGACGTCATCAGTGTGTGCGCGCGGTTATGTCACTGGGCGCATAATCCCGTGGCACAAACAACAGCTTGATTCTGCGACCAGCTACTTGGTTCAGCAATGCAAATCTCATGGGGGCAAATACAATTACTATAGAGGAGGAAGCCAGCAAAAAACGAGAGCTGAAGGTAGGGGATGGGAAGGGAATAGGTTAAAAAAAAATGAACACACATTTAGATTATAGCCACAGCTACATTAATAACATTAAGTTATTTTTACAGTGTACTTATCCTTTAAAAACAAATCAGCCCCGCTCCATAAAACAACTTGTTTTAATCGGGGGAAACATTTTTAAGACAAATTTTCTCTTTAAAGTTGTTATGCACATTAACACCAATAATTTGACCACATCCATGTAAGGACATGGGTTATTTTTCTGGCAAAATTTAAATGCTAAAACATGTCACTTCCCATTAAACTTCAAATAGTGCCTTGAGCAGCCACACAGAAATGTTGACAGGACAGTTTGAGTGATAATTGTGGGTCCTGTTCTACTTGTGTTTTCATTTACAACAATGTTAAGCATGTCTGCAATTTCTGGATTTTTTTTTTACATCATTGGCTTTAAAGTGATTGTGTGCAAAAGTGACCCAAAAATGCTCTAATTTTTCATCATCCTAAATGTCCATTTGGTACCTACATTATTGGACCCCCTCAGAAATAAATGTGAAGCTAAAAAACTGTGTGCGTGTATATTATATATACACGTAATACATGAACAAACCATTAAAGGATTAGTTCACTTGGACTAACTTACTCACGAGCACGATCCACTGCTGGCTCCTCTGACCGTCCCCGACTGTGCTCAGCTTAAACCTCACTAGTGCGCATACACGTTACACAGGAAACGTCGGAGTAGTCAGTATAGTGGAGCGTTCTTGAAGTCCTCTAACTTCGCTCCAGTTAGATTAATTGAATAATGAGACCTAGCTCCTCTACCTTCCGTTCTTCAAATAATGCACTCAGAAAGTGATCTATTCCTTTAACTGTTTGTGCATGTAGTACATGTATATATAATAAACATGCACATAGTTCTTTAGCTTCACATGGTTTTTTTTGGCAGCTGAGGCGTCTCCCGATGAGACACTCCATTCTCTATACTCTTGTTTTCAGTAGTTATTATCCTCTATCATGTTACAAGTTAATTTGACCATTTACTATAAAACTTGGATAGGCAGCAGAATGAATGTCAGTCTCCAAAGCAAGTTTTTTTTTTTTCTTGTGTTGTCATAATGTGCTTCAGTTTGACTGTAACATAAAGGGCAGGACACATGATGCATTAAGGGTAATCTGTTAGTAATTTTCAAATGGACTTGGGTCTAACCAGACCATCCCAACCATCTGATAATTCTAATTAACTGATCTTGTAACCCAAAAACTGCCCAAATGTTTACAAAGTGAAATAACCAGGTTTTTGGATCGGTTGTTTATTTTCATAATTCTGCTTCTTAACAGAACTTTTATTTTTTTATCTTCAGAATGCCCATAGTTCTGGTTGGAAATAAGAATGATCTGCCAACCCAATGGTATGTGTTTTCTTTGTTGTGGTTAACTTCCTTGTATCCTCAATATGTCAGAGCCTTACATGAAACTGGTGTGATTCCCACGCACTACTAATCGCATTTTCTGATATGTTAGTGCGTGAGAATTCCACGCAATGTGGGTAGCCAACCTGCTATATTCTGCATTTTTTTTGTGCAAATCGAATGGACTCGGACAACAGATTATAGGCAAATTTGCAGTGCTAATTTGTGTGAAATGCTAACGCTTTTATTCTGATAATATGTGTGTCCAACTACCTGGGTGAGGGCACGGCCACACTGCAACGCAAATGGAATCGCATGCGATTTCGTTGCGTTTGTGCGTGCGTTTTTTCATTAAGTATTGAAAAACGCATGCAATTGCGTTTTTTCTTTTGCATTTGCGAGTTTTTTTCGATCATTGAAAAATCATCGCATTTATCACAATCACGTGCGTTTTTCTATATCTAATGAGAAAACCGCACGCGCAAATGCAACAAAATAGCACATGAAATTGCACGTGAATCCGTGTGCGATTTGTGGTGCAGTGTGGCACATTCTACCTAGCAGCCTAGACAGCCCATTAATATAGTGGCACGCAGTAAGTGACCCTCCCTCAATAGGTACATTTTAAACATATATTGCTAGCCCTAGTGGGCACCTCCCATAGATTACTAGTTCTACATGCCCTAATTCCCATCAGAGCACCATACACCATTTCCTAAAACTGTGTAAATAGGTGACTATCACCCTCTTATTATCTGTAGAAGCAGGTAATCTCATTCTTTCCTGAACTAAATAAAGACGGGTTTGAATACTAAATTAAACACTGAACCCCACAGGTGGCGCTGTTAGGTGGGTCCAATTGTCTTCTAATTGCTAAGATACATATATGGAGGACTGTTGACCAAATTTTGTTATGCAATATTTTGTATTAGATATATTTGATTATCTTTAACTTTTGTTTTAATAAAATGTTAATACAAATAATTCAAAAAGCAAATAAAAGATGTCTAGACTAAATAAGTAAAAAAGGATCCAGACATTAACATGGCATAGTGTATAAAGTTGTCCTATCCCTTAACAATTATTTGTGGCTTAATGCTTCAGATTCATAGAATCTTTTATTTCCCTCCAGCCGTGAGGTAAAATTAGAAGATGGTAAAAAGCTAGCAGAGTCTTGGGGCGCTGCATTCATGGAAGTATCTGCAAAAGATCCTGAGGTAAAGGCTGGTTAAATGTGTGGGTGTTTTTATTTTATAATTAAAGGGATATAGATTTCTCTTCTCATAACTCTCTATTCTTGTGTATAGTCATTGGTGGAAGAAAGTATGGTGGCTCCCGTCCTCCCCACTTACGTCACTCTTGGGTCCTTTCCGTTACAGGGCTGTCCAATGTGCCAGCTGGTAATGGGCCATGGTCAGGAATGGTTTAACAGATATCTGTTAAACCGTTCCTGGCCATGGCAAGGCTTTTTAAGAAGATGCAAATAAAGAAAATGTTTTTAACAAAAGAAGTCTGATTGCGATTTTGTGAGGCAACCAATGGTGCAGCGGTAACCACAGTTTATTTTAAGCTTTATAGTCATTGGTAAAACTATATGGTGGAAACCTTAAAAAAAAAAAAAAAAAAAACTTGTTCTAGTGCAAAGGTACAATTCTTGCTATAGTGATCCTGTATTTTTAAAAGTGCTGTTCAGATTACCTTTCCAAAAGGAACCAGTATGAATACACATTTTCTAAACCCACATTTAGGGCACGGCCACACTGCAACGCAATCACACACTGAATTGCATGCAATTTCATGTGCGATTTTGTTGCGTTTGCGTTATTGAAAACCACATGCAATTGCAATTTAAAATGCGGAACGCAAATCGCAACGCACCCGAAAATGTGTTTTGTTTTTTTTTATATGGTGCCAATAAACCTTTTTCTTCATGTCTGTTTTATAGAGAAGTAAACAGATCTTCACAAAAATGATTGAAGAAATCGACCGCGTCGAGCGATCCTTTACTGAAGACAAAAAATGCTGTATTATGTAAAACGAGTGTTCGGACTTGGACACCTGTGAAGCAGTGGTGGTGTATGTGAGGGCTGGCGAGTATGAAAGAGTACGCAGCCCAGAGGTGTTATTGCTGGAGACTTGCACACAAATCAATGCAATCCTTTTGCATGGCAGAAGACTACTGTCGTCTCCTTTGCTGGTGTCAGGTTTTGTTGACTTAGAAATGGAAGGTGCCCTATCAAGGCTGAAATGGATTTGTCTCCCATTCTCCAAGTTTGTGCTGTAGCAGTCACAGTGTGGATTAGTACAGGCTGCATTGGCAGTCACATTTCTGATATTAAATCCTTTTTTAGGATGTGGATTGTGCAGTTTGCACAAATTTGCAGCAATGCTGTCTGTGTACATTTTTTTTATTTTCTTGTTTGGACTGTGTAATTTTGTTACAGAGTCTGTGTGTTTATTTGTAGAAATGTTATATTTTGTGGGCGAGCTGGGAGAAGATTTATTTATGTAATTATTTTCATGGATGCCTCTTTTGTGATGAGTACAGAATGAATATTCCTGAAGTCTGTGCTTTCTTTTATGTATATAAACCCTGGAAATGTTAGTGTATTTGTGTCTTTTAGAATAAGAAGGGAAAAGGCAGCTATTAAATGTTATTACTTGAAGCCTGGTGTGTCCTGCAGCTGCTTAGTGGGTAATAGTTTATCAGGGACATTCAATAAAAGTTCTTATCGTTTAAAATGGTGCTAATTTTGCCCCAACCAATCAGATTTTATTTAACATTTGAAAGCTAACATATGATTGGTTGGGGCAAAATTAGCACCATTTTAAACGATAAGAACTTTTATTGAATAACCCTGTATATGTTTAATGACACTAAATGGTCTGTTATTATGTGCCTTTAATTATTCTGATCAGCAGTGTATTTTCAGTAAGGTATACTTTACCTGACACAAATGTAAATATGTAAATGATTATTATTATTATTGTTGTTTCTGGTTTATGATGCTGAGGGGCAGAGGTTGGCAGCAATTGGCCATTGTCAGGAGTTGTAGTTCTGCAACAAGGACCACAATTTGCCTCCCTCTGTTTTGGGTTTCCCCTCCCCTTTCTTCCCAAATTGTGCCTATAATTTATGACGTGCCCCAGGGCATTTATTATTTTCAATCATTCCCCCCCATTCATTCCTTCAAAGATGATTTGATATTTGTTTTTGTTGTTACATATTTTAGTTACTCAAGGGTAAACCTGCAACAGAACAATATTTGTCGTATATTTTAAGACTGATGTGCCCACTTGAAAACACGTCTGGGTTTACCCTAAAAGCAAATTAACTTTCTATGTCAAATTTAATTTGTTCTTTCTGCCTGAAAGAAAATAAAAGTGAATGACTGAAAAATCCCCCCTTACATGATGCTAACCTTTTCTCTCTGATTATCATATATTTTCTGTGTTCTGAGTGCCAGAACATTTAGCCGTTGGTAGTTGATGAAACAGGAATGAGCATTTAGAAGTACGTGTGCCTCCATACAGGGAAGGAAGTACTGCCAAATATGAACAGAAGGAAAAAATCCAAAAATCTCAAGTATGTAAAAAGTTTGTGAGTGCTAAAAAGCTGCAGTAACCAATCGGATCTCTACTGCTGTAGTCCGGTAAAAAGCAATCATCTGATGGATTGATGCCACTGACAAATATTTGCACCTGTTAGTCAATTGGGCAGAAATATTGCCTGGAACTTATTTTTTTTTCACTGAAATGGTATAAAAGATTGATTGGGCTTGTGGGAAACTTTTATCCTGAACCTGCATAATTTAATACACGGGGGCTGAAATATTGTCTGTGCTACTTTTCCTCATTGATCTACAAAGCAATATTTATTGATGAATAGATCTGTGGGGAGAAATTGAGAGCATTAGCCCATGTGAACATAATCTTACATAAGCCCCATAATGCATTATGCAAAAAAAAATTTCAGAATGTAATGTCTCACATGTACCTTGAAAATGCTTTTTTTGTTTAAAGATATATACTAGATTTTCAAAATTCTTAACACAATAGAATTTTTTTCTAGTCAGATGTAAAGCTACACATACTCAGTGGCATAACTATAGGGCCCTCGGAGTAAGAGGGCCTGCAACCACCTACCCAGAAGATCTGCGACCATCTGTTTAAAACAGCTAATTGTGGATCCTCTGGGGAGGGGCAGTCAGGCAGGGGCCCTGCAGTTATGCACCTGATAAGGGTTGCTTTTGTTGCAAAAAACCCAGCAGGGCTATTCCCTACTGTCCGGCTGCTTGGCAGTAGACAAAGTCTGTTCTTTTTATATGGGGAGGAAAGTGGGAGCAACTGGGAGACTACCCACAGCATCCAGTCATAATTTAGCGATCTGGCTCTGGCAGGATGGATCACTAAAATGTTGCTAGGAGCCTCTGCACACTTTACATTGTCCACTGAACTGGTCATTAATTGACTGCTTCAGCTGATCATTCTCGAACGTGTGTATGCAGCTTTTAATTCTATTCTGCAGCTGCCTGAGGTCGGGCAAAAATGCATCCCACAACATTTTTAATTGTTTGGATCTGAACCCGAAACTTTATTACATTCTACAAATAACTCAAATGGTCTTTGTTTACAAAAAAATGTACTGTTATTTTCCCGAATCATTCATCATTGTAGAAATGAATAGAATAATGTGAATTACCATCTTTTACAAACCACCCATGCATAAGAAGATTCTTTCATGTAATCTGTCGCTCATGGTATAAATACCCTTGTGCTATATTGTATTTTGTTTCATGATTTTCTAGTAATAAAAATAAAGGTTATGGAATCCTTTTAATAAAACCACGGCACCACTTCAGCAAAAAGTGTTTGGTCTAATGATTTACTGTAAATTGTCCCTGCTTCTAATTGGAATGGTTTTTAGATATATGCTGTGTTTTGTAGAAGAGCATCAACAGTTATTAAACATTTCATCAAGAAATTGTATCATAATACAGCTAATATTATTTACCAGAAGTCAAAAATGGATTGGTGGAATTGACTGACAGCTGAATATGCCCTCCCATTTAATAATGTGTTTGCAACTTGGTGTAAAATCCACTAATCTTACCAAATGGGTTAGCGTCCATTTTCCTGTCCTCAGGATTTAAAGATTTGGACACCATTGTTGTTTTAGGACAAAAAACATTCCAGTCTTGTTTATATGATTAAATGGGAACTTTGGTCTCATACAAGTGCCCTAAATACAAGGGCCATTGAGCTTGCTGCTGTGGAGCAAAAGCTATAGAATTTCCAGGTTTCATTTCCTAGTCTGTACATCTCATAGCATGGAAGAGAGACAGCATGTGTGATAAGCCCAACCCCCAAAAATCAAAAAATTTTTTTTAATATGCTTGAAACCAATATGTGGGCTTTCCTCTGCCTGTGGACAACTTAGTGGGAGAGACTTTTTTTTTTTTTTTTTTGACTTGCAAGGAAACCAAAGTGTTTATCTCCAAAGCATATACGTTTCCTGGCCATCCTCAGGCAGCACACAATGGGTTAACTTCCCTGCCTGCTGGGACAGAAGAAAAATACACTCCTCCAAACTTATAAGTAGTCTCCACCCCCAGCTACCATTAGTCTATTTTCTTCTGTCACTGCTGGAGGTGAAGTTTCCCCCCAGACTGAAATAGGACTGAACTCTGGTCTGCTTCTGGCATTTTCTTACCTCTAAGTTAGAGATCCTGGCTGTTGTGATGGTCATGCACCTTCTCAAGCTGGGAGTCCACTGACAAGATCCCCTCTCGCTCCTTTATTGTATGGAACGCAAGTCCGGAACACAGAGGTGCCACAATTGTGTTTGCGCAAGCATGTGACGTCACAGACGTGCTAAGGAATAAAGAAAGTAGGGCTGTCCAGTCGTTTATATTTTTCAAGGGGTAATCCCTCTTTATTGCAGTACACCAACACACAACGTTTCGGCCACTAGGCCTTTATCAAGTGTTCTTGACGCCATAGTGTAAGCCTGGATGCCCGCGAAATTTCAAATAGCCGGCATGTACCGGGAATCTTTGCCCTGTACATGCAGTTTTCCCTTTGTGTCTCTGCTACGGTACTGGGTCTACCCTAGCTGTTTTTTGCCGGCTGCCTTATGGAGTTTACGTCTGAAGGGAGGTGGTGAGCGTATCTCCTGTGCTTCAAGATTTTTATGAGATTTGACTTTTTTTTTTGTTTTGTGAAAATTACTTTTTTATTTTTCAAATATAACCGATTCCATGTTCAAAACATTGCTGTACATTGATATTCAATAAACTTCAAATTTTACAGGCATAATATTGTACAGTGTCATTATTATTGTACTTACAAAGTTCTGGTTGCTATAGACAAATGCTAGACAAAATTATCATCTTAGTACTAATTCAACTTAACTTTTGTCGGAAAGTCTCTCCTAGGTGCTTTTGGGTTTAGCTTTAGCTCGTCTATGTGGTGGCGGCGCTGCGCCCGGAGGACGGGCGGGCCCCACCGCCGGGCTTTGATAATACTTTTGGGGCCTGTGGCCCTTTTGATGTGCAGTTGCCCGGCCGCCCGCCCCCGAGGCGCCCCCCCCCCCTTTTTTTTGGGTTTTAGGCTCGTCCTCCGCCGCCAGCGCCGTCCCCCTTGTTCTCCTGGTCCGTCCATGTTTGGTGAGGAATAGGGTTTACGGGTGTTGGGGTGGTCCCATTTGTGTGTGTCTCCTGCGCACTGCTTCCTATTATACTTTCTAATATATCCAGATGAGAGAAGTTCGTTTTGCGGAAGGTTTGTTGGATAAAGTGCTTTAATTGTAGGTAGAAGAATTGGAATTGGGGGGAGTTTGGAAGGGAGCGTGAGTGGCACAGTTCTTCAAAGGTAAGTAGCTCTCCGGTTAGCCTATGCAACACTTTTTTCACTCTGGTCATCCCCTTTGTGTGTAGCCATTTGGCTTGTGGACCCGAGCTTCCTGGGGGGAAACTAGGGTTGCCTATGAATGGAAGGAGGGTGGAGGGGCGACCCGGACTCTCATACCTTTTAACAATACTTTCCCAGGTCTTTATTGTGCTTTGCATTGAATATAAAAGGACCTTATTTAGTTTTGGTGGGGTTTTTCCCCCTTCCCACAAAAAGGTGCCAAGATTGATATCTGGCACCCAGTCTTGTTCGATTGTCGCCCATTGTGCTATTTTGTTGGGTTGGGACCAATGTGTTAGGGCTCTGAGATGTGCTGCTAGATAGTATCTGTAGAATGATGGGGCTGCTAGACCGCCATGGGCTCTGTGTGCTGTCATCACTGATTGTGGTACTCTATGGCGTTTGCCCTGCCACAGAAATCGTAAGCAGATCGATTGAAAAGAGTGTAGGGTTTTTGAGGGGACCTGGATGGGGAGAGTTTCGAAGAGGTATAATAGTTTGGGGAGGATGTTCATTTTTAAAGTTGTCAGTCTTCCCAGCCAGGATATTGGTAAGTTTTGCCATTTATTCATGTCTTGTCCCAGTGTGTCTAGCAGCCGGGGGTAGTTTGCGTTATATAATGTTTGGTAGGTGGGGGTGAGGTTGATGCCAAGGTATTTTATGGACGTTGTTCTCCATGTGTAGGTGTGTTTCCTTTTCAAGGTTTCAAAGGTGTTATGTGGGATGTTTAGTGGTAGGGCTTCTGATTTATTTTGGTTAATTTTATACCCGGATAATGAGCCAAAGTGAATAAGGAGGGGGTTTAGGTGTTCGAGAGAGGTGAGCGGGGATGTTAGGGTGAGCAGAACATCATCTGCATAGAGCGATAATTTGAATTCTCCATAGGGGAGTTGTATTCCTTTGATATTGGGGTGTAATCTGACATGTGCTGCTAGTGATTCCATGCACATGATGAATAGCAGTGGGGAAAGAGGGCAGCCCTGATGTGTTCCATTGTGCTGCTGAAAGATAGGGGATTTTGCATGGGGAAGTTGTATCAGTGCTGTTGGCGTTGTGTATAAGTTTGTGATGGCTCGTAGGGCTTTCCCGTGGATCCCAAATGCCTGTAGTGTGTGTCCCAAGAATCTCCAGTCTATACGATCAAACGCTTTTTCATCGTCTAGGCTTAAGATTAAGGCCTCCTGTTTTGTGCGATTTATGATATCTATGAGGTCTATGCTCCTGCGTGTATTGTCTCCTGCTTGTCTGCCGCGGACAAATCCCACTTGGTCCAGGTGGATAATTGTTGGTAGGAGACGGGCCAGTCTATTTGCGATAAGTTTTGTATATATTTTGAGATCCGTGTTCAGTAAGGCTATTGGCCTGTAGTTTTGACAGTATTTGGGGTCTTTTCCTGGTTTGGGAAGGACTATAATGTGGGAGTGAGTCATTGTTTTGGGGATAGGAGCTCCTTCTAGGAAGGAGTTGTATAGGGCTAACAGTTTTGGGCACAGTAGGTTGCTGTAGGTTTTATAGTAGCTGTATTTGTAGCCGTCTGGGCCTGGGGATTTTTTTGGTGGAGATTCCTTTAATATTGCTGTTAGCTCCGTTAGGGTGAATGGGGCGCTAAGATTGGCGGCATCTTCTTCTGATATGCGTGGGAGTCTAGCTTCCTGTAGGAATTGTGCTGTGAGGTAGGTGTGTGTTTGGTGGTCCGGAATGGCTGGTTTTAATTGGTATAGGGATTTGTAGTATTGTGCGAACGCTGTTACTTGGTCTACGGGGGAGTGGCATTCAGTCTCCTCTGGTGATATGATGAGGTTGGGAAGAGAGTTTGTAAGTTTTTGGTTGTGTTGTCTGACCAGTAAGGCATTAGCTTTGTTCCCTTTGTTGTAATAATATCTGCGGAGCCATGTTAGAGAGGATTCGACTTTGTGTATGGTTATGTCTTTAAGTTGGTTGCGGAGGGATAGTATCCTGCGGAGGGAGGATCGGGAGGGTTTGTTATAGTGAATTGTTTCTATGGCTTTTATGTCCTTCTTGACTTGTGTTATGGTCTCCTCTCTATTGCGTTTCAAGTGGGTAAGTGCAGATATGATGTGGCCTCTTATTGTAGCTTTGTGGGCTTCCCAAACTGTGGCTATTTCGGGTACTGAGTCTGTGTTTATCTGGAAGAATTCCTGAATTTTGTGTGAGAGTTGTTCTCTTATGTGGGTATTCTGTATTGCTGTTTCGTTCAGTCTCCAGTTGCATGATTTAAGATTATGTTGAGATAGTGTGATATCAATTTCTATGGGGGTGTGGTCTGACCATGAGATTGGGTGTATATCGCAACTGTATGGGTTTTTTAGGAGTGGGCTGGTGCCTAGTAGCAGGTCTATACGAGAGTGGGTTTGATGAGGATGAGAGAAAAAGGTATAGGCTCGGGATTTCGGGTTTCTTATTCTGTATAGGTCAAAGAGGTTTAGGGATCTTAATAGTTGGCGGGTGGAACGTGCTTGTTGTATTTCTCTGTTTTGGTTTGGCTGTAGAGGGGATCAGCCATATTGGGTGAGAGTATGGAGTTGAAGTCCCCTCCTACAATCTTGTATGGGCAGGTGTATTTATTTAATTTGCATAGTACTTTCTTTAGGAATTTGAGTTGGCCTCTATTGGGAGCATAAATGTTTAAAAGAAGGATTGGAGTGTCATTTAGAATACCATGGAGTAAGAGGAATCTACCTTGGGGGTCCTGTTCTGTGTGGATTAGATGGAAGGTGCAAGATTTAGAAACAAGGTTCCTACGCCTGCTCTCTTTTGGTGATGAGGCCAGGTATTGAATTGGGAATTCTCGGGTTGCAAAGGTGCGGAGCCTGTTGGGTCAAAGTGGGTTTCCTGTAGGAATACATTTGGGCTTTCAATTGTTTCAGTTCTCTGAGGGTCAGGTGCCTTTTTTGGGGTGTTTAGGCCCCTAACGTTCAAGGAACAGATCTTTACCATGTTTCTATTCTAAGTGGAGGGCAGTGCGCTTGTGGTCTAATGTGTTGTGTGGTTGCTCTGGTACTCACCATACGGACCAGGAGTGATACAACAATATCTGGGAGGTGGGAGGTCGTCGTCGGCAGGAGCAGGTCCACTCGGCAGATGGCGAGTCCTTTTCTGACGAGGTGGTATGTGGAGAGACTATTCCGATCGGAACTGCTTAAACAACAGAAAAACAAATAAACATTTAGAACAAAATACCAGTCAATGTGTACATTTAAACACTTTACTATCTTATATGTTATTGTGGTGATGGGAGGCATACGAGAAATAACTCCATTTCCATTATGGAGGTTTGTCTTGCGGAATGGGGTTCAGTGGGATGGTCATATCTAGGGTCTGGGTCTCCCAGCTCCGCTCGCGTCCTCTTTTTTTTTTTTTTTTTTTCTGGGTATGTGGGCACTCTGTGATGTTAGCGTATTTATTATATGGGGGGGAGTGAAATTGGGTTGCTTAGGATATGGGTGTAGGAGGTTGGAACGATAGTTATTGTAAACCTGGTATAGGTGGAGGGTGATGTAGTCCATATGAAGCTCCTATACTGTCCCTTGTTCTCCTGGCTTTGTCAGCCGGGGGTATGGTGAGAAGGTGTTGGACTTGTTGGAGTGTGGGATTCTTGCGATTCATGGCATCTCCTTTTTTCCACCTGGATGATTTTGTTGGATATGGGCGTTCTCCCATGCTAGGTCCGTGTAAGAATGGTATTTTGAGAGGATTTGCTCCTTCAGTGCGTAGTAGTGTACTCGCATATTACGTCCCTTGGGAATTTGGAGGAACCTTTGGGTTTTAACGCTCTATGTATTCTGTCCAACTCTATGTCCTGTGGAGTTTCCTTGTTTAGGACCATATTAAATAGATATTTGCTGTTTCTTGTAGTTTATAGTCTGGAATGGATTCTGGTAGGCCCCTTACTCGGATATTGTTGCGTCGGCCTCTGTTTTCCAAGTTTCCATTTGGCGAAATAAGTTCTCTTATGGCTCTTGAGTGGTCGTTTACTACTTGCGTGACCACCTGTAGTGTTTGGTTTGTGGCTTGGTGTTCTTCTTCTAGGTCCTCCACTCTATTTAGTACCGCTTTAATCGTTTCTAATTAGCGAGACCTCTGCTCGGCACTTGTTTGGATTTGCTGTGTAATATTATTGAGGTCTGCTTTTGGTAGGTTTAGTAACAGTTCTTTAAGTACATTTTCTGGTGGTCTGTTGGGTCTGTATGGGCCCTCGGTGGGGTGCTGGATCACAGGGTGGATGATTTGGGCTGTTCGCTGGGTCCCTGGTGAGGGTCCTGGGTATGCCCCTGGGGACTCTTGCCATGAGTCCTGGGAGCGTGTAGGGGAGTTGGGGCTGTCCCCCTTTCTTGGCCTTTTTTTGCTTGGGTCTGATCTTCCAGTGGAAGTTTGGGCCTGTGTTGAGGCTTTGTCTGGTTGGGCTTGGTGGCCTCTGGGTGTGGGTCTCTACCGACCTGCCGTTGTGGGAGCGGACCGGGAGCCCTATCCTGAGTGGGGTTGTGCTGTTTACAGTTCCACCTGCGGGAGCCGGAGCAGTAATGGCGGCCATTGCTGCCTCGTGGTGTGTGCCTCGACGATCCTGTGCTCCGCCTGTAAAGAATTCCCCCAGTTCTTTTGTTTGAGGGGGTGCAGGGGAGTCTTGGGGTCTTTGTCCACCCTTTTTTTGAGTTTTTCCCCATGTTTGGGGTCCTGTGAGTGCCTATTTGGTGTGCTGGCGGCGGAGCTCAAGGGAGACGCTTCTTATCCCGAGCTCATTCGGCCACCCCCCCCCCCCCCCCCCCGAGATATGACATTTTACAGATGGTTTACCCTGTTATCTTTTTCAGCCAGAGTTTCTCATTCTGGGGAGGTACTAAGAAGAGAAGCAGGAAGGAGAAGCATATAGATCTATGCAAAGCCGGTGGTAACCCTGCTAGCGATGGAAAGCTCTTGTGCAGAGAATGCATTAGAGAGATTTGAGAGAGAGAGAAGATGAAAGAGAGGACTTAAATCCCAGACGACCGAAGTCGAAGCCTGTTGAGAAGGAGGATATTCTCGGATGGATTACCCGGGAGGTTGCTCAGGGTATGAAAGAGTCTGCCTCAAAGGGATACCCTTCTACCTCTGCAGATCATAGATTCCCTAGAGAAGATTCAGTTAAAGGGAGGGGGGGGGTGGCGAACACCCGACAAGATGGCGCTTAAGCCTGAGGCTCCCCGACCAAGAGCAGGAAATAGGCACTATTTAGCTACACACAGCCGACAACTGAGTGCTGACCAGCAGCTAAACAACCTAAACCCAACCGGAATGGGTAACAATACCAAAAAAGGAGATCCCAAACTCCCCACTTGGAACGATTCTTCCAAAAAACAGAGGGCATGGACTCCCAGGCCGACAGCTCGGCGCCATCATCTCTCGCCTCGATGCGCGAACCTGGAGAGGAACAACCTCTGACAGCACAAATCCTAGAGAAACAGCTCTCTGCCTTTTCACAAAAGATCACCAATACTAACCAGAACTGCAAAACAGTATAGCAGAGCTTAAAACAGACCTCGCGCAGCTAGGAGAACGCACCATGTCAGTGAGGACAGAATGGACTAACTAACCGAATTAGTCCAACGTCTTGATACTTCACACGACTCTTTAAGGTCAGAAATGGAGCAACTGACCCTCCAACAAGAAGACCTCGAAAACAGAGAAAGAAGCAAAACATTAGCATTCGAGGAATCCGGACAATGTCGCAGATGAAGAACTTCCCAATACTTACTGGACTTGTTTCCACATATAGCCCCCCAAACCCCACCAGCAGAGTGGAAATGGGAAGGGCCGACTGAGCATTGGGGCTTAGACCCCCAAAGAGCACAACCCCAAAAGATGTCCAATAAATCTGCTTATTACACCAGTAAGAGACTCTTATGCAGGCTACCAGAAATCAACAAACTACCCTCTTCAAGGGGACAACTCTACAACTATTCAGTGATCTTTCCCCACTTACTCTAGCAAAAAGGAGACAGATGAGACCAATTACCACCGTACAACGGAGAATGGAGTAAAATACAAATGGGGCTTCTCCTTCCGCCTGATATCCAACGCTCAGGACAACCATTTTCAGCAAGAACACCTACCGAAGCAAGCCTTCTCTTAACAAAAATGGGACTGCCATCCCCACCAAGAAAGCGACCCTCCACCTCCCAGGAAGCTCACTGGCAGAATGGGAAAGACTCCCAAAATGCACCTTTCAATCCAAGGGAAGAAACAATCCTGTCCTCAGATGCCCTATATCTGTCCTCAGGGCAGATACATTTTCTTACAGTCTAATACAAAACCAGCATATGGTTCTCTGCAACTTGTACTCTCCAAACTCAAAGCAAATAAAAATTTTAAATAAGGTTATAAAAAAACTTACAACAATCCATGTCCAATTAAAATTATAGGAGGAGACTTAATATAATATTTTCTCTAAGCAAAGACAGACAACAAATATACTCTAAACCTCTACTAGAAACCTCCAGGAAATTTCGCCAAGTAATCAGAGCCAATGGACTATACGATTCCTGGCGTTTAGACCACCCAACTGAAAAACAATTCACATATTATTCTGCTGGATTTAAAATTCACACCAGACTAGACCACTATTTAATTTCAGCCCCCACACTAAAAATATACAAAGCCTCTGCTATTAACCCTATCACTTGGTCCGATCACTCCCCCATTGATTACACATAGACTTAACAAAACCACTCACCAAAACATACACTGGAAACTAAATGAGTCATTGATAAAACCCCTGAAGAGGCGACTGCTTTAAGGGAACTACTACAAGAATACTTCCAATTAAATGAAAACTCGATGGGATCTATGGGTACAAGCTGGGAAGCTCACAAGGCAGTGATGCGGGGGGCACTAATCCAACAACGTGGAGCCCCTCTCAAGCGAGACCGCAATGAAGCAATTCACTGATACCCAAACCGAGCTACTCATCCTAGAAAAAACCCTCTACAGATACCAAAATCCAAACACTCCAAAAAGTGAAGAACTGAGTGCTAAAATAAAAAAACTCGCCTTAGACAGACAAAGTAAAAAAGCCCCAGCATGGACCAAGCAAAAATTCTATGAACAAGCCAATAAGGCACACACAATGCTAGCCAACTAACTCAAATTTAACCTTTACCCACACCCCGCAACACATGAAAAACCCACAAGGCACCATACTCAACCATCCAGACAAAATAGCCTCAGAGTTCGGAACATTTACACAGAACCTATCAACTGCATCCCTGCACCCAGAGACCCAAAATATTTTGAAGGGTTATCATCTATCTTAACTCATCTAAAATACCTAAACTTACACCTCAACAATCAGCAAACCTCAACAAACCCTTCACAACAGAAGAAATAAACAAACCATCAAAAACTTGCCAAATGCAAAACCCCTGGCCCTGACGGGTATACTTACCTTTATTATTAAGTTTTCCAAGATATAGTCACCCCGTGGCTAGTTAAACTCCTCAACACCTTTTTAACAGAGATTAAATACCAGCAACAATGACAAAATCCTATTAACGTAATACTAAACAAGGAAAAGATCCTACAAACTACCCAAGCTATCGCCCAATTGCACTTTTAAATGCAGACCTCAAATCTTTTCCAAGAGACTAGCCACCCTTCTTCCCTTCCTGATTCATGCGGACCAAGTCGGATTTATCATGGGCCAAAAAGCAGGATAATAAATCTCAAAGACATAGTAGATTGAAAGAAAGAATCAGCACTAGTACTCAGTCTGGATGCTGAAAAAGATTTCGATAGAGTAAGCTGGCACTTCCTGTTTACCATCCTAAGATATATGGGGTTCCAAGGTCCGTTCCTCGCAGCTTCTACCTCTTCCACACCCCACAAATGCAAGTAAAGCTCCCCTATCCCTATGCACTATCACCCAGCTTCACTATAGGAAATGGTACCCGACAGGGTTGTCCACTTTCTCTCCTACTCTATGCATCGAGACCTTGCCGCTTACGCTGCTCCCCCCGACATACAAGGGATAAACACAACGAAAGACCAACACAAATACTGCTATATGCAGACTATGTACTTTCAATTATACAAAAACCCCTAACCTCATTACCCAATTTGCATTCTGAATTACAGAAATAGCAAGTTATCGGGATATAAGCTAACAAGATAAAAAGAAGCACTTCCAATAAATATACCCACTCACAACTAAAACTCCTCTAACTTAACTTTCCTTAAAACTGGCAAAAAGAAAAGCTCTCCTACCTAGGCACCTATATCACCAGACAATACTCTGACTTATACACTGCAAACTATGCACCAATGATAAATAAGATTCACTCCTATATGAAAAATGGCAAACCTTATTAACTTCCTGGTTTGGAAGAATAGCAGCGATTAAAATGTCGGTGCTAACTGAAACTTCTCTATTTTTTCAGCACATACCCATCCAGATCCCCATTAAAATATAACCAAAATACAAAAGGAATTAACTCATTCATTTGGGGGGGAACACCACAGAATTGCTAAACAGGTGATGACAACACACAAGTCACAAGGAGGCCTAGCAGTCCCGGATATCAAAACTATTACGCCACACAACTAAAACAACTAATGTACTGGACAACCCACACCTTTGGCCCGATGGGCTGGGGTTGAGGCGAATGGATATACCCTATACACCCACTGGAATACCTATTGAGCGGAGAGGCAGTAGATGGAACAGAGAAACCCCTATCAGTTATGCTATGTTCCAAAAAAGTTATGGAACAATACCAACAAAGACAAAAATTAATACAACCCTCTCCAATCATACCCTTCACCTGTACCAACTAAATACCAGGCAGCAGGAAAACAAGCTGCTTCAATATCTGGCTAAAAGCAGAAACTATAAGATTCTATGACATTTTAGACCCTATAACCCGGCAGGTCACCCCATTTGAAGTAATAAAAAACAAATTTAAACTCACCTCTCTTTCCTGGATTACATATAATCAAATTTCCACTACCGCAAACTCTAACAAAAACTGACACCTTTCCCTCACCCCACATCCTTTGAAGCTCTACTGATGAGGGGACCCACTCAAAAAGCCCTCATTTCCAAAATCTACTACATGTTAAACTCCCCCCAATCTGAACAATTACCCAAACCAAATATATGACCAAGTGGGAAACCACTTTGGGAGAAACAATAACACTGATGATTGGGAACAAACAGCAAAAACGTACGCTTTATAAAGAAAACTCTTACAGGGAGCTTATGCACAGGTATATACACACAAATTGCATAAATGTTCCCCAATACTCCCATCTTTGCTGGAGATGTCAACAACGGAGGGCACCCTCCTACATATCTTCTGGGAATGTAATGTACTAGCTCCATATTGGAGAAATATCCAACAATACTTCAAAAATCATTCAATATTACAACCATATTACATAGCAAAAATGCTCTATGAGCTTACCAATCCCTGAACTCTCCACGGAAAGAATGGACTTTAGCACGACATCTACATTCAGCAGCTAGATGTCTTTATTCACAAGCATTGGAAAACTACCTACCCACTACCCTCCCTCAGAGGTAGAATATATAATCAGGGTAAGAACATAAGAAATATGGAATACCTAACAGCATGACTACAGAGAAAAATAGGAAGATTTGTAGAAATATTGGCACCTTGGGATAATTGGAATCCTGAGCCTGACGCTACAATAACAATGGGTATCGACCAAACCCAAACAAATATTGCCTGTAACTCAACAAATCTCCGAAGAGTCTACCACACCCCTGTCTATGATAAAGGGTTTACGATTTACTCCCCTCCCATGAAATATCTTTCACACCGTGCTACATAAAGACTCTTTGATTCAACACGGCGAAAGCCCCCAACTAACAAACCCGACTGGATCCCCTACAAAAGAACCACCCACAAACGGGTCCGAACCTAAAAATATGTCATTGTACCCTGTATATGATGTGGCGTGTACTGTATGTATGTATATATATATCTCCTCCTCTTTTTTTTAAAAAAGGACACAGAAGCATAATGATATGCATCATGCTGTTTTCTCTTTTTCTTTCTTTTTTACCTTCTTGTCCCTTCTTCCTCCCCTTCCAAAACTTTCTATCTCTCCTTCACCATTATACCCTACCTGATACTGGACAATCAAGTGGGAAACAGAAACAGATAAAAGAAATCAGTGCCTATATATATACAATATTCCCTCCCACCCTTGAACCACTGTTATAGTATAGCCTACAATGCAAACTATTTTTCCAAGATACCTGAAGAGACACCTGCTTTCTACTCTTTCTTTATTACACTGTATTGTACTGTAAAATACCAAAACTGTACTGCTTTTTCTGTTTTTCTATTGTTATCAACAAAATAAAACTTAAAGTTGGGAAGAAAAAAAAGATTCAGATAAAGGTTCAGATTCTATTCATCGGAGGATGAAGAAAAAACAATCAGATTCAGAATTTGATTTAAGACAGGTGGAGCCTTTAATTAAAATAATAAGGAAGACTCTTTACTTGATGGGGAACCTCAGTCAGAATCTGTTCCACTATTTCAAAAGAAAAGTAACATGTGTTTCCTATACATAAAGAAGTTGGACATGGTGAACCAAGAATGGTCCAAGATAAATCAGAGGGTTCCCGTCGAGAGAAAATTTGAAAGGCTCTATCCATTTGCTGCTGAAAAGACAGCAAACTGGGAAAAACCTCCTGTAGTGGATGCTCCTATAGTTGGCATTTCAAAGTGCACGGCTTTGGCCTTTGATGATATCTTGGCCCTTCGGCACCCAATGGATGGAATCTGAACTGAAAAAGACTTCATCACGGCAGGAGCAGTTGAAAAGCAGCTGTAGTCTTGGTTTCTGTCTGTAAGACTATATCCTTTGGTTATATTCCAAGAAGAAATAACAGATGGTGTTGAGAGAAAATCAATTCTTAAATCTCTAACTAAATTTTGTTTTGCTTCAGAATTTAATCTGGAGACTTCAGTGAAACTGTCAAGATCCAAGCCAGAGAAATGGCTTTCAGTTCTCTGGCTAAAAACTGGTTCGCGGACACCCCATCCAGAACTCATTATGTCATCTGCCATTTGAGGGGGAAAATGCTGTTTGGCCAATCTTTGGATGATTTATCCCTTAGACAACTGGAGGAAAGAATACTCAGTTACCTCAGGGAATAGAAAATTTATAGAGCCTCTAGAAAACAAGCTGATGTTCGTTTCAGCGAAACAGAGATGGTTCTAGATCCTATCGGCCCAGAAGAATATCTAGAACGGCCCACCTGGAAGTATGGCCAGTTTAATCTTTTTTGTGAGAAAAGTTCGATAATCAGAGATTCCCCAACCCAAGAATAATGCATGAGATGACGCCTGCTCACACTTCCATGGTTTTTGCGCGAGACTGCTTCAGATTCAGGAGGTGGGGCAAAGAATATCAAAGATTCTTGGGTGATCTCTGTTGTAAGAGGTTATCGAATAGAGTTTCCTACAGAAGCCAATCAAGCATCGCTTTGTCAGTACCTCGATCACAATAGAAGAAGCAAGCTCTATTTCAGTATATACAAACCCTTCTTCTCAAGGGGGTGATAACTGCAGTCCCATTAGAAGAGCAAGGTCAAGTTTTCTACTCATGCTTCTTTGGTGATGAAAGCATCAGGAGAGTATCACCCAATTCTGGATCTCAGACATCTGACAATTCCTGAAAGTACAACACTTCAAGAGGAGACTGCAGAAAATTCGGACAGCCATTCTTCTGGGGGCCTGGCTATGTTCCATAGATTTAACAGACGCATACCTTCATATTCCAATAGCCAAGGAACACCATCAATATCTAAGGTTTGGCTGTGCTAGAACATCATTCCAATTCATCTGCCTGCCTTTTCAGTACCAAAGTACTAGTACTAAGATGAGATGTCGAGGCCTGCAAGTTTTCCATTATCTGGAAAACCTGTTGATTGTGACGAAAAACAAACTACAACACTCATACAAGCCCAGATGCAGTTCAGAAAATCTTGATGGATTACGGCTGGCTATCAACCTCCAAAAAGACACCTTACACCTTTTCAGAGATTAGTGTATCTGGACGCCACTATAGATACGGTTCTGAACCTTGTATGTCTTCCAACCAACGAATGAAAAGATTTCCAGTCAAGCTCAGCAGTTACTACATCAGAAATATGCCCCAATAAACCAACTGATAGCTTCTTAGGCAGCGCCTCAGCAACTATAGGTCTTGTGCATGGGCAGCATGGAACATGAGTTTCCAATTATCCAGAGGACAACAGTTCTCAGAACCTATTCATAAAATATTTCTAACTTCTCAGTTCAAGGACAACTTGAGGTGGTGGACTGTTCGTTCCAACCTAAGAAGAGGAACTCCTCTAATGGAATCTGAGTTTCTGGAAATGTACACAATGTATCAGGCCTAGGATGGGGGCTCTGATGATGAGCTCCTTGCCCAAGGGAGATGGAGAAGAATCTATCCAGCCTTCCGTCCGGAGTTTTGGAGCTGAAAGCTATAAGTCATGCCCTTCAAGTTCTTCATCCCCAGATAATGGGGACGCAGTCTATATAAGAACAGACAACAGACAGCTGCAATATACACAAGGAAACAAGGGAGCACAATAGCAGGAATGATGCAGGAACTGCAACCCCTAATGGAATTTGCACAGAGCAATCTAATAGCAAATTCACTCTATATATTCCAGGGAAGAAGAACTTCCAAGCGGAATTCCTGTCAAGATCTCCTATGGAAATTGTCCCTGAATGCTCAAACATCAGGAACATCACTCAACTAGTCTGGATGCCAGAGATAGACTTATGGCAACAAGTACTAACAGGAAAACAGCCATATTCTTTTCCAGATATCTCAATCACCAGGCAGAGCCTATAATGCTTTGAGCCAGAATTGGACACACCTGAGGGCTTAAATTTTTCCTCCAATTCCCATGTTTCAGGTGTCTGAGGAAGATCAGGAGTTTCAGATGGAAGTATAGCAATATCCCAGATTGGCTGGAGACCATGGTCCCTGATGTTGAAAGATCTGCCAGTCAGGAAACCCATTCAACTCTCTCATCAAAACCGATCTCCTCCTGACCCAGGGACGGATACTGCATTCGAATCTGGCCAGTTTGAACTTGGCATCCTGGGTCTTGAAAAGTCGGTTAAACTGGGATTCATCAAGTGATACATTCCTTGTTAAGCTCAGGAAACAATCTACGTCTAATAGATATTCTAAAATTGGGACACTTTTGTGACATGGCTCAGTCTCAAGCTGCATGTCCAACTCATTCTCCATTCCCCAATTATGTAATTTCTGCAGTTAGGCCTAGACAGGGCTTGTCTCTTAATACTCTGAATTACAGGTGTCCGCTATATTGGCAGTAATATCCAGATCTCTCTTCAAAGAACCCTTATTAAGGAAATTCCTTCAAAGAGTACTTAGTTTAAGACCTCCAAGAGATCAATTTATTAGTTGGCGGGTGGAACGTGCTTGTTGTATTTATTTATTTAATTTGCATAGTACTTTCCTTAGGAATTTGAGTTGGCCTCTATTGGGAGCATAAATGTTTAAAAGAAGGATTGGAGTGTCATTTAGAGTGCCATGGAGTAAGAGGAATCTACCTTGGGGGTCCTGTTCTGTGTGGATTAGATGGAAGGTGCAAGATTTATGAAACAAGGTTGCTACGCCTGCTCTCTTTTGGGTGGATGAGGCCAGGTATTGAATTGGGAATTCTCGGGTTGCAAAGGTGCAGGAGCCTGTTGGGTCAAAGTGGGTTTCCTGTAGGAATACTATTTGGGCTTTCAATTGTTTCAGTTCTCTGAGGGTCAGGTGTCTTTTTTTGGGGGTGTTTAGGCCCCTAACGTTCAAGGAACAGATCTTTACCATTTTTCTATTCTAAGTGGAGGGCAGTGCACTTGTGGTCTAATGTGTTGTGTGGTTGCTCTGGTACTCACCATACGGACCAGGAGTGATACAACAAATTTGTGGAGGTGGGAGGTCGGCGGCGGCAGGAGCAGGTCCACTCGGCAGACGGCGAGTCCTTTTCTGACGAGGTGGTATGTGGAGAGACTATTCCGATCGGAACTGCTTAAACAACAGAAAAACAAATAAACATTTAGAACAAAATACCAGTCAATGTGTACATTTAAACACTTTGCTATCTTATATGTTATTGTGGTGATGGGCAGGCATACGAGGAAATAACTCCATTTCCAGTATGGAGGTTTGTCTTGCGGAATGGGGTTCAGTGGGATGGTCATATCTAGGGTCTGGGTCTCCCAGCTCCCGCTCGCCGTCTCTTTTTTTTTTTTTTTTTTTTTCTGGGTATGTGGGCACTCTGTGATGTTAGCGTATTTAATTATGGGGGGGGGAGTGAAATTGGGTTGCTTAGGATATGTGGGTGTAGGAGGTTGGAACGATAGTTATTGTAAACCTGGTATAGGTGGAGGGTGATGTAAGTCCATATGAAGCTCCTATACTGTCCCTTGTTCTCCTTGGCTTTGTCAGCCGGGGGTATGGTGAGAAGGTGTTGGACTTGTTGGAGTGTGGGATTCTTGCGATTCATGGCATCTCCTTTTTTCCACCTGGGATGATTTTGTTGGATATTGGCGTTCTCCCATGCTAGGTCCGTGTAAGAATGGTATTTTGAGAGGATTTGCTCCTTCAGTGCGTAGTAGTGTACTCTGCATATTACGTCCCTTGGGAATTTGGAGGAACCTTTGGGTTTTAACGCTCTATGTATTCTGTCCAACTCTATGTCCTGTGGAGTTTCCTTGTTTAGGACCATATTAAATAGATTATTTGCTGTTTCTTGTAGTTTATAGTCTGGAATGGATTCTGGTAGGCCCCTTATCCGGATATTGTTGCGTCGGCCTCTGTTTTCCAAGTTTTCCATTTGGCGAAATAAGTCTCTTATGGCTCTTGAGTGGTCGTTTACTACTTGCGTGACCACCTGTAGGTGTTGGTTTGTGGCTTGGTGTTCTTCTTCTAGGTCCTCCACTCTATTTAGTACCACTTTAAGATCGTTTAAGATCGGCACGTTGTTTGGATTTGCTGTGTAATATTATTGAGGTCTGCCTTTGTTGGTAGGTTTAGTAACAGTTCTTTAAGTACATTTTCTGGGTGGTCTGTTGGGTCTGTATGGGCCCTCGGTGGGGTGCTGGATCACAGGGTGGATGAGTTTGGGCTGTTCGCTGGGTCCCTGGTGAGGGTCCTGGGTATGCCCCTGGGGACTCTTGCCATGAGTCCTGGGAGTGTGTAGGGGAGTTGGGGCTGTCCCCCTTTCTTGGGCCTTGTTTGCTTGGGTCTGATCTTCCAGTGGAAGTTTGGGCCTGTGTTGAGGCTTTGTCTGGTTGGGCTTGGTGGCCTCTGGGGTGTGGGTCTCTACCGACCTGCCGTTGTGGGAGCGGACCGGGAGCCCTCTGATCCGGTGAGTGGGGTTGTGCTGTTTACAGTTCACCTGCGGGAGCCGGAGCAGTAATGGCGGCCATTGCGTGCCTCGTGGTGTGTGCCTCGACGGGATCCTGTGCTCCGCCTGTAAAGAATTCCCCCAGTTCTTTTTGTTTGAGGGGGTGCAGGGGAGTCTTGGGGTCTTTGTCCGACCCTTTTTTTGAGTTTTTCCCCATGTTTGGGGTCCTGTGAGTGCCTATTTGGTGTGCTGGCGGCGGGAGCTCAAGGGAGACGCGTCTTATCCCGAGCTCATTCGGCCACCCCCCCCCGAGATATGACATTTTAACAGATGGTTTACCCTGTTATCTTTTTCAGCCAGAGTTCTCATTCTGGGGGAGGTACTAAGAAGAGAAGCAGGAAGGAGAAGCATATAGATCTATGCAAAGCCGGTGGTAACCCTGCTAGCGATGGAAAGCTCTTGTGCAGAGAATGCATTAGAGAGATTTGGAGAGAGGAAGAGAAAGATGAAAGAGAGGATTTAAATCCCAGACGACCGAAGTCGAAGCCTGTTGAGAAGGAGGATATTCTCGGATGGATTACCCGGGAGGTTGCTCAGGGTATGAAAGAGTCTGCCTCAAAGGGATACCCTTCTACCTCTGCAGATTACACAAACCCAAAGGAAGATTCAGTTAAAGGGAGGGGGGGGGGTGGCGAACACCCGACAAGATGGCAGCTTAAGCCTGAGGCTCCCCGACCAAGAGCAGGAAATAGGCACTATTTAGCTACACACAGCCGACAACTGAGTGCTGACCAGCAGCTAAACAAACCTAAACCCAACCGGAATGGGTAAACATACCAAAAAAGGAGATCCCAAAACTCCCCACTTGGAACGATTCTTCCAAAGAACAGAGGGCATGGACTCCCAGGCCGACAGCTCGGCGCCATCATCTCTCGCCTCGATGCGCGAACCTGGAGAGGAACAACCTCTGACAGCACAAATCCTAGAGAAACAGCTCTCTGCCTTTTCACAAAAGATCACCAATACTAACCAAGGAACTGCAAAACAGTATAGCAGAGCTTAAAACAGACCTCGCGCAGCTAGGAGAACGCACCATGTGCATGGAGGACAGAATGGACTAACTAACCGAATTAGTCCAACGTCTTGATACTTCACACGACTCTTTAAGGTCAGAAATGGAGCAACTGACCCTCCAACAAGAAGACCTCGAAAACAGAGAAAGAAGGCAAAACATTAGCATTCGAGGAATCCCGGACAATGTCGCAGATGAAGAACTTCCCAAATACTTACTGGACTTGTTTCCACATATAGCCCCCCAAACCCCACCAGCAGAGTGGAAATGGGATAGGGCCGACTGAGCATTGGGGCTTAGACCCCCAAAGAGCACAACCCCAAAAGATGTCCTAATAAATCTGCATTATTACACCAGTAAAGAGACTCTTATGCAGGCTACCAGAAATCAACAAACTACCCTCTTCAAGGGGACAACTCTACAACTATTCAGTGATCTTTCCCCACTTACTCTAGCAAAAAGGAGACAGATGAGACCAATTACCACCGTACAACGGGAGAATGGAGTAAAATACAAATGGGGCTTCTCCTTCCGCCTGATGATCCAACGCTCAGGACAACCATTTTCAGCAAGAACACCTACCGAAGCAAGCCGTCTCTTAACAAAAATGGGACTGCCATCCCCACCTAAAGAAAGCGACCCTCCAACTCCCAGGAAGCTCACTGGGACAGAATGGGAAAGACTCCCAAAATGCACCTTTCAATCCAAGGGAAGGAACAATCCTGATCCTCAGATGCCCCTATATCTGTCCTCAGGGCAGATACATTTTCTTACAAGGTCTAATACAAAACCAGCATATGGTTCTCTGCAACTTGTACTCTCCAAACTCAAAGCAAATAAAAATTTTAAATAAGGTTATAAAAAAACTTACAACAATCCAATGTCCAATTAAAATTATAGGAGGAGACTTTAATATAATATTTTCTCTAAGCAAAGACAGACAACAAATATACTCTAAACCTCTATCTAGAAACCTCCAGGAAATTTCGCCAAGTAATCAGAGCCAATGGACTATACGATTCCTGGCGTTTAGACCACCCAACTGAAAAACAATTCACATATTATTCTGCTGGATTTAAAATTCACACCAGACTAGACCACTTTTTAATTTCAGCCCCCACACTAAAAATATACAAAGCCTCTGCTATTAACCCTATCACTTGGTCCGATCACTCCCCCATTGATATACACATAGACTTAACAAAACCACTCACCAAAACATACAACTGGAAACTAAATGAGTCATTGATAAAACGCCCTGAAGAGGCGACTGCTTTAAGGGAACTACTACAAGAATACTTCCAATTAAATGAAAACTCGATGGGATCTATGGGTACAAGCTGGGAAGCTCACAAGGCAGTGATGCGGGGGGCACCTAATCCAACGTGGAGCCCCTCTCAAGCGAGACCGCATGAAGCAATTCACTGATACCCAAACCGAGCTACTCATCCTAGAAAAAACCCTCTACAGATATCCCAAAATCCAAACACTCCAAAAAGTGATAGAACTGAGTGCTAAAATAAAAAAACTCGCCTTAGACAGACAAAGTAAAAAAGACCCCAGCATGGACCAAGCAAAAATTCTATGAACAAGCCAATAAGGCACACACAATGCTAGCCAACTAACTCAAATTTAGAACCTTTACCCACACCCCGCACACAATGAAAAACTCACAAGGCACCATACTCAACCATCCAGACAAAATAGCCTCAGAGTTCGGAACATTTTACAAAGACCTATACAACTGCATCCCTGCACCCAGAGACCCAACAAAATATTTTGAAGAGGTTATCATCTATCTTAACTCATCTAAAATACCTAAACTTACACCTCAACAATCAGCAAACCTCAACAAACCCTTCACAACAGAAGAAATAAAACAAACCATCAAAAACTTGCCAAATGGCAAAACCCCTGGCCCTGACGGGTATACTTACCTTTATTATTAAGTTTTCCAAGATATAGTCACCCCGTGGCTAGTTAAACTCCTCAACACCTTTTTAACAGGAGATTAAATACCAGCAACAATGACAAAATCCTATTTAACAGTAATACTAAAACAAGGAAAAGATCCTACAAACTACCCAAGCTATCGCCCAATTGCACTTTTAAATGCAGACCTCAAAATCTTTTCCAAGAGACTAGCCACCCTTCTTCCCTTCCTGATTCATGCGGACCAAGTCGGATTTATCATGGGCCAAAAAGCAGGATAATAAATCTCAAAGACATAGTAGATTGAAAGAAAGAATCAGCACTAGTACTCAGTCTGGATGCTGAAAAAGATTTCGATAGAGTAAGCTGGCACTTCCTGTTTACCATCCTAAGATATATGGGGTTCCAAGGTCCGTTCCTCGCAGCTCTACCTCTTCCACACCCCACAAATGCAAGTAAAGCTCCCCTATCCCCTATGCACTATCACCCAGCTTCACTATAGGAAATGGTACCCGACAGGGTTGTCCACTTTCTCCCTACTCTATGCATCGAGACCCTTGCCGCTTACGCTGCTCCCCCGACATACAAGGGATAAACACACAGAAAGACCAACACAAAATACTGCTATATGCAGACGATGTACTTTCAATTATACAAAAAACCCCTAACCTCATTACCCAATTTGCATTCTGAATTACAGAAAAATAGCAAGTTATCGGGATATAAGCTAAACAGAGATAAAACAGAAGCACTTCCAATAAATATACCCCACTCACAACTAAAACTCCTCTAACTTAACTTTCCTTAAAACTGGCAAAAAGAAAAGCTCTCCTACCTAGGCACCTATATCACCAGACAATACTCTGACTTATACACTGCAAACTATGCACCAATGATAAATAAGATTCACTCCTATATTGAAAAATGGCAAACCTTATTAACTTCCTGGTTTGGAAGAATAGCAGCGATTAAAATGTCGGTGCTACTGAAACTTCTCTATTTGTTCAGCACAATACCCATCCAGATCCCCATTAAAATAATAACCAAAATACAAAAGGAATTAACTCATTCATTTGGGGGGGAAAAGCCCACAGAATTGCTAAACAGGTGATGACAACACACAAGTCACAAGGAGGCCTAGCAGTCCCGGATATCAAAAACTATTACGCCACACAACTAAAACAACTAATGTACTGGACAACCCACACCTTTGGCCCGATGGGCTGGGGTTGAGGCGAAATGGATATACCCTATACACCCACTGGAATACCTATTGAGCGGAGAGGCAGTAGATGGAACAGAGAAACCCCTATCAGTTATGCTATGTTCCAAAAAGTTATGGAACAATACCAACAAAGACAAAAAATTAATACAACCCTCTTCCCAGATCATACCCTTCACCTGTACCAACTAAATACCAGGCAGCAGGAAACCAAGCTGCTTCAATATCTGGCTAAAAGCAGAACTATTAAGATTCTATGACATTTTAGACCCTATAACCCGGCAGGTCTACCCATTTGAAGTAATAAAAAACAAATTTAAACTCACCTCTCTTTCCTGGATTACATATAATCAAATATTCCACTACGCGCAAACTCTAACAAAAACTGACACTTTCCCTCACCCCACATCCTTTGAAGCTCTACTGATGAGGGGACCCACTCAAAAAGCCCTCATTTCCAAAATCTACTACATGTTAAACTCCCCCCAATCTGAACAATTACCCAAACACAAATATATGACCAAGTGGGAAACCACTTTGGGAGAAACAATAAACACTGATGATTGGGAACAAACAGCAAAAACGTACGCTTTATAAAGAAAACTCTTACAGGGAGCTTATGCACAGGTAATATACACCAGACAAATTGCATAAAATGTTCCCCAATACTCCCAATCTTTGCTGGAGATGTCAACAACGGGAGGGCACCCTCCTACATATCTTCTGGGAATGTAATGTACTAGCTCCATATTGGAGAAATATCCAAACAATACTTCAAAAATCATTCAATATTACAACCATATTAACTAGCAAAAATGCTCTATTGAGCTTACCAATCCCTGAACTCTCCAGGAAAGAATGGACTTTAGCACGACATCTACATTCAGCAGCTAGATGTCTTATTCCAAAGCATTGGAAAACTACCTACCCACCTACCCTCCCTCAGAGGTAGAATATATAATCAGGGTAAGAGACATAAGAAATATGGAATACCTAACAGCATGACTACAGAGAAAAATAGGAAGATTTGTAGAAATATTGGCACCTTGGGATAACTTGGAATCCTGAGCCTGACGCTACAATAACAAATGGGTATCGACCAAACCCAAACAAATATTGCCATGTAACTCAACAAATCTCCGAAGAGTCTACACACACCCCTTGCTATGATAAAGGGTTTACGATTTACTCCCCCCATGAAATATCTTTCACCGTGCTACATAAAGACTCTTTGATTCAACACGGCGAAAGCCCCCCAACTAACAAACCCGACTGGATCCCCTACAAAAGAAACCACACCACAACGGGTCCGAACCTAAAAATATGTCATTGTACCCATGTATATAGATGTGCGTGTACATGTATGTATGTATATATATATCTTCCTCCTCTTTTTTTTAAAAAAGGACACAGAAGCATAATGATATGCATCTATGCATGTTTTCTCTTTTTCTTTCTTTTTTACCTTCTTGTCCCTTCTTCCTCCCCTTCCCAAAACTTTCTATCTCTCTCTTCACCATTATACCCTACCTGATACTGGACAATCAAGTGGGAAACAGAAACAGATAAAAGAAATCAGTGCCTATATATATAACAATAATTCCCTCCCACCCTTGAACCACTGTATTAGTATAGCCTACAATGCAAACTATTTTTCCGAAGATACCTGAAGAGACACCTGCTTTCTACTCCTTTCTTTATTACACTGTATTGTACTGTAAAATACCAAAACTGTACTGCTTTTTTCTGTTTTTCTATTGTTATCAACAAAATAAAAACTTAAAGTTGGGAAGAAAAAAAAGATTCAGATAAAGGTTCAGATTCTATTCCATCGGAGGATGAAGAAAAACAATCAGATTCAGAATTTGATTTAAGACAGGTGGAGCCTTTAATTAAAATAATAAGGAAGACTCTTTTACTTGATGGGGAACCTCAGTCAGAATCTGTTCCACTATTTCAAAAGAAAAGTAAACATGTGTTTCCTATACATAAAGAAGTTGAGGACATGGTGAACCAAGAATGGTCCAAGATAAATCAGAGGGTTCCCGTCGAGAGAAAATTTGAAAGGCTCTATCCATTTGCTGCTGAAAAGACAGCAAACTGGGAAAAACCTCCTGTAGTGGATGCTCCTATAGTTGGCATTTCAAAGTGCACGGCTTTGGCCATTGATGATATCTTGGCCCTTCGGCACCCAATGGATGGAATCTGAACTGAAAAAGACTTTCATCACGGCAGGAGCAGGTTGAAAAGCAGCTGTAGTCTTGGTTTCTGTCTGTAAAGCTATATCCATTTGGTTATATTACAAGAAGAAATAACAGATGGTGTTGAGAGAAAATCAATTCTTAAATCTCTAACTAAATTTTGTTTTGCTTCAGAATTTAATCTGGAGACTTCAGTGAAACTTGTCAAGATCCAAGCCAGAGAAATGGCTTTCAGTTCTCTGGCTAAAAAGCTGGTTCGCGGACACCCCATCCAAGAACTCATTATGTCATCTGCCATTTGAGGGGAAAATGCTGTTTGGCCAATCTTTGGATGATATTATCCCTTAAGACAACTGGAGGAAAGAATACTCAGTTACCTCAGGGAAATAGAAAATTTATAGAGCCTCTAAGAAAACAAGCTGATGTTTCGTTTCAGCGAAACAGAGATGGTTCTAGATCCTATCGGCCCAGAAGGGAATATTCTAGAACGGCCACCTGGAAGTATGGCCAGTTTAATCTTTTTTGTGGAGAAAAGTTCGATAATCAGAGATTCCCCAAACCCAAGAATAATGCATGAGATGACGCCTGCTCACACTTCCATGGTTTGCGCGAGACTGCTTCAGATTCAGGAGGTGTGGGCAAAGAATATCAAAGATTCTTGGGTGATCTCTGTTGTAAGAGGTTATCGAATAGAGTTCCTACAGAAGCCAATCAAGCATCGCTTTGTCAGTACCTCGATCACAAGTAGAGAAGAAGCAAGCTCTATTTCAGTATATACAACAACTTCTTCTCAAGGGGGTGATAACTGCAGTCCCATTAGAAGAGCAAGGTCAAGGGTTCTACTCACTGCTCTTGGTGATGAAAGCATCAGGAGAGTATCACCCAATTCTGGATCTCAGACATCTGAACAAATTCCTGAAAGTACAACACTTCAAGATGGAGACTGCAGAAAATTCGGACAGCCATTCTTCTGGGGGCCTGGCTATGTTCCATAGATTTAACAGACGCATACCTTCATATTCCAATAGCCAAGGAACACCATCAATATCTAAGGTTTGCTGTGCTAGAACATCATTTCCAATTCATCTGCCTGCCTTTTCAGTACCAAAGTACTAGTAGCTAAGATGAGATGTCGAGGCCTGCAAGTTTTCCATTATCTGGAAAACCTGTTGATTGTGACGAAAAACAAACTACAACTCATACAAGCCCGAGATGCAGTTCAGAAAATCTTGATGGATTACGGCTGGCTAATCAACCTCCAGAAAAGACACCTTACACCTTTTCAGAGATTAGTGTATCTGGACGCCACTATAGATACGGTTCTGAACCTTGTATGTCTTCCAACCAACAGAATAGAAAAGATTTCCAGTCAAGCTCAGCAGTTACTACATCAGAAATATGCCCCAATAAACCAACTGATGAGCTTCTTAGGCAGCGCCTCAGCAACTATAGGTCTTGTGCAATGGGCAGCATGGAACATGAGTTTCCAATTATCCAGAAGGGACAACAGTTCTCAGAACCTATTCATAAAAATATTTCTAACTTCTCAGTTCAAGGACAACTTGAGGTGGTGGACTGTTCGTTCCAACCTAAGAAGAGGAACTCCTCTAATGGAATCTGAGTTTCTGGAAATGTACACAAATGTATCAGGCCTAGGATGGGGGCTCTGATGATGAGCTCCTTTGCCCAAGGGAGATGGGAGAAGAATCTATCCAGCCTTCCGTCCGGAGTTTTGGAGCTGAAAGCTATAAGTCATGCCCTTCAAGTTCTTCATCCCCAGATAATGGGGACAGCAGTCTATATAAGAACAGACAATCAGACAGCTGCAATATACACAAGGAAACAAGGGAGCACAAATAGCAGGAAGATGATGCAGGAACTGCAACCCATAATGGAATTTGCACAGAGCAATCTAATAGCAAATTCAGCTCTATATATTCCAGGGAAGAAGAACTTCCAAGCGGATATCCTGTCAAGATCTCCTATGGAGAATTGTCCCTGAATGCTCAAACATTCAGGAACATCACTCAACTAGTCTGGATGCCAGAGATAGACTTAATGGCAACAAGTACTAACAGGAAAACAGCCATATTCTTTTCCAGATATCTCAATCACCAGGCAGAGCCTATAGATGCTTTGAGCCAGAATTGGAACAACCTGAGGGCTTAAATTTTTCCTCCAATTCCCATGTTATTCAGGGTGCTGAGGAAGATCAGGAGTTTCAGGATGGAAGTTATAGCAATAATCCCAGATTGGCTGAGGAGACCATGGTACCTGATGTTGAAAGATCTGCCAGTCAGGAAACCCATTCAACTTCTCATCAAACACGATCTCCTGACCCAGGGACGGATACTGCATTCGAATCTGGCCAGTTTGAACTTGGCATCCTGGGTCTTGAAAAGTCAGGGTTAAACTGGGATGTTCAAATCAAGTGATACATTCCTTGTTAAGCTCAGGAAAACAATCTACGTCTAATAGATATTCTAAAATATGGGACACTTTTGTGACATGGGCTCAGTCTCAAGCTGCATGTCCAACTCAATTCTCCATTCCCCAATTATTGTAATTTCTGCAGTTAGGCCTAGACAGAGGGCTGTCTCTTAATACTCTGAAGTTACAGGTGTCCGCTATATTGGCAGTAATATCCAGATCTCTCTTCAAAGAACCCTTAGTAAGGAAATTCCTTCAAAGAGTACTTAGTTTAAGACCTCCAAGAAGATCAATTCTCCCTCAATGGGATTTACCATTGGTTTTAAAAGCACTCTTACTGCCTCAGTTTGAGCCCTTAGAATCCATCTCACTTTGGGACTTGACTATGAAGACCATCCTGTTGGTTGCTCTTACCTCCGGTAGGAAAGTATCGGAACTCCATGCCTGATCTGTCGTAGCTCCTTACTTAAATTTTAATCCTAATGGAGCCACCTTGTATCCAATTATGGAACTCCTAAAGTGGTGTCCACTTACCATCTCAATCAGCCTATTCATTTGCCTGCTATAGTAGATGTTTTTATAGTTTTTAATTAAAGTATAAGTGTACTGTAAAATCAAGTTATGTTAATTTGGAAGCTGCAGCTTTAAAAATACCGTTGCCATATTTTTTTTTTCACCTACGCCCCTCCAGAGCCTAGCTTTGTGCCTTGAAAGTTGCTGACATCTTGTTACTGGTTTGCTGAATGTTAGGCTCCGCCCCTCTGAGATTTCCTCTGGTTTCTCCTGCTTGAGCCTCAAACAGTAATGCCTGTGACTTCCGTGCACTCTCCTGCTTGAGCCTCAAACAGTAATGCCTGTGACTTCCGTGCACGTGCGTGTGCATGGAACTCACAAGCATTACTGTTTGAGGCTCAAGCAGGAGAAAGCAGAGGAAATCTCAGAGGGGCGGAGCTTAACATTCGGCAAACCAGTAACAAGATGTCAGCAACTTCCAAGGCACAAAGCTAGGCTCTGGAATATGGCAACGGTATTTTTAAAGCTGCAGCTTCCAAATGAACATAACTTGATTTTACAGTGCACTTATCCTTTAAGGGAATTTTAGCACTTTATATATACCATTAGTACTTTATATTTATGGGCATAAATTTGTGAAATTAATACAAATATACACTTGTTAATATAAATTGTAATATGCACTTTATAAGATACACATTGCAACATGCTCTTTATACGAAGCACTTTATATGATGTTATAATATTTTTCTAAGTATTTTATTTTATTTTTTTAACTTTTATTTGTTGAGTATCCAGTCAGTATATTCAATACATATACATTGCGACATTATATATCATACAGTTATTGATAGGTGTCAATATAAACATCTGTGCATATATATTATTCTTATTCCTCTAAATCTTATTTCTGGATTCATTTTATTCACATTAGGTAGGGTGGGGGGGAGAGGGGTAGACTAGGGTAATGAGAAAGAAAGGGGAAAAAAAAGGGGGAAGATCATAGGAGCATGAAGGGGAAGTATAAACATCAAACAACAAGAAAAGGAACAGCTTAACTTGATTCGTGCTTATATCACCATTAGCAGTAGAATGAGAGAGATTACCTATAATGTACACATTGCAGATTGTAGATTAGAGTAGAGAGAGACCGCATCCGTGGGTCCATCGCACCCCCCCCGGTAGTCCAGTTATGGTTCAGGTTCAGTATAGGTGAACTAAAACTCAATGAGTTCCAGTCGACCACATACACCAGATTCTTTTAAATTTTGAGGGGCAACCACAATGTGTATATATTAGTTGGAGATATGGAAGCATCTGGTCTATCATAGCTTTCCAACTGGACAGGGTAGGAGAGGCGGGCGCCATCCAGGAGAGGATGATGGCTCTTCTGGCGTAGAATAATGTTTCACGCAGAAGGGTTAGCTCATATTGGTTCCAGATGTCTTCTCCTGGGATCCCCAAAAAACAGAGCTTGGGGTCCCTGGGGACGGGGTAGGGTAAGATATTTGTTAAGTGGCGTGTTACTTTATACCAGAATTTGACGATATGAGGGCAATTCCAGATAAGGTGGAAAAAGTCAGCAGGGGATTGGTGGCGTTTGGGGCACTCAGCTGAGTGAGATGGTGACATACGTGATAGTCGATGGGGTGATAGGTAAGCCTGGTGTAGGATATAGTATTGCATTTGTTTGTTTGGTGCAGACGGGGACACCTGTAGGTGGCTTTCAGCTAAGTCTTCCCAGTCTTCAGCTGTGATTGTAGGGATTAATTTTTCCCATTTATTGAGGATTGTGGGTGTATCCTCTTGTATTTTGTGTCCCAGCAGACACCTGTAGAGCCTAGACACGAGGCGCCTCTCCCCCCCGGTCCCCAGGAGCCCGATTATGGGGTTTGTAGATACTGGTATCTCATCTCCCTGGAATTCTGTCAATAAGCAGTATCTAAACTGAAGATATTTAAACCAGGCGGAGCCTGGTAGATTGTATTTGTTTTTCATTTCTTCGAATGTGACAAACCTCCTATTTTTGATGATATGTATAAAGAGGGTAACTCCCTTTGATATCCAGAAATTAGCTGAGGTTAGAGCAGCTAGATTGGGATATGTCAGATTGTGCCAGAGAGGGGTTTTCTCTACAATGTCTGTGAATTTGAGGATTGATATAGTTTTTTTCCAAATTTTGAATTGCTGCACATGTAGTGAGGTGCCACCAAGAGGGATATTATTTTATCTCGCATTCAAGAATGATAGTGGGTGGGAGGGGAGGTATGTAGGTAGAAGATGTTCAGTGTCATATAGGGTATAATTGTCTTGCTCCTGGGGGTCTGGGGGCCGCGGCTGACACCAGGGCGGAAGTCTGGCATGGCCAATCCTGCTGATTGTTTGGGTCTCTGTAGAGTTTTGAGTCTGACCCGCGATCTCCCCAAACCCCACAGGAAAGTCAGTAGTAGACTATCTAATGTGGTGAAAAAGACTTCTGGGACATGAGTTAGACTGTGTTGTAGTACATATAGGATTTTGGGTAGTATTATGATTTTGATTAAATTTATCCGGCCCATCAGGTTAATAGGTACATTTTTCCAAAGTTTAGTCTTGGTTCTCACTAATTCAAGGAGGGGGGCTAGATTGAGTGTATAGAAGTTGTCATGTGTTCGAGTTATTTGAATTCCTAGGTAACGGAAATTATCAACTACAGGTATTAGATTTACCATGGGTGATGGAATTGATATCAGTGGGTCTATAGGAAAAAGGATTGATTTGTTCCAATTTATGTAGAGGCCTGATAAGGGGCTGAATTGATTTATGAGAGGCCTGATAAGGGGCTGAATTGATTTATGAGATCATGAACAGCAGGAAGGGATGTGTGTGAGTCTGCAAGATACAATATCATGTCGTCCGCACATAAACTTAGTAGAAATGTATAAGGTCCAAGTCTTAGTCCGGTGAAGTGGTGAGGTGCGAAGTTTGATAGCGAGTGGTTTGATTGCGAGTGCAAAGAGGTATGGGGAGAGCAGGCATCCCTGCCTTGTGCCTCTTGTCAGTGGGAATAATGCAGAGTTCGTTCCATTTACCCTTATGGCTGCCATGGGTTGGGTGTATAGTAGTTTAACCCATTTCCTGAAGATGGGTCCGAAACCAAATCTGTTTAGGCATGATTGCAGGAAGGGCCATTCAATGGAGTCAAAACTGAGAGATGGCGGGGGTAATATTTTAGTGATCGAAGCAATTTATCATACCTTGGTTTTCAATATTGCTTGATTAGATTACATTATTGTATTTCAGTTTCAAGCAAACATATTTGTGGGCTGGCTAGAGGAGAATGGGGGGTGGCCGATACGGGGGTAGAGGGTGTGCGAGAGGGGAGGCAATTTAGTTAGCCAGTTCTTAGATGGGTGATTCACATCTTCAGAATGGTTGTGGTTGTAGTCTAAGTAACCTATCATTCAAGTGGTATAGCTAGTTTTTGGTGGCATGCATATTGTTTAACAGTATACGGTGTTATGCCTATTTGGGGGTCAGTTATCTATTGAGGTTATCCGCAGCAGTGCGAGTTCTCTTTTGGTGTAGACAGAGATATATAGGGATAGCAATCTGTTTTATGCCAACTTAAAGGTAGTATGGTGATATATTTGGTTTGTAATGGTGTATATATCAGCGGGCGTGTATAATATGATATCTATTTCAAAAATCAATTGTCTGGTAGGGTTTTTCACACCACCACAGATTCCCCCAGTATAGACAGGTAGGTTAAAAAACTGTTTGTTTTAGATCAACCTTAGTGCATTTAAATGGTGTGTCCGATTTTAATGGTATATATATTGATAAGCAGTATACAGTATCATATCTGTTTTTAGAGATCGGTTGTCCAGTAAATTATCTATAGTACCCTAAAGTTCCTCTCAGCATAGTCAGAGGGATAGCAGTTTATTTTAAACCAGCTTTAGGATGTTTAGGTATTGTATTCGTTTTTCAAGGTATGTCTGTCAGCCAGTATTATATCAGCTATCTAATGGGGCCATCTGTAGTACTGTAGGCTCCCTCTTGGTATAGGCAGAGAGATGGAACAACCGCAGTTTGTTTTAACCAACTTTAGGGTAGTAAAGCAGTGTGTAATATATAGTATCTTATCCGTTTTGGGGGCCGGTTGTCCAGTACTATTATAGGTTCTTTCCAAGTACAGGTGAAGGAATAGGAAGATAACAGTTTATATTAGATCAGCTTTAAAATATTGAAGTGGTGTTTCTGGTTTTTAACATCATACACATCAACAAACAATATATAATATCATCTCCATTTCAAAAACCAATTATCAACTTAAATTATCCACAGCATTGTGATTTCCCTTTCATTACTCACATTCGTTTATCATATTTATAGTACCGTTTATGGGGTAGTGGGGATGAGGGGGGTAGGGGGAGAGGGAGGGGGCAAATAGAGTAATGGGTATAAGGCAATTTGTTTCAGGTGAACCTTAGGGAATTTCAAGCTGTATATTGATTTCCAGTAGTACGTTAGTAATAGGTACATTAGTAATAGGTAGCAGACATAATACCTCTGTTTAACAGAATTGTCACACAAAAGTGTCATTGCTTGGTATTTACAATTTCTTCTGGTATTTGTATACTCTCATAGCTGTTGTAGTGAAGTGGGTTGGATGGGATGGTAAAGGGTAAACAGGGAGGGGGAAAGAGCAAGTGGGGAGATAAGGGGGGGGAGATTTGCTCTAAGTGAGCCTTTAAGTCGTTGATGACATACATTCTTTTCTGGCATTCTCTGTATGTGTGTATTGGGGTATTGAGTAGTATATTTTATACTCCAGGTGGCGTAGTTGCTTATATCAAAGGTGGTAGGAGATAAAAGGTTAAGTATATTTGGGGGTTAATCTTATATGAAGTAGTTGGTATGGTTGTATTTTCTCCCATGTCTCTGTTTAATAGGTATTATCAGTTCTGCAATATAGCAGTAATGTCTTATTTCACATATACAGTACAGAGGCTATGTGGGGTAAGCATTTCAGTCCGCATATCCACCTGGTAGCATAAGTGGTTCAGCACCTGAGACATAAGGGGAACACAGTCGTTCAGCTTTGAGGTGCAGGGTCCATCTCAGTGGGGATATACGGGTGGTCATTATTTGTTGTCTCCCTGCCTCTTCAGGCTTGGCCCACTAGTATTGGCAGGTGGGCAAATTGGGTCAAGGGGTTATAGTGAGGTGGGGTATAGGAGGAGGGGGTTGCTGGTGGTTCGAGTGTCAGGGTAGCATACATACTTGTAGGAAAATCTGGTATAGCTTCATGTCGTCCGTAGAGGTTACCGAGAGTCCATCCAGGCACAGGCATCCGCTGGACTTTCGAAGAATCTTGGTCTCCCGCCTCTCAGGCGTGCTGGGTAGGCCATGGAGTATGTGATTCCAGCGGTTGCTATGCATTTTTTGACTTCTGTAAATGTAGTTGTGCGGCGTTGAAGGTCAAGGGAGTAATCTGGAAAAATTTTAATTGTCGAGTTGTCAGACCTCAACTCTCCGATGGTCCTAGCCTGCCTCAGGATCCAATCCCTGTCGCGGGCATTAAGGAGTCGGTGCGATTAGGGGCCTTGGTGGAGCACCTGGCACTGGTGCCTTGGCTGGTATCCGGTGGGCCCGTTCTATCATGAATTGGGCTGATAGGCCCTCCGGGCCAAATTTCGTCCTGATCCATTCTTCTAAGAATTGTGCTGGGTTCGGTCCCTCCGATCCCTCTGAGAACCCAATGAATCGGAGGTTCTGCCTTCTCAACCTGTTTTCTAGGTCATCGAGTTTTCCTCTAGTAGCCTGTAATTCTCGTTGCAGGTTTGCTATAGTAGAGGGTATAGGCTGAACTGTGTCTTCCAGTGTCGAGACCCAGGTTTCAGCCTCTTCCACTCGTTGCCTGATTTTTTGTACATCGTGTCTAAGTAGGGAGATGTCGGATCGTGTTTCTTCTATCATTTCGCCAAAGAGCGTTTAGAGTCCTGTATGGCGCCAAGAAGTTGTTGCTGTAGCTCCTTTAGCGTTGGCTCTGCGGAGGTATGTCCTGAAGCGTGACCAGGATTTCCCTCTAGTGAGGGTTGATCAGATTGGGTCTCTGGGACTTGTCTCTTAGGGGACGGTGGCATTTCCGCCTGCTTAGAGGTCTTGCGGTTCCACGTGAACTGGTCCGTTTTTTTCCCAGTCGCCGTAGATTTTTGTCCTTTAGTTCTGGTCATTGGTTGAGAGGATATGTCCAGTGGTTAGAAGCTGGAGAGATGTCGTTTGAATGCTAGTATTAGCCTCCGTTGCTTGGTTAGTGCCAGAGCTGTATTGTTTGATGGTATATAGTAGATGATAGTAGATGATGACCTGCATAAAGATCCGCAGATGGCTGCGTTGGATGTCATAAGATGTCTAAGAAAATATGTGGAAAAGACCTTTAGGAAAGGAGACAGGCTATTTGTTATTCCTTTTGAGCAGCAGCTACAATTACCCTAAGAAGGTGGATAATCAGAGCTATCCAAAATGCTTACTCGGCCCGCAAGGCATGGTGCCTCCCCAAAGGATTCGGGCATACTCAACCAGAAGTTTAGCAGCTTCCTGGGCAGCAGAAGAGGGTGCGACTCTAGAGGAGTTATGCAGAGCAGCAAACTGGTCCACCTCTTCTATCTTTATAAAACATTATAGGTTAGACCTGAGGAGGGCCTCTCAGGCATGTTTTGGTCGCAGAGTTGTCCAATCTGTGACTAGGGCTATTGATTTTTTTTTTTTGTAGCATAATTTTTTTGTTTGTATTTTTCCCCTCCCATATTTTATTGCTTGGGTACAACCCATTGTGTGCTGCCTGAGGATGGCTAGGAAAAGAAACTCTTGGTAAGTACGATATGAGTTTCTGTTTTCTCTTGCAAATATGAAAAGTAACAATGTAACATTGCTTCACCTTTGGCACTGAGGTACCTTCCATTATTGCAAGAGTGGGAGGATATGGTAGCATCACATCCTCTAGTCTCACATGCAGCTTAAAACAGTAATCCAGTTTTTTTATCATCCTATGAGCAACGTTACCTGTTATTCTGAGCCACAAGATGTGACAGGCATAGTTTTTGTTCTAAATATACTTCCTCTGCAGATTTCTGGCACCTCTTATAGTTTATAGTATTTGAGGTTGAATAAAGATATACGTCCATCCAGTCCAACCCATCTAGCAATATCCTCATTTCCTGCCTAACTGTTTATCCAGAGGAAGGCAAAAAAAACCCCACCAAATTTATGAAGGGGGAAAAAAATTCCTTCCTGGAAATTTCCCTGGATCAACTCTACTTTATGTATCAATACCAGTAACTTGCAACATTCCTTGTTTGCAGAAAATCATCCAGCTTTTTTTATAAAACTGACCAATGAGCCTGGCATAACAACGTCCACTGGAAGACAGTTCCATAGCTTTACCGTTCTCACAGTGAAAAACCCTTTCTGAACTTAAAGCCTAAACCTTTTTTCTTCAAATCTTAAGGGATGTTCTCGATGTCCTCTGACATGTTCTATTGGTGAACAATGCCCCAGATAGTTTATTGTATGGCCCGTTAGTGTATTTATACACAGTAATCATATTCCCACGCAAGCGCCTTTTCTCCAGCGTACATAATTGTAACTTTTCTAGTCTCTCTTCATATTCAAGCTCCCCCAATCCCCTTATTAATTTAGTTGCCCTTCTCTGAACCCTTTCCATTTCAAAGATGTCCTTTTTGTACACAGGATTCCAAAATTGCACTGAATATTTCAAATGAGGCCTTACCAATGCTTTGTAAAGAGGGAGAATTACATTTTCCTCCCTTGAATCCATACTTCTCTTTATACAAGATTATACCAAGCTGGCTCTGGCTTTTGCTGCCAGGCACTGCTTCCTACCTTTAAGTTTGTTATCCACCAAAACTCCAAGATCCCTTTCCAACAGGGATTCACTTAACACAGAGCCATTTGTAGTATAAGTACAATGATTTTTAAGTCCAAAATGCATCACCTTACATTTATCAACATCATCTGCCACTTAGCAGCCCAATGTGACAATCTATCTAGATCCCCCTGCAACGATTGCACATCCTCTGAAGTTTTTAATGGTCGACAAAGTTTTGTGTCGTCAGCAAACACAGAAACCTTGCTGACAAAACCCACTTCAAAATCATTAATAGATTAAATAGAAAAAAAAAAAATTTGGCCCTAATTACCAAACTTAGATCAAGTTACAATATTTCAGGAGAACAAGTCTCCACTTTGATAGCATTAAACAAGCTGAATGCAGAATGAGAGCCAGCAGTAGACCAGTGTTCACTTTACTGAGTATCTTCAGTAGAGAAAAGGTAAATCCAGTCCCCATTTGACAAAATTTAATTTTAGCTGCCATGGGAGATTGCAGATACCTTTTAAGTTGGTACCAACATATCGTATATAAAGATGCTTAGTTATTTTGCTTGTAAAAGTATGTTCATTTTTTAGTTGTGTCTATGCTGGTAACGTAACCTGCCATGTAAGCAGCAATTAGCAGGCTTGCACAAGAATTCTTATCAATTACATCTATTAGTGCTGCATGGGAGGCATTTGACTGTCTAATATTATCTAATTGATTGCCTATATTCCCCACAAAATAAGAACATGATAAAAATTGTAACTTCATGGGTATCTATACTGAATTTAACTAGTCATTGTACCTGCAAACTGTTCATATACTGCAAAGTCTATACACTGCCATTACTTATTGTATTACTCACCTCTGCAACATTAATTCACGCAAAATGACATTATGTCACAATTCTGTATAAATGCATTTTAAACTAGAAAATTTTTTTGGTTTTTATTAAATAGGCCACTGTACACTGTGCATGACTAAAAATAAAGCTTAAAAATTTTATTGTAATAATTTTTAGTACATAAAGAAAAAATGCTGTCGTAAATCCAGACTTTTCTGATATCCTGTCTTTCAAGCATTATTGCCATGGCAATACAGAAGTGACAGATGGTCCTCCTGTAATCTCTCAGTCTGTAAACTAGAATTGGCTAGAATTGATTTGATTGGACATCCAAATCTGCTTTTGATTGAAGCCTGGTTTAACGGTTTTAAAATTGATTCTTTGTTGTCTTTTAATATATAACGGTGAGTATACTCGTTTTGTTTACCAAAAATATTATAAAGCATAAAACATTTTTATAAATCAGAAAACATTCAAAGGAAGACTGTGATACATGTTCCTCTAGGACAATTAAAATTTTATTTAACTGTTTATTATTTATTTAAAAAAAATACAATATAAATAATAGAGGTGAAAATCCTAGACACATATTTGAAGTTAAAATAGGAGTACATTAGTGAGCCCTGTGTCGTTTGATCATAAGGATCCTCTTTGCTAGAGTCCTAGGACGTCCCAAGCCCAGCTGTCCTGGCTAGGTCACAGGGGGAATCAGGACACCAATTGAACTCTAAACAAATTGAAAACACTCAATGAAACTGTAAACAAAGGGAATCACAAAAACTGGAGCTAGTTCCTACAACAGAGTACATTGTAGGTGGGCTGTACCACCACCAAATATTTATGGACAATAATATTTCTCCAGACATTACTGAAATAAAATAGTTATTTTCTGTATAATATAGGAGTTGAGTAGATTGGGTTTGTGGTTTGGTTATACTGGCTCTGTTACGGAGCATTGCCCCATGAGAACCAGGTAGTTCTTAGGGCCATATTTACTAACCCACGGTATTGGCAACGTCTGATACCATGGGTTATTGTAGAAGTACTGCCACGGTCAAACAACATTTACTGGATGGCGTACAATACCATGTGGTACTGAAGTAACAATCGTACAATTGCGAACTTAATGTACGATCGGGATTGTAAATGTATGATGGGGAATGTAGTTGTACGATTGCTATCATAATTTCATGACCATGATCACTATTTAGCAATACTGCCCTTTATAAATATGGCCCTTAGTGCCCAGTGAAAGGACTGTTAAATATTTCATAATGCGAATATTGCTTACCGGTATTCATAGTAGTATTTGGCTCCTGGAAGTGGTGGTGGTGGTCTTATGCACAGTGTTCTGAATACCACAATAACTGATAAAATAGGTGAAGGTGATGTAAAGTGTAATAAAAGCTCCAATCCAATAAACCCTCATCCCTTCACAGTTGAAGCCTGTTTATTAATGAGAATATGATTATCATTATATGATTATAATTGAAAACCAGCCCTCATTTCAGTTATTTTTTTCTGGTTTTAATAAGTGGTAATACCCCTGAGTGAAAGCATTTAACAATGTGTAACACTAATTTCCTGTTGCATAGAACAATGTTCTTATGACAGGATATTATTGAACCCATAACTGATGCCATGTGAAAAACAAACTAACCAAAAGATGGCAGTCACAACCAAAGCAACAGAAGAAAAAAAGAAGGATAAAACAAAGTACAGATGGAGCTGCCTTGATCTGAGCATCTGGGTCAGACAAACACCACTCCCTTTTACGACCATGATACACTGCTTGCTTTGTCAGCCAAATGAGCAAATCACAGCTGCTCCATATGTAAATACAAATATAGCAATATAACTACTAAACCACAAAAATAGATTCTTAATTGGAATTATTTTTGTAATCTTCTTTGAATGTTTTTCTTTCCTTAAAATTCAATCTATCTTTTTTTAGTGGTACAGCTTTTAAAGATTACAATCTAATTTGTAACATCCTAAAATAATTAAGTACCTGATTTGAAAATTTTAGGCAGGCTTAATATCTGTAGCAATATAGTAAGTGTGCTGTTAACAGGCAAACAATACAATTACTTTTGATGTGGGACTAGCAGAGCTGTATGCGAACCCCTTCCATAATGAGTCTCTAGTGGAAGTTTAGCAGGTATGAAACGCTTATATTCACCTAACCATATTCTTTATGACTGGTTGGTTTGAAGTGCATATGTCCAGATAAAGCGTCAAGCGCAAGATTTTCAAGGGAGGGATTCCTGAAAGGGTTATCATGAGCAGCGGTGAGCGCATTGCACCATTTATTTACCCACACATCCCTCTTTTAAAGGCCACACCAATATTAAAGTATACCATCTTAAAACATTTCCTTCCCCCTAGAAATTTGCTTGAACAATTCTTATCTTTATTATAAAATATAAGGATATTAGAAGTTACCAAGGATCCCCTTGGCCATATAATGGTATAGGTATGTATATAGTATCTTATAATGTAACCATTGTTCTATCTTTTGTTATAGGTGCAAACCTCATTATAGTAAAAACACCATTTTCATATTAATCCTCGTTCCTTTCTGGAGTCCAGTTCTATGTCAATACTGGTACCAGGACACTAAGCATAAGAATTATAACTTTCCATTTGTGTTACTGTGAGATAAATCCCTATGGAACTTCAAGGAACGGATAAAAAATAAGTATTAAGTAGCCCATACCAGTAGATGTGGCAAAATGGTGTAGTCGAGCAATATTTCCTGAGCAAACTACAGTACCTAGCGGGATCTATCTTTTTCAGATTTCAGGTTGACATCCGCTAAAGATAAAGCAGTTACTTAAAGTGCATGTCCTCTTATGCTCTCTTCCGCACAAAAGCAGCAGAAGAGGTCGGACAGGCAGCCACGTCAGTGATTGGCTAAGTCTCACAGAAGTGTATGGAAGCAGCAGAAGGGGCTGGGAATGAGGGCTGGTAAGTACATTTAAGAGACAATATGATGTTTTTAAGGTCACAATAAAACTAGTAAAGCTTGAAAGAGTGCGTTTTTCTACCTATATACATAGTATAAAGTACTACTGCTGGTGGTTAGCAGATTAAGCGAAACAGTCCCACCAAGAGCAATAAACAAGGAGTGTGGGGAACACTACAAAATCAAAGTGATATACATCAAACAGAATAGGGTTCTCCAGAAGAACTAGCTAGCTATACACAGCCGGCATTGTTCCGATTTGATTTCTGATCAAGGGCAACAATTGGAAATCCGCTCGAAGTTCCCTTACCTTAAGGCCTCAATCTTTCTGCAGATTTCAACTTGAAACCTGCAGAGAGATTGAGACAGAAAATGGGGTTTGCTGAAAATTTTCAAGTGGTTGATGAAAAAACAGAAAACGGTTTCGACATTTTGATCCAATCAAAACCATTTTAAGTGTCGAGCCCATGTGCTGAGAACTCTACTCATGCAGTAACTGACAGTTTTCAATCTCCTCCCTTTTAACGTATGTAATCCAAAGTCAGACAGGAGTATTGTCAGTGACATTTACTGTGGAGGAGCCAAAAATTACTGTATAGTAACATAGTAATTGAGGTTGAATAAAGACAACGTCCATCTAGTCCAACCCTACCTAACAGTTGATCCAGAGGAAGAGGGGAAAAAAAACAGCTAAAAATGGGGGGGAAAATCCTTCCCGACTTGAAATGGCAATCGGAAAGTTTCCATATCCTACCATTTTCAATGTAAAGAAACGTCCCTAACCTGAAGATGAAACTTCTTTTCTGATAATCTTAAAGGATGTCCACATGTCCTATGATATAACCTATTAGTGAACAATGCACCAGAGAGTTTATTATATGGCCCATTAATATATTTATATAAAGTGATCATATCCCCACGCAAATGTCGCTTCTCCAATGTAAACAGCCCTAACTTGTCTAATCTGCCTGCATAGTCAAGACCATTTATTATTTTGGTTGCTCTTCTTTAAACTGCTTCCATTTCCAAGATGTCCCGTTTGTTTATGGGATTCCAAAACTGCACCGCATATTCCAAACGAGGCCTTACCAGTGCCTTGTAAAGAGGGAGAATAAATTATTCTTTAAGTGGCAATTTTAAACAAACTTTTGCTACTCTATTAGTTACATTTAATAGAAAAACTTCATTAAATATTCCTTGAAGGCTAGGCCACACTAATGCGCTTTTAAAAGCGGGCTGGCCACATCATATCCGTTGGTGTCAGCTGGGCTGCGATCCATTTATTGGAGCACATGCAATCACCATTTTTGCTGCAATTCGCATGCGCTCTGATAAGGGCAAATAGCCAAAACTGCGCACGCAATTGGACAACGCACAGTATTGTGCGTGTTATAGTATGGCCTCAGCCTGAAAAAAAACATTTAAGTAATAATTTGTATTACTTATATTAGCAATTTTCGGATATTCTGGTAGGAAACTAAACTATGGTCAAAAAAGTTTACCCTAAAGCTCGCCATACACTACATCGACAGTATGCTGATTTAACCAGTTTTTACCTGACGATGTCCCAGCATAGTTTCCCAGCTGAATCATGTTTGTGATTATAATAATGATCATAATTATGATGGGAAATTGATCCCATAATGATCAGGCCAGAAAGTTGTCGAAATGTAGCTGAAAAGTTGGGAGATAAGTTTGAAATGTAAGGCCAGCTTTATAAAGTCCCTGCAGCTGGAAAATATCTTCTTGTGGTCTACTAAACAAACAGCTAAACCAATAGAAGAACATGGATAGCATTTGGTAGGCAGTCCAACTGTAGAATAGGAAGAAAAGTTGTTTAGGGCCCTATTACATGGATAAAGTCATCTTTTCAAGGAAAAATAAAGCCTCTCTCTTACATGCACAGATCAACCAGCACCCAAGCTCCAAATCAAAACAGAGTCTGCAGGGCACAGTGGGTCCCATGAAAGATGTTTCTGGGGGTTCCTACTGAGTTCTAGTTACACCCCTGGTTAAAATACTTAAACTAAAGGTGGCCATACATCAGTGCGATATTACTTACCTGACCGAGCGCTCACACGACGATCATCGATCCTGCCGGAACCGTCTCTCCCGATTTAATATCCGACCGACATGCGATCGCAAAATCCCATTCATTTAGCGATCGCATGTCGGTCGAATATAAGATCGGGAGAGGTGGTTCCGGCAGGATCGCAGGAACGTCGCGTGATCGCTCGGTCGGGTAAGTAATATCACACTGATGTATGGCCACCTTTAGAATAGTAATCAGTTATCCATCACTTTGGCTTGATAACAAGGTCTAAAAGTTGCAGAGCTGTAGAGCCAACGTTATTGCACCCCTGAATTCTGACTGGGAATGCAGCCATATGGACTCACCTGTGCATGCATTAAATACCCTTGTCAGACTGCAAGTAGAGGACCTTGAAATTAGAAGAACAAGGCAGGGTTGTTTAAAGGAACACTAAACCCCCAAAAATAACTCTGTGCCATTCGTTTCTATTATTCACAGGGAGGTGAGAACGCCCTCATTCGCGCCAATACAAAAGATAGGGCGCGCGATCGGGAGAGAACAGCTGTTCAGTGAAGGAGCGGCTGCGAGTGGAGCGGCGGGTAAGTTAAGTTCCTGGTCCCCCGAGCGTCCTATTATTCACAGGGAGGTGAGAATAAGCGTTCTCACCTCCCTGTGAATAATAGAAACGAATGGCACAGAATTATTTTTGGGAGTTTAGGGGAGTTTAAAGTCCCAGGAGCCAGGTAGCCAATGCAACTAGAATATGACCACTGGTAACTACATAGTAATAGTTTTGGAGGTTGAATAAAGACATATTTCCATCTAGTGATTCTAGTCCAACATTTTAAGCTACGCATGAACCCTACTAAACAGTTGATCCTGAGGAAGGCAAAAAAACCCAAAAAACATTTGGAAAAGAAAAAAAAATATTTTCTGACTCAAAATGACAATCGGAAAGGATCCCTGGGTCAACAAGAACTAAATGTAATACCAGTAATTTTCAATATTTTTGAATTTTAGAAACTTATCCAGCCATTCAATTAACTTGCTATTACCACATCTTCTGAAAGACAGTTCGACAGTTTTGCTGTTTTTACTGTAAAGAAATATGAAATTTTTTTCCTTCTAACCTTAAAGGACCTGTAAACTCCAACTGTGCTTAAAAATAACTAAGTGCCATTCGTTTCTATTATTCACAGGGAGGTGAGAACGCTTATTCTCACCTCCCTGTGAATAATAGGACGCTCGGGGGACCAGGAACTTACCTTACCCGCCGCTCCACTCGCAGCCGCTCAGTCTCTGACAGCCGCTCTGCCCGACCACACGCCCTATCTTTGGCGCATGCGCGCCAATTCAAAAGATAGGGCGCGCGATCGGGACAGAACAGCTGTTCAGAGACTGAGCGGCTGCGAGTGGAGCGGTGGGGTAAGGTAAGTTCCAGGTCCCCCGAGCGTCCTATTATTCACAGGGAGGTGAGAATAAGCGGTTCTACCTCCCTGTGAATAATAGAAACGAATGGCACTTAGTCAATTTTATGGGTTTAGTGTTCCTTTAAAGGATGTCCACGAGTCCTCTGAAATGACTTATTGGTGAACAATGCAGAGAGTTTATTATACAGCCCTTTAATATATTTGTATAAAGTGATCATATCACTTTATACAAATATAAGGTGCACTTCTCTAAACGGTCTCCATTTACAAGATGTCCCTTTTATATATGGGATTCCAACACTGCACTGCATATTCCAAAGTAGGCCTATTACTGTCTTGCACTGTTTGCCACAGCTAAGTCTCCAAATTTTAGAATTTTTAGAGACATTTATGATATAGGTAGCACAAAGATTGATAAACCCCAAATGCATCACCTTAAATTTATCAACACTGAATCTCATCTGCCATTCAGCTGCCCATTTTGAAAATCTAGGTACACTTGAAGAAATTGCACATAATTTGACATTTCCTATGCTCTGCATATTTTGCGTTACTTCTAAGTCATTTACAGTAGCGTCTCTAGGGTCAAAGAAGATTAGGGGCACTCTTGGGCAATTCATGTGCCACCACGCACCTTTCTCTGCCCCAATTAAACCACGCCCACTAATCTGGATGTTTGAAGAAGGTTTGGGGCACTTCTCAGAGGTACCGGCAGTTAAAACATTCAGGGCACTTTGCTAAATATCCGGGGCATGAATGTTTTAACATAGTGATGCTACTAGCCATTTATAAACAGATTAAATACAAGTGGCCCCAGCACAGAAACCAAAGGCACCCCACTTTAGCCAACATAGATGAAGCTCTGTTGACAACTACTCTCTGTATGCTATTTAACAACCCATTCTCTATCCATGTTTTTTATACATAAGTTGCCTATGTGGCACAGTATAAAAATCCTAAGCAAATTCTAAGTATACCACTAATATGTTAGAATCTAAATTCTTAGTGCTTGTTCAAACTAGAGTGCAGCAGAACATCGCGTTTGTGATTACATGCATTGTTCTGCTGCATTAATGCACAACGCATTCCATTATTTTCAATGGCAATGCTGTGCGTTTACGCACTGAAATGCTGCATGCAGTGCTTTGCACGCAAGGCACTACATTGCAGTGTTTTAATGTAAATCTGATCTAGATATATGTATGTATGTATTTGTACATCTTTATTTATATAGCACCACTTGGGGATGCAGTGCTGTACAATATAGAATGCAAAGAGTCATACAAGGGGGACAATAAATAGATACATAAATAAATAAGTATTTACGTCATAAAATATACCAGTGCTTGAAACGTGTAACATGAGGAAAGAGGTCCCTGCCCCGTAGAGCTTACAATCTAACATACAGGTACATAGGAAAGGGTGGAAGTGCAAAAGTAAAAACTGGTGCAGTGTCAACAGTCCTATACTGTGCTCAGAGAGATAGGATGACAGGTTAGTTTTAAACTTGTTTATTGAGGTTTCTTGACAAAGGAGATAGGGGAATAAAATTTCAGAGGATGGGAGCCACAAGAGAAAAAGGTTAAGGGCAAAGGGGGGAGGGGGGGGGGGGGGGGGGTCTGTATAAGAGATGGTTCTGTGATGAGCGGAGGTTATGGGCAGGGATGTATGGGGACACAAGAGAAGAAATATAAGAAGGAGCAACAGAGCGAAGGGATTTAAATGTTAAGAGAAGGATTTTGTAGATAATGCGTTGTTTAATGGGTAGCCAGGTAGATGAGCGGCACAGAGGAGATTTAATTTCCCAATTATTAGAGAGCGAAACAATGGTTGTGGCAAAGTTATGTATGGACTGAAGTGGAGAAAGATGGGAAGACCAGAAAGCAAAAGGTTGCAATCATCCAGGCTTTATAGGATGAAAGCATGGCTAAGCATAGTAGTAGTTGAAGATCTGTGAATGTATTTCATCAGGTCCTTGGGCTTTATGGATATTAAAGGGTAACTGTGGTCCAAAAATGACTTGACAGGAATTGCTTTCCTGAGTATTGTTGCAATTTACTTTCATTAATTTTTCCCATAGTTTTGAATATATTCACATTTTTATGTGTGATAAGATAGCAGCATCCCCAGATCATCTTTACTTCCTCCTAACAGTCCCTTTTCCCTGTGTTGCATCCTCCTCATTGGCCCCTCCCCTTGCAGTCCCCTTGAAACCCCCTGTGGCCCCTCTTCTCCTTCTTCAGTCTTTTAACTCAATCTCTTCCTGGTTTCTTCTGCTTTCTCCTGCACTGAGCATGTGCCAATCACAGGTTAGAAGTAGGAACTAGTAATTGTGACCACTGATTCAGAAACTACCTTCCCCTCACTTTCTGATCTGTGATTTCTTCATATCTTGGGCTGTGCAGCACGTAGAGTGGTGGTTGATGGCACAATTTAAAGGTAGGAGCATGGTCTTTCAGATCGCAGTTCCCCTTCAACTTTTTCTACTTATTTCTGTACCATACTCTCTGCCAGCCAGAGTAAATATTCCAATTTTATACCAATCGAATTAATACAGTCTCTGCTATTAGGACTAGGTTTCTCTTTAGTGTATACAAAGAAAACAAACAGTTTAGCATTTTCCCCTTTTTGGCTTCCTCTATAACCATCTTTGCCCTATTATATAACGGCGACTTATCTTTTAGTATTTATATACTTAAGAACATTTTGAGGTTGGTCTTGCTTTCTTCAGCTATCCGTACTTCATTTTCTATTTTAGCTAGCGTACAGCTTTTAAAATTTATGAAGGTTTGTTCTGTTCCCTCTGATTTAAAGATTCTGAATGTCCTTTTCTTTCTTCCATTTCCCATTTTACCTGAGCATTAGGCCACGCAGACACCGGCCTCATTTTTTTTACATTTGGTCCCCTTCAATAAATTTAGAACTATAATAGTTTAATACCCTTTTAAAAGCAGGCCACTTCTGTATCTCTACTCAAAAAAGTATTACCCCAGTCTACGAGCTGAAGGGTTTCTTTAAATAGCATAAAATTAGCTTTCCATTAAGTCTTTGATAATCCAGTGCATGTTTGTTTTTTGCAATATATATTAAAGGAATAGACCACCGCAAAAGTGAACTATTCCTTTAATGCATTGATTGATTTAATGCATTGATAAGGAGCTATGCCTTACATTCCATTCTTTAATCAATGCATGTGGAGGCGGGGATGAAGATGGAACAAACTTACCTTTCACGCGATCCATATATGGCCAGCATTAGCCTACTCATAAACATTGGTCAATGTTGGCCAACAGAAGTGATGATCAATTCTACAATCCAAAATTAAAGTGGTAAACACAGATATTCCAGGCTGATCATCCAATTGAAGAGGGTATCATGGCCTGTGATTTGCAGACATGGCCAACTTTCAAGATAAGGGATGTCAAACTTGTCGCCCTCCAGATGTTTGAAAACTACAACTCCCAACATGCAGCCGGGGAATAGTGCGACTTGTAGTTTTCTAACATCTGGTGGGCTGCAAGTTTGACATCCCTGGTCCAGATTAACTAATTTGAAAATGGTTGTTCGTGGGGTAACCATAAAGCACCATTCTTTATCTGGAAGAGCTAAACAAAATGTTCGCCCCTGGTGATCTATTATTGAGCAAAAATATTGACCCCATGTACCAGCAATGAGGGATTATGCACTCAGGTTTATTTATGAAAATACATCCTGCACAAAAGGGCAATGCAAGACTGCAACAGCCAATGGTGGAGCTGGGTGACTGCTAATAATGATTACAAGCTAATAATCATTATCAAGGCACAATATTACAGTGATGTTCTAGTGATGTACTCCAGATTTTTTACAAACTACAACTCCCAGCATACCATGCCAGCAGAATGCACCAGGACATGCTGGGAGTCGTAGATTCCAATCTGACAAGGTTTCGAAATGTAAAGGTTCCACATCACAGCAACATTATGTGTGATGTAATGTGCAGATGAACCCTACATACCAATAACAAGCCGTGTATTCTTTGCGGGCCACTTCTACCACTGCTGTATTTCCCCATTCGCTGGGGGGAAACCTGGTTCCTTCCCACGTGGTTGTTTCCACAAACTCCCAGCACCGAAGGAGTTAAGCATTCGGCGGAAGCATCCTGTGCGGAGCCTCGTCACTGCAGAGTCACATCCCGAGCGGTCGCGCGTATCCCTCCTCCTCCTCCACTGCCGCCGCTGCTGCGCTATAATAAAGCAGTGGTTGTGAATGGGGATGTAAGACCTGGATATGGGATATCTGTAGAAGCGTCGTTAAGTCGCTCTAGTCGGTGGGGGATTCACCGTGTTCAATCGCTCGCCTACTTCTATCACTTACTAGTGGGGCCTACGGCCTGATCTCATCCCCGGCTCGGATGGACTACTTTTTCTCCGGGTAAGGGAAGATGGCGACCGGACCTTGAGAGAAGCGACAGGGAATAGGAGCAGAAAGGAGCGAAAGGAAGTAGAGACTACACCGAGGAGACCGGGGCATGGACTGAAAGAGGCCGGAATCACAGCTCGGGCTCCCCAAGTTCCCCCTGACACTCTTTTTCGGGGGACGGGGAAGGGGTGAGATGTTACCCCGGTGGGGGTCCTGGCTGCCCTGGCAACTCTAAAGGTGAGAGCGGGGAACCTGGGTGGGACCCGGGGATCAGGGAGGCGGCGGTGAGGCCTATAGGGTCAGGCGAGTTCCGGGAGGGCTGCTGCTTGCTTTGTGCGCCCCCCATGGCTTGTGTGCTTGGTCTGTTCCCTTATACCCGCTGTTGGAGCTCTGGCCTCGGGTTTACTGTACAACCCGAACTGTTTCACCTTCAGCAGGGGAATGTGTGTGACTTTCCCTCAGTGTGTGGAGTTGTAATTCAGCCAGGGAGCACTGGGGATACTGGGCCAGACCTTTGTTTGGTTTGTGTTCCATGAGGATGTTTTCACCTTGTTATTGTGTTTCTCCAGTTAAAACACACACACACACACTGGGTATTGGTTGCTGTTAGGAGTTTCTTCTACCCTTGGAACAATAAGGCCTGGATATTGTCTGAACTAAACTGTGAGAAGCAGAAGTAGAAAGCTGAACTCTCATCCTCTGATATTGGGTTTGAATACACAAGAACAATAAACAAGTCTGCTGATTATATACTTATAAAAGCTTATGGCACCAGTGTCACATGACTTGCTAAAATGTCTGTATTGTTGAAACTAGTGTACCGCATAAAAAAAGGGGTATTTAAATCCACTTCATTGTTCTATGACCTATATAAAACCATGAGGCCTGCAATCTTGTACTTTTATATGGTCCTGGAAATCCTTGTGGCTTTTAATTTCCCTAATTTTATTACTATGAGGTGCATTGTTCACGATGTAATGGCGAAGTCCAAGCTGTTGAAGATGACAGTATATGTATAAGACAAAAAGGTCACCCCAAGTCTAAGATTCTTAATAGAAGTTATTTTTCATAATGTGCAGTTACATTTTTTTTTAGTGTTAATGTCTAGTAGATCAGTAAGACTTGCAGACATATACTCATGTCAGTTTGACTTTGATTTTTCTCTTTGAGAACTCCTTGTTTTATAACCATGTCTGTTTTGGTATGGTGCTGAAAAAATTACTTTGCGGCATCTTAATCTATAAATAAATATATATGTAAGTAGCACTTTCTCTTAGGTGTGTGTTGCTACATGCCTTCAATAAAGTACTTTTTGCTTAGGCTCTGACCACCGACCCGACTTTTTCCCCCCATACCAACTGTCAACACTGCATACAGTATACAGCACACCAACTGTCAAACCATTCCATCTACAGCAAATCTGCTAACAGAAATGCTGAAATGTAAGATTTTTCAGATTGTATATCTAAAGAAATAAGGGGGGCAGATAAAAAAAAAAAAAAAAGATACAGTGATAGTTGGGATGAATTATAGTTTCCACTATTGGGCAATTTAAAAAATAAAAACAAATGTGCCAGTGTACATCTAGGTCAATGGACCTGTTGGCAATAAAAAGTAGATTGGTACCTAGAGTTTTCTCCAGTTTATTCATGCTAGTTTGCCTATGAGTTGGCACTTAAAGTTTGTTTTATATTTTATAACCATGTCTGATTTGGCAGGGTGCAACCTCTAGGGCTTTATAATGCCTTTTGATACTGTTGCCAAGTACAGTCCATGAAAAGCAGATGGCAATGATGCCATGTATGTGAATAATGGGTTCAAATCCTCTCAGTTCACTTTAATTTCCATCCTGGATTTCTAAAGAAATACTGATAGGATTGTAAGTGTGTGTGAGCTATTCAGGACAAGGCCTAGTATGCATGTAGAAACTCAAAGCTTTAAGGTGGCCATACACTAGAAAGATTTTACTTACCCGATCTAGCGATCCCATGACATTAGACCGATCCTGACAGAACTGCCTTTCCCGTTCTTGTTTGCGACCGCAAAATTAATGGGATTTGCCGGTCGCAAAGAAGAAAGGGAAAGACGTTTCTGGCAGGATCAGTCTAATGTCATGGGATAGCTCGGTCGGGTAAGTAAAATCTTTCTAGTGTATGGCTTCTTTTTACAAACCCCCAGATTCAGGTAGACTATACACCTTGAAATCTCCCTTTTGGCGACCTAGTTTAAAAACAATTTGTCTATCCCTGTGTAACAAAAGTGGTTAAGTACTAAATAAGAATGTAAAGCAGATCTATAACCAAAAAAAAAAAAAATTCAAGGCCACAGATATTCATTGCTATGGTGTAGTATAGATGTGTACTCCCAACGTATAGCATGTTGGATGGTTTGATAAATTCCATATTAGAATCAAACAAGTCTTAATTTCTTTAATATAGTAGAGGGCATATTTGTATGTTGAGGTATGATACAGATGACGTAACTAAAGGCTTGTATTGTAGAATATTTATAGCTCTTGTGTAAATAAAAAACCCCATTAACAATCCCTTCCTCAAAATTACACATTGAATTATTAGACACAGAAATTCATCAAACCTTTCTCTTTCTTCACAGTACCTGTTTTGGCATTGAATCATCTGTCTCTAATAGTTGGTATCAAGCAGGAGACCCTAATTTTAAAGGTCGAACATGCCCAAAACCACAGAACTGTGTCTGATTTAATGTACTCCCAGGGATGAAAACCTGATGTTTTAGACCCTTACCCTGGGTTTATTAAAAGGGAGGGGTAACTTTGGGGGGGATTAATATCGGAGGCAACTCCCTGTGATGTTGGGAAAACTGGTGCCCTGGCAAGGTTTGTGTGTTTTATTGCAGGCCAAGGCTGAGGCCACACTACAATGCACAAAATGCAATGTGTTTCTGTCCACTTTTGCCATCTGCTTGTGTCCCCTTGTATCTGCTTTTACATGCATTTGTGCCTGCATTTCCTTAACTGGAGTTAGGTTAAGATTACATAATTTGAGTACCACAAATCACATGAAATAAAAGTACAATTAAAGGGTTTTCTTGTACTATATTGCCGTGTTTTATGTACAGTTGTTAGACCAATGTCCATTTACATATTTTTCTCTTATGCTTTTTGGCAAATCTTGAAAGAAACACGCTGAAACACACTGCCACAGTCAGTTTGAAACAGTTCTCATTTGCTCTTGCATTTCATTTTTGAGATCTGTCTAGTGTGCGATCCTCATTTTTTTCACAAACGCATACGCTCTGATTGCAAATCACCAGCCGACCGAGAGCGCACGCCAGTGCTCGTTACATCGTGGCCTCAGCCTTAGTGTTAACTTGCCTGGGCAGTGAAGTAGCACACAGTCTTCAATCCAGCAATCAGGCTGCCACTTGCTCCGCATGTACTGATCTTCCGGCTGACGTCACTACTCACACCGGGAAGTGAGACAGGCGGCGAGTAGTGATGTTAGTCGGCAGATCGGTACACCCGGAGCGAGCAGCAGCCTGATTTCTGGATTGAAGACTGAGTGAGTGAGTGACCTGAGTATAAGCAGAGTTTAGTTTTTGAGGCTGTTTTTAAAACCTGAAAACTTCTGCTTTTACTCGAAGTATATACAGTGTGTTGAAAAATTAAGCATCACCATGTTGCAAATGCCCGACAGGCAGATCCCATAGGTTCGGAATGGATTTCCTATTATATGCTGTGTGTATGCCTTGAGAATTGCCACTACCATTGCTGATGAACCATTGTTTGCCACATAATAAGTTGTTACTATTGGGTTCCCTATCAGGCTCTCACATATAAGTGGGGTTATATACGGATAAGATTAGGAGCCTATAGTGATCACCTGAATTCCCAATCCCCAGATTGGATGGAATCTGACATGTAATTTGTGCCTGTAGTCGCATGTGTATCGATAGCTTTGGGTTTGGTACAAATTTGCACATTGTGCTGCATTTAAAATGTTAGTGAGACTGCTAAATAGGGGTAAGCACTTTAGTTTGTCAAGTACTTATGTGTAGCTGTAGGTTGCCATTTAAGTGCTTTTGTAGCATTTTGAACATGGTGCATTGTACATATCTTTCCACCTTTAAACTGCAGAAACTGATTTGGTGATGCTTCTGTTTTATTGGAAGAAAAATTGTGAGATTACAACTATGTACGCACTTCAGATAACTGTCAACCAAAGCATTCGTCACTGACAATTCTAGCTCACAATCTAATGTGTGGGGGTACCTGAAGACATTGTTGGATGATCCACACTAAGGGATCACTCAATGATGCCATTGGATAGATTGTTCTCTAGTTGGATTCTTTGCCAATGCTCCCCTCCCCATAGAGCAGTACAGGCTGTACATCTAAGCATGACTGTATGGGGTCGGATAATACATATTCTTTGGTGCAATTGATTCGCTTATGAGACTTTAAAGTATACACATATGATTTCACAGCCAATGCACAACAAAAACTAATTGTTGATAAATGTGACAATCGCGCCATTTGGGGTCTGTCCTGGCCGGCCGGCCAAATAGTATGTGTTTAGCAGCGTTTACAGGGTATCAAAAGAACATGTCCTCAAATTACATATGCCAGCAAAGAACAGAGCGAAAGGTTATAGGTGGTCATACACTACAAAAGGTTTTTGCAATCGGAACGCCAATGTTTATTGTACATTGATGCACCATATAGTTTAATATTCAATTTGTTTGGGAATTAATGTCTGTCATCTATTGTACGGTTACATTTAAGGGTTAGGCCACACTAACGTGTTTTTAGTGCGTTTGCAAACGCATTTTGCACATGCAAGTTTGGTTAACATGGAATTTGCGGGAACAAAAAAATTCTTGTGAATTCCGATGCACATACGTTTGCTTTTTTGCGTGCACAATTTTTTTAAGCAAACGCATGCGTTTTTATAATATGAAATTACAAAAACACATTCGCGATTTGGTACGTTGTAGTGTGGCCTTAGCCTAATAGGAACTTTTTTACTACAATCTTTTAACCAATCAACCTAAAAAAGCAACCATCCAGATTATATTATGATCGTTTTTACGATCGAATATCTGCATAATAGATAATGGGAGAATAGGGAAAATGTAAAATTTTTGGCCAATCAATGGAAATGTCTTCTTGCATGTCGAATTGATTTATAATATTGGACCAATCAATGGGCTCCTTAAGAGACAGAACGGGAAAGATGTGGTCTTTATCATGTAAATGGTGAAACTTGTAGGAAAAGTTTGGTTTTCTCTTATCTGTCCCTTTTAAAGCGCATGTCCACCCCCCCCAACTATAATTTTACCCACTACTGGCCCCACTGTGAAGTTTAAAAAAATCTATACTGTGAATATCTGCTCCTTATGGTTCTCCTGCAGTGGTTGTCCAAAGTCCAGGAAACTGAAGAGTAGGAGCTGTTTTCCTGCAAAAAGGTTTCTGCCTCCTTCTTTTCTTCTGGGAGTTTCTTCTGGGAGGTAGTTTGACATGCGCTGGGGAGCCCTTTCCCACCCTGCGGATCTCTCCCTGGCTGTGCTTCCACCTAAGATTTAAACCTTTTTATCTGTAGTGTAGGCTACCCCTGTCCACCCCTAACCACCATGCCAGATTACTAAAAATAGAATCAAAACTCTTACAGCCCTTTGTGTCCGCGGCAGCCATGTCTGTGTTGGGCTGCCTCTCGGCCAATCACAGGTGTGGCTGCTGGTCCGGCCCCTGTTTGCTAGTTCCATCAAGCAGGGAGCCAGATCAGAGCGCTGTAGGAGCGAGGGGCTGTAAGTAGAGTTCTGAATCATTTTTTAGTAATCTGTTTATTGGTTGGCAGGGGTAGCCTACATTATACTAAAAGTTTTGATGAACCCTTTAACATTTGTTTTTACTATTATTGTTGAGGTTATAATTAAATAGCAAATTACTGCTTTAACTTGGGCCTGATCCGCAACACACAATGGTGTATGAATGGCAGTTTCGGACAACTGTCACTTAAAGTTTGGGGCGCCTAGTTGGGTGAAACCACAGTTCAGTTGGCCAAAGTTGATCATTAACCATGCACTAACGAATACTCTGCCTACACGGCCATTTGTACATAATCATTTAAAGTGTGCCTGAATGAACATACGTGTTCGTGAAAGTTTAGTTAAAGGGCAGTTTGTTTGCGGTTCTTATATGTGGTGCTTAAAGGGCATCTATACTGGAAAAAGAGGTTATTTTAAATTGACCATAACTGGAAACTAATTCTTCTCAACCACCACTGTATTATTTTTTGTTGCTCTTCCCCCTATTTCTTTAGATATACAATCTAAAACTTCTTGCATTTCAGCTGTCAATCAAGTTCCTTGCTTTTAAAAACTATTCTTCTGTGAGTAGTTTTACTGTAGCTGGAATGGTGACAGAGATTTGACAGTTTGAATGCTGAATGCTGTGTGCAGGCTTGACAGTTGATTTGTAAGGAAAAAAGTCAGGTCGGATGGAAGTGGGAGTGGTAAAAGAGGGAGGGGGGATACTGCTTCTAAACAAAATGTGTGCTGGATTGAAGGCATGCAGCAACACACGCAAATCAGAGTAAGTGCTACTTACATGTATTCAATTATAGATTAAGATGAGGCAAAGTCATTTTTTCAGTATAGTGTCCATTTAATGGTCTATTGTGTGCATGTACGCTACTGGGATCAAATAGAGTATTTAAATTAAGAATCTAAAATAGCATGCCTTTTTTTTTTTTGTTTGTTTTCTTGAGATGGCCATACTCATGTTATAGTTGTATATTGTACAACATGTTGTAATGGAATCTTGCCCATAATATTTAATGACACTCACATACACTGACCTAACATACTCTTTATTGGGATCGGCAGGCTGGGTGAGCATATGTGAGAAGGTATACATACGTTCCCTCTTCATGAAGTAAAGGCGCAAAACAGATATTTTACCTCCTGTCTGATTAACCATTAAGGTGTTGGCAGTAGTTTATCTGAATTGTGGATGACTGTTGCCCCATACACCTTGCTGATATCAAGTGTTTGCCTGATATTGGGAAAGTGTATGAGCATCTTAACATGTTAACAGTTATTTACAATTTTTTTTTTGTTTAAGGAATTAGATGCTTAGTATACCACCTCCACTGCTATTAACACTTAAAAAATGTTCACACCTGAAAGCTGTTTCCTCCGCTCTAGATCTGATAGCTTTTACACTTGTTTAAATGTCATTTATAGGCATTGTTATGAGCTGAGGCCTGACTTTTCTGACACACAACAGACATGCATGGGTTCTATTAACCTGATACAACAGGATTTGCTAAATATCCAAGTGGACACCTTTTTAAAGAGAACTAAAAGCAAAAATAAATATCCCTCCTATAATCTGTACCCAGGGTGCGGACCTACTTTGAAATAAAGCCAGTAGTCTAAATACTTAGTTTAAGCCAGTGGTGGCGAACCTATGGCACGTGGGCCAGAGGTGGCACTCGAGGTACTCTTGCACAGTAGAGTTCATCAGAGTTTACCAGAAAGCCAGAGAGAAAGTGTTGCGGCTGACTGTAGTAGAGGTAGGTGACGTGCTATAACAATTAGCTCTGCTGAGTTCCTGTTTTGGATCTCAAACTCCTGTCTAATAATGTAGGGGTTAATGGTCACTGTTTTAGATGTCAAACTCCTGTGTGGTAATGTAGAGGTTAATAGGAAATCTGTAATCGGTTCTATCTACTGTATTGGTCTGTGCCTATTTGAGTTGTCTTTTCTAAAGTAAAAACTCCGTATTCAGGTTAAACGATCATGTTGGCACAATGAAATAAAAAGTGGGGGTTTGTGTTGCAGTTTGGAACCTCTAAAAGGTTCGCCATCACAGAGTTTTTATGCAGTTATATGCAGTTTTAGGGATGCAATGCATATTTAAAAAAAAAAAAACAATGACATTAATTTTCCCATAGACATGCATTTTAAAAATGCACTGCTACAGGCATTTGTGTCTGGAAACGCACACAATAAGCCAAGGTTTTTGGTTTTTAAAATGGGCCTTAAAAACCAACCTCAACTTATACTCGAGTCAACTTTTTTTTTTTGAGATCGGAGGAAGTCGGAGCCTTAAAAAACCTAAAATTGGCCTAACCGCAATCAGCATGCAGGAGATGAGATATGGGGCCGCAGGACAGGACCGGAGCAGACGCGGGCACGTAGGCAGGGGTACGTAAGCGCGCACAGCACTTACCATCTTACATCCTGGCTTACCGTACTCTGCAGAATGAAGGAGCTCAAACTACTGCAAGAGGTGGGCAGGAACTTCTACTTTATTTCTACTTCTACTCTACTTGCGTCTTCTGTGCCTTTTCTTATATAATTCAATCAATTATAATAAATAATAATAAATGCTGCTTCAATCTTGCCACTCCAGATGTATAGAAACTACAACTCCCAGCAATCAAAGCATGCTGGAAGTCGTAGTTTCCAAATATCTGGAGTGGCAATGAATTAGTGGTTACTGGATTTTTAGACGGGTGGGCAGGAGCCTTTTTTTTTTGTTTTTGCTTGTAGGGCTAAAATTATTGATGTTGCTTGGTGAATCTTACCACTCCAGATGTTTAGAAACTACAACTCGCAGCAACTAAAGCATGCTGGGAGTTATGGTTTCTAGACATCTGAAGTGCCAAGGAATTGGGTGTTATAATACTGGATTTGGCTTGAGTATTATTATGGTGATAATTTCTTCCCTCGACTTTTATTCGAGTCAATCAATTAGGTTCCTCGACTTATACACGGGTTGACTTATATTTGAGTATATACAGTATGTAAAAACTACTAATGCAATGCATACAAAACATTTTTCTGTTTAAAATGTTTTAGGATGGTTATACTCCAATTACCTCACTTTTTCTCATCATTAAAGGACATCTCCACCCCAACTAAAATTTGCGCCACTTTTGAGCCCACTGTGCAGTGTTTAACGACCCCTACCTTTCTCTTCTGCTCCATAACAGGGTGTAACTTCCAGGGGAGTAACCACAGGCAGGCCCAGAAGCCAAGGGGGCCCATCTTCTTATTTTTACCCTATGAAAAATATAGTGTCTTCCAGAAAACCACTGTGTATGAAGCACGGATAGGGGCAGTATCATAGTTTTGCAGGGGGGGCCAGTGATTCCTAGTTATGCCACTGGTTCCATATGGTTGTCCTGCAGGGCCTGATGAAAGTCCTGGAAACTGTACAGTAGGAAGCCTCTTGTGTGTAATCCGTATCTGCCTTTTACATTTTTGGTACCTCCGGAAACAGAATGGTATGTAAAAACACATGGAATTAGGTACAACCACGTGGCTAAATCACATGATAGAAGACCATTTGCATTAAAAAAATGCACTTTTTCCCTTCGTTTTGCTGTCAATTTCAGATGTTTAGTATACAGCATTTTCTTGTGGCAGCTGCTTGAAAAAAGCCAGTAAAATGCCAGCAAGTAACCTCAGGGATTTTTATGTAAAATAAAATATTTTAGTGTAAATCTTTGAATAGGAATTACTTTGTTCTACGGGTCAAAGAAAAATGTGTTTAAAGGGCATGTCCACCCCCCCCCCTTTTATTAAATATAGTTTTCTGTAGTGTAGGGCTCCTTCCCCGAGCCCCAACCGCTATAGTAATTTTTGCAGAAACTCTCCCGATCATTACTTACATTACCTCTCTCCTCTGACATTCAGTCTCGGCCCTCTGCTTGCATGCAACTAAAATGCGCTTTAAAGGGCATGTCCACCTCTCAACTAAAATTTGCCCCACTGTATGGTCTTAAAAAGATCCTTACAGTTCTCTTCTGCTCCTTATAGTTGTCCTACAGGAATGTTGCAGGTTACTGGTATTGGTACATAAAGTAGAGTTTATCCAGGGATATTTCCACTTGGAGTCAAGAAGAAATTTTGTTTTTTTTTTTTTTTTGCCTTCCACTGGATCAACAGCTAGGCAAGTGGGTATTGCTGAGTAAGTTGAACTGGATGGACGTGTGTCTTTATATTCAACCTCAAATACTATACTATACTACAGGGCGTGAGGAAAGTCCAGGAATCTGAAGAGTTGGGGTCTGTCTGTGAGTAATCCATATCTGCCGCTTACTGCTCTGAGAGGATTCTGGCATGTGCAGTGGCAGCTGCATGGTCAGAGGAAAAAATACAATTTGTATACAGTAAACGCTATGTTTAAAACTTCTAAAACAGCCCCATAATGTACCCTTGTTCCCTCTGCCCCCTCTGGTGTTCTTCCTCATGAAAGCAGCAGCTGCTGGTCTGGGTCCCTTCTGCTGTTCCGTGTGGAACAGCAGTGGAGGGAACAAGGGTGGTTAAGTACATTATGGGCCTGTTTTAGGTGTTTTAAACAAAGCGTTGGGGGGGGTTGCTGTGACCGACAGTCATTTGTCCCAGTCGTTGGGGGTTGTTCGGCGATCTGCCTGGAGGATCGCCGAACGACCTCCAACCGAACACATACACGTGCGACTATCGATCGCTTCACCCATCCGTTGCGGGGGTCTGGTGAAAATCTTCAGGTGTGTACGAATCTTAAGCCATCCTGATTGGGCTTCGATGTGTATATATTACAGAGCAATTATGACCTTTTATACAGATATGTTGTTTTGTGTGATGCAGAAATAAAAGGAATCACCATATGATAAGTGTGCACCCTGGTTCTTTATATTGCTTGTGCTATAGCTGGTCCTTGGTAGAGGACTGACTGGGGTAGCACCTTAATATTCCATTGGCTAAATAGCCACAGAGTGTGCCTGGATCCTACTTTGCAAAAAGACTGTATTGACATTTTATATACCCTGCTTTCTCAGTTATTTCTTTTTCTCAAAATTTTGTATTTGGTCTTGTAGATTGTAAACACAAAAATGTTTTCCCCCGCCCCCCCAGACATTTGGTTGCCAATTGTCACTTCCATTTATGCTCCAACAGTGATCTAGTATCTGTTTAATAATATTGGATCCTGTTGTATACTTTTGTACAAGTGAATGAACTTGCAATCCTGTGTATTTTAATGCATTACACACATGAACACCAAAGACTTCGGTGTTCCTGTGTGCAATGCATTAAAATACACCGGATTGCAAGACTGATGTGCATGGTGTTGTGTCCTTTCTTTTGTTTTGACCGATTACCATGGTTTGCTACTTGCACTCGGCATAAATGTCCTTCATTTCTTTATAGGTGTGTGCAGGATTGCGCTTTTTCTACTTTGTACAAGTGAGATGCTCTTTTTAGGCTTTGGCCATGGATTATCAATATTATTTATAGCTAGTTATCTCACATGCGCGCTATAGTTAATCAGAACCAGGAAGCTGTCGGGACCTGTCAGTCTGACAGCGGAGGATTGTGCAAAAATTTCTTCTATCTTCGTTTCTGGCTCCACAGGCATTGAAGAATGGAAGGTATAGCTCTTTAACCTCCCAGTCTTCAATCAATGCATTAAAGAAATAGCCCACTTTTGCAGTGAACTATTTCTTTAAAATACTTGGTACACACACCCTTATATTATATAAATAAATTTATAATTTCATGGGGAATACATTGGGTTTTTCGGAGGTACTATGTTGGTGGGGGTGTGTAAACGTAATATACATAGGGACAGTGTTTATGTGTTGTTCAAGCACTAAATAGTTATATTAATATTAACAAATATGTAGTAATGACATTAAAGTATATAGAAATGTAAATAAGGCACAATCTATAAATAAATAAAAGTACTTAGTAGTCCCCACTCCTATTTTGTAATGTTATCTTCAAAATGGACTGTTAAGCCACACCCCAGGAAGTTTTATAGGGAGGCAATGGAAGCTTACAAAGGAACATATTTCTCACTTCCCTTTTAGTGTTGTATCCAATGGTGTGCTTAATATTAGATTGACAGCAGTGTTAAGGTGGGTACACACGATGAGATATTTCGGTCCGATCGACCGATGGTTCAATGTATCGGTCGATCGGACCGAAATTATCGCATCCGAATGTGCCCATGTCCGATCGACCGTTCGTCCGAATCGGACGAAAGGCCGATCGGAGATCGGACAGGGTGGAAAACCTCGTCCGATCGTGCGGTCCTCTATGGACCGCACGATCGGTCGCGGTGACTATCGGACGTGGCTGCTTTTGCCGCGACCGACAGTCCTTCCTCCTGGCCGACCGTTCGAAAGTATCGAACGGTCGGTCAGGAGGAAAAATCGCTAGGTGTGTACCTAGCTTTAACCAATCAAAACATTTTCGAAGTGTTAGTAAGAAGTTGCAAGACTTTTATATGTCCCTTCCTTTGTAAAACATGTGACAGTCTCTCACCCCACCCCTCCCCTCTCAATAGAAACAATGGAGAGCTGCTGTTTGCTGGACAGTAAGATATATCTATATGTCAGGGATAGGCAACCAGTAGATCTCCAGATGTTTTGGAAACTACAACTCCCAGAATTCCCTAACTACAGAGGAATGCTGGGAGTTGTAGTTTTCAAACATCTGGAGATCTACTGGTTGCTAACTGGTTGGAAAACATCTCCATGCCCATTTCTCTGAGACAATGAAGTAAGTTTATTAATCGTTTATTACATTATTTAAGCAATAGACTCCATAGAAGCCATGAACCTGTGTCCTGAACTGATAAAATCAAATAATATTGAAACATGACAGGATAGTCTGGGTTCTTTATAGGACCTCAGATTTACCAATAGTGATCCCTCTGTACCACTGATCCCTCTGTAACAGAATCCCTGGTGACAGCTGTGAGTTAGGGCTAGACCACACTAGCGTGTTTTTTGCGCATGCACGTTTTCACTTTTCATTCCATTCGCGTTTTGGTAATGCATGCGTTCACCATTTTTGGTGGGTTAACGCATGGGTTTCCCTAATGGAAAACGGCAAAATTGCATGTGCAAAACGCAAGCGAAAATGCACAAAATCGCTTGCAATTACGCTTGCAATTGTGTGTGCGATTTGGTGCTTTGTAGTGTGGCCTCAGTCTTAATGGGGAGGGTGAGTATTGAAAAACAGATTGATAACTTTAATTATAGAACGATCCAATGGATCTCCTATTGATCTATTATTGGGTGGAAATTTAAGGGGGAAGATTGATTCAAGCTCTGCACAACAGTTGTATTTCACTGTGATGTTTCTACTGAGCTAAAACACCCTATTCTTGATTTATTTATTGTAACATTGTATAGAGATGGACGGAATCGCTGATCTGAACCCAGTTCTGCAACGGATTTCCGTGATTCACAGATTTTGCGGGAATTCTGTTTAGCAGATTTTTTTGAGATGTGTTTGAAAATTCGAAGACAATTTCAAGGAATTTTTGAATATTTTGTAAAAATTATACAATAACTTACTGTAAATAGTTTTGGGACCTGGAAAATGGTCTGGGGAAAAGACAATTAGATTCTTTCTGAAAGAATCTGATTGTAACCAATTCCAGGGCCGATTTACCATTAGGCACAATAGGCACATGCCTGGGGTGCCTGAGGTTGGAGGGGCGGCTGATAATCTCTTCCCACCAATCCAACCCCTTTATAGTTTACTTTCTTCCCAAAAAAAGAAAATAGGTGTGGTTTGGGGGTGTGATCTGTGTTTAGGGGTGGGGCTAAGGGTGCCAGGCTCTTTGGGCCTACAGGCTCCTGAGGTGTAAATCCCGCCCTGATTAAAGGAGAACTAAACCCAATTTTTTATATTCCAGAATCTGAAAACAACCCCCCTAAAAACACCAATAAACTATAAAATCCCACTTCATTAAATTGTATTGAGATATATGTAAGCCTGTTAAGAACTGGATGAAGTATCTGTGTGTATGTGCAGTTTCAGACCACACTTCCTGACCTCAGTCACCTGCTTCCTTGCTTTATCTGTCCTGTAAAATGATTGGCTAGAGATTATTAATGGGTGTGACCAACTGCAACAAGTTTCTGCCATAGCTAAGGACTGAGCATGTGCAGAACATAATGGTCGTTGACCCAATTGTGTGATTCTAGAATGCTGTGGCGTAAAGCACAAACCATATATTATTTAGGTAAATTTCCCTGCGCCCATATCAAAATTAGAGTTAAGACACAGATTACTGGTTTTATATCAAGGTGTTCTGCCCTCTGTTTCAGTGTTGTTCTGTGGCTTTAGTTGTCCTTTAATTCTGATTAGAATAGAATCTGATTGGTTAGTATACCAATCAGATTATTTCTAAAGGAATTTAATCTGATTGTAACTAATTCTGATTGGTTACAATTACATTCTTCCAGAAAGTATACCAATCAAAGGGGAGATTCAATATAGGGCTTTTCTGTCTAAAACCCACGTTAACCTGACGGATTTTAGAGCACAGCGCCATTTCCAAATGTTTTTAGAAAAAGCGCCGTGCTATTGATTCAAAACCCGAAGCGTTAGGTTTTGCGCTACTTGGTAGCGCAAAACTTAACGCTAGTGTGTGGGAGCTGTTAAACCCACGCTCTTACCTTAGCCCGATCCCACGATGTAATACCTGACGTAATCTCGTTTACGTCAGGTATTGTATCGCGGGATCGGCTAAGGTGAGTAACGCGGCTGCCTATATTGAATCTCCCCGAATGTCTTTCTGAAAGAATCTGACTAACCAATTCTGATTGGTTACAATCAGCTTTTTTTTTTTTTATAGAAAGAATCTTATAGCTATACCAATCAGATTATTTTCCAATCAGAATTGGTTAAAATCAGATTCTTCCAGAAAGCATACCAATAAGATTATTTCTAAAAGTATCTGAATTGTAACCAATTCTAATTAGATACAATCAGGTTCTTTCAGGAAGTATCTGATTGGTTAGTATAACAATCAGATTATTTTCCAATAAGAATTGGTTTCAATGAGTTTATTTCAGAAAGAGTCTAATTGGTTAGTATACCAATCAGATTATTTCAAAAAGAATCTGATTGTAACCAATTCTGATTAGTTACAATCATATTTTTCCACAAAGCGTACCAATAAGATTATTTCTGAAAGTTATTTAATTGTAACCAATTCTGATTTTGAAAGAATCTGATTATCTGTTCCCCAGACCATTTCCCAGGTCCCAGAGACATTTACAGTAAGTTACTGTATAATTTTTATAAAATTTCCGAAAATTCCTTTAAACCCCCTCAAAAATAGAATGTGTAATCTCGAAAAACAGTTCGATTGTGAGGAAAGTTTTTTTTTATTTTTTTTTACACATCTGGATGTATGTAAGTTTTCCCCAGACCATTTTCCAGGTCCACAGGCGGAACGGATTTTAGCAGTTTCGCCCATCTCTCAAAACCCTGGATTTAAATATCTTCCTGTATAGATTTATCAAAACAAATCAATAAACAAAAGAGAAAAATGTGATAGTGTTATATAACAAGACAGGCGTTATCCATCTTATATTTATCTAGATGTTAGGCTGTGCTTTATGTATATTTAACATGTATTTCTAAAGCGCTAACACTTCCAGTTCAATCCAAAAGTTGTGTGTATATATGTCCCCTCTAATACACTCAATAGGTTCCCCTCTGCCTCTGTTTATTGTGTAAAATATTCATTTAGGGGATGTGACACTAATAGAACCAGGATTTTATAGGATTTTTTATTTTTAACATCTTGCCTTTATTTTTTTTGTACAAATCCCTAAATTTTATAGTAGTGTGTATAAAGATTTTATATCCTCTGTATCCACATATAGCTAAACATACACCCACATATTTCCCACTGTGCACCAACGGGCACACTTTTGCTAGTGTGTGTGTATATATTATATGTGTGTATGTGTATTTGTGTGTGTGTGTGTGTGTCCCCCTACTCTCACTTGTGGTTCACCCAGAGTCAAGATTGAAGGGTAAACTGATCAATCAAGTCTGAGGGTTGGGCAGGCAGCTACTTCAGCCATGAAATGTATTTGTACAGCACAAGGTAATAAATCCCATTTTACTTAAGTAAAGGCAATAAGAGCTGTGAATGGGATGACACTGTCCACACTGCAATACAGCTGCACTGTAAGAGGTTCATTTTACTTCACACCTTGTGTCTCTTTTCCCCACAGCTACGGAAACCACAATATTAAAGGCCATGTACAAACTCTAATCACTCACCTTTCTTTTCCACGCGAAAGGGGGAGTTGATGCGTTGGGCGCGCGAAAGGGGGAGTTGATGCTTTGGGTGCGCAAAAGGGGGAGTTGATGCGATGGGCGTGCGAAAGGGTATAAGGATAATAAGGATATTACGCCACCGAGGAGTTCCATGACTATATAAGACGTCATGGAACTCCAAGGTGAAGAAAATCCATATATTACACTGTAGGTAGCGTATTATTTCTTATAATACATATGGCCAGCCAAAAAAACCTCCAAAAAACTGCCCACTACCACTCTCTCCCCCTTCCTGGATTAGTCATTTATATAGGAATTCCTGTTTAATGTATAAATAGTTAATTACTGTTCATATTGAAAAGAGAAAGAAGGACCGAACATTGTCTGTCAAGAACAAACAGGGCTTCCGATATAAATACAGGAAGGGGGAGACAGTGGGAGGGGCAGTGGAATACAGGAAGTAACTCGGTGACTTCACTGAGTGATTTGTAATATAGATTCTCGCCACTGCACCTCCCCATTGAAAATACCTAGCCTTATGTATTATATAATCATTCTACACATATCATGTTTATAATTTATGTACAGTTTAGTGCAAAAATAGGACACATTATAGGACAACCAATTGATCTTTGGACATGTGGATATTTAATTGCAATTTTAACATTACTGGGAGATTCAAGTAATATAACCAAACAATTTAAAGGGTATGTCCACCGTTATTTTAACTTTTATGTTTCCAGTTTAACTGAAGGACAGGAGTTAAATGCGATATGTCTTACCTCCTGTCCTTCAGTAAAACTTACAGGAGACCAGAAGAAACTTACCGCGTAACGATCCAGCGCTGCTGACAGCCTCCTACTACACTGACATTCCCCGACGGATCCACGGTCCTTTGCATTGTGTGCGCGTGCGCACACAGTGCATAGGAGCGTGGACGCGGCGGAGACTGTCAGTGAGGCCGGCGCTGGAGCGATACGCGGGTAAGTTTCTTCTGGTCTCCTGTAAGTTTTACTGAAGGACAGGAGGTAAGACATATCGCATTTAACTCCTGTCCTTCAGTTAAACTGGAAACATAAAAGTTAAAATAACGGTGGACATACCCTTTAAACTGAAGAAAATTTTCTGTAAAATGTAATTGTACAAAAATGCAATATCTCGTGAGAAATAAATTGCTTATTGTGCTTGGATCACACATGGATGTATAACATTAGTTGCATATGATTAGAACATAATTTTATTTTCAGATATTTTGTTTGGTGTGTTTCTGACTACTAGTATTGTTTTGAGGTTTTAGTTGCCCTTTAAATGGACAGTAGAATTCCCATATAGTAGTCCCTATACAGTTATAGCCAAATCCATTATAGCTATTACTGTATGGGACTACTGTATGGTAATTCTGCTATCCATTTAAAGGGCAACTAAAGCCTCAATACAGAATCAAAAGGCAATCTTTCACAATAGATACCATCCTGATTCTGTATAGTTTTTAGACATTAGTTGCCCTTTAAATTGAGATTTCCAGCACAGTTAACCCCAATTCCTTGCCACTCCAGATGTCTGGAAACTACAACTCAAAGCATGCTTTAGTTGCTGGGAGTTGTAGTTTCCAAACATCTGCAGTAGCAAGCACTGCGTGGAACTGTTTGGATAAGGGTTGATTGCGTGGGGATATGATCACTGAATACAAATATGACTACCGTATATACTCGAGTATAAGTCGAGGTACCCATTTTTACCTGAAAAAATTGTAAAAACTGATTGACTCATGTATAAGCCGAAGGTAGAAATTAGTTGCCCTTTAAATGGACAGCAGAATTCCCATACAGTAATAGCCAAATACAGTACCAGTAACCCCCAATTCCTTGGCACTCCAGATGTTGGGAAACTACAACTCCCAGCATGCTTTGTTGCTGGGAGTTTGTTTCTTAACATGTGGAGTGGCAAGGTTCAGTAAACTTATAATTAAGCTTACCATCATTTACAATTCTCATGAACCCCATATTGTAAAGGGCCCTCTGACCCCATATAGTAAAGGACTCTCTGATCCCAATAGTTACAAATGTCACCTGAGAGTTGTAGTTTCAAGCTGTCATTTGCACTGTACTAGAAGCTGTTTTTTGCTCCAAACTGAGGAGACCCATCAGATTTACAGCATCCAGATGAGCAGTGACAGTGCTGAGTCCCAGCAGCTAGACTACAGGAAGCAGGAACAATTGTAAAGGCAAGAACAGCTCCTGTAACTTTCTATGCTGGTTAACACAGCGCCACCTACTGGTTACTATCCGCAATTGCAGAATTTAGATCTAAGTTAGGACTTGACCCGAGTATAAGTGGAGGTTAGGTTTTCAGGCTAACTTTAAAGCCTGAAAAATTCGACTTATACCCGAGTATATACGTTACTCGAGTATAAACCGTCCCGAGTATAAACAGAGGTACCTAGTTTTAGCTAAAAAAGGAGAAAAAGGTATTGACTCAAGTATAAATCGAGGGGGGCTAGTATTTGCCACTTAAGATTGCTGGGCGTTGTAGTTTCCAAACATCTTAAGTGGCAAATACTTGCAAATAGGGGTAAATCCTCCTTTATTTGTGCATACAGTATGCACAAATAAAGAAGGTTTTACTTATTTGTAAATATTTGCCACTTAAGATGTTTGATGTTTTCCTGGTGTCCCTGTGGTATTCTCCTACCTTGTCCGGCGGCCGCTCGCTCCTCGCTCCACATCCTCTGCGCTTCAGGATGATGTCACTACTCGGCGACGGGTAGTGACATCATCCGGATGCGCACTGAGGATGCGGATTGCGCGGCCGCCGGTCAAGGTAGGAGAAAGGTTGACTCGAGTATAAACCGAGGTAATATTTTCAGGCTTTTTTTAAAGCCTGAAAACCTCGGTTTATACTTGAGTATATACGGTATATGAATTAGCTGTATAATAAACTCTTTCTGGTGCATTGTTGACCAATCGGTTATATCAAAGGACTTATGTACATCCTTTTAAGATGAGAATAAAAGACATTTTATCTTCAGGTTAGGAATTGCCATTTGGAGTCCCAGCCCACCCCCCCCCCCCCTCTTCATTTCAGCTTTTTTTGTTTTTGCTTTACTATGGATTAACTGTTAGGTAGGGTTAATGAGTAGGCTATAATGGTAGGACTAGATGGACTTATGTCTTTTCAATCAGCATTACTATTTTACAATGTAAATCCTGCACAATTTTTAAAAACTAATGCTTAAAGTTTAAGGGAAAATGGTGACTGCCAGATTTTCTTAAAAATGCAGCCGTATTTACAGGGAGGCAGTGCTACTTAGAGCTACTTTTAATTTCTTCATTGTGTCGGCTGCATGTTTTTTGCAAGAGACACTTGAGCAGCCGGCAAAAGGAATTCAATAATTTCTTTCGGGATTTACACATGTGCAGATCACATTTTGAATTAGGAGGAGGAGCTTTATCCAGAGTAAATCTCCCCCTCAACGTTAAATTAATGTGTAGTGGCAAATATTTATTTTTCACATTGTACAAAATTCTGGCATGAATATATCTTGGAAATAATTAGGAAACTGTAGATTATGTGAAACATGCAAAGCATTACTATAACTCCAGCCCTTTTGGCTTAAAGAACAACTAAACCACCTAGCGCATTAAAACTACCCAGGGTAAGAGGTTTACCTACCTTTACTGAACAATAGAAAGATGTGCTCTGCAAAAAGCATGTCTTCCCATTGAATGTAAAAAAAAAAAAAGGGGGGGGGGGGGGGGTGTGTAAGGACCTAGTAGTTGAAGTACCTAACCTGTTTAATCTTAATGGGAGAAAATTGGGCAGGGGATGTATAGTATCACATTTTCAGCAGTGTTTTTAATGCTCATACACACTTTTTTTTTTTTCTTTTTTTCTTCCTTCCAGGTCTCCCAGCAAGGGAGGATTATCATTTTGGGACAGGAATGGATGAACAAAAAGCATCCAGTGAAGACAAGGAGTCTGAAGCATCTGGTATGTTTTTACCATTGCATTTTGAAACTACTCAAATGCTTTACAGCTTTTCTATATTTTGGCAAATTTGTGCATGTATGTTTAAATGTTCAGAGTTTGGGTCAAGAACATCTGAAGCCCATTAGGTTTTTCCTTTAATATGGCTAGATTGTTTATTTCCAAATACACATACTCCCTGGGTTACGAACCAAATAGGATCTTTAGGTTTGTTGGATGGCTTTGCAATCGGCTGTTTTTAGCTGTTTCTGGAATAACACAAGGTGGGTAAAGGGGAGGGTCAGGGGCCCAATCAACAGTGGTGGGGGCCAACTACTGATTTATCACCTGGTTGTACACTCCTGCAGACCCCCATGCTTTACATTATTTGCCTTTATGCCTTTCCATTTGCTCAGTTTGTAGGTAGCACGACTACCTGTACACCTGTGCTTATCTCTCATATGTAAAAGCATATAAATTATATTAAATTTTAGTTTAATTTAAAGTCCTCCGATAAGGTTTATGCTATTCCTGTATCTCTTCCTATTTTAGCCGATGAAAATGCATCTGATGGTGCCTGTGAACCAGAAGAAAATGATCCTATTAACCCAGATCAGCCAAATCCAACGACTGTTGATGAAGCTGCTTCTGTCTCAATATTCAACAGGTAGATGAGATTCAATGTTTATAAATGTATGGTGATGCATTTTGGACTTAGAGCCATTTATAGTATAAGCAGCTCAAGGATTTTTGTGTTAAGAAAATCCCTGTTGGAAAGGGATCTTGGAGTTTTGGTGGATAACAAACTTTAAGGTAGCAAGCAGTGCCAGGAGGCAACAGCCAGAGCCAGCATGGTATTTTCTTGTATAAAGAGAGGTATAGATTCAAGGGAGGAAAATGCATTACAAAGCATTGGTAAGGCCTCATTTGGAATATGCAGTGCAATTTTGGATCCTGTGTACAAAAAGGACATCTTTGAAATGGAAGGGTTCAAGAAGGCACACTCAATTAATAAGGGGATTGGGGGGCTTGAATATGAAGAGAGACTGGAAAAGTTACAATAATGTATGCTGGAGAATAGGCGTTTACGTGGGGATATGGTTACTGTGTATAATACATTAACGGGTATACAGTAAACTATCTGGGGCATTGTTCACCATAGAACATGTCAGAGACACATGGACATCCCTTAAGACTTTAAGAAAAACGTTTACACTTCAAGTTCAGAAAGGGTTTTTCACTGAGAACGGTAAAGCTATGGAACTGTCTTCCAGTGGACGTTGTGATGGCATTTCATTGGTCAGTTTTTAAAAAAAAAAAAAAAAAAAAAAGCTGGATGAGTTTCGCAAACAAGGAATGTTGCATTACGAATTGCTGTCTTTATTTTCTTTTTTTTGGTACTGTCATATTTATTTTTTTAATCTTTTGCTTAATATATATTGTAAAATGATTTGAGGTTATTTATTGTTATTTATTCACTAAAGGGCTGCCATGCAGATGTCTTCTCACGAGGCTTATTTTTCTTTAAACAACATATAGTATGATTATATACTACATAACCAAAGTTTGCAAAAAAAAAAAAACCATTGGGTCACTGTCAAATGTTTGCTCAATACTGTAGTTACATTGTAGAGTTTAGTCTTAACAAGTCGGTCAAATTTGTTGGATCAGAAAAAAGAGCATCCAACGGTAACCCACAAAATCGGATAATCCAATTTGTATGTTTACGCTTTGACTAGAGTGTCAGGGGATGTAGCATATTTTGGCTGATGTATTTAATGATTAGTTGTTTCATACTATATCTATAGAAATTCAATGGAATCTCTTTGAAAATTAAAGGGTATCCACTGATAAGTCACCTGGGTTGTAAGGATAGACATGTTAAGGTGGATATTACCTGCAGTATCCTGTGTCTTTCAGCAGTAGTTTAGAAGAAATCCAATGAGTTTCCCCCAGAACGCTGTGGATGTTGCTGGTCCGCCCACTTTCAGTGACTGCCTGTCTGGGAAATGTCCGACGCGCGTTTTCCTTTAGTGCATGCGCAGAATGTGAGAGGATCCGTCGGGACTGCTGTCTGTGTATCTGACTGGTTGGTCGATTCTGCACACACACCACACCACACACACACCGACCGCAAGTCCCCCTGCCTTTGTTACAGTAGTGTGGGAAGAAGGTTTTAACTTTTCCTCCCCTGTCCTCTCATGATAGCTGTAAAAATGAACTTAGAGAGTCAGGGAGGAAAGGATTTCTTACGCAGCCAAGTGGGTGTGTCTGCTACCATGATGATGCACATTAGTGACAGCACTCTCAGCACAGGGGAAAACACACCCCAGGAACCTGCACAATTTTCCCCACAAAAAGGACATCTTTGAAATGGAAAGGGTTCAGAGAAGGGCAACTCAATTAATAAGGGGATTGGGGGAGCTTGAATATGAAGAGAGACTGGAAAAGTTACAATAATGTATGCTGGAGAATAGGCGTTTACGTGGGGATATGGTTACTGTGTATAAATACATTAACGGGTCATACAGTAAACTATCTGGGGCATTGTTCACCAATAGAACATGTCAGAGGACACATGGACATCCCTTAAGACTTTAAGAAAAAACGTTTACACTTCAAGTTCAGAAAGGGTTTTTCACTGAGAACGGTAAAGCTATGGAACTGTCTTCCAGTGGACGTTGTGATGGCATGTTCATTGGTCAGTTTAAAAAAAAAAAAAAAAAAAAAAAAGCTGGATGAGTTTCTGCAAACAAGGAATGTTGCATTACGAATTGCTGTCTTTATTTTTCTTTTTTTTTGGTACTGTCATATTTAATTTTTTTAATCTTTTGCTTAATATATATTGTAAAATGATTTGAGGTTATTTATTGTATTTATTCACTAAAGGGCTGCCATGCAGATGTCTTCTCACAAGGCTTATTTTTCTTTTAAACAACATATAGTATGATTATTACTACATTTAACCAAAGTTTGCAAAAAAAAAAAAAACATTTGGGTCACTGTCAAAATGTTTGCTCAATACTGTAGTTACATTGTAGAGTTTAGTCTTAACAAGTCGGTCAAATTTGTTGGATCAGAAAAATAGAGCATCCAACGGTAACCCACAAAATCGGATAATCCAATTTGTATGTTTACGCTTTGACTAAGAGTGTCAGGGGATGTAGCATATTTTGGCTGATGTATTTAATGATTAGTTGTTTCATACTATATCTATAGAAATTCAAATGGGAATCTCTTTGAAAATTAAAGGGTATCTCCACTGATAAGTCACCTGGGTTGTAAGGATAGACATGTGTAAGGTGGATATGTACCTGCAGTATCCTGTGTCTTTCAGCAGTAGTTTAGAAGAAATCCAATGAGTTTCCCCCAGAACGCTGTGGATGGTGCTGGTCCGCCCACTTTCAGTGACTGCCTGTCTGGGAAATGTCCGACGCGCGTTTTCCTTTAGTGCATGCGCAGAATGTGAGAGGATCCGTCGGGACTGCTGTCTGTGTGATCTGACTGGTTGGTCGATTCTGCACACACACCACACCACACACACACCGACCGCAAGTCCCCCTGCCTTTGTTACAGTAGTGTGGGAAGAAGGTTTTAACTTTTCCTCCCCTGTCTCTCTGCATGATTAGCTGTAAAAATGAACTTAGAGAGTCAGGGAGGAAAGGATTTCTTACTGCAGCCAAGTGGGTGTGTCTGCTACCATGATGATGCACATTGAGTGACAGCACTCTCAGCACAGGGGAAAACACACCCCCAGGAACCTGCACAATTTTCCCATGCTGCTGCAATCAAACAAAAGGGTAGGTAGGGGGAAGGTTGAGGGATGGTGTACTTTAAAATAAACCAAAAAAAAAAAATGCTTTTTCCTCAGTGGAGATACCCTTTAATTTTATTCATATTTTGAAATTTAAAAACTATGCTTGTGAATAATGATTGAGCCATCATCAAATAACTGTTTTTTCCTTTTACACTTCTCGTAAAACTAATTTTCTTGCTTTTTCTATCTAGTGGCTCCAAAACCAGGTGCTGTGCACTCTGCAACTGTGGAGAGTGGAGCCCACAAGGCCAGCGTGAGCTTGTGCATTTTGATCCTTCACCAGACAAACCAGTGCTGATTCCTGGCCCCTCTTCTGTGCATAATTCTGCCTCAGACTCTCAGCTTTCCGACCCCTCTATAATTGGGTTTCCAGAGAGTGTATCTTCTTTAGAACTCTTTGAACCCACAGGTAAAGAAGGAATCTAGAATAAGGGTTAAGCAAATGCTGGGATGTAAAGTGATGGTACTTTTTTGTACATAAGGAGTCTGTCTGACAGCCTTAGGAGACAATGTCATTTTTGTAAAAGCCATAAAATTTGTTCCATACAGCAAATGGCCAAAATGTTATTCTATGCAGCTCTGCTGTAATTCATCTTAATAATTTGAATTCTGAATAACTTTTTTTTTTTTGTTTCACCTTAGGACACTGCTGGGTTCATTATTGGTGTGCATCTTGGTCTTCTGGAGTCAAACATTTGGAAGGGAATGGAATGATTAATGTGGACAAAGCTGTATACTCAGGGATATCACAGGTCAGAAGTAACCGCATTAAAAATAATTTTTTTTAGTGAGCAATAAACCGTAATTCATTTAGATTATAACGGTTTTTTTTCTATAGAAATGTGAATACTGTAAACGGATGGGTGCTACCATTCAGTGCCACTCGACAGGGTGTATGCGCCGGTATCATTTTCCTTGCGCAGCTGCAAGTGGATCCTTCCAGTCCATGAAGACCTTAAAGCTTCTGTGCACAGAACATCTTGGAGAAGCTGTTGCAATAGGTATGTGGTAACTAAGGCTCGCTTCATATATCATTTTTTAAAAAAAAACTTTTGTTATCTAGCCTTCTGTTTTTAACTGTATGATTAATTGACAGCTGTGGTCGTTGAACAACTAATGGTTAAAATAAAGCCTGGAGTCTTTCCTTTACAATTATACCATTAACCCATTATCACATCCCTGGCTGGAGCCTGTGAGAAATTATATTGTGGATGGTGTTCAAACTCCTTTCTTCCAGTTGCTTGAGTAATATCTTATGGCCCTCTTTTCCTCCCCTGTTCCCAGGCCACAGGAGAAACAAACTTTAAAAAAAAAAAAAAAAAAATTCTCTAAATGTTACATTTATATACATTTAAGAACTCGGAGGGCCTCCATGTTGTTGCCAGTACAACTCACAGCAGAGAATGGGAGACTAATAATGCAGACAGAGACTTGTCACATGGCTACATCCTGGTAGAAAGTGTTTAGGAATTTATATTGCTAAACCTTTCCAGGAATTGGACATTGGAGAAGTGATGTTTCCATGGGGGATATAATCACTTTATACAAATACAAATATATTAATGGGCCATATAATAAACTCTCTGGTGCATTGTTCACCAATAAGTCATATCGGAGGACTCGTGGACATCCTTCAAGATTAGAAAAATATCAGGTTAGAAAAGGTTTCTTTACAGTGAGAACAGTGAAGCTGTGGTACAATCTTCCAGCAGATGTGGTAATGGCAAGTTCATTGAATAGCTTTAAAGGTGGTCAGGACAAGTTTCTCAAACTAAAAAATATTGAGAATTACTGGTAATAATACATATACTGTAGTTCTGGTTAATCCAGGGATACTTTCTGATTGCCATTTGAAGTCAGGAAGGATTCCCCCACCCCTTTAGCTTTTTTTTTTTTGCCTTCCTCTGAATCAACTGTTAGGTAGATTTACAATGGAGGGTATAAAGATTGTACTAGATGGAAATATGTCTTTATTCAACGTTAATTACTATGTTCTCATAAGTTTACCTTGAGATAATCCATGGTTCATTTTGAAGGTATGATTGAAAGGCTTTTATTTAACCCTAACTTGTTGGGAGTCCACATGGTATTCTTCTGTTTTTGACTTAGAATTTGCTGTTATACAATGTTTTCTGTCATTTAAATTCTCCCTTCCCTATCTGTTCGCACTAACTACTACTTAGATGACTCTCAATGTGTGCTGTGTGAAAAGCCTGGTGACCTCATAGACCTCCTTTTCTGTACAAGCTGTGGGCTGCACTATCATGGTTCTTGTCTGGAGATAAGCGTCTCACCACTCAAACGTGCAGGCTGGCAATGCCCTGAGTGTAAAGTGTGCCAAACCTGTAGGTAAGTTGGCACATTATTTTACTAGATATGTCGCAACATTATTTTCCGGTTGGACTTGTTTTAGTGTCCATATGATTTTTGGTTTGCAGTTATAGGTATAATTTAAAGGGCATGTCCAACCCCTAAACTAAAGTTTAACCCACTACTGGCCCCACTGTATAGTGTTAAACCCTCCCTCCCTACCACCCTCTGGATCCAGTTATGGCTGCCTCAATTTTTAAAAAAAAATTCCGTAGTGTACCCCAGCCCATCCCCCAACTGCTGTTACCCCCCCCCCATCCAGATCCGCTTTCCTTACCTTCCCTCGCTACCTAGATGCAGAAACAGGAACAGTGATGCTCTGCGCTGACGGCTTCTCTGCTTCCTGGTTGCGGCAGTCAACTATTGGCCGTGACGTCACCAGTGTGCACTTGACTGACAGCCGCGACCAGGAAGCAGAGCGGCGAGGGACTGTGTCGTGTAAGTATGTTTCTGGGCATCTTTGGGGAAGGAAAGTAAAGCAGATCTGGGGCTTGGTGGGGTACTTAAACTGTGTATGAAATCTTGTTTTATAGGTGGACATGCCCTTTAAAAGAATAGCTCATTCCAAACCTCCCCGAGTGTATGTTTATGCCCAGGTAGTACCAGATGATTGTCATAATATAAATAATAGACTGTGCAGTGTAATGCGCTTTCTGTATGTTCAGCATCTTTTATTGCAGTGTTTTATAAATGCCACCTGGTATTGCATTCATTGTGAATGTTTTTTTTTTACACATGCATACTTTGTTTAATTACAGGCACCCAGGAGAAGACACAATGATGCTGGTATGTGATGCCTGTGACAAGGGATATCACACGTTTTGTCTTAAACCGGCTATTGAGTGTTTGCCTGCAGACTCTTGGAAATGCAAAGTTAGTGCTAGCGTACATACTTTTTAATTATAAAAATTATATTCTGTTGGTATCTTTCAGTATTTGTTTTTACAAGATCTAAGCAATGCAACAGATACAGCTTTATAATTTTTAATCTGTAGTCTGCTGCTTTGTTTGCTAAAGCCCAAAAAGTGCCTGAAATGAAAATTTATAAACGTAGGAATAGATTTAGAAGGTTTATCTGTTGTATTCCGTTCGATCAACTGGATTTGAAGTTTAGTTCTTGAAGACGCTTCGCTAGTCATTTGACTGACTTTCTTAATTCAGAATGACTTGTACAAGAATCTGTTGACAATACATACCCTGGAAAGTCCCAATTAGCATATAACAGCAAGGTGTAGTTGACCTTGGTTTCTTTATTTTCACATAAATGACCTTGACACCTCTTGAACCAATCCTGTTAATTTGCCAAGATGTTGACATTACAATCTTTAAAGGAATGTCCTTCTTCCTTGAGATAGAGGTACACTGCTGAGTCCTGACAAGAGGAATGAGCTCTCTGTGCTGGGTAATATGTTGGTGCAGCTGCTATTTGTTCTCCTTGCATACAAATCAGAGCACACTCAACTGCATATATGATCTCGCTCTTCTTATGTTTCAGTATTGGGTCTTTCGGATGCACCAGTTGCTGCCTCAGTGTGTTGTTTGGTTTAAAGCAAACAAAGGTGTTTTATTGAAAATTCTACTTAATTTCCCAGGGACCCCTGCTACAAATGGGATGAAAATGGGATGAAAGCCAGTGGGATGACTAGAAAACTTTAAGTCCAGTTGATCCAACTGAATACAACAGATAAAATTATGAACCATCACAAGCACTTAGAAGGTTCTTTTTATGGAAGACAATCTGTAGGAATGAGGCCTTTTTTTTTTTTTTTTTTTTTTTTAATACTCAGACCTAAAGGGCAACTTTAGTCTCAGAAGAAGTTAGGGTTAATTAAAACCTGCAATATTCCTTATAAAATGAGCCCTGGTTCACATCTCTGGCTGCAGATTATATTGGGGGGGATGTTAATTTCCTGCTTTCAGTAGGCATTAGTGACAGCACCTGACCCTATGCTTCTTCTCGATGCCCCAGGGGAGAAGCATGCTCACTTAACATTTACTGCTGTAGTACATGCACAGATATAAAAAAAAATTGCTAAGGGAAGCCCATCACTGCAGGCAGAGCTGCTGGTCACCTGGCTTAAAGCAGAAAGTGTTTCAACAGGAAGTAATATTGTAAATAAAATGGAAGCACTTGTTACAGGTAATGTCCCAATACGACCTGGCATGCTCAGGTTTCTCTACATTGCATTGTTTGAATTACCCAGTGTTCATTTGGGCAACTTTCAGATTCTTTGCTCTGTTTTACTCAGGCTTGCCGCATTTGTCATATTTGTGGATCTCGTACTCCACAGTTAAGGCCTGGCTGTCAGTGGTATGACAACTACTCTGTGTGTGAAAAATGTCAAGAGAGGAGGAACCAGACAGAGCCGAGTATCATGTGTAATCACTCTGTACCTCAAGAGAGGTGTATCGGTTGTTCAAAGTAAGATTTTCTTTTTTTACCCCATGTAAACCTTTTCCTGTAACTATTAAGAACAAGTCTTTGAAAGAAAATATATACACGTAAAAAGGAACTCCCCAAACTCACCTGTCGCTTTACCAAAGACACTTTAACCTCACTAACGCATCCTGGTCCCTTGCAACATCTCTCTCCTGCTGCTTCAGTGCATTGCCGTCCATCAAAACCAATGGCTGGTGGCTGTACCCAAAGCTGCCACCTCAGCTGCTGTGTCCCCTAACTTGCTTGTTCAGCGTCACCTCAGACAATATCTGATTTTTTTGGTGACTTTTTCAAGTAATAGAGGGGGTACAGAGCAAATTGGTATTTACCTAGGGACATAACTTCGATATTTAATTTCTGAAAGGGGAGTGAGGCACATAGTTTAATTTGAATAGTTTTATGGAATGTGTTTCTATGGCCATGCAGCCTCAACCAGTGTCAGAATGGTGAAAAGCAAGTAGTCACTGGAGCAGTAGAAACTTGTTCTGTGGAGTGACGAATCATGCTTCTCTTTCTGGCAGTCAGATGGAGAAGTTTAGCACATGTCAGAAGAGCATTTCCTGCCTGATTGCATTGTGCACTCTGTAACACAGGTGAATATAATGATATGGGGCTGTAATTTTTTTGTGTCCCAGTGCACCAAACAATGTCCATTAAGACACTGGGGTGGATTTACCCAGCCCCACAGCACGTAAAGTCACGCTAAGCTATTCAATATTGGTTTGCACAACTTTAGTCCCTTGTTTTTGGGAGCTGAGTGGGTTACACGCAGCTAGCGCAAGCAATACTTTATATTTTTGTGTGGTTTTTTATTTATTTATTTTTTTAATGCCAGCTAATAGCTGGTGTTAAAGGGCATGGCCACCCCTAAAAGGACATATATAATATTCGGATAGAGAAGCCCCTAAAACCCTAAGATAGTAATACTCGGACTGCCCAGAACTGCATACAAAGCTTTTTACTCAGTCCGATCAATGCATCTGATACTAGCAAACTCCTTTTACTTCCTGGTTAACCCGGATTATAGCCATGATGTACGATGTTGCGGAAAATGACTAATTTGTAAGTTTGTCCATTGAGAGCATTGGAAAGTTCATCTTCTGAGCATGTATGAAAGCTCTGAGCTTTCCCAGCTCCCAGCAAATTGCCTGCAGGGATCTTGCTGATTACGGTAATTAGCTTTTTGTGCCGTTTTGGGAGCTTTTCTATCAGAATATCAAATGTCATTTTGGGGTGTAGACATGCCCTTTAAGTCACGCAGTTTTATTTTTTCTTTTGATTTTCTTGAATTTGGGAGAGTGTCTTGTGACTGCATGGTTGCAAATCATATTTCCATTGTAACACTGAAGATAAACACATTACAATAGAATCTCATGAAAATTGTTTGCATTTTGACAGATTGCAGAAAACGGTTTGCACAAAAGTTGTTGAAACCTGTATACAGGAAAAGGGGAATGAAGTCTCCAACACTGAGCTGTCAGAATGTGAAGCCAAACCACTAGGTATGTAAAAAAAAATTTTTCTTTTCTTTGGTGTGTGATGAGGGACAGCAAAGGACACAACAAATCTAGCAATTTGCTATCTTGTAGGGCTGTCCAACAATAATTTGGATCTCCCACAGAAAAGTGTGTTGACTGAAATGTCCACAATGGAACCTATCTCAGATAGCGTGTCTTACGAAGGTAAGAGTTTACATCTGCAGTTTTGAATAACCTTTTTTTCTGAATTTATACTGGTGTTAAAAAATGATAAATACTAAAGCAAATTTGGAAAATAAGCAAAGTCAAGATTTAGGCAAATTTTTTTTACTTCCAGATCTTTAAACTCATGTTCTACCAATTCTTAACTTCACAAGGAACACCCTTTTACTACCAGTAGTAAAGGTGCCCATACATCTATAAGATTTTACTTACCCGACCGAGCGCTCACGCGATGTTCCTACGATCCTGCCGGAACCGCTTCTCCCGATCTTACATTCGACCGACATGCGAACGCAAAATGAATGGGATTTTGCAATCACATGTCGGTCGAATGTAAGATCGGGAGAAGCGGTTCCGGCAGCATCGATGAACATCGCGTGAGCGCTCGGTCGGGTAAGTAAAATCTTATAGATGTATGGGCACCTTAAGCCAGATTAAATGAGTTGAAATAGTGTCAATAGGTAAAGGAGAAGGGCCTGATTCATTAAGGGAAGATCAATTGTGATTGTTTTATAAAGAATGACAGTTCCTCTCATCTTTTGAGGAATGCCTAGCAATCTATTGGGACACCTTGTAGAGAAACAATGGGCAGCAGATCCAATTAAGTATTGGAGCACACTGGAAGTTAGATGATATTCTGCCCGACTGTGTATTCAGCATTTTTTTTGAAGATTATATACTGCCTTAGGGCACGGCCACACTTTAACGCAAAAGATTTTGTTGCGTTTGCACATGAGTTTTTCATTAAGTGTTGGAAAATGCATGCAATTTAAAATGCGGAATGCAAATCGCAAGCGCAATCGCACCCGCCACAGTCGCGCAATCTACATTTAAGTGTACAGCAATGCAATAAAGATTCCACAGTGTCATTATTTTAAGAGAATGTAGCCAAAGGATGAAGTGTGCAAAAAGCCATATGCACCCCATGATTCAGTAGTTTGTAAAAAGCATTTTAAGCTAGTCTCTTGCACATGAAGGAATTGTGTCCCACTCTCCTTTACAACACTGCTCATGGGGACAGAGGCCTGTAGAATCTGAGATATGTAGCTCTTGGGTTTTTGCCATTTCTTTCAGCATTGCTTTGCACTTAGGTTGCAGACACTTTTCAAAACTTCTGACAACATTCCATTAAAACACATCTAAATGCTCCAGACCAGCAAACTACTATAAACTTCTGTAATTTACTCTCCCCCCCCAGGGTAGTCGCACAGGGTATACTGAAGCATTTTGGCTACATTTTTGCTAAATAAGTTACATAAGGGATTCCCTTGATTATTACACCTGAATATAGATATCAATAAGTTTAGGGTTTTGTAAGCACCAGATGATTTGTTTTTTTAATACATCCTCATCCATAAAATTATTACAATTGAAAGAGGTATACTTTTTTTTTTTTAAATTGTGTAGGGAAGCTGGGGATACTTTCCTGCTACTCATCCTGTAATCATAGAGATTTTAAGAAGCCTAGTCTAGGAAGTGAGGGGGAGGAGCAAGGTAACAAGGAATTAGTCAGGAAGTGAAGAGGAAGTAAAACAAGAATTGATAAAAAGAGACTATGAAACTGATTTTTGGTCATTTCGGAACAAGCCCATTTGTCCAGAGCTTATAATGCAGATTCCTTCCAGATCTCAAATTCCTCTTCTCCTGTGGGAATAAAGTCCAGGGCTAACGTAGCAAATGTAAACTATATGTGCTGTAGCTCCTTAAGGAAACAATATTGTGAGGTAGGAATAATCAATCCTACCTTCCTGCCCCACGTACTTTCCATTTTAAAAATGTTAATTATGGTATTGTTATCCTTTAAAATTAAATTATGTGATAATTTTGTTTTAGAGCAAATGTGCTCCAAAGGAATCTGAGGGAATCGTGCCATCTACTTACACAATACACAATATTATTTTATTCCCCACACTTATTTAGATTAATGCTTAAGAGCTTATTTGTCTTTATAAAGGATGCTTTTGTATATCTTTAGTTTTTGTTACAACAGAAGATACTCCTTGCTCCTCTGACAATGAAGCTGCTGAGGCACCTCCAATCTGTACAGTGACATTAAGGGAAGAAAGTCCACCACCTTTGGAAGCAGAACCACCACCTCAAGAAACTACATTGGATGCCTGTGATTTACTTGAGGAAGCACCTATATTGGTTACTGTGGAAGACGAAGAAATGGAAACCGAGGAAGGAAGCACAGAGACTCATAACCAGAAGGAGGAAATTAATCTGTTGCCTGTTTCCTTGGATAGTCACACTGCTACCTTAACATCGGTTTGTGATACACATGCTTGTTCTTTGGTGAATGAGGACTCTGATAAGGGATCAGCAGATACTGTAAATTTAGAAGAATTGTCTTGTTCCAGTCCTGTAAAGGCTACTTGCTGTCCCCAACAGACCTCTCTTTCAGACTCTGAAATGGCTTTTGATTCTGAGGAGCCACCCTGCCAATCCAGTGCAGAATTGTTAAATTCACACAGTGCATTCTGTCAAGATAGGGTTGCAGACTATTGTAGTCACAAAGTCCATACTTCAATTAGGCCCACTCTTATAAAATCTGACATTGTTAACGAGATCTCCAACTTGAGCCAGGGGGACACCACAGGTAGCTTTCATGGCTCTGATGCACTAGGTTCTCCTGACCCTGAGGGCGGGTCCCTCTCTATGGAGATGTGCCTGCAAAAGGAAGATGAATCTTTGAGGTTGTGCAATGACTCTATTACAGAAACAGATGATTCTCTTCTTTATGATCCATCTGGAGCAAAGCTAGATGGGGAAAAGACACGTCGAAGAAGCTCTCCTGGACGTTCAAGAGTAAAGCAAGTAAGTGTAAATATTTGGTGATGTTGGTGTGTCTGTATGTTTTGCTATGTGTAGCTATAGAATCTTTACATAGGTATATTTTAAAGGACAACTAAAGCCACAGAAGAACGTTTTTTCAGAAGCAAGAGCACCTTAATATAAAAGCAGTAATCTTTGTCTTACCTCTTATTTTGATTTGTTTGATTGTTGGGAAATTTTCCTTTCTAACATGGGGTTTGTATTTTATTTCCAGTATCGCAGTATGGTCACTGACCATTATGTTCTATACACATGCTCAGTCCTTGGATACTGCAGGAACTTATTATAGTTGGAAAAATTGGTCACACCCACTATTAGTCTCATCGTTTTACAGGACAAATTAGGCTAGGTAGCATGTGACTGAGTTCAGAGGTGTGGCCAGTCACTGTACATAGTTATTTCATCAAGTTCTTCAAGGGGGTTACATTTAATTTAATACTATTTACTTTAGTGTGATTTACAGTTTGTTTTTAGAGGTTATAGCTTCAGATTCTGGAGTGTAAAAATTTGGGTTTAGTTCTCCTTTAAACTGTTACTCAGACAGTCACCAATGTCTAGGGGAACCAAATAGGATAATCCTGCAGTTCTGAGAATACACAGGCAATCCTGCCACACTCTGCAGCTTCATTGGGTGACCAACATACAAACCCGTATTTCACACTGACCGTTCACATGTTTAAAACTACATCTCCCAGTGTTCTCTTGTTAGCAGTAAGTTTCTCCTTTATGTCCATTGGCTATTAAATGTATACAGATGCAATACAGCCTAATGATATAGAGCATGGTCGTTGAACTTTTTCCATGTTTAAAAACTACAACTCCCAGCATTCTCTGGCTGCAAAGAATGCTGGAAAATTTTGTTTTCATACATCCTAGAATAAAGCAATTTTTCATGCTTCAGTGATTCCTACCCAAGGGCTTGAATATTCAAGTGATCCATCTGCCCTTCCCTTACATACATAGCTATTACACTATTGGCCTAGGGATGGATTATTTAGGTCCCTTCAGGCAGTAGAAGTCATGAACCTTACTAAACTTGCCCTCCCTTTCCTATTGCATCTACCTGCCTGCTATAATCCAGGGGGTCTAAGTGTAAGTCTGAGAACAGACCTAGATCAATCTGGCCACAATATGCAGTTGCAGTTGTACACTAAACGGCACCACTGGGTGATCTGTAATTCTAAACTGGATCCAGATTAACATGCTATGTTTACACTTATTAGTTATTACCACAGCAAGTTTCAGATTTACAGTTGCTATGGTGTTCGGACTTGAGAGCACAAGATACTGATTGGCTTTATAGCTGAAGGTGAGGTAGGGGTTAAAGGAGCTAAAAGCTACCCACAGAGTATAATAATGAAATAGAGCCTTCTTATAATAGAAGGTACCTCACAGCCTCATGTTATTATAATAGCATTGCCCTAATAATCTAACATATAAACAAATATTTCTCATTCCCAGATTACCTAGAGAAATGGACAGGGACATGCAAAGTATTATCCTTTATATCCTCTTTCATACAGATGTATTTAAAAAAAACTTGCTTCAGAGCACTTTTTAATAAACGAAAACTGCTTTTTAATTCAGCATTAAATCCTTGGTATACCTGCCTGGCTTTACCACTAGGCAAAAGGCTAAGGACTTGCAAGCGAGCACCTTCATCCCAACCATTTAAAGTGTCTGCCAATTCAAGTTGTTCTAGCCAATCGGTCCACTCCCTAGTTACCTCATCAAATGGATAAGGTTTAAAAATAGGTTTGGCAATTGGGCCTGGTAGAGCTACTGAATATAATTGGAACATTTTATCTGCAGGTACAAGGACAAGAGGATTTAAAACAATACTTTCAGTAGTAGCCTCCATAGCTTAATACGGAGAACAAATATACAGATAAAGCAGGGAGAAGAAATGGTATTGCCAGCACCACTGACACCAATTTGTACCAGATCACTATGGAAGGATTATGGGTAGCATGGAACACAGTTGGTTACTCTGGTGGTCTGGCACAAAGCAGATCGTGCACTTAGTTTCTTTAAACAAGCTAAACCAGTTTTAATTGCATTTAACAGTAAGTGATTTAATAACAAAACAATCAGTTTCCCCGCATAAAGTGCAGTAATGGAGTAGTCCCTACCTATGGTGCACCACTTTAAATATTGACCACATATGCATATTGTGTGCCCTTGTAAGTTGGTGTACACTTATCTGTTGCCTCAGAGTTTGCATCCAATAAGGTAAATTGTCTGTACAATAATCTGTGCTCCCAACACGTGGTAACAGGATATTATACACAGGATCTTTTGTTGCATTAATCCCACTGTGCAAGGGATCACACCAAATAGACCAGACCCTGGAGAACACACCCCACACTTCTATCTACTTTCAGTTTCTCTCCTCCTAGCCATAGAGAGCAGGGATGTATTGTCTTTTATTACTCACTAATACCACCTGCAGGCTGGAGGTGGTATATAAGGAGCCTTGGTGTATATGCCCATAACAATAGACATCATGTCCTGTGTAGTAGATAGCTATACGTTTATATACATTTATTGATGGTCATATAAATGGTAATAGTGAGAGTGTACACACATACATATACACCTTTCCGATATGTAATGTCCTATAAAAACTCAATGCAGTCCTATAAAAACTCAATGCACCTTTTCTATATGTAATATCCTATTCCCCCTCCATCTCATTGTTAGCTCCTAAAAACTCAATGCAATCTCCTATGAAGATATAAATATATTTATATAATATAAGGGGGAGAGAGAGAGATCAATGTGAGCACTCACACTTGATAGTATACTTGCCCAGGTGCAGTCCAATTCCAAAGTTGAATAAAAAGAAGCAAGATGGTGCACTCAAAGGGTCTTTTCCAAAACTTTTTTTCATATAGTGTTCAGCAATGTATCGGCTTGTATCCTAGAGCCTTTATCAAGCCTGACAACATTGTGTGTTCAATTCGCCAGGATCCCAGTGCTTTATACCCTCCCAAAAAATTCACAAGGACCCAGCTAGGCCACCGGGTTGCCCCATTGTGTCGGGGGTAGATTCCGTCTTCTGCCCATTGGCTATATTGGTGGATAAAGCACTGGGACCCTTGGTACAGGGGACTCCCTCGTTTGTCAAAGACAGTAATGATTTTTTAAGGAAATTGTCAGAAATCCAAATGGACCCCAGCTAACCTTTGATATTGGCCACGCTTGATGTGGCCAGTCTGTATACTTCTATCCCGCATGATCATGGGATGAGGGCGGTCAGGTGGTTATTTGAGAAATCTGAAAATTATCCTCCTGTGCAAAGGAATCTATTTCTGAGTGTACTGGAAATCATATTGACTCAGAATTATTTTTCCTTTATGGATGAGTTTTTTGCAGTTGCGTGGGACCATGATGGATTCTAATGCGGCCCCTGCCTATGCCAATGCCTTTATGGCTTGGTTTGAGGACATGCACGCCTATCGCTGTGATCTCTACCAGGACTATTGTTTGGTCTGGTGGAGATATAGATGACGCGTTCGTCCTCTGGCAGGGGGACGCTGAGTCCCTATCACGGTTCCATGCGACGCTTAATGGAGCTTATCCAAAATTAAGTTTGATATAAGCCTGGGATGACACATCGATACTTTTTAGATGTACTAGTGACACGTGAGGGACAGATGCTACACAAAAAGGTCTATCAGAAGTCTACTGATAGAAATCAGCTATTGTTATTTACTAGCCAGCATCTGGATCATGTTAAACGGTCTATACCGTATAGTCAACTCAAATGAGTTGACAGAATAGTGAGTAAACCAGAAGACAAGATTAGTGGGTTTGATTCTATCTGTAAAAAATTCAAGCAAAGCGGATACCCTAAGTCAGTGTTACAAGAGGTTAGGAGGAGAATCTATACCCAGAGCGATGAGGGGAATATTCGAAAGGAAAAAGAATACCCCATGTGACATCATTTGACCCATATGGCCGACGTGTAGTGGAGGATTTCCACAAACACTGGCCTTTGGTACAAGACACTATACCTAATGTACAGGAGTTTACTCAGCCACCACTTCTCATATAGGAGAGGTAGGACTATTAAATCGTTGGTGTTCTCCAATGTTATCAAGCCCCCCAGAAGGGAAGGGCCATGGCTGAAGTGTGGATATTGCATGTAAAAACTTATTTTCTCATAAGTAATCTCAAAATATCCTGATCCAAAAAATGCAATGTTTCGGGCATCAGCCCTTTTTCAAGCTAAGGTAACAGCAAGTAAGCAGTATTAACTAACAAACTGGTTATAAAGCCTCAAACAGGAAATAGACACATTGGATAACAAGTAACTGAAACAATGTAACATATTGCCCTCCCCTGGTATACTGACTGAACTACAGCATCCAACTTACAAATTTTACAAATAAACATAGAGGTCGTAGCCTCTATTGAGACCCTTAGGTGTCAATGTACCAAGCTTCTGAATCCACCAAACCTCCCTATTTTAACTTTAGTTGTCTATCACCTCTCTTTATGGTATCGACCATAACATGTTTCAAAACCATGAATTGTAGATCACCAGCATTCTTTTTCATTTCACTGAAATGTTTGGACACCGGCAAACGTATAAAGCGGTAGTATGGAGGAAGCACTCACTGGTATTTCTTCATTGAAATCTTTATTTGTGCATTGTTAACATGTTTCCACCCGACTAGCGGGCCGTCTTCAAGACGTCTTCTTCAACAATGCACAAATAAAGATTTCAATGAAGAAAGACCAATGAGTGTGTCCTCCATACTACCGCTATATATATATTCAATCAATCTCTCTCTCTCTCTCTCTCTCTCTGACAAGGCTGCCTGATCCGTTTTGAGCGTCCTCAACTCTCTTAATCATAGGAGCCTATGAGGCACAAGTTCTCTGGGCAAATCTCCCATACGGGATTTACCAGAGGCGTTAACCAAGTTGATACGATTCTGTAGCAACAAAGTTGCAGATTAGTAAACCCCACCCCTGCTGCTTATGAACTTAGCTGTCACTATAAGGGAAAAGAGGAAGGAGGAATAATAGATTGATCCTGTTGAATATTGTGTAAGGGATATAAATATATATTCTAAGAAGGAGAGGGAGAAAGGAAATGATAGAAGAAGAGAGATGGATTAGTCTACGAAACATTATAGATCACCTATATGGTTTAATCCATTTGGAGTTCTAGTATCCATTAGAAAAATCCACTTTGCTTCTGTTTTTAGGAGTGGAGTTAGGCGGTCTTTACTTGTACTATAACATGTATCTGTATACGGTTGTCTGATTTTACGGGTTTGTCACATGTCTGCATGTGGCATGCTATGGGGATTTTGTCTTTCTTTTTGATATTTACCTAAATGCTCCCTCGTATGATCTTTAAGGAGAAGAGTCGTCAATCCTACATACTGAATTCGGCATGTACTGCATGTTTTAAAGGGGAAGTTCAGTGCAAATACATGTGCTTTTCAGAAAAAAGAGCAGCATTTTTCATCCCAATGACCTTAATCTGCCCATTCAGCATTTTGTCTGTGTATAAATAAATGCAACTGCAATACTCACTCCCTGTTTGCAGGACCCCTAGTAGAGACCGTTATAGTTTGGCCCTTGACCTAGCGCCTGGGTTGATTCAGTTGCTCAGTAGAGATCTGAGCATCTTTGACCCATCCAACAGCCAATCAGTAGAAATTACTGTTAGGAACATTCCAAGGATGTGGTGCATCCTGGGAAGAAGGACTGTTGGAACCCGAAATGTCAGCTCACTAATGTCAACAGCAGGGAACAGCAAAGGGTATGAAATCAACTAATTTTTCAAAATGGGAGAGAATATGTAGAATAACTAAGAAGGCATTACACAAACTAACAATTTAACAAATATTGATCATTTCCACTGAACAGTCCCTTTTAAGGTATAGTACATGATCCGTTTTACAGTTCGCATTTTGATTAATAGGGAAAATCTTTCCATTAGTAGTACTCCTGCAAGAGTCACCCTGTTGAATAAACGCACAAGTCCTGCATCTTATCACCCCGCACGGAAGGTGCCCTTCTGAAATACCTCAATGTCCGGGAAAGATTGAAACGGTAAATTAAAGGCCAATGTTTACTTATTTTATCCGTATGACAACATCAGGGTAACCTCTGTGCTTAAACTTTTACACGTGTTATCCATCTGGATCTTTTTGATGCTGTGGTCATCCACAAGCCTGTCGACCCGTTTTAACTGAGTGTAAGGTATTGCCCGCGGTATGTGGGGGGTGTTGTCGCAAGTACAGCAGTAGCTGATTGTGATCAGTGGGTTTCAGAAATAGTGTGAAACATATTATCAAGGAAATTCATGTCTGTTTGACTAAAATGGAATTGAAGTCTGTCATGGCACGAAACAGTGACGGTATCAATGCCACCCCGCCATAAGAGGAGCAAATCATCAATGAATCTCCACCATTCCACACAATGTGACCGTTAGAGATCCAATTGATAGATGTGCCCATACTAAAGCCATGCAATAAAATCATCGGCATAGGCAGGGGTGGCATTGGACCCCATCACAGTCCTATGCAGCTGAAGGTAATACTTAAATACAAAATAGTTAAAATTGATGATAGTCAAGTCCACTCGAGTGGAACAGAAATCACCATATTACATAGCCACCGTGCTGCTATGGGGTCACATACCTTCTTTATGAGGTATGGAGGTGGCAACATCAAATATAGCCAGTCTCAAGTCTGTTCCTTTAAATGATTGGAGTTTATACAAAACATCAGAACTGTCTCTAAAGATGCTGTCTTAAATATCAAAGGAGACATTTTATCCTCAAGCTTAGCTATTGGACAAAAAAACAAACTCTTTGCAAGACACCTGTAACAATAGGTTAAACCGGGTCTTTGTGTATTTTGGGTAAAATATACAATGTTGTTGTCCTAGGATAAGGGACAATAAGCCATTCTTTTTCATTTAAGTATACCAGCAGAGACAGAAATTCAAACTATCTTTAATCGCATTCTGGATGTCCCTTATCGGATCAGTATCTAATTGACCGTACACAGCCATGTCCAATAATTGGGTCAGTATTACATAATTGTAACATTGTGTATCCATGACTACTATTGCCCCCCCTTATCGGAAGGTTTGATAGTGAAAAGGGAATTTTTGGCTAGCTCTTCAAGAGCTCCTCTCTCCAAATAAATTACATTTACATAATTATACATACATAATATATTTTGGATCAATAGACTCAAAGTCCATTTGTACTCTCCGGATATATGTCTCAACGGGCACAGGAGGTGGTTGGCACAAACTTACTCTTCCATCCAGGGATAGGCAGGAGGGAAGTCCCATTGGGCCCAAATGTTTCCATTGCCTTTTATTACAAAAATCTTGAGGAATCGGAGTTTAAAAGTATATATTTGGGCACTTACAAGAATTAATTTTTTAGTTATGTGCATCATATATAATTATGTTGGAAATATTTTTAACTTTCATTTTATAAAAATTCTACAAGGGGCGGAGCAGCAGCTTTCCTGGAAGACGGAGGGCTCGTGGGACAAGTGGTGTTGGTACGAGTCGAGGCAGAGGAAGGTCTCGACTTAAATCTACAACCTCTTCTATAGAAACTCTCCCGGTAAGAAAGTTGTGAAATATCAGCAGAAAACTTAATCATGTTATTTTAACTTGTCTACAAGTGCATTTAAAATCACTTTTCTTATATCTAACAAACTTTCTGCAATTGTATGTATATATGCCATAGTGACTGTTTTGCTAAACACATGTTTATTCCCTTTGTGTGTTTTGGAACAAACCAAAAAAAGGGAGGAGCAAAAGCAAATTGGACATAATGTTACACATAATTCCAAAAATGGGCTGGACAAAATTTTTTCGCACCCTTAACTTAATATTTTTGTTGCATACCCTTTGGGAAAAATAACAAATCGGTCGCTTCTTACACCTCTCACCTGGACCACTCTTCCTTTAAAATTGCTGTTGGGAAAATGCACCTTTCCAATAAGAGAGACCTGAAGCAGTTGCAAAGGGACTGTAAACTCCCCTAAACTCCCCAAAATAATTCTTTGCCATTCGTTTCTATTATTCACAGGGAGGTGAGAACACTTATTCTCACCTCCCTGTGAATAATAGGACACTCGGAGGACCTGGAACTTACCTTACCCACCGCTCCACTCGCAGCCGATCCTTCACTGAACAGCTGTTCTCTCCCGATCGCGCGCCCTGTCTTTTGTATTGGCGCGCATGCGCCTAAGATAGGGCGCGCGGTCGGGACAGAGCGGCTGTCAGTGAAGAAGCGGCTGCGAGTGGAGCGGTGGTAAGGTAAGTGCCAGGTCCCCCAAGCGTCCTATTATTCACAGGGAGGTGAGAATAAGCATTCTCACCTCCCTGTGAATAATAGAAACGAATGGCACAGAGTTATTTTTGGGGGGTTTAGTGTTCCTTTAAGATCTCTCCACAGGTGTAAGTGAAAATGATATAGTCGACACCTCCCCCAATATAAATGGAACGATGTGGCTTCACAAATATAATGTGGTCCTTCTAGGGATATAATAGATATTATATAGAACAATGCCAGGACACAGAAGTCCTGAAAATAGACTCCCTATGTAGAAGCAAACTGCCGTTACAGCAGTAGTAAAAACATATCAAACCTTTATTGTAGCACACAGAGATGAGTATTAAATAACCATTAAATAATCATAAACAATAAACACCCAAAGAGCTGCCACCCTATCGGAGTGGGGCATCCCCCAGACCTCCTGTAGGTGTGCCGATGGAGCTGAATGGCCTCTTGTGTAGTTCTGGCAACGTGCGTTATTTAATACTCATCACTGTGTGCTGCAATAAAGGTTTGATACATTTTTATTACTGATGTAACAGCAGTTCTACTTCTACATAGGGAGTCTTATTTTCAGGACTTTATTGCATGGCTTTAGTATGGGCACATCTATCAATTGGATCTCTAACGGTCACATTGTGTGGCATGGCGGAGATTCATTGATGATTTGCTCCTCTTACGGCGGGGTGGCATTGATACCCTGTCACGGTTTTATGCCGTGACAGACTACAATTTCATTTTAGTCAAACAGACATTAATTTCCTTGATAATATAATCAAGAGTGATATGTTTCACACTATTTCTGAAACCCACTGATCACAATCAGCTACTGCTGTATTTGCGTCAACACCCCCCACATACCGCGGGCAATACCTTACACTCAGTTAAAACGGGTCGACAGGCTTGTGGATGACCACAGCATCAAAAATATCCAGATGGATAACACGTGTAAAAAGTTTAAATGAGAACTAAACCCAATTTTTTATACTCCAGAATCTGAAAACAACTCTCCTAAAAACACCAATAAGCTATAAAATACCACTTCAGTAAATTGGATTAAAGTAAATGTAAGCCTATTAAGAACTGGATGAAGTATCTGTGTGTATGTGCAGTGTCAGACCACACCTCCTGACCTCAGTCACATGCCTTCTTGCTTTATCTGTCCTGTAAAAGAGAGAGATTATTAATGGGTGTGACCAACTGTAACAAGTTTCTGCCATAGCTAAGGACTGAGCATGTGCAGAACATAATGGTTGTTGACCTAACTGTGTGATACTAGAATGCTGAGAAATAAAGCACAAACCATATATTATTTAGGTAAATTTCTCGGCGCCCGTATCAAAATGAGAGGTAAGACACAGATTATTAGTTTTATGTCAAGGTGTTCTGCCTTCTGGTTCAGTGTTGTTTTGTGGCTTTAGTTGTCCTTTAAGCTTTTGTGTCCTGGCTTTGTTCTATATAGTACCTCTCCACAGGTGTTCAATGGGATTTAGATCTGGACGCTTCATAACTCTCCAGCGCTTTGTTGCCATCCGTTTCTGGATGTTTTTGATGTCTTTTTGGGTTTGTTGTCCTGCTGGAAGACCCAAGATCTTGGACACAAACCCAGCTTTCTGACACTGGGCACTACAGTATGACCCTTTAGTAATCCTCAGATTTCATGATGCCTTGCACACATTCAAGGCACCAAGTGCCACAGGCAGCAAAACAACCCTAAAACCTCCACCATATTTTACAGTAGGTACTGTGTTCTTTTCTTTGTTGGCCTCCTTTTCCATCGGTAAACAGTAGAATGATGTGCATCACCAAAAAAATCCTATCTTGGTCTCATCTATCCACAAGACGTTTCCCCAGAAGAATTTTGGCTTATTCAAGTACATTTTGGCAAACTGTAGTCTCGTGCCATAACGTATATTTTCATTTAAATGTCGCGCTGACACTGATGCTCCCTTAGCAGGACAGCTTGAATTTTTTTGGAACTTGTTTGGGGCTGCTTATCCACCATACGGATTATTCTGCGTTGCAACCTTTTTTTTTCTCTTGCGTCCAAGCCCAGGGAGATTAGCTACAGTGCCATGGGTTGCAAACTTCTTGATAATGTTGTGCACTGTGGAAAAAGGCAAATCTAAATCTCTGGAGATGGACTTGTAACCTTGAGATTGATATTTTTCCACATTTTTTGTTCTGGAGTCCTTGGGCAGTTCCCTTCTCTTTCTGTTGTCCATGCTTAGTGTGACACACACACACACTCAGTGCCAGGACTGAACTTCTCTCCTTTTTATCTACTTTTCAGGCGTGATTTTATATTGCCCACACCTGTTACTTGCCCCAGGTGAGTTTAAAGGATCATCACATGCTTGAAACAATCTTATTTATCCACAATTTTGAAAGGGTGCCAATAATAATTTTGTGTGACATTATGTCCAATTTGCTTTTTTTCCCTCTCCTTTTTGTTTTGTTTCAGTACAAAACATGTTACTGCAATACTTTTCTTTAAGAAATACTTGATTTTCTGGAAAAATTTCTGGGGTGCAAACAATTTCGTCCATGACTATATGTACATTATAGCAAATGACATACAAGTGCAACAAATGCTTTTTAATGTAAATTGTGAAAACAAGTGAAGACATTTTGCAACATCTTTTAGTGGCCTGTAGGAAATCACATAGAAAATCTTTACTAATTGATAGCTGCATATTAGTTCAAGGCATTTATAAAAATCAAATGAATTTTCTTTCCTTATTGCCAAACAGTTTCAATAGTTTGATCGACTTGGCGTGGAACAAATCTGTTAAAATAATGAGGAAAGCTACTAATGATTTTTCCTACTGCTTTATTTATTTATTTATTTATTTTAAATAATAACTCTGATTATATACATTTTTTTTTTTCCAAGGTAATTTAAAAAAAAAAATAATTATTTGGCATCTATCTTTTGATTTGCACCGCTCTTTATTAATCATTAATATGTTAGAATTTTCAAACAAATGGGGATTGCCTGATATCTATCTTCTTGTCATTATCTGGTCTACGGATCATTTTTAAAAAAAATGTATTTAGTAGATTTGTCAATTACTTTTCAAACAAAATCATGATCATATCTTTCGCTGCAATCTATGCAGAGGTTAACACTTTCTGATAGCTGGCTAAAAAAACCTTTTAGGCTAGGTACACGCAAGCAGATTTTTCACCCATACGACACATGCTTCCGTGTATCGGTCGTTTGGGCCAAAATCTGTGGTGATTTTGCCGGCGGGGTCGTTCGCTCATATTGCACACAGACAGGCACCTGTAAAATGAATATTGCATGCCTCTGCCTATGTTTAAAGGGTATCTCCACTGAGGAAAAAGCATTTTTTTTTGTTTATTTTAAAGTACACCATCCCCCAACCCTCACCCTACCTTTTTTTCCCCAGAATTCCCCTTCGTTTAATTGCAGCAGCATGGGAAAGTTGTGCAGGTTCCTGGGGGTGTGTCTTCCCCTGTGCTGGGAGTGCTGTCACTCAATGTTCCTCATCATGGTAGCAGACACACCCACTTGGCTGCAGTAAGAAATCATTTCCTCCTTGACTCTCTAAGTTCATTTTTACAGCTGATCATGCAGAGAGAGACAGTAGAGGAAAAGTTAAAACCCTCTTCCCACACTACTGTAACAAAGGCAGGGGGAACTTGTGTTGTTTTTAATAAAGATTTTTTTGTGTCTAACTCTGAGAGGGATGGTTGAAAAAGTGATCTAAGATTGATTTCATAGGGGATGCTGAGAATATGAGGCAATCTGGTATGGGAGGGAGTGGGAGAGAGAAAAAGATAGTACCGGATTACTTCTCCATTAATAAGTGAAGTCAGCAAGTGAGTGTGTGATCGACCAACCAGTTGGATCAAACAGACAGCAGTCCCGACGGATCCTTACACGTTCTGCGCGTGCACTACACTGCAGTGAGCATGCTCTGACCCAGGTTGCAGAGTGTCTGGTTATGTTAAAGCAGATAATGCAAGCAAGAAAGTGTCTGTAATCTCCTGCAGCGACATGATTCTGGGATTGTTTGAAATGTATATTAGTGGCAGTATAGCGCCCTTCAGATGCTTACTCTCTTTTTGGGGATTTCTGGTAATGCATGTTTAACAAAAGTGTCACTTTTAGCTATTTTGGCAGATTTGGGCAGCACGGTGGATTAGTGGTTAGCACTGATGCCTTGCAGCTCTGAAGTCCTGAGTTCGATTCCACCCTTGGACGCATCTGCAAGGAGTTGGTATGTTCTCCCCGTGCTTGCGTGGGTTTCCTCCGGGCACTCCGGTTTCCCCTACAATAATAAAGACATACTGATAAGTTGATTGTGTCAAATGTGCTTAGATTGTAAGCTCTTCGGGGCAGGGCCTGATGTGAATGTATATATGAAATTGTAAAGCGATATGGAAGATGTTGGCGCTATATAAATCCACAATAATAATAAATTCTTAACCCTGCAGGACAAAAGTGCTTAAATCAGGTAGTTATGGGTTTGTGGTGTTATTACATGGATCAGAAGTTATTCCCTGCTTTCTTTTAGATACAGAGAATCTACATGTTATACTAATATCTTAATTTACATGCACTTCCTTCATGTTTTTAAATGTACTTGCTGTTCTGTTGTAAGATGGCAGATGTGGAGAGCTCCCCCAGCAAGGACGATGAGGAAGAAGAGGATGATACAATGCAAAACACAGTTGTGCTTTTTTCAAACACCGATAAGTTTGTGCTCATGCAGGTGGGCTCTTTACCAGAAATCTTTTTTACTATTTTTTTTATTTTAATGGATTTTGGAATTTTTAGTACATTTTTAAATTTTATTCTCTAGGATATGTGTGTTGTATGTGGCAGCTTTGGTCGAGGCTCAGAAGGTCATCTTTTGGCATGTTCTCAGTGTTCCCAATGTTATCATCCATATTGTGTAAATAGCAAGGTATGTAAAAATATGAAACCAGAGGTTAAATTTATGTATTTTTCCCATTTCTATATAATATATACAATGTAGAAATACTCCCGTAAACATGAGTTAAAGTTAGGCCCTGACACAGGGGGAGTAGTTGTGGGTGTTGCAGAGTCCTGGCCTTGATACAGCACAGGGGTGTTATTGTATTTGGGTTGCCCAGGTTTAAATCTTTTAAGCTACGCCACTTTTTCTTTAAATTTTTCTTTTTTGTTTTAATAACATGCAGATATGTTAACATAAATGTTTCATACTGTGAGCAGCAGTAATCTTTGAGCCAAAGTATTGTGGCTCAAAGAGTTCCCCCCCCCCCACAAATAGGGCAGATTCCTATGTATATAAAACTATATTTATGCATTCATAGATATTTTACTAAATTAAGATTAAAAATAAATTTTGATAGTGCCTGTTTTCATGCCAATGATTTTAACTACATAGAACATAATGCTTATGTTGAATTACTCTCCTTTTCATAGATTACCAAAGTGATGCTCCTGAAAGGATGGCGTTGTGTGGAGTGTATTGTCTGCGAAGTATGTGGGAAAGCTACAGATCCTTCTCGCTTACTTCTTTGTGATGACTGTGATATCAGTTACCACACATACTGTCTGGACCCACCGCTTCACACAGTGCCCAAAGGGGGCTGGAAGTGCAGATGGTTAGTGTTCTTTATAACGTTCAATAAAAATAGTTTTTTAGCAATGAAGCTTTTAAAATTATTTTCAATAATTTGAGATGTATTCAATTTCCTGATAGTAAAACAAAAGGCTGACAAAGATTTAGGATAGTAGTAATGCATCTTTAGTGTGGCAGGTACTGTACCAGCTTCAAGTTATAACAGCCCAATGACTGTAAAGATTCATGCCTGTAAAGGTGTATTTTGGAACTTTACACCTGTACTTCGTGGCTATTACAAAACTCATTGACCTACAGGTCTATATTATGGTAAGTGCAGAAAAGGGCAGCACAGAGTTTCATCAAGATTCTTTCAAAAGAAACATACGTTACTACTGCATTAAAGTCTTTGAAACTATTTCAATCTGTTTCGCTGTGTTTAACACCTTCATCAGGACAGGAATATTTCTTTGAGTTTCTTGAAGAATTTTGGTGTAGTTTTATGCTGTTGATTTATATAATGCTATAGAAAATGTTCCTTGGTAAACAATTTCTTTTTCTACAGGTGTGTGTGCTGCATGCAGTGTGGTGCAGTCACGCCTGGGTTTCGAGCAGAGTGGCAAAATAACTACACACATTGTGCACCATGTGCCAGTCTTGTGAGCTGCCCAATTTGTCATGTCAAGTACTTGGAGGGTGATCTCTTAATCCAGTGCCGCCACTGTGAAAGGTAAATTCATTTTCCATTCATTTCCTGATGGGTCTGTTTGCTGTCTTTTGAAGGTAATCAGTTGTGTAATCATCTCATGTTGGAAGAAACAGATTTTGGTATCTCTTAGCACATTTGTATTGGTATTGAGTTTTAATTTGATTGATCCAGGCATCCTAAAAGTTCTTCTATACATGCATACACTTTAAAAAAAATAAAAAAAAATCCCCTCCTTACAGAGGAATGTTTATTAATGAACAAACAACAACAAAAAACCCAAATATAAGTTGAAAGTAAGTATGCGGCATTTCGTTTTGCAGCTATTATACAAAATGGATCTGGTTTGTGAACATTACAATTGGTCATTTACAGTAGTTATACATCTTGGCAAAAGGGGTGTGTGTGTGTGAAACAACTCTGGGTAACACATCACAGCTAGAGGGTCTTATTGTAAAGTAGAAGGGGGGGGGGGGGTTTCGACTCTAAATCCATCCAGTACACATGAAGCATGTTTCTTCTTAGAACAGTAAGGGTTAATCACACGCCCATGGTAAAGTTAATCATTACATGTTAGTTTAGATTTCTACCACCTGCCCCATATTTTCTCATATTTAGTTGGGCATCCCCTGAGACCATACATCTGCTTTTTGTAAGGCAGTGTTGCATTAATGGACACCTTTTATGAGTTGAGTTGTGGAACTTATGGCTGTATCTGTTGGGGTCTAAGCCCACAGGGGAACCCATGTGATTGTGAAGAAATTGTATAACTTGTTACCAGTAACCTTGTATCTGTGGGCAGGAACAAATAAGAACAAGGTGCCTGTGACGGATTGGCACTTCAGGAAAAGGGGGGCAAAATTGAGTGAGCCTGTCTGTTGCCAGTGGCAATATTAATTTGCACGATTCCAGAGCCTCATCTCATTCCACCCTGACCCATGTCTTTCTCCCATGATTGTTTTTTTTGGATTGTGTTGCAATGAGTTCAGCTGGGGAGTGGAGGGCTTGGTATATATGAGAAATGAGTTTGGTTGAGATAACCACGCGTGTGTATGGCGTGTCCGAGTTGTATGCATCTGATATACATTGAATTAGGGAAATCATACTCTTGCTTGAGGTGGTCAAAGGTTTTAAGGGATGAGTTATCAACTAAGTGGGATAATTGTTGATTCCATAATTAAATTAATTGTGTTGTGGAGGTAAGCGTGAGGAGCTCCTGGAGTTCTGTTATTCTGTTGGTGGGTTTGGGCTTGTATAGAAGGGATGTTCAGATATAAGCGCAATGTCCCAAATTTTAAGAGCTGGCTGCAGCATGGGGTTGGTTGGCATGGGTAGTGTGCCTCAGGCCCCTCTGGATATTAGGTAAATAATGTTGGGGTATGCCAAGCATTTCCAAGTAACTGGGAATCTGATCGGTGTCAGTGGAATAGATGGGATAACTGTGATGCTAGGTAGTATAAATTAAAAGCCGGTACTGCTAGGCAGCCCAACTCAACCACTCTCTGTAGAGTGGACCAGTTTACCTTGATCCTGAAGTAGCCCCATACGAACGGTTTGAGTAGTGTGTGAAGTAAATATTTGAGGGGTATGTATATAGGGGAGTGCCATAGGATATATACATTTTAGGGAAGCAGTATCATTTTCATAAGTCTTGATCTGCCTGTTACTCCAAGTGGTAGTTTACTCAAAATTTGGATCTTGTTTTTATTGGTTCGGATTAATGGCTCCATATTAAGGGCTAGGTATTCCTTTGGGTCCAACAGGTAACCAAAGATGGAGGTGCACTCTATCCCAACCAGTGTGTGCAGACACCTCGGGTGGTTCTCCCTCAAAAACCAGCAATATCAATGAATAAAGGAACGGAGGGTCGCACTCCAAACAAATTTTCAGTTTATTGTGAACCACACATCACACTTAACACAACGTTTCGGAGGGTATTATGTGCCCCCTTCTTCAGGTGATTAAAGTGCAACAGTGCTCAGGGAATATAAAGGCTGCTCCAACCCCCAAATGGGAGGAACCCAGCATGAACAGGAAATTGATGCAAATTGCGCAATAGTCATAAAAAACATATTTTCATTAAACATATAGCAGCGCAGCCACTGCTTCCCGCGACTGCACAAAGACCGTCTCACATTTCCTGGCACCTGAATGTCCAAGGGGTGGGATTTCCCTGCTTCCTTCCCTTTCTGTATCTCTTATTCTGTTTTTTTCTTAAAGGGACTCTGAGCACTGAATTTGTCCCTGAGTAATTGCTCCCTCTCTTTTTCTGTTTGCTTTCTCTACTAAGGGCTCCAAGCCCTAAAGTGGTCTCTAGGGAATTGCTCTCTAGTACATTTAAAGGAACATATCCAAAATTAATTTTTTATTATCTTCTCTTTTGTACTGACTAGTCTTCCTTCAACCATGTCAACCAAGGAGAAAGTCCTGTCGCACTCTAAAGCAACAAAAACTGCTCCTGCCATTTCATATGTATGTGCCTTGTGCCAGGCCAAGTTGTCAGCTGGTCACTCTGGGCCATTATGTAAACCATGCAGTTTGAAACAAGACCCCCAGCCTGTGCAGACTGAATTTGCCAGTCAGGAACCCAGATGGGCTAGAACCCTCCAGGAATCCATTGCTTAATTTAAGAATCCTCCTTCCTAGGTCCTGCCGTGTCTGACTCCAGCAGAAACGGAACCCAGGGTTCAAAGAGGAAGCAGACCTATTGAAACTCCATTTGTTCCTTTTACTGAGCAGAAACTTCTATGGAAGAAGGGGAGAACTCGGAAGAACTGGATTCCATATCTTCATGCTGGAGACAATCCATGATCTTGTTAGGACAGTGTTACAGGCCCTTAACATTCAAGATCCGGACGAACAAGAGGAACAATCCAGGTCTTTTTTTAGGCGCCCTAAGAAGTCGGCTGTGACTTTTCCTTACAATCATTAGACCAGATCGTCTTACAAGAGTGGGCCTCTCTAGAAAAGAAATTTGACCATTCCAGGCAGTTTCAGGCGATGTTTCCCTTCCCAAAGCCAGACGTGAGGTGGTTGGTTCCCCCAGCAGTAGATCCTCCTGTCGGAGGCAGCCATCTTTAAAGCCACAGAGAGGCAAGTAGAGGGACTCATAAAACCTTCCTTCTTGGCCTCTGGTGCAGCGTTACGGACCCACCGTTGCTGGATTGGGATTGGGTGGCCAAGGCGTGGCGAACTTCCCACCACAGTAAGCGAATGCAGTTTAATAATGCCCCTCCAGCACCTCTGGGACAGAGACCTTTCCCCTCTTTGTCAAACAAAAGGGGAGGCTTCAAACCAGGGGGAGACAAGCCCAAACAGGCATGACAATCTCCAGGTAAATTACATTGGAGGTTGCCTTTTTGGGAGGATAGTGCCTTCTATCCACAGACACCTGGACCCTGAATATCATTTCCTGTGGCTGGCTACAGGATAGAATTTTCATGCCCCCCTCCTCCACGATTCTTTCCCTCTCAAATTCCAAGATGCTCAACGCACAACAAAACACTCCACTCTTGCATTCAATCCCTATGCAAATAAGGAACAAAGTCTTCTGGGAATTTAGGAAAGCTATATCTTTAAAAAGACTTTTACAGCATTCCACAAGCTAAATGCAAAACCAGAGCCCTAACTACAGACCGGTTTCGGCTTTATTGAGCCATCAAAAGTGTAGTGCAGGCCACTGGTTTTGCAGTGTGAAGTGCCAATGGACAAACGTCACTTATAAATTAAATAGGATAGGGAGAGTATACAGGCTTTGAAACTTTCAGCAATATGCAAATAAGAAAATAATTCATTCAATCGCTACTTAGACGACCTGTTGATAAAGGCTGCCTCCTTGGGTCTAGCATATCGAACAATCTTGGTGTGCTACAATCCTAAGCCCAGTTTGGCTGGGTCATAAACCCAGCAAAAGCTACTATAAACCCTTCTTGCAGAATGTTCTTTCTCTGAATGATTTTCGACACATCCATGTACAAAATCCTTCTTTCCCAGGACAAAGTTTCAGCGCTAAGAATTCTAGCCTCAAAGGCAGGGTCCTCCAACAAGATATCCATTGGTCAGGCAATGCTTCCGGTAGGGAAGGTGGTCTCGATGGTGGATCCAGTCCCATATGCACTGTTCCACCTGAACCCTCTTCAGAGACCCTCATAGATGCCCTGGTGGTGCCTTGGCTGTTCCACCTCTCATAAGTTTTTCCACCAATAGCCATGATACCCAGAGTCCTAAAGAAAATAAAGATGGAGAAGGCTCCGGCTCCCATTATCTTCATTCCCCTTAGTGGTTTAGAAGTGCTTGGTTTTCGGACCTCCTCGCCAGGACGGTCGGGAACCCGTGAATCCTCCCTCTATGACCAGACCTCCTATCACAAGGGCCCTTTCTACATCCGGACCTTCAGCACCTCCGTTTAACAGCATGGTGGTGAATCCACCATCCTAAGAAAACTGGATGTGCCTACATGTGTGATACCTACTATGCTGGCAGCAAAAAAAGCTCTTCCTCAAGAGTCTATTTCCGGGTCTGGCAAAGATATGTAATGTGGAGCACCTCCCAGGGTTTTTCCCCATCCAATTTGTACTATCCTTCGTTTCCTCCAGAGAGGCTTTGACAGTGGCCTCTCCCTTAGCGTCTTAAAAGGGCAGGTATCTGCACTATCTGTATTTTTTCATCGAAAATTTGCTGGCAGGAAGGATATTTAAACTTTATTGCAAGGGGTTGCTCAGCTACATCCTCTGTCCAGTCCTGGGACCTTTCTTTAGTTCTCAGAGCTCTACAGAATCCGCTGTTTGAGCCCTTAAGGTCGGTTCCCTTGTTTCTTCTCCCTTGGAAGACCGTGTTTCTGCTGGCCGTTTCCTCCATCAGGAGGGCTTCAGAACTGGCCGCCTGAGGAAGTGGACGAGATCCATAAAACTCTTAGAGCAGAGACGTGACGAGATCCATGAAACTCGTAGAGCAGAGACGTTCGGGTGTCCATCCGTATGTACTTTGTCTCCATGCGGCTATGGTCACTGTGTTTTTAAGGTTTTTTTCAATAAAGCATTGGAACTTTTATTCATTTGGAGTCTGGTTGCTCGCCTTTCGGACCCATTGGGATCCTTGGCACAACTCTGTTCCTCTCAGGCGTTGTTCATCGTCAGGATTCGATCTACAATTGTCCATTGTTACATAGCGGCTGGAGCTGTTCCTTCCTTGCAGATTACAGCTCACTCTTGGGCTTGTCATGGGGCCTCAGTGGACCAGATATGTCAGGCAGCAATGTGGTCTTCCATCCATACTAAAATTTTATCCTCTACATGTGTTTGCAGAAGGCCCGTGGAGGGCTGTGGAGGTAAAAGTTTCTACTTATCGTAAATTTTGGAACTTTGGGATGTCCCCTATGTTCCTGGGTCCCCCTGCAGGCTGGCAGAGAAAAGGGGATTTTTGTACTTGCCAGTAAAATCCTTTTCTCTGAAGCCACAAGAGGGACCCAGGTACTTCCCCTCCCTGTTTGACATGTTATGCTTAATTTTCTGGATTGTTGCCTTTGTTATTGTTATACTGTTTTTTTCTATCTGCTTATGTTCCCTTTTTGGGACAAACTAGAGGAGGCTCCCTGTGCTCAGTCATGTATACTCTAAGGGCAGGAACCAGATCTGCCCTTCCCATCAATTTTTAAATTGTCCGCTCTTGGTGCTTAACCCTATGTTCCTGGGTCCCCTTTACAGCTTCAGAGAAAAGGATTTTACTATATGGATAGCCCTCTGGATGTTTAAAAATTACAAATACTTAGCATTCCTCAACTACAGAGGGAAGACAGTGAATGCTGAAAGTTGTAGTTTTCAAAACATCTGGAGGGCCATAATTTGAGGTGTAGAAGGGAAGGCATGTGTGGTTTACTTTTAATAAATACTGGACAAACCATTTTTAATAATGTTAACTACCTACTTTGACTTTTAATAGGTGGCTTCATGCCGTGTGTGAAAACTTATTTACTGAAGAGGAGGTTGAACAGGCTGCAGATGAAGGCTTTGACTGCACATCATGTCAACCATTCATTCCTAAGCCAGTGGGTAAGTGGTCATATTGTTTGGTTTAAATAGTCGCTTTTATGCAAAAGAAATTAAGCACAAACAGTAAAAAGGTTCAAGAGGCCTAAGAAATATTCAGGAAAGAAACTTCCCGTCATCTATTTTCTCTACTACAGGCTACCAATTTTTGCACCGTTTGTCTTATTGGTGGTGTATTCCCGTACTGCTATTTTTTTATGCGTGATATAAACAATATCTCACAAGTAAGTATACCCCCCACATTTTTGTAAATATTATAATATATTTTTATGGAACAATACTGAAGATATGACTTTAATACAATGTAAAGTAGTCAGTGTACAACTTGTATAATAGTGTACATTTGCTGTTCCCTCATAATTCAACACAAGCCATTAATGTCTAAACTACTGGCTACAAAAGGGAGTACACCCCTAAGTGAAAAATGTCCGAATTGTGCTAAATAGGGTATAGGTCTGGAGACATGCTTGGCCAGTCCATCACATTTACCCTTGGTTTCTTTAGCAAGGCAATGGCTGTCTGGGAGGTGTTTGGTCGTGTTGTAATGTTGGAATTCTGTCCTGCAATCCAGTGCCCAAAGGGAGGGGGTCATGTCATTTGTCACAGCACATGTTTGCATTCATGGTTCCCTCAATGAACTGTAGGTCCCCAGTACTTATGTAGCCCCAAACATCACACTCCCACCACTATGCTCAACTGTAGGCAAGACAAACTTGTCTTTGTACTCCTCACATGGTTGCCACAACACACCCTTGGTACCATCTGAGCAAATAAGTTTTTTTGGTTTTAGCAGACCACAGGACATGGTTCCAATAATCCTTGTCCTTAGTCTGCTTGTCTTCAGCAAACTGTTGGGTGGGTTTTCTTGTGCATCAGGCTTCCTTTTGAGACAACAGCCATGCAGACCAATTTGATGCAGTGTATTGTCTGAGCACTGACAGGCTGACCTCCCACCCCTTAAACCTCTGCAACAATGGTGGCGCAGCACTCATGGCTATTTGCAAAAGACAACCATTGGAAATTATGCTGATCACATGCACTCTAATCTTTGGTTGTTGATGTCGAGGACTGTTTAACGGGACAGGTTCCACTCCTATTTTCTGGGCCACTGTGCTGCAGCTCAGTTTCAGACTTGACGATTTTCATATAGCCTAGGCAATGGTTAGGTAGAGCAATAATTAATTTTTTCAGAGTTTTCTTAACCATGAGGTTCCATGTTCAACTTTTAGTGATTAGTGTGAGAGAGAGTGTTAACACCAGATTTAACACACTTGCTCCCCATTCACAGATGAGACCTTGTAACACTAATGAGGCACATGACACTGGTGAGAGAAAATAGCTAAAGCACAATTGGGAATTTTTCATTTGGGGGTGTACTCCCTTTTGTTGTTTGCCAAAGTTGACATTAATAGCTATGTGTAAAGTTATTTTGAGGGGACAGCAAATGTAGGCTTGTTATACAAGCTGTACACTAACTACTTTACTTTGTATCAAAGTGTCATATCTTCAGTTTTGTCCTATTAAGGGATATAATTAAATATTTAAAAAAAAAAAGAGGTGTACTCGCTTTTGTAAGATGCTATATAAAAATTCTCCACAGTGCTACATACTGATACTTACATGTGTTTATCTATATACACTTCTGTTCACTGTGGTTTATATAACTATAAGATGTGTATGAGAATACTGATTTTAGACATTTGTGTGTTTTTAGCTTTTAGACACATCTCAAATTCAAATCTCTTTGTAGTCTATAAAGAAATTAAGTGCAGCTCTTAAAACATTTTAAGCATTAGGGACTACATTAAACTGTCTTGTCATTTTATATCAAGCAATCGGACTGTGTGTGACATTAAATTTCTAACTAAAAATTGCACCCCCTAAATAGATTTTAGATGTAATGTCCTGTAGGCAACCATTGGTCTGAGTTTGCTCATGTCCTCCCAGTTTCTTACAATTAGTTAGTAATTGTTGTCAGTTAAAGAGAAGTTGGTAACATATATACGAGAGGGGGAGTATAACATGGGTTGCCTGCTGGGTATGTATTACAGCTAAGACTTTTTTGAAAGTATTGGATGTTAGGGAGGGGTGAGCTACTTATTTGCACTTTTTTCTTGGGGTGGACGTGTCCTTTTATATGTCAAATACTTTGACCGGATATATTTTGAAAGGTAGAAGTTGGCATAACATTCATACTCTTTGTACATTATAAAATAAAGTAGAGATAACATTTTTGATTATGAATTGAGGAAACCAGTCAGATGACTGCTTCTCTTCTACTCCGTGACCCTTTTACCCAGGGCAAGGACCTTAAGTGCTAGGTCCTCACCCCTGGGATTAGCATGTGTATTCAGAATAAAGCTGTAAAACATAGATTTGTGTGGCTGCCTCACTTCACTTTCTGTTCAGTCCCCCAGCCCGACTGATAGGAAGACTAAAAGCAAGAAACGCGTCTTCCTATTGGTGGTCTGGTCCCCGGCCGAATGGGTGGGGGGTGTTGGATTGAGGCGGCTACAGGAAGAAAAGTATTTAAAGTTCGTTTTGATTATACAGGCTAAACCCAAGAGTGAGAATCTTTTTAGGAATCATGTTCTGTACATCTGAAAGCATTCTGAAATAAATTGGTAGTGCCTGTGACGGTGGCTGTAGGAAGAGCATACAAGGGGTAAAGTGGCAAGCTGGCATTTTAAATAACTTGTTACCAGGAACTGAAGTTGCTATTAGAAAGACTTTGTTTTGTATAATGAGGAAAGGGCGCATGCCCAAAACGCGTCGGAAGTCATAGCCTGAGAGTTTCTCTTTTAGATGCTTTAAAATAAAGATTTGTGATTTTTAAGCCCAGAAGGTGCGCAATTTCCTTCTTTTGTTGCTGTTTGTTTTGTATAATACTGTTTTTGTATAAAAACTGTGATTTTATAGCTGGAATTACCTAACGACTAAAATATTCTTTTAAAGAAATTTATACTCTTTCTCTTCCAGTCATTATTCCAGAGAGCCCAGCAAAAATTAAGGAGACAGGTAAGGTTTTTTTTTGAGCTTTTGTTTATACTTGTACCTGCAGTCTAAATTTTCCTTGGTGCCTTATGGTGGGCATAGACAAAGCTATTCGATCGTTATTGGACAATTATCTTTCCTTATATGGTGGCTGCTGACTAAATAGGGCCGATTGTATCAGCTGATTTTGTCAGAATGGTTAAAATATTTGTCCGATTGATATTATGGACCATTAATATGACAACCTTTAGTCATGCTTCCTTTGTGCTTTTATTTATCTTTTTCTACTTCAAGTTCTGAGACAGAAGCATTTTCTGGTCTTCATCAGCAACCATTTTTGTAATGCTAAAATGCATTGCAAGGCATTAAAAATAGAGAGTGATTAGAAAGTTTCATTTGTTGTCTTTAATTACAAAATATGGCTCATTTTATAAATTTAGCTTTAGTTTACGTCATTATTACTTAATTCCTAGCTTAAAGCCTTACTTCTTATTTCTGAAGTCTCAAAAGCAGTTAAATAATTTGTTGGCTGTAGAAAGCCAGAAACATATAGAACCAATCAACAATGCTGTCAATTTACCCCTTTTTGCTCATTAGTAGTTATATTCTCTCATATTTGTATTTTTGTTTTGGTTCTCCTTTAACAAATTCATTGTATGTTTTAAGGGCATATTTACCCTTAAAGGGCATGTCCACCCCCAAAACTAGAATTTAACCCACTACTGGCCCCACTCTGTAGTGTATAAAAATCCTTAAATTTCATCCCTGCTCCAAATGGTTCTCCTGTAATGTCCCTCCATATAGGACTCTTCCTCCTGTCTCTCCTCCGTGAGAATTTTGCCATGCACACTGCAGCCCTCTCCCTCCAGTTTTTCTCTCCCTCCCCCTCCCCCCTATCTCAAATCTTCTTTTCTGTAGTGTAGGGCTTCTTCCCCCAGCCCCAACCACCATAGTAATTTTTTCCGAAACTCCCCCGAACTCTACTTACTTTACCTGTTTCCCCGGCGTTCTAGATAGCCATAAGCCGCTTCCGTGATTGGCTGAGAGACTGCCAGTCCTGCCCCTGCTTGCAGTTTCACTGCATGGAGGGAGTAGCCAGCTTACTCTGCCAGAATGGAGAGAGCCTCTGTATAGTTTTAAAAAATCCTTACCTTACATCTCTGCTCCTTATGGTTCTTCTGCAGTGCTTGTCCAAAGTCCAGGAAACTGAAGAGTAGGAGCTAGCTTCCTGTCCAAAAGGTTTCTGCCTCCTCCTTGTCCACTGAGAGGACAGTTGCAAGCACAGGGGAGCCCTTTCCCCCCCCCCCTTCCTCCCACCATCTGGATCCATCCATGTCCTTTCATCCACTTAGCGTAAAAAGGTTTTTCTGTAGTGTAGGGCATCCCTGCCTGCTCCCATTTTGTTAAAAAAAATATTTAGAACGCTACTTGCTGCCCTTCATTTTCCATTGATGGCAGTTGAGTCGGTGATTGGCTTTCTCAGCCAATCACAGACGCAGCTGCTGGTCCGGCCCCTGAATGCAAGTTCCAGCAAGCAGGGAGACAGATCAGTGCACCGGAGGATCGAGGGGCTGTAAGCAACATTCTAAATCTTTTTTTTTTTTTTTTTTTTTTAAACATTCTGACACACGGTTGGTTGGTTAGTTGGTGCCCTACATTATACAAAAAAAGTTTTTTTATTAAGGTGGACATGCCCTTTAAATATGTGATTAGATCTTAATATATCAGCTGAGGTTGGGGCAGGTAAGTAACCAGTTTTGTTTTAAGGGTGGCTATGCCCTTTAATTATGCTTTCATTTTTTAAAACATTCTTATTAAAAATCATGGTCAGATGTTACTGTGTGTTTGATTCTTTTAGAGCCACAGTACTTCCGTTTTGAGGGCGTTTGGCTTACTGAAGCAGGTATGTCAGTACTTCGAAGTCTTACTTTGTCTCCACTTCAAAAGAAGAAACCCAGACGTTCTCGGTTATGCACAGGAGGAGAAATTTTTATGGATTGTTCTGACCAGACAGGGGCAGAGGAAAGGAAAGAGGGAGAAGCAGAGTGTGATGAACTAAAATCTGATAGTGAGTCATTGTCATTCCCCCCCCCCCACCTCACTTTTAGAATTTGGAAATCTGACATGATACTTCATGTTCTTCTTTTTACATGTTCCTCTCAGTTTGCAATATAGAGCCTATGGAGTGTGATATCAAGATAGAGCCACTTGGTAGTCCTGAACGAGAGGCAGGAATTGAGACAGAAGCAGGAAAATGCATGGAAGATACAGAAGATGTAAAGAAAAAGAAAAGAAAACCCTACAGACCAGGTAGTTATCCACAAAGAGACACATTTATTACCAAATTTAGGAAGAGAAGATTTTGAGAACAGACCTCTTAATGTTTCCTTTAAAATCACTTATAGGTATTGGAGGGTTTATGATTCGACAGAGGAAAACTCATACAAGGTCAAAGAAAGGACATGCAGCTTTCTTAGAAGCCTTTAGAGAGAGCCAAATTCAAGACATTCATACAGATGAGGGTATGATGCTTTGCTAATTTTAATTTGTACAACAGTTTTTATGTACATAAGTATATATGTGCTTTTCTTGAACTTCATTTATAAGTTTGCTTCTCTAGTAAGATGTATTTACATACATGTAAGAAATAACTACGAAGGATTCCATGTTGTTGCCAGTAGAAGTCACAGCCTGTCTTTGTCTTCAAAGAGCCTTGTGGGAATGTGCACCTATTGATCATGACCCTGACCCCAGTATTCTCTCAATGCACATATGGGGTGATGTAAAGAGACCTGCTAGCACTCTCTATTGGCTCCATAATTTAATTCACCAAGCTGATATTGACTCTTGCATTGCAAAAGGTTAACCCATTCCGTATCTTTTAACACCAGCTATTTGCTGTCTTAAGAAGCCACTATCATATTGGAGCATAATGGTAATTATTTCTGCCTAAAAGTTGCTTTACTCCTTGGTGCATTGGAGCAAAAGGGTTAACATGGGTTTAAAATGGAATTGGCTAACATGCTTTCTATGCAGCGTCCTGAGAGTATTTTCTATTACAGATGTCTCCACATCAATAGTAACTGATAAGACTTTGAAAGTTGCTAGTCAACCTGCAGTTTCCAGCTAGCATGCATTGCTTTTAGCCTTCCAGGAACAATACAAAATAGTCAGCTGACTGTTTGTTCCTAGGAGACTTTTTTACATCATCCAACATTCTACATAGCAGCTCTGTTGGGGTAGTGGTATAATACACAAGGTTGCAGGTTTAAACTCTTATTTTTTGCTGAGTGTTAATATTCTGTTTCTTACATCCATGCTAGCTAAGATATAAACTGCAAAATACTTTACCAATGTGCATTAAATATGTTTACAAAACTACACTAAAATCCCTGTTATATGTCAAGGAGAGGCAGGATCTCTGTACTTTAACATGGTTGTCCGTTTTTAGAAGGCAAGGCTGCAACTTTCTGTGATGAGTACAGCACCCAGCTAAGTTGACTTATTGAGGCTGACCCCTAGTAACCCACATGTTTAGTTTCATAGATCATCCAGTAACCACAGCAACCAGAGCTACAATGCAATCCAGAAATGAACTTGTAGATTTTTTTTCCAATCACAGAATATCATATTTCTCTATCGGCCTCGGGGGGACCCAGGCACACTTGCCCAAAAGCCTCCTAAGTGTCTGCTCAGGGGTATGATCACCAGCGCACTTCCGTGCACACGAATAGGAACATTTGTGAAAACGATTCTGTGGAAAAATTTGTCCGTGACCGCAGAGAGGGTGCCTAACACCTCGCTGCATTGCCAGCAAGGTGTCAGGAGGCTCTCCCCTCTCTCTGTTATAGGGAAACATGCCACTGTGCCCCTTATCTTGTGCTGCTGGACCAGCTGGCAAACGGGGTAGGGCCTATTTCGTACAGCTCCACATGGCAGCAGCCATCTTGGATGCAGTTCCTGCAGAGGAAAATCCTTTCCAGCCCACAAGGATCTGATTGTCGAAGTCTCCTCCTGATAACCAAAATAATTTGTACCTTGCTACCTCAAAACAGGACCTGCAGGTCACCTACATTTCGTTGCTCACAGTCCTTTTGTCCCTTTCAGACATCCAGGCCATGTCCGGACCCCCCATTTGACATTGCGCCTCCCCGTCTGCTCTCAAGACCTAATGGTTCATGGGTCTCTGGAAGAGGAACATACAGGGGATCTGGGGCATGATCTAAACAATCCTGTGTTGGAACACACACAATGTGTGTGGCTACAGGATCAATGGATGGATCCTCTCTCCTACCATCCCAGAGGATGTCCTTCCTGGGCATTTCTTCCACACTACAAAACAGTCAACCTCCAGATGATGGCAGGATATGCCATGTTCAGTAGTCCGATCACCATCACACAAGCCATGAGACTCATCGGCAAAAATTATGTCCTCTGCAGGAGCGATCCTATATATTATATATTCCACCTAAGGCCTCTACAGAGACACGTCTTAAGACACTGGGACAAATACCCCTCTCTCTCTGGACTTTCCTTTGCTCCTTCCATTACACATCAGGCAATCACTGCACTGGTGGACTCAGCCACAGCACCTTTTACGGGGCAAGGGGCTTCGTCTCCCGTCCTAGACGGTAGTCACTACAAATGCCAACCTCTCGGGCTGGGGAGCCCTATCAGAGGTGGGACAGACATGGTCTGTGGTCCCAGAGGAGACTACACTACTTAGCAATATTCTGCAGCTAAGGGCTGTTCGCAATGCTCTGCTCTTTTGGACTCCCTTCCTAACAGGGAAGTATGTCCAAATACAATCGAACAATGCCACAGCGGTGGCATACCTAAACCACCAAGGTTTAGGCCATGGAAGAGACTCAACAGATCTTGTCCTGGGCAGAGGCTTACATTCTAGCCCTCTCAGCGGTCTATATATCCGATGTCCTGAACGATCAGGCAGACTTTCTCAGCCTCTACTTTCTGGACCCAGGCGAATGAACCCTTCACTCGGAAGTCTCCAAACAACTTGTACATCGCTGGGGCCTCCCAGTCATAGACATTTATGGCATCTAGTCTTAACTGCAAGGTGCCAACCTTCTGCGCCATGAACAGGGACCCTATGGCATTTGGGGCCAACGCCTTGGTTCTTCCCTGGAGATTGTCTAGTCTAGGCCTTTCCTCCAATTGCCATGATCCCCAGGTTACTGAAAAAGGTCAAGATGAAGGGAGTCCCCAGCATCATCTTCGCTCCTTTGTAGCCCAGCAGAGCCTGGTTCTCTGACCTTCTAAGCATGGCATCAGGCAGCCTGTAGTTTCCAGAATGACCAGACCTCTTGCCTCAAGGTCCTCTTTTCCATCAAGACTACCATCATCTCCACCTGAAAGAGTGGAAACTGAATCCGAAATCCTAAGTTTGAAGGACATTCCCTCTGCATTCCGCCCATGCTGGCAGCCAGAAAGCCCTCCTCAGCAAGGATCTATTTAATATTCTGACAACACTACGCATCCTGGAGCAGGGAACGCGCCCTCCCACGGAGGTTGTATGTGCTTTCCAGAATTCTCCATTTCTGGCAATCCGGAGTGGACAAGGGTCTTTCTTTAAGCGCCCTAAAGGGGCAGTTATCGGCGCTGTCTAGTCTTTTTTTTTTTTTTTTTTCATTACTGGCTGGTTTAGAGAAGAGACGTACACACCTTTCAGCAAGGGGTGGCTCACATACGCCCTCCCAGGAGTGCGCTGACTCAACCTTGGGACCTGATTTTAGTCCTGAGGGCCCTTAGGTAGCCCCCCTTCGAGCCTTTAGAGTCAATTTCCCTGACTCATTCCTGATGATGGTTTTCCTGTTTGCTATTTCCATGATTCGCAGAGCCTCAGAATTAGCAGCCCTATCTGTAGACCGTCTGTTTTTTGCCCGACAGAGCAATTCTCAGAACTTGCTCTGACTTCCTACCAAAGGTGGTCTCCACATTCCAAATAGGACATAAATGAAAAGTACCTGGTGTTGGAAGGTTGAATTAATTACCCCTACATCTCAATATTGTTTTATTGGGGAACAATAATATATTCAGTTTTCATCTGCCAGGTTAGTGTGCTGGGCCTTCCCGTATTAAATATTGTGTTAAAAAGAACTTTTTATGCACTATTTCTCCTTTAATGGAAAGTAAACTACTGATAAATATTGAACTCTCTTCTGTAATAAACATCATTGTGGATACTCTTTATTTTATTAAATACTGTTGTCTGACTGCTTAGCCTTGTATTAAAGGGTGTCTCCACTGATAAGTCACCTGGGTTGTAAGGATAGACATGTGTAAGGTAGAAATGTACCTGCAGTATCCCGTGTCTTTGAGCAGTAGTTTAGAAGAAATCCAATGAGTTTCTCCCAGAACGCTGTGGATGGTCTAGGTCCACCCACTTTCAGTGACTGTTTGGGAAATGTCTGCAGAATGTGTGAGGATCTGTCGGGACTGCTGTCTGTTTGATCCAACTGGTTGGTTGATCACACTCACTCACTCACTCTTGGGAGATGGTGTACTTTTAAAATTAACCAAAAAAAAAAAAGTGATCTGACCTGTTTGTAAATCACGGCTGATTGTGCATTTGCACAATCGGTCAGGCGGACTGTCTGCTGCTCCACTATTTGCGCGACTGACAGTCATTTGTCCAGGCCGATTGCTCGCTAGTGAACACTTAAATCAGGACAAAAAGTCCCCTTTGTGTACCCACTTAAACAGCACAGGCAATTTTGCACCTCATATTGAATAAGCCCAAATATATTGAAAATGTATTTGGAACTAAAGTCTCTATTAAGGATTGTTAATATAGTAGTATGATCTGATTGAACAGCATGGTTTTAAGGTCATGTCTGAAATTTGCTCTTGTTTGGATTTGTCTGGTTTCATATTTAGTTCACCCATGATTAATGAGTAATTTTGATATTTTTTTCTTCAATCCAAAAATTAAATCCATAGGTTGGAATGTATGTAATGTGGTATTTAGATTTTCAGGTTAAGGGATTGTTATGATTGGATGATATGTTAAGTGCTAAAACTAAAATACAACTCAATACAAAACAAAAAGAGTTGTCTTTTCTTGTGGTGGGGTACAAAGAAAAAGTTATGTCCTTTTTACAACCCCTAGTTACTCATGGACCTTTTAAATAAGAGAGGTTAGAGAATGGGTGGGATTAAAAAAGTTGGTTTGCTTTATGTCTGAATAAACTATAGGGGTTCTCCCCTTTTGTCACCTGCTCATCCGTGTAGCATTCTGGTTCCTCTTTCTGTTCTGCAGTAACGATTGGCCCTTTGGAATGGGGTTTGAATGGAGCAGCACCAGAAATAACTAGCAGGTGTGTGTGTGCCTGTCTATTATTGTTTTGGGCCCCTATAAATGGCCAATAACTCCATACATATACCGAGTTATAGATTTAAAGTGCATATTACAAAATACCGAAGAGTGTAATAAAAAAAAAAGCTCAAATATACATAAAAAAACTGCAAACCAATAAAATAGCAGCGAGGGTATTGTCTCTCCAATATGAACACACATTGAATGGAAGTCTTTCATGTACATCTCTCTTGTAAGCCTGTAGTCTCCTAGAGTCACGTGCAAAGACACTTGGACTGTAGAACAAAGTACTAGGAGCTTAGATAGTACATAACAAAGAGTGATCTCACCCAGTTGAGCTGGAGAGCGTAGAGATACGGTAATATCATCTGTGGAACGTGGCCAGGTAAGTAACCCCAAATCTTACGTTAGAAACAAGTGTTCTGCTTATTTAACTTTCTGATGACCATTTGTGTTTCACCAGTAAGTTGCCCTTTAAGTAATAATTCTGCCGGATCCATGGATTTTAAAAACTGGCAGTTCCGAAATAACTTATCTAATAACGACTTATCTCTACCTATTAGTGCTATTGATTTAGCCTGTCCTATTGAGGACTTGTAGTTTTTAATATGGTTAAATAGAATACTGAACAATTTTTTAAAAAATGTTTTGATTCGTTTTTTGCAGCTGTCCCCCCAGAGACCCCTACCGAAAATGGTCCTGATATGGGAGTTACCGAGTCGGATGATAAAAAGAAAAGGCGAGGAAGAAAAAAGAGCAAACTGGAAGATATGTTTCCGGCATATCTGCAGGTGAGCATGCCAAATATAGTTAAAAAACTAACCAAAAGTCTTCTAGTATTCATGTATATCGCATTTAAAAACACAAACTAATTTAACACCTGTTGTATGCATTGTGTTCCAGTCCATAGTATTGTAATTCATGTAATCCGCACCAAAAATGTGAAAAGTCATAAGCACTGCCCCAATAGAATAGAAATTGCTATTTCAAGCAGAGCAGGTGAAAGAAGGGCTACACAGATTTCTTGTGTACCCCTAAACATCTCTCCCCCCCCCCCCAACACACACACACATAAACACTGACTGCATTGTTTTTAACGGTTTCTTGAAATTATTAAATTTTTTTTATTTATTTAATTCAAGGAAGCCTTTTTTGGAAAGGATTTGATGGATCTAAGCAGACAGGCTATTTTAGCAGCACATCCAGTTGCACAAAAGGCAAAGCCAACACCAAGTGCACCCTTGCCGTCACATGGCTCATTACAAACATCACAAGCACCTCTGCAAAGCACAGGTAAAGCTGAAAATAAAATGTCTCGTGTTCATGGTGGAAACATTATTGCTTTGTAGCAGAACTTTTATTTTCCTTAAATGAACATCTATTTTTTGGGATGGCTGGGCTTTTTAGGCAGTGTTGAAAGGTCCATCACGAAGTACATATATTGCAAAGCTTTTGATTATTGTAGAGATTAAACATGATGTGCAGACTTTACATTTTACTTTTTTAAAAATCATATTGACGTGTGATGTATTAGACTTTCCTACCTATGTCAGATGAACATTATTGTGAAAAAATACTATGTTAATATTTTTGAGTTTATTTACTTTATTAATAATAGCAAAGGGATGTGTTTGAATTTTTTGAATATTTTAATCTATTGGGTAAAAATATTTGCTGAAGTCTTTACCTGTAACCATGATTATTTGTCAAAATCACACATAGTATGGGTTGGACCTGGAAAAAGTATACATCAGATACATCGATGGAAGTGTTGGCCTGTGCAAACAATGCCTAGCCAAGCCATTACCTATTTTTGTAGATTGAGATTGAATTTTAAAAAAAATATAGCAGTTTGTACTTTTATTTAAGATGGTTACAAACTTTGCAGCTTTTTAGCAGATAATGATAAATTCCATTGAAATATGTAATCTACAAGTCCCCAAATACACATTCCTAACCTCTCTATGCTCTTTATAAGGAGGATAGAATTTTTTTTTGTAAATATTACCCATGTTAAGCTGAATCAAAGGTGTATCACTTTCCTAATATTACATTCATAAACTAATATAACTTTACCAATCGTATCTGCAGTTTATTATAAATGCATCCAGACTCACTTGTAGGAAAGATCATTGAAACTTTGGAGTTAATTAGATACATAACATAACCTTTTGGGTGTAGGATTTACAAGTATCTTCTGTAACGTCTGACAGTTTTTATAAGAAGGTTCGATAAATGTTCACTGGCTGTATCTCAGGAACCAGATGTAATATAAAAGCACCACTTGATTCATCCTAAAATTGGTAATACCGTATATACTTGAATATAAGTCGATATTCAAGCTTTAAAATTAGCCTGAAAACCTAACCTATGCTTATACTCGAGTCAAGACCTAATTTAGATCCAAATGCTGCAATTGCGGATAGTAACCAGTAGGGGGCGATATAAAATAAATCCTTCACCTGCATAGAAAGTTACAGGCGCTGATCTGCCTTTACACTCCTTCCTTCTTCCTGTAGTCTGGCTGCTGAACTCACTCAGCACTGTCACTGCTCATCTGAATGCTGTAAATCTTATGGGTCATCTCAGTTTGGGGCAAAATGTCTGCTAGTTCAATGCAAGTGACTGCTTGGAACTGCAACTCTCAGGTGACATTTAACTATTGGGGTCAGAGTGCCCTTTACTATATGGGGGTCAGAGTGCCCTTTACTATATGGGGGTCAGGAAAATTGTAAATGATGGTAAGCTTAATTAAATGTTTATTGTACCTTGCCACTCCACATGCTTAGTAACTACAATTCCCAGCAACCAAAGCATGCAGGGAGTTGTAGTTTTCAAACATCTGGAGTGCCAAGGAATTGGGGGGTACTGGATTTGGCTATTACTGTATGGGGCTACTGTATGGGAATTCTGCTGTCAATTTAAAGGGCAACTTAAGCTACAAAACAATACAGAATCAGAAGGCAGTAGTGGTCATAATTTTTACCCTCGACTTATACTCGAGTCAATCAGTTTTTACAAATTTTTCAGGTAAAAATAGATGCCTCGGCTTATACTCGGATCGACTTATACTCTAATATATACGGTACTCATTGAGTTGTTTCCAGCCTTTATTTCTTCTTTATATTTTTAAGTTAGTAAAGTTTTTCCCGAGTCCAAAAGGTAGTTGTGTACATTTTTGCTTCAGTTAAGATGTTAACTATAAAACCAATATGATTTTTATATATTCCCTTTACATTTTTTTTAGTATAAAGTGTACAATAGCAGAACTATCCATGGTTATCTGTTTACATGCTTTGTAAGCAGGTGAATCTCATACAATTTGTATATTTTTCAGCTCATGTGGTGGAAACTGTTTCTGTCTCCACTCCTGCAGCGCAACTGGAAGACTCGGATAATGGTGATATGAAAGCAGAAAATCCAGGTAGGAAAGATTTTTTGTTTACTGTTTTAAACATGAAATTTTAGTAAATCTTCCTCTGATCAACTTAGATTTAAATGCCTTAGCATTGTATTAGAATATGATAACTATGGCACACAATTGAAATAATCCCACAAGGTTCTATTAGTAACGTCACAGTGCTGCAAAGCTTCTGCTAAAATGCATTTATTTAGAGAAGTCCTCTGGGTAGTTTCCATGGTAACATAGTAACATAGTAACATAGTAATTAAGGTTGAATAAAGACATTCGTCCATCAAGTCCAACCTATTCACTTTTTTTTTTTTTTTTTTTTTATTTATTTATTTATTTTTTTAACCCTACCTAACAGTTGATCCAGAGGAAGGCAAAAAACCCCAGCTAAAAAAGGGGGGAAAAAAATCCTTCCTGACTCCAAACGGCAATCGGAAAGTATCCCTGGATCAACCAGATCTATATGCATTAATACCAGTAATTCTCAATATTTTTTAGTTTTAGAAACTTATCCAGGCCTTTTTTAAAGTTATTCAATGAACTTGCCATTACCACCTCTGCTGGAAGACAGTTCCACAGTTTCACCGTTCTCACTGTAAAGAAACCTCTCCTAACTTGAAGATGAAACTTCTTTTCTTCCAACCTTAAAGGATGTCCACGAGTCCTCTGATATGACCTATTAGTGAACAATGCACCAGAGAGTTCACTGTATGGGCCATTAATATATTTGTATAAGGTTATCATGTCCCCACGCAACCGCCGCTTCTCCAATGTAAACAGCCCTAACTTGTCTAATCTGCCTGCATATTCAAGCCCCTCCATTCCCCTTATTATTTTAAGTTGCCCTTCTCTGAACTGCCTCAATTTCCAAGATGTCCCTTTGTATATGGGATTCCAAAACTGCACCGCATATTCCAAATGTGGCCTTACCAGTGCCTGTAAAGAGGGAGAATAATATTTTCTCTCTTGATTCCATTCCCCTCTTTATACAAGACAATATCTTGCTAGCTCTAGCTGTTGCTACCTGGATTGTTTGCTACAGCTAAGTCTGTTTATCTACCAGAACCCCCAAATCTTTTTCCATTTCAGATCACTTAACAAGAGTTATTTATGGTGTAGGTGGCACAGGGATTATTAAATCCCAAATGCATCACCTTACATTTATCAACATTGAATCTCTCTGCCATTCTGCTGCCCATTTTGATAATCTATCTAGTCTGCTTGCAGCACTTGCACATCATTGGAAGTTTCCAAAGCTCTGCATAATTTAGTGTCATCAGCAAACACAGAGACCTTGCTCTCAATGCCCCCTTCTAAGTCATTTATAAACAGATTAAACAGAAGCGCCCCATACAGAACCCTGAGGAACTCCGCTTAGAACTTACCCACATAGATGTACTCCATTAACCCACACTCTCTGTTTCGGTCCAATAACCAGTTCTCTATCCATGAACAAATGTTTTCTTCAAGGCAACAGTCCTCATTTTATACATTAGTCGCCTATGTGGCACAGTATCAAAGGCTTTTGCAAAATCCAAATATACCACATCCACAGCTGTGCCTGAATCTACCTTCTTACTCACTTCTTCATAAAAACCAATTAATTTGTCTGGCATGATCTATTTCTCATAAATCCATGCTGACTACTACTAATAAGATACTCTGGAGACAAAGTCAAGGATATGATCCCTTAACAAAGTTTCCATCACCTTCCCTACCACTGATGTTGCGCTTACAGGTCTATAGTTACCAGGCTGTGAACGACTACCTTTTTTGAATATTGGTATTACATTGGCTTTTTTTCCAATCCGTGGCACATCCCCAGACAAAAGCGAATCTGAAAAGATGAGACACAGTGGTCTTGCTAGAACTGACTAAGCTCTTTTAAATCCTAGGATGCAATCATCTGGTCCTGGCGCTTATTGATATTAACTTTGTCTAATTGATACCGTACCATATCCTCTGTTATCCAATGTGAAAACTCTTCATTTCCTCCCTGCACATCCTCCTCATATACAATCCCTACTGTAAGGATTCTCAACAGTAAAAAACCGATGTAAAAAAACGGTTTAGCAGATTACCTTTTCGGCATCCTCTACAACCACCTCGCTCCATATTTTAATGGTCCCATTCTCAGTCCTCATTTTTTTACCATTTATATACTTAAAAAACATCTTGGGGTTGGACTTGCTTTGTTCGGCAATCCGTGTTTTTTTCTATTTTAGCTAGTTTAATTGCTTTCTTGCACTCTTTATTACAACTTTTGAAGTCCCTGTACCTGTTCTGTGCCTTCTGCTTTCAAAATTTTAAAAGCCCTTTCTTTTTTTCCATTTCCTTTTTACCTGAGCATTAAGCCATGCAGGAGTGGACCTAATTTTTTAACACTTGTTTCCTAAAGGTACCGATTTGGAATGTTATAGTTTAATATCCCTTTAAAAGTGGTCCAAATCTGCTCAGTATCTTTACCTAGAAACATTCCCCCCAGTCTATGAGCAGGAGCGATTCCTTAAAAAGCATAAAATTAGCTTTCCTAAAGTTAAAAGTTTTTGTTAAGCCAGTGCACTTTAGTGTCATATATTAAATGACACATATATCATGGTCACTATTCCCTAACTTCCATTACCTTCATCTCCAAATGAGCTCTGGTTTATTAGATATCACCAGATCCAACAACGCATTCTTTCAGTAGGAACTTCTACCATTGTAAAGAAAATGCTCATATAGGAAATTAAGAACTTATACCTTTGAGGTGCTGGCAGTTCCATTACTCCATCTATTTCAGGGTAGTTAAAATCCCCCATAACCAAACATGCCCCATACCAGCAGCCTTCGCCAACTGCATATGGAGATTCATTTCCACCTCTTCCCCGGCATTTGGTGGCTTATAACACACTCCAACAATTAATTTACCTACCTTCTTGCTTCCTGTACACAGTTCCACCCATAATGTTTCTGCCGCATCGTTTGCTCCCCCATCTATTCCATCTTTTAAATTTGGCTTCAATTCTTTTACATACATACATACTCCTCCTCCTTTCTTTTAAACTCGGTCATGTCTAAATAAGGATACCTTCAATATTTACTGTCCAGTCGTGTGAATCATTAAGCCATGATTCTGCTATACCAATTACATCATACCTTTCCTTTAACGCTATTATTTCAAGTTCGCCGTTTTTCCACCAACTCCTTGCATTTGTAACTACATTTTAGATTATCAATTGATTTACTTCCATACATGGTCGTACATGCCTCCTTATCCTCTATGCTCCCCCTCCTCCTTCTCCTCCTCCGTTGTGTTAGCCCCCAGATCCCTAACTTCTCTATCTACCCCTGTGTAGTTAAACGTTCCCTCCCCCCCCATACCTAGTTTAAAATCTCCTCCAACCCCCTACCATTCTTCTCCCCCAAAACAGTTGCACCACCACCATTGAGGGTGCAATCCGTCACTACTATAAAGAGCCTGTAGCCACAGAAAAGTCAGCCCAGTTCTCTAAAAACCCAAACCCCATCTCCCTACACCCACTCCCTTAGCCACGCATTTATAACTCCTGAGCTCCCGTTGCCCTCCTAGCGTAGCACGTGGCCTGCGGTTTATTTCTGAAATCACTAGCCTGAGGTCCTTGCTTTTAAACTTGGCCCCTAATTCTCCGGAATCATTTAGGACCCTCACCTCCCCTCTAACTTTGTCATGGCACCAATGTGAACCAAGACCGCTGGTCACTCCCAGCCCCACCCAATAATCTGTCTACACGATCCACCACATGTCGAACCTAGCACCAGCAGACAACACACTGTTCGGCATGCAGGGTCCTGGCGACAGATTACCCATCTACCCTTCTAATAATAGAATCCCCCTACCACTACCACCTGTCTATCCTTCCTAGCCCCCAGTTCTCCTCCCTTGTATTGGAGATGGCCGTCCCCTGGGTGCTCAAGGGAAAGGCCCGCTCCATACATGCTGCTTCCGAGCCATCGTCCTCCACATCTTCCTAAAATGGCAATCTGTTGGGATCGACCAGCTGGGAAGAAGCCCCCCTATCCTTCCGTCCCCTACTTCCCCTGGTGACCCTTACAAATCTATTTCCTTCTCCACCTATCTGCCCCATCTCCACCCACCAGTTTACTGGCCCCTGCCAGTACCTGCATTTCCCCCGGTTTGCCAAGTCCTGCAATGCTGCAAGTTTACCCCTTAGATTCTGTACCTCAGATTCCAGATGGGCAACCCACTCACATCTGCAACATACATAGGTCCCCTGGGGCGGCTGCTCCAAGATCCCATACATGCGGCAGGATGCACATTGCGCGGCCCCCAACAAACTGTCCATACTAACACCAATACACAGCAGAGACACAGCAGAGAAATAGTGTTGTTCTAAACGCTTTCCGTTTTAAATAACGTTTTAGTTTTTTAACGCTTGTCAATTCCTCTTAAAAACAGAAAAATCTCTTTAAAACAGAAATCGCTCAGAGCTAATCGCTCATGGGACGGCCTTAAATGAGGTTCAAAACCAACCAAGCCAACAGGCCTCAGCCAATTTAAACCAATTAGTTTACACACCCCATCCAATCAGAGAGAGAGAGAAAAAAAAAAGCTTTCCTTTGTCTCCTACCAACCCCCGCTCCACAGGTAACAGTGTTTTTTAAACACAAGTATTTGTTTTAGTAATCCAGTGCTTTGAGTTTACTCAAACAATTCCTACCACCTTATTCAAGCAGTAAGTAGTAAAAAAAAATAAAAATACACTAGTGATTAATTACTTACACAGGCACCCTCCTAGAAATAAAATAGTGTTAGGTTAGTACATTTACTAGGCTGCAACCACAGTTAATAAACACTTTAGTTTTTTAACGCTGTCAATTCTCTTAAAAACAGAAAAATCTCTTTAAAACAGGAAATCGCTCATGGGACAGGCCTTAAATGAGGTTCAAAAAAATGGTATCACTAAATGGTATCTCTTTAGTGAGAGCCATGCCATAATATTGGTCTTTTAAGGCATGACATGAGCATAGAACCAAAGCACCATCTGTAGAGTGGTTTGGGCTTTGAGCCTTCACTAGTACAGAATAGGTACCTATGGTCTGTATAATGAGTGATGACACAAGGTTAGGGAGAATCTAGAATGTAAAAGAACAATTCATTAATTTATTTGTAAGTAGTATGTAAGTAATACAATAAGCAATGAAAGGAGCATTATTAAGTATTGTTGTTGAGTGTAGACCACACATTATAGTACTGAGCCCCCCCCCCCTTTAATAATAAATTATTTCAAGCGGCCACTTTAAGCTTCTACCAGAAAAAATGCTCTGAATTTAGTGATCCATACCAATGTAGAAATTGTAATAGCAAAAATGCTGAATACAGACGTGGGTGTATAAAACTATTCCACTTTTTACTTTTATACACAATTGTCCCAAACTTTTACTTTTTGAGCAAATATGAGTACCCAGGAAGTAAAGGCCCATTTCTCACGCACTAACTAACAGAACAGAATTTTTTTTTTATTCAACCATATTGGAGAATTTCCCAGCATAAATCATGTTTTTAAGGTCATGCTGCAACATCTTAATTGGATTCAAGTCAGGAATCGACTAGGCCACTCCCAAAACTTTCATTTTGTTTTCTTAAGCCTTTCAGAGCTGGACTTGCTGGTGTGTCTTGGATCAGTGTCCTGAGGCAGAACCCTAATGTGCTTCAGCTTGAGGTCACAAACTGATGGCTGGACATTGTTAGAGAGCAGAATTTATGGTTCCATCACAGCAAGTCATCCAGGTCCTGATGCAACAAAGCAAGCCCCATACCATCACCATGTTTGACTGTTGACATACGTTTTTTAAAAATGCTGTTACTTTTACTCCAGATGTAATGGGACGCTCACTTTTCAAAAGTTTGGGAAAACTTTGTCTGTATCTTGATGCGGAGCATCAAGATGTTTATTGGCAAAAGTGAGACAAGTCTTTGTCTAATATTGACATTTGTTTGATGACCTGAAACATTTTGTGACTTACATGCAAAAAAATTCAAGAATCAAGAAGGGGACAAATTTTTTTTTTTTTTTATTTATAACACTGTGGGCACAAATCAAGAAACCCCCTTTCTCATCCCTTTAGTATGTTGCTTATATCCTTGGGTGCCAGTTCATCTAATCTGATATGGACACACCGTAATAAATTTAATTAGCAGAGCTGCACTTATTGCAAAGTGAAATAATTAATGTTGTTTATTTGTGACCCTACCCGTTTCACCGATTTCGATTTGTTTGACATGAGTTTTTGTTAATTCATACCTGTAGAAAGAATGTGTTGTGAGCAAGAATCTGGACTCTGTAGCAGTAAATAGGCTGTACTTTTTGTAAGGTTTTGTAGGTTGGGGCCCATCAGAAAGCATTATGGGTCCCACTCAATATTTAATTTGCATTATAATTTAATGGGCAAGTTCAACCTTGAATAAACGAAAAATTGTATGTAATTGAATCACCCCCTATAACTGCAATAGTTGGAAAGCCGAGTGGTGTAAACCTAACCTGAAATTCTGCCTGGTCTTCTGTTACCACTCGGTCTGCTTCCTGGTTGTTCTAGTTAGCAACTGTCTGTGATGGATCTAACAGGTGACATGACAGCCAATGAGTGAATGCCATTCCCTTAGCTGCCTCCTCTTAGTGTGTAATAGTTTGTAAAAAGCTTTGGAAACCTTGAAGAGGAGGCAGAACTTTTAAAATGCAGAGAAAAGAGGATCAATTTGCTGCACAACATATTAGTCCTAGTCTGTCTGCTTTCTAACTGTTGTAGTTTTTTCCTTTGGGGGTTGAACATATCCTTTAAGTATATTTTGCTCCTCCTGTAATCCCAGTGCATTGATATAGAATTTGTTGAAGATTGTGTACAAAGAGCATTTGTCAATTATGGACAATTTTACTTTTAAGTAGTTTATCATCAGATTTATTGTATTGGGCCTGCTTCTGCTAAGCTATGTAGGATAGACATTGAAAAGCTACACACAATCAATAGTAACATTGCTGCATATTTTGACAGACTACTGACTGCAATACATCTACAAAGTGGCAGATGAGATTAGATGTGCTTAGATGGTAAGCTCTTTGGGGCAGGAACTGATGTGACATGTTTACATGTAATTGTAAAGTGCTACGGAAGATGTTGGTGCTATATAAATCCACAACAATAATAATACACGGTGCGATTATCAGCTGAAACAGCCGTGCATACACATCATGCATCACAGGATATCCCCCGCGAACGCACATGTGTATGAAGCTTTAAGCAGCAGTGCCACCCAGAGCCAGAAATACTTTAAAATTATTATTTTCCTAGCACTGGTAAAGCATTACCAAGAATAAGCAGTGCATTTGTGAAATCCAATATTTAAAAAGGAGATATTTCAAAGAATGTGACAAATTTGTCAAAGCATATCTTATTCTAAATGGTCAGTGATCAACTAAATAAAATCGATAAATGTATATTTATGCTCTGTAAGTGCAGACCCAGGTGCGTAACCCCCGAGCCAGTCTCTCACTCAGTTTAACTTATGCTTTCTGCTAGTCTTAAGCCAGTATGTAAATATGTAATCCATAAATCCAAAATTCCAACAGGACACAGCACTCACCCTTTCACGTTCACACTGTTTTTTGTTTTTTTTTTAACGCAGCAGAACGTCATGCTAGCGATTTAGTGCAAAGTTCCGCTGTGTTAACTCATAGCAGCGGCCAGCATTTTCTGTGGCACCACTGTGTGTCAACGCAAAAAAATGCTGCACGCAGTGCGTTGCAATGCAGTGTTCGCTGACCTGGGTGCCACGAAGGCCACCGGCGCCCTACGTGGGAACGGCATACAGCATAGGCTGCCCCTATGTTGATGCCGCGGAAGGGCTGCACATCATGACCCGCGGGTCTAAAATGTGCAGACCCTTCCGCTGTAGCAGGTAACCGGTGGTGTTCCGCCGCTTCCCTCTCACTCTCTGCATTTTTTACAAAGGCCTCAGGCTGAGGGAGATCGCGGCGGCGATTGGCTGGCGGGGGCGGGACTTCCGCTAGAATTGCCGGGCTTTGGTTCTGGAGGGCGGGACTTCCTTTTCCTCCTTTCTCTCCCTGCCGGACCTCGTGGGGAACGCGCCGGAGCCTTCTCCAACTTCCCAGGGACTGCTAACCAGCTGCAGCTAAGTCTTGCCTTACTTTTCTTTTTCTTCCTGCTGGGGGCTTCTTGATCTCTCAGATCTGTCATCCTCTGCACAGCAATAGGGGGTGTTCGCCTCTACAGGCCATCTTAAGCTAAAGGGAACTACTCTCCTCTCTTCCTCTCTTCCCCCCCCACCCCCCACCCCCCCCCCCCCCCCCCCAGAATATATTAAAAAAAATATATATATATTTCTTTTTGTTTTTCTCGACTGTCCTTTCCAAGTCAGTCATGTCCAACAAGGAGAAGTCCGCTTCCCGTCAAAAAGCTGCCCCTGCGATCTCCTATGTCTGCGCGTTCTGCCAGACTAAGTTGCCAGCTGGCCTATCTGGGCCCCTATGTGGGTCATGCAGTGTTAACCAAGACCCTCTGCCTGCTCAGACTGCACCTGACAGTCAGGAACCCGAGTGGGCTAAATCCTTTCGGGCTTCCATTGATTCCTTACAGAATCCGCCTTCGGGTTTGGTCTTGCCCCGAGTATCTCCGGGGGTACCCCCCCAGGAGTCTGAACCGGCCTGGGCAAAATCTCTAGCAGATTCTATGTTGATAATTTCGACGTCTCTTTCCCAGATGTTACATTCGGTTAATCCCTCTGGAACAGAAGTCAGACCTCTAAGAGCCGCCAGATCCTCGGATCCCCCTGTACTTCCATCAGGGGGAAGAGATTTCCATGGAGGAAAGAGAGGAATCGGAAGAAGAATTGGACTCCTTAGCGTCTGAACATGACGTTCAGACCACTTTCGTCTTGGAAGAATGGGCGTCTCCGGAAAAGAAATTTCACCTGTCAAAACATTTTCAGATGATGTTCCCTTTTCCCAAGTCGGACGTGGATAGGTGGTCCATGCCACCAGCAGTCGACCCACCGGTGGCGAGACTATCCAGGGCCACAGCTATACCTCTGGCCCGAGGCAGCCACTTTTAAAGATCCCACAGACAGACAACTGGAGGGATTCCTAAGAACATCATTCGCGGCAGCTGGCACGGCCTTACGTCCCACCTTCGCCTCCGCATGGGTGGCCAAAGCGATGGAAGCCTGGTTAGACCAACTGTATCAAATAGTGGCCAAGGAATCTACTGACAGCCGCCTAATCGATCTTGTACAACAGCTATCTAATGCAGCCATATATATTGGGGACGCGGCTTTAGAGTCTAGCAGACTCGTCGCCAGGTCATCTGCGACCACGACGGCGGCCAGGCGATCCTTGTGGCTTAAAGCCTGGGCAGCGGACCCGGCATCTAAAAAAGCCCTCACCAACCTACCCTTCCTGGGGCACCTCCTGTTTGGGCCCGAACTTGAGAAAATAATTGCCCAAGCCACGGGTGGGAAAAGTACTTTCCTTCCACAAAATAGAGCCCGTCGTTTTCCGTCATTTCGGTGTTCATCCTCTTTTCGCCCCTCAAGAGCCTCGCGCCCTCCTCCCAGGGTACAGACAGAACAGGTCAATTCCTTTCCGAACCGTCAGGGACACAGACCATATACTCCCTGGCCTTCTAAAAGAGGAGCCTTCAAAACAGGGGGAGATAAAAACAAACAGGCATGACTATCCTCCACCTCTTCAGGTCGGAGGCCGCCTTCGTTTTTTCGTCAAAGAATGGAAAATCCCATCCACAGACACCTGGACGATGGATACTCTGGCCAACGGCTACCGAATAGAGTTCTCCTCTCCTCCTCCTCCTCGTTTCTTTCCCTCCCGCATACCGAGATGCCGTCGCCAAACTCTCAACGACTGCGTTCTTTCTCTCCGGGCGCAAGTAATCTCCCAGGTTCCAGAAGAACAGAGATTTCGGCGTTTCTATTCGAACCTCTTTTTGGTGCCAAAGAAGGACGGAACGTTTCGTCCCGTTTTAGATCTAAAAGCTCTCAACATCTATGTACGAAAACACAGGTTCAAGATGGAATCCCTGTGATCCGTAATTTTATCTATAGAACCAGGCGACTATCTCGTGTATCTACACGTCCCCATCTGGAAGGGTCATCACCACTTTCTCAGATTTGCCATAGGTCCCCGGCACTTCCAGTTCATGGCCATGCCATTCGGCTTAGCCTCAGCACCGCGGGTATTCACAAAAGTCATGACCTGCCAAGCCGCATTTATTCGTCTTCGAGGGATTTTTATTCTCCCTTACCTAGATGATCTGTTAATAAAGGCGAGATCCTTGAACCAGGCTCAACGTCAGGTCGCTCAGTGTTTAACGATTCTATCTCGTTTAGGTTGGATCATAAACCGGGTAAAATCCTCGATGACTCCATCAAATCGCATGATCTCTCTTGGTATGCTATTCGACACAACCAGTCACAGGGTCATTCTTCCCCAAGACAAGATCGCATCATTGAAGAAGATGGCCAGCCAAGCGCAGACCAGCAATCAGATCTCTATCCGACAAACAATGCGTCTAGTGGGGAAGATGGTGTCGTCGGTGGAAGCTGTTCCCTACGCGCTCTTTCACCTAAGACCACTTCAGAGACACCTACTCCGCTGTTGGGACAAGTCCCAACAGTCGTTGGACGATGTGATATATCTTCCACATCAGATTCGGTCTTCCCTAACCTGGTGGACGATGGAGAGCAACTTAGCAATGGGCAAAACTCTTTGTCTGCCCATGTGGACAGTGGTTACGACGGACGCCAGTCTCCGAGGATGGGGAGCCATATACGACTCTCAAAAGGCCCAAGGTCTTTGGACCAAAGAAGAAATGCGCCTGCCCATAAACGTCCTGGAGTTAAGAGCAATATTCCTCGCTCTGTCTCACTGGACTGTTGTCCTAACGGACAAGAACGTTCGCACACAGTCGGACAATGCCACGGCTGTGGCATATATAAATCATCAAGGGGGCACGAGAAGCGATATGGCCATGGCAGAGGCACACCGGATCCTAACCTGGGCAGAGATTCACATACCGGCATTATCAGCAATCTACATACCGGGGGTCCTCAACACAGAGGCCGACTTTCTCAGCCGAGTAACGCTCGATCCAGGAGAATGGGCTCTCCACCCTGAGGTTTTCAAACAACTGATACGGAGATGGGGGACTCCAGACATCGACTTAATGGCCTCTCGGGACAACCGAAAGGTTCCGACCTTTTGCGCAAAGACGAGATCCGATGGCAGCCTTCGTGGATGCCCTAGTGGCACCCTGGCGGTTCCGCTTGGGCTACATATTTCCACCAACACCCATGATACCCAGGGTTCTGAAGAGGATAAAATGGGAACAAGCTTCAGTAATTCTCATCGCCCCTCAGTGGCCAAGGAGAGCGTGGTTCTCAGATCTTCTCTCCATGTCCGCCGGAGACCCATGGTCGCTTCCACTGCGCCCAGATCTTCTTATACAGGGGCCTTTCCACTACCCAGATCTTCAGCGCCTGCATTTAACGGCGTGGCGGTTGAATCCGCCATACTAAGAAGACGAGGGGTACCGGCGTCGGCAATACCTACCATGTTAGCGGCGAGAAAGCCATATTCGTCCAAGGTGTATCATAGGATCTGGCAAAGGTATGTTATGTGGAGTTCATCCAGGGGTTTTCCCCCGGCCAGATTCGTTCTGTCCAGAGTCCTTAGTTTTCTTCAAAAAGGTTTTGATGGGGGTCTATCGCTCAGCGCTCTTAAGGGCCAAGTTTCGGCCCTGTCTATATATTTTCATAGGAGGCTTGCCTCCAGGAAGGACATCCACACTTTCCTACAGGGAGTGGCCCATTTGCGGCCTCCAATTCGGTCACCGGTTCAACCCTGGGATCTATCTTTAGTCCTTAGAGCACTCAAGAGGCCTCCTTTTGAACCCTTACCATCGGTTCCCTTATCACTTCTCTCCTGGAAGACAGTTTTTCTTCTGGCGATATCATCCATCAGAAGGTCATCAGAACTAGCTGCTTTGTCAGTGGATCCCTCGTGCCTGTCGATTTCTTCGGACAAGGCCATTCTCCGACCTCACGTTTCCTTTTTACCAAAGGTGGTCTCGTCGTTTCATATCAATCAGGAGATCGTTGTTCCAGCCTTTTTTCCGAATCCGTCTTCTTCCAAGGAACGTGATTTGCACTGTCTGGATGTAGTGAGAGCTCTGAGGATCTACATTGCTCGCACGGAAGGCTTCCGTTCCACTCAGGCCTTGTTCATTCTCCTGGCGGAGCCCCGCCGGGGGTCCAGGGCTTCTCCACAAACTCTAGCAAGGTGGATTAGATCTACTATCGTCCGCTGCTACTTGGCGGTTGGGGCCGTTCCTCCCTTGCGGGTTACGGCCCACTCTACTAGGGCGGTGGGAGCCTCTTGGGCAGCTCACCATGGCGCCTCGGTGGACCAGATATGTCGAGCGGCAACTTGGTCTTCCATCCATACCTTTTATTAAATTTTATCGACTCCAAGTTTTTACAAGGATGGATACTGCCTTGGGCGAATCTATCCTCAGAACGGGGGAGTTTTAAGTACTTGTGCTAGGGCCCACCCTTCGATTTCGGGACTTTGGGACATCCCCTACGTGTCCTGGGTCCCCCTAAGGCTGCAAGAGAAAAGGGGATTTTTATGTCTTACTCACCTGTAAAATCCCTTTCTCTGAAGCCGTAAGGGGGACCCAGGGATTTTCCTCCCTAGTTTTTGGACATGATTGTTTTTTGGCCTGTTGCCTGTTTTAAGTTTTCTGTCGTTTATACTACTATTACTTTTTTCTCTACTGGCTGACGTTCCCTCTTTGGGACCAACTGAAGGAGGCTTCCGGTGCTCAGAGGTTATAGCTGAGGGGGAGGAGCACTGGAGCCTCAGGCTTTCAATTTTAAAGTGTCCGCTCCTGGAGAAAGGGTACTTAACCCCTACGTGTCCTGGGTCCCCCTTACGGCTTCAGAGAAAGGGATTTTACAGGTGAGTAAGACATAAAAATCCCCTTATACACACAATAGTATTTTAAGACTTGAATATAGGTTTAACTGCCTTTTACCGGCACTGTTTTAAACAGCTATTTTGTGGTAAGCAGAGCCTGCCGCCATCCTCCTCTCCGGCCCTTCTCTTTGCATTTTCTTTCCAGTGCAGCAGTCAATCGTGGACGAGGCAATTTAAGTCCCTGCCAATGAATGACTGTTGCTGACTGGGCCACCTTCTCTTCGTATGTGCGAACTAGTACCATTTTAAAAGGAAGTGGCAACTACCGGTGAAGAGGAAAGTGGATTGCAGGTTGAATACCTGACTTCTGGAATGCCAGAAGTCAGTTTTTGGGGGTGGGGAAAGTAAGTATGAAGTTTTGTGGGAGGGGTTGAAACGCCCTTTAAAGGACAACTCCACCCTCATAAGAACATCTTTTAGAAAGAATGGCCTCTTTAAAATATGTTGATATATCATAGTTTGTCCTATACATTCATTACTGTATGCCTGCTATGCTTCTGGATTACTCATGGAAACTGAGCAATTTAGAAACCTGTACTGAGCCTGAGCATGCTCAGAAAAGGCAGATAGGGAATTCAACATTCAGTCATTGGCTGTGATGTCAACTGTCAAATCCATAACTGACAGTTGCTAACTGGAAGAACCAGGAAGCAGAAACGGGAAACAGGACATTGTGCAGGATTTCAGGTTAGAGTTATATATTTTCGATTTCAAACTATTACCGTTTAGGGTTTTGGGGGGTGATTTACCTATATGTAAGTTTTCATTTTGGGGCTGGACTTGCCCTTTAGGGAAGGTTTTTAAGCCTTGTACACACATGCTTTTTTATATTGATGGTGGTTCCATTCTTCAATGCGGTAGTTTGTTCACACCCATCCGTCTGTAAAAATTATTCAAGTTTAGGAAGGCTTCAAAATATGAGGTTTGTGTCCTTTTTGTACTGTAGAAATGCCGAAGATGAAAAGCACAGACATACATCAAATGCTAAAGGATGTGCTGGGACCTACAGAGCAGGAGCAGACACTTAACCTTGGCAGTAGCAGAATGGAGGGTTCTGTAGCTGAAACAACTGGGCAGCATCATCAATCCTTTTTTCATGGTAAGTAAAATAATAATAAAAAAAAAAACACAGAACCTGTAGCTGTTGAAAATTACTTGGCTTAGGTGTGATTTTGGGATTTTTTGCATCAAAATTTAAGAATACTCTAAAGCTGGGTACACGCAGTAACGATAAAGCCCCAATACCGGATCGTTATGTGTGTACGCTCGAAAATTTCCATCGGCCACGCTAGACTCCCTATAGAGGAGTCTAGCGCGGCCGATGGAAACACACAGTCCCGAGTGTTCTCCTTATGAAGTTCATAGGGAGAACGCTCAGGACTGTGTGTATGCAGATCTTTGAAAGATGGCAGATCCCGTCTGTCATCTTTCAGAAATCTGTACTGTGTGTACCTAGCTTTACAGTAAGTAATAGCATATCCATGTTGATTCTTTTCCAATTACCCAGGTGTGGCACATCCTCCTCTTCAGATGGAGTCCTTCTCTCAGCCTGGATTCATGGAAAGCAGGTATGAGTTTGTTTTCACTCTATAAAAGATATACCTGCACTACTTTCTAGACTGTAAGTATAAACATATGGTGTTCAAAATGGATCATAAGTTTGGTACAAAAACTGCTAAATCTCATCAATGAACTTCATACTCTGTGAAGAGTGAATCAGATTATTTAAGGTGATCTGAATGAACATATAGCTCTTATGTTTGGAGGTGCAAGTGCTTGAGTGCTTGAATGATTTAGGGAATGTCAAACTTTTTTTCTTTAATCATAGATAGTCTGTTATCACTCTTCTTTTAAAGAAGAACTTAAGTATTCCTACACACCCACTCCCATTGTGAGTTTAGGTCCTTAGTCTAGGTACTTTTAATGGAAGGGAGGTATAATTGTCCTTTTTTAAATATTTTAGTACTCATTTAACGTATACAAAGATTTAGTTTCTTTGATTTATGTACAATCATTTTTCTTTATATTATAGATGCATTGTACGCTCTGTTTTAAAACTAAAAACTATCCTTTTCTAAACAGGGATAGAAATACAGTTTTCAGTCCTGAGCACTGTGATACTGACAGCTCTTGGCCTACAGCTTCCACCCCAACTACACCCACAGAGGGTGAAAATGATGGTCTTTCATACAACCAACGTAGCCTACAACGCTGGGAGAAAGATGAAGAGCTGGGTGAGCTTTCAACCATATCTCCAGTTCTTTATGCTAACAAGAACTTCCCTAACCTCAAGGTGGACTATCCAGGTAAGAAAAGGCAAATCTGAATTTGTTAAGATAGGACACTTTTTATGGTCCATAACTATATTGCGTAATGGTTTTGCATTTAGCTTGTGGAATTCTGTAAAAACCTTTTATTAGGTATAGCATTTTGTAAGGGCTACCATGGAAATGACCCAGATGTGTCTGTTCCTTATTTGCATATGCTGAAGGGGAGCTGCGAAGCCTAATTTTCTCCCTATCCTATATAATTTAGAATAGGTCATCATTGCTTTTATTCAAATTTTTCTTTTTGTATGTTTGTATTCATACATATAAGAGGGAGATGTCTTGATTTGTTAAAGCATATTCCTAAATGACCCATAGAGGACTCCTAGAGATTTATGCCCAGGTGACTGATTTTTTGCTCAGAATAAACAAATAATATTAGACACTGCTCTTTGCTGTTTTGAACTGCTATAACTTCACTGTCATAAGTGCATGTTTTGAGCTTGCCTGGTTCTTGACAATAGTCTTGTTTTTTTTTCTGTGTGAAGCTCCGTCTTGACCTAGATGATTTTTTGCATACATGTGCCCCTGGATCATGATTCACCTTTGCTTCTTTACCGACTCCTCAGTTCTGTATTTGTATTAAATTGCTCTACTGCTTATTTACACACAGACACATACCAATGCAGAGTAATAAATTCAATTCAATTATAGATTTTATTTGTAGGTTACAGGATTTCTAAATATATAACCCTGATCAGGAGTCATACTATTTATCCAGGGGACTAAATCTACTGTCTGCTGTGTTTTTAAAATGAAAATGTGTCATGTGCACAGGAATGTGTTTAGAGCCTAGATAACGAGTTCAGCTTTTTGATTTTAATTTAATTCTGTACTAACTGCTAGATTGGGCTAGTCGTTGCAAGCAGATTATGAAGCTTTGGAGGAAAGTTCCAGCTCCAGATAAAGCTCCATATTTGGTGAGTTTTTTTTATAAAATTTAATATTTAGATTTCTTTTCAGAACCTATCTTTAGTGTCCTTTTTCTATTATTTAGCATGTGAGGCGGTTTGTAAGCTTTCCATGCATCTTTGTAGAATTTTGATGGCTTGGTTTAATTTGTTTCTACCTTTAAATCCTGTAGCAAAAGGCCAAAGATAATCGTGCTGCACATCGAATTAATAAGGTTCAGAAGGTAAGTGTACATGTGTTCAGGAAGATTCTCTTTAGTCCTAATTAAGATGGTTTCACTTTTTTTTGTTTAATACAAACATCCATAAACATTTTCTATCATGGTGGACACAGGTTCATTTTTTTCTTTTACATGTGACATCTTATAAATGCTGGCCATACACAGTCTTGATGCACAAAACATAGATTAACACTAACCACTTAGTTAGGAATTACCCCTGTATGGACTAAAATGCTTACCAGTTACAGGCAGTACCCCACCTTTTGTCAAGCCCTGCCCAAAACTTTGCTTTTATGTCACAATGGAGAAATAAACTTTTTTTCTGCATACACTAGCTTGACATTAAATTTATTTTGACGCTTGATTTATTTCTCGATTATAAAATTAACCAGTGTGGTAGTTTTACCTGCCAGATTGTTTCCTGGATGGATCTTGGTTTGCAATCTTTATTACTAATATTCGTCGCAAAATGATTGGGCCAGGCAGATTTTCAAAGTGTTGGGAATGTTGACTGATTTATTGGCACCTTAACATTGACTAGTAGATTGCAGCAGGATTGTATGTATGTAGCAGGATTGCATCAGGATTACTAAAATATGCCTGCTTTCTTTCTTTAGAGAGGTTCAACCTATTTATGAAGTTTAACATAACATGACCGACCTTTTTATGCAATCTCAGTGAATGCCCGTCATGAATGTGACTGATGTCATTTTAGCCAATGACTGAATGCTATTCCCCTAGCTACCTCCTCTGAGCATGTAAAAAAGATTTGGAGAGCTTGAAGAGGAGTTTAAACCTAGACAAAGGGAAGAAGAGCATTATTTTACTGCATAACAGATTAGCCTTCCAACTACCTACCTATATTTAATTTTTAACTTGGGGGACAAACATGCAATTTAAGAGGGGAACTGTGGTGTCCATACAAGTGTCCCTCTGTTAAAATTAATACAGGATTGTGTTCTTGGCAAAAAAAAATTCTAAGGTGTCCATAGGAAAACACAAAATGGTTGTAGGCTTGTAACTAGCTTCATAATAGATTGTTTTTTGGGGGGTGGCACTTATGATACAGCTCATTATGAGTCTGTCACAAGGGAGCAAACAAGGAAACAGAACTTTACGTGTCTGTTGCTATGGATTCAGAGTAGTTAGCCCTATTATCCTAGCCTTGTTTAAAAGGCATGCTAGAGCTGTTTTCTAAAGTCAATGTTTATTATGGGCACTTAAATGGAAATACAATTCCCCTTTAACTTTGTATATATAAAGCTAAGGCATACAAATTATATTTGCCTTCTTGGATTGAAGCTTTCAATATTTAACGATTATGAGATTTTCTGTAAATTGATTGTTTTTTTTTTTTCCCCCCCCCCCACTGTACAGCAGGCAGAAAATCAAATCAACAAGCAATCAAAAGGGGATTGTGTACCAAAAATAGAGCGCCCAGTACTTCAGATTCAGATTCCAGGCCAGTCTGGGGGAGTTTCTGAATTTAGGACTGGTGTACCAGCTGCAAAAGATTCCTGTGTGTCTAGTGGCTCTAGGTTGTCTACCTCTTCAGACTTGTTCTTAAAGCCTTCTTCAGCTGGGGCAGATTCACCTAGTGATGTTTTCTTTAAATTGCCTACTCCTTCGCCATCACAAGATAACTTTACTAATTCCTCTGCTTACACTTTGGATCCTCGTTATCAGTCTTCCATAGGACAGTCTCCAGCTTCTTGTGGAGCTTTTCAGACAATTGCTGGAGTGGAGAACCACCCATGTCATAATACACACCATACAACTCAGAATTTGGATTACCAGATTTCTCACCCATCCACTCCCCATCGTCAGCCTCATACTCCAGAACCATTTATAAAACCACGTTACCCAACTGGATCTCTTGATAACTTGACATTGGTTGGGAGTCCTACTGCCCGAGTAAACCAGTCATCAGAGAACTCTTCCAAACCTGCTGAACCAATGCTGTCCCCATCCCGTTATGGGGATCTTAAGCGGCAAGCTGATGGAATCCTCCATCAGATTAAGAAGGAAGATGCTGGATCACCTGGTTTTGTACACAACGCTATATCTGTTGAAGGAACTATGGAGATGAAATGTGATGTGTTTAAAGCACCACTAACTCCGCGCATGGCTCAAATTGAGCCTCATAGCCCAGCTTCTTCTCACAGAGAGGCACACATTCATACACCAGTAATGTCACCTCAACACCACTCGGACTTATACAGGCCACCATCTACAGCTCCATATACAGATCCCTATTCCCAGCCACCACTAACTCCTCGCCCTCAAACGTCTGAAGGGAGCTGCACTTTAACACCTCGATCTTTATCCTCTGATTCCTTTACTCGAGTCCCAACAAGCCCACAGTCTCAGGCTAGTTCTCAGTCCCCACTAACTCCACGACCCCTCTCTGCTGAGGCCTTTTGCCAGTCTCCTGTTACACCACGATTTCAGTCTCCTGACCCATACTCGCGACCTCCTTCTCGTCCCCATTCTCAAGACCCTTTTGCACCAATGCACAAACCTTCCCGACCCCAGGTTTCAGAACAAGGGTTTAAACCTGCTGCTCAGCTTTCCCATAGCACTTCTGTTGGTTTAAGCTTTCAAGTATCCCAGGAAGTCCATCCTAAAATAACTGTTAACCAGCAACAAAGTTCTGTATTTGCTCGATCTCCTGGAGCCAGTGTGCTCCCAAATTCACAGACTCCACTATGTTTTACTTTCCCCCATTCTCCTGGAGATGTTAAAAGCTCCCCTTCTCATCAGCCAAGCTTTCCATCTTCCCATTCAACAAACAGCAGTTTTCATCCTAACAAGCCTCAGAGTTACCAATCTCCAAGCAACTACACTCCTTTACATCCATCCAGCAGCCCACACTCATCTGGCAACAGCAGCACTTCTGAGATATATGCACAGTCTCCTCACAGGCCACCTTCAGTTCTGCCTCAAGAAACCACTTACCAACCAACTGCTACTAGCCAGCGCCAAGGCCTTATTTCACCTTCAGAAAAGCAGAAGGAAGAAATAAGTGTGATTTCTAATTCTATTGCTTCAACAGCTAAAGAAGTACAAGAGCTGCAGAACACCTCGGAGCCAGCACTGAGTAGTCTGAGCCAAACAGAGCTAGAGAGGCAAAGACAGGTATATTGCATCTTTTTTTTTTTTCTCTCTTTTATCCCAGGGAAGTGTTTTTCTTGTGTGGGTAAAGAAGTGGTAAAACTGGATCACTTTCCTTACCTCTTGCTACGCATTCCACATTGAGATATCGGCTGAACAGTCTGGGTGCTGTCTCCTTGCTTGCTTGCAGTTTAAACAAATGAAAATGTGCTTCTGCAAGCTGGGCATGTGGAGACAGCACCCAGGGGAATATTGTATAAGCTGATTTCTGTGTGAATGATATGTATCCAGAGGTTAGATGAACACGATTTAGGTTGTCTGCAAAATAAGCGATGGCAGGCATTAACCGTATTGTTTCTTTTTAAGAAATACCATTTAAATTTCTTGCAAAAAAAAAAAAAGTTTCAAAAACTTGAAATATGACATGTTTTGTTTCTTTTTAAGAAATACCATTTAAATTTCTTGCAAAAAAAAAGTTTCAAAAACTGAAATATGACATGTTTTGGTCAGAACTGTATATTAACATTTATACATTTTAACTCAATTCTTTGTTATATTGAAGAAAAATATTTTTTTGTACATCAACCATAGAGAAACAATTAGTAAACAACTCTTGCGCTACCACAAATGTAGTTCTTGTTTCTCTCTTTGCTGCATGGTACCAGAATGGAATATCAAGGTATTAAAGACAAACATTGCAGAATTATACTGGAAACTGCTTTTTAAGAGCAAAAGGTGTACATTAACCAGTCACCATGGCAGCATACACCAGGTGGGTAGCTCCTACTACCTGGTGTTCTGCCATGAAAAAACGGACTGGAAACCAGAATTAAGATACATAATGCTAGAATTTACTTTTTGCACCAACATTAATAGACGAAAAAAAACCGCATTATGAACATGCCCTTTAACCAGCAAATCAACAACATAGTTTTAGTTATTTTGGGTTCAAAAAAAGACAAGTCTCAAGTTTAACCCCTTCATTCAAAACCCAGCATCCCTAATCCAACAAATATGTACAGTTTCCCCACCTGCAACAAGCTCCCCAGTACACCAACCTGAACAAGGACAAAACTAGTCACATGTACATACATTACTACAGCATATTCAAGACGAGGAGTTACAAGGGAATTTTATATTTATATTTTGACCCAATCAATCACTGCTATTTCGTTTAAAGTTTTTACCCATGACCAACTTTTTTTTGTTAGGATTTTCTGTCTAAATTGTACAAAAGATTGGAATTTCACCTAATTGTATGGTCTATATAATGCCACCCATCCCTTATTTAGAAAACACATCGCCTCATCATAGAAGGCAATCTGATTGATTTATAGATATATATAGATTGGAAGATAGATATCTTTGTGTATATATCTGCCACATATCTTAAAGACAACCGTTCCACACATGGTAGCACATGGAGACCTGGCCAATGAAAAACCAGTGTGTAAGTTTAAGGCTGTCCTAGTTACAACTTTTCCATGCTGGATATCCCCCCTTCCCCAAAGGTGTGTAGTTTCATCAATACACAATATCAAAGGACATGCAATAATACAGTTAATGTTTTTAAGATTACCATTTAGAGTCAGGAAGGATCAACTGTAGGTAGGCTAAAAAGGTTGGATTAGATGGGTGTATATCTTTATTTAACCTTCTAATGCTATGTAACTATGTGAGGCTAGTTTATTGATGAGATACTAGTTTGCATTATACATTATATATTTGCTTTGCGTACCCAAATGGCGCTTTATAAATAAAATTATATATACATACATTTACTTTTTGTATGAGCACAGTCGTGGTTTAAATTCTCTGTGCATGTTCCAATGTACTATAAAGTAAAACAGTCAAGTACAAAGGTGTGAACATATCAGGGTATCTGCAATTTGCCAAGATTTCCATAAAAGAAGTAAACCCAGAACTCCAACTGAGATCCGTCTGTACTTCATGCAGGCAGTGATGTTTTGGGGTACTGCATCTTTTGAATTTGGCTTGAAGAGCCAAATTACTGTTCTTTCTATTTCATCTTCCATTTTATTCTTCCGCTTTTTTGGACTATATCTCCTCCCACAGTTTTTGAGCTAGAGACATGAAATTTGGTGCAGACGTGCGGGGCATATAGGAGAATTGTGCTATTACCCAGCAAAGGAATACACAGAAGCGTTACTGCGTTATCTGCAAATTTCTGGACATTTTTCCCCATAGACTATTATGGTAACAATCCTCAAATGTGGATATTTGGAGGTTTAAAGGTCATGAGATCAAAACAGTTTGTTTCATGGTCAAAAACACAAACGCTGATACCCCCAACCCCCCACACAGACACAAGTACACCCACCTACTGACCTACCTTTCTATTCTGATGGAAGCCCTACTTAAAGTCTTATAGTCAAAAAACAAGTTTTGATCGATCATCAATAAACGTTAGTAATATGGTCATACATGCAAAAACACATACCACCAACCTCACACGGATACAGACAACTACTGACCTACCCTTCCGTTCCTGTGGCAGCCATACTTAAAGGATAAATAAAGTCAAAAAAACTTATGTCCTCACTAAAAGTTAGTTTTATGTAAACACAAAAAAGACATACTCCTCAACCAGAGCCAGGTACACACACCTACTGACCTACCCTTCCATTTCTGTGTCCGCTATACTTACAAGGTAACTATAGTCAAAAAACTAATTTTGACGTATTAAAATTTGTGTTTTTAACTCCCAACCTGACAAAGGTACACACACCTACTTACCTACCCCTCCATTACTGCTGCAGCCATACTTAAAGGGTAACTAAGGTAAAATAAAATATTGACCAATCATCAAAAGTTTTTTTTTTTTTTTTTTTTTACCCCCCAGGTACACACACCTACTGACCTACCCTTCCATTTTTGTGGCAGCCATACTTAAGGGTAACTATAGTCAAAAAACTAATTTTGACCAATCATCAAAAGTTTGTTTAATTAACTTCCAACTTGACACAGGTACACACACCAACTGATCTACCCATTCATTCATGTGACAGACATTTAAAGGTCAAGTAAAAAAACAACGTCCTCATCATTGCCATTATTGAGTTTTAAAATCTGCAGCAAAAACACAGATTCCCTTTCAAAATGCGGCCTTTTAAGCCAAATTCAAAGTTAATACTTAAACTTTCCCTTTCTAGTTTAAACTGTAATAGCTATACTGAAGATTGGAGCTTGTCTACATGGTTAAAGAGAATCCCCCCCCAAATTGTATTTATAACTTTATCACCAATCTCACATGAGTTAAAGTTCCATACTTCTCCTCTCTGCTGCTGCTGTTCCTTGCCATTTCCTTGCACGGAAACAGCAGAAGGGTCCGGACCGGCAGTGGCATCCATGATTGGAGGAAATGGCTATTTACACATTTTCTTTTTGAAATTGCTATATACAAATTTTTGTTTTGGAAGTGAACATTCCATTTAAAATTAATTAGGGTCTAAATTTGTAAAATATGAAGCCTTTTTTTTTAAAATTCACTTTATTGGACGGAGTGTATTTTGATAATATTTTGATTATACAGTAAAAAGAACACAAACAATTGAGAAAATAAATTAAATCTGATTTGCAAATCTAACAAAACAAAGTATCCCCTAAATCTAATGTTTTTTCCTGTCATTTTATAACCGCTGCCTATTATTAAAGTCCTTTCAATTTAATGTATATATTGAAAATCGTTTTCTGCCTGGGATGGAATTTCGTCATAATGAGTTATTGGTGCAGATAAGAGAATTAAAGAGCTGTAAAATGGCTGTACAGGAAAACTATGGTTCCAAGACCTTAGCATCATTCTCTGGACAGTTTTTCTGTGCTTTTAGAGTACCTGTTGAAATAGTTTAGTCCTTATTTACTAAATCTAGGCATTGTCACCATTTAAATGGATTGGGTGCCATACACTGAAGTACTGTGCTATTGCTGACATGGAAAATATAAAGGCTGTGTTGATTTTAAATTCCCCTTTAGATATGTTTCATAGGCAGTAAGGGGAGAAAATGATTTCACTACAATGTCTTTCTTTTGCGGAGTAGAACTGTTCTGTCATCCCTGCAATAAAATGTACTTTTCTTGGTACATATTAACAAGATTACAGAAATTTTGGGGCTTGTTTAATGCAAACTTTGCCTGTGTTCTTAATATGCAGCAACCAATCATAGATGCCGCTGTTGTCTGGCCCATTCTGCTGTTCCGTGCACGGAAGCAGCATAAGGGTCCGGGAACGAAGGCTGGTAAAATAAAATTAGCAGCTGATTTCTGTGGTTTAAACTTAGTAAGGTCTAGGTTAGGGGCAGATTCCATTATCAAAAGTTTTTGTTTTTGGGGTGGAAATACCCTTTAAGCTTCATACACTCGTTAGATATTTGTCACACGATGTGACCGGCGAATGATGCTTTGTTTGACTTTCATACGAAAAATAAGCTGCAACGATCCACGACTGTTCGTGGCTTTGTTTCAAAGACCAACTTGTTAGGTCTGTTCTGCCGATTTATCATATGTTTTTACATTGTCAGATTATCGCTAAACGGTGACGTATGATGCGAAGAAATGTGTATCATTACGAGAACACACAATATTACAAATGTTTGAAAACACACACGAACAATCCGTTCGCAGAACTTTTGACAGTCACATTGTGCAACAAATATCTGTGTGTACGAAGCTTTAAAAAACATCTGATAACATCTGGTTGGTTGCTGCAGATTAATAGCACAGGCAACATTCTGCACCTCTTATGAAATAAGCCCCATAATCTATCTAGAACCACTTTTGGTCAATGGTTGTATTTTTGTAGTAGATAAAATTATTATATAGTGTTATTTACTTTTGTGAATTAGTATTCGTAATCTGTAATTTTTAAGCTTCTAACATTTAATTCTGAAACAATCCAGTATGCTGTATTAAATAGTTTGAAAACGCTTTCTATTACTGCATGTAACTAGTAAAGCCTTTTTTATTTTTCTCTGCAATCCAGCGACAGAGATTACGTGAGCTCTTAATCAGACAACAGATCCAACGAAACACTTTACGGCAAGAGAAAGAGGCAGCTGCAGCTACACTTAGTTCATCCCACCCTGGTTGGAGTACTGAGGTTTGTGGGCAAACACTGATATTCTTAACTAGTTGGTAAATATCCTGTATGAGTTGTATATAATACTATAATCACAAAATAAATGTAATTCTGTAAAATACATTTCAGTCCTTTCTTAGTTTACTATCAATATGTTAATTGTTTTCTTTTTACAGGAAAAAGCAAATCTTGGGGTTATCCCTACACCCTCTGTAGCAAATAAACTTCCCAATCAGTCCTCAGTGTCTTTTCTCCAAGAAGATCGATTGAATGCACCATTGTCTAATGCTTCCCCTGGTGCTGCGGACAATTCTGAAAGGTGAGGCATGAAAAGATTTGTGCTTTTGTACTTCAGTAAATATGTTAATACTTTTATTAAATTCTCCAGTGTTTTGATTACCATTGAGCTGTGAAGATAGGTAAAGTGAGGAAAATACTGCAGGGCTAGTCAATCTTTGGTTAACTATCACTTAGGGTGAGGCCACACTGCAACGCACAGGAATCGCGCACGTTATCGCACGCGATTGTGTGCGCGGCTCGCGTTCGCGTTTTGCGCATGCGTTTCCGCCTTTTCGCGTCATGGACACGCATGCGTTAACGCACCAAAAATGGTGAACGCATGCGTTACCAAAACGCGAACGGACGCGCAATCGCATGCGCATCGGAAATCGCGGGAATTTTCGCGTTCCCGCGATTTCCATTTTAGCGAAAATCGCGGGCGCAAACGCGCGAAAAACGCGCTAGTGTGGCCTAGCCCTTAGAAAGCATGTACTATATCTTTTTAGTCAGCATTTTCTAATCCTTGCATAGATTGTTTGGAAGCTTTCACAGGAGTAACCATGATTTGTGGAAGCAATATGAAGATTGAAATAAGTGTATACATGTCCTATAACTAGTAATTTGTTGTTTGCTGCATGTTAATTGGGATGTCTAATGGCAAACACATTCCAGATGCACACTACCCCACGGGTGCAGACTCCAAAGTACTTCCCTACTTTCCAGGGAGTATAGGTAATCACAGAAAAAAAAAGGATGAGTTTACTTTATTCAAAACCAAACATCAACACAACGTTTCGGGGGTACAGGTCCCCTTCATCAGGTGAGGTGTAAGCAACAAACTGAAGGGTTAAAGGGCATCTATACCAAAAAATAGGTTATTTTAAATGACGATAACTGGAAACTATAATTCTTCCCAACCACCACTGTATCATTTTTTTGTTGATCTGCCCCCTATTTCTTTACAAAAAGAATACTATAAAATATCTACATATCTAAAACTAAACTATCTACATATCTACAATCTAAAACTTCTTATATTTCTGCTGTCAGTCAAGTTCCTTGCTGTCAATCAAGTTCCTTGCTCTCAAAAACTATTCTTCTGTGAGTAGTTTTACTGTAGCTGGAATGGTGACCGTTTTCACAGTTGGAATGCTGTGTGCAGGCTTGACAGTTGGTTTGTGGTAAAAAAAAAAGTCAGGTCGAATGTAAGAGGGAGTAAAACAAAATGTTTGCTGGATTGAAGGCATGCAGCAACACGCTACACAAGTGCTAATTACATGTATTCAATTATAGATTAAGATGAGGCAAAGTCATTTTTTCAGTATAGTGTCCCTTTAAATACCCTCTTACCTGAAAGTTGACACCCCTACCTGGGCGTCCTGTGCAATATTAGCATACATAATAGGTGCAAATTCGCATATGAGGTAGAAATACATACATGGTTTAAAAAGTCTCTGAATATAAGTGTAAAAAAAATTAAATATATGTGCAATAAGGTGGAAAAATACTTTGAAATAAATTATTTGAAATCAAACATTCTCTGTAGTAAACATCTGTTAATAAAGAACAAAGAGGTGGCAATCATGACAGACGCTTAGTAGAGAGAGAATGTTTCTGGATAGAAAAGTTAGAAACACTGTTTCCACAAGGTCTCAATGAGGAGATTAATTGGTCTTATTTATAAATTAAGCACCTGTATTTCGTGTTTAATCTTGATGATTCTCTTTCATTATTTATTACATAACTGGTGTCTGATTTTTTTTTTTTTCACTGTCATTTAACCTTGTTAGTCTTTCTCTGTTGGGAACCTTTTAGCTTTAATCAATCACATTCCTATTTTAACTCCTAAAAATTAAATAGCATCTAGTCAAGTGGATCTTTTCGAATATTGCAATTGTTTGGACTTTATGGACACTTTACACTGGAACAAATGATTAAGATGAGACATTTCAATTTTTATTTTTCCACCAAGTATTTTTTCCAAAAGTATTTTTCCACCTTATTGCACATATTTCTAATTTTTTTTTACACACTTTTATATTCAGACTTTTTAAACAATGTATGTATTTCTACCTCATATGCTAATTTGCACTTATGTATGCTAATTTTGCACAGGACACACCCAGGTAGGGGTGTCAACTTTCACTAGGTAAAAGGGTATTTAAACCCTTTGGTTTGTTGCTTACACACCACCTGATGAAGGGGGCCTGTACCCCTGAAACGTTGTGTTGATGTTTGGTTTTGAATAAAGTACACCATTCACTTTGGAGTGCGAGTCCTCATCCTTTTTTTCTGTAATTGGGATATCTATAGGCCCACCACATGTGCTAGTTTACATCTGTGTCCAACTAGAATTGGGTGCACACAGTTTTAATTCACTTATCTGAAGACTGGATTTTATTGTTAATTTTTATGCCAGTGTGCTAGATGTGCGTTAGTTGTCTGTGTAATCTGTTATAGTTATGTATATAGGTCTCTAACCCCAAAAAATTTTTTTTAGGCAATCTACTGAAGTAACACAGTCTTTTTATGCAAGAGGAACTTTCCCTGACCAACCGCAGATGTGGCAATCACCAGTAGCAGCTCAAAGGGCTTTGGCTCCAGTTCGTTTTCAGGAGGTTAACCGTCCTTCTTTACCACCTTCAGTCAGCAGTGGAGGAGTCGTAAGACTAACATTCCCTGGGGAACAGATTACTTCATCTTCAGTAACTGTGGGTGGTGCTCCTTACATTGAACTTCGCCATCACGGGCAAAAATTACCCATTGGTGCTGCCTTTAACCCTTCAGTTTTGCAAAACAGGCCACGTTTTTATTTGTCCAGTCAAGGAACAAACTCCCCCCTGGAGGTACCAGTAATGCGGAGCCCTCTGCTGCAAGCTCAGAAATCGCTGACTTCCAACCCGCTATCTCTTTCTAATGCTGTAAACGTGGTTGCCGTTCAGCAGCCCATTCAACCCAAAGGCAATACTGTCTGTGAAACATCACAACATCAAACTACTTTGCATACTCAATCTGATGGTTTAAAGGATGCATCAGCTACTAGTATAGACGGTGGTAGAGTTACTTGTGATGATACCCCAGAACTTGATGTAGATTTTGACACACACAAAGACTTGGAGGATGATGATTTGGCAAATTTGAGCCTTGATGTAGCTAAAGCAGATGATGAATTAGATAATCTTGATAACCTTGAGACAAATGACCCACACTTGGATGATCTTCTAAATGGGGATGAATTTGACCTTCTAGCTTACACTGATCCTGAACTAGATAATGGAGACAAGAAGGATATTTTTAATGAACACCTACGTCTTGTTGAATCCGCCAATGAGAAAGCAGAAGAGGAAGCAATGCTGAAGACTGAACCTGATATTAGTGAAACCAAAAAAGACACTTCCACAAAAAAATTACAGCAAGAAATGCCAGTGAATTCAATAAGTGAAGCAACTAATGACAGATTGTCTGATAATTTGGGAATCGAACTGGGAAAGCGATCTCATGCTGGTGGATTAAAGGATGCCAATATTGAAACAAAGCAGTCTGCCTACAGTGGAAATTTAAAGCCTAAAGTAGAAGATAGTCTAAAGACAAGTAACTGCCAGTTCTCTACTAGTAATTTAGCATCTATTAAAACAGAATCTCCCCATGATCATGAGAAATCCCTCCTTGGTACTTTTGTAAAGTCAACATCTGGTCATCAGACTATCAGTGTATGTCCCACTCAAGCATCAAATCATGGTGCATCTGTAATCCCAAGCAAAGACACTGTGACTCCTATATTGGCAGGTCAGACAGGTCTAATGCTGGAAAAATTTGATCTGGATGACAGCACTCTTAATCTTCAAGGTTCTAGGCAATCTCCAAGTGATGATTTGGATAAAATGGAAAGCTCTCTTGTAGCAAGTGAACTTCCATTACTTATTGAGGATCTTTTAGAACATGAGAAAAATGAACAGCAAAAAAAACAATTGATGTCAGGGCACCATCCTGAAGGTGCCCAGCAACATACAATGATAACTCATTCAGGGCTTCATGTTCAACAGCCTCAGGACTCTCAGCAAGCAGGGCTTGCAGGACTTGTTTCTAGACATTCAGGATTGACTTCTGCTCCTCCAATTTTAAGTCCTCAGCATCCAATTCAGCAGAGGATTTCTGGGGTACAGATTAGTTCTACTATAGATTTAGCAGTCTCTGGGACTTCTGGTCAAAATGCATTATTAGGAGGACAACACTTGGTACAAACTGGCATATCCCAGACTCAATGTCTATCTCCAAAACAAATAATTGGCCAGCAAATTGGAATGAAGCCACCACATCTAGTTCTACAGCAACAACAAATGGCAAATAGTATTTTTCCTGATACAGGTATTGTGCTACTCTAAAGTGTGACAGAAAAATGAGAAGTAATAAAAAAAATGCAGCAAAAGTAGTGCTATGTACAGAAAGCTGATATTTCTCTCTATTGCCCCCAATAGGCAATGCACAGAGCCAATAGTGGCTCTCCGTGCATTGCAAATGGGGTTTACCCATTCTGAATCTTTAACACAATCTATCTGCTGACATTTAGATTCCATCTTAGAGACATCTGCTCGGTACATTGCTTGCAGCAGTTGCGCAACCCAATTTTTGCATACTGCTGCAACCACCGTTAGTTGTCTTAAAGCCACGTTAAAGGGTAACTGTGGTCTCAAATTCTATAATAATTATATAAAAAGCCTTCCATCGCACCTTCAAAATAAAACCTAAATCACATCTCTAGATAAAATTTGTGAGAAGTTATTGCTGGAAAGGTTCAGCAATGTAACTTCCTGGTTGAACTCTTCCTGTTATTAGCCATGTGACCAGCCTTTGCCTGCATTAATAGGCTCCCCTTCTCAACTGTCAATTGTTTTACTCCGGTACTTCCTGATTTCCCCAGCAATAAGTCTTAACTAAGCATGCTTCTCCCCCAGGGGAAAAGGGCCGGCAGAGGTCAGGTGATGTCACTAAACCTAATGGAAGCAGGAAGTTTGAACATTCACCCCAATGTAATTTCTCACAGGCTCCAGCCAGAGATGTTATTGTTGGCTTAGTGTAAAGGATAAACTGCAGGCTTTCATTTAACCCTAACTTGTTTTGACACCACAGTTGCCCTTTAACCCATGGTACATCGGTCAATACGACTTTTAGACACAAACCGCAAATAACGGCTCTCCCAAAGGTACTTTAATCTTGTGCTCTAAAATGAGTTGCCTTATTCAAGAAATAGTTTTAATCTCCGAAAATTCCCAGATTAATGGGTGGAGACAACTTTGTATGAACTTAAGAATTGGAATTTATTATTTCTCTGGGTTAGTTAGGCAATGCTAGTTCATAGCATGTAAAATTGAAGATGGCTCTGCTACATTTTATTTTCTGTGGTGGGCTCATTTAAGCCCTTCTTACATTATTCTTTATAGCTACCCCCTCTAAAAGCCATTAAAGGGCAAGTTAACCTCCAACTTAAACCCACTTTTAGGTGCAGCCCTTCAAAAATATTTTGCAATAATTTTTCATGATGTCCCTATAGATAGATATTTATCACTATCTCTGTTGGCCCCTGCAGGACAAGTTGCTGCCCCCTAGACTAGATACAAGTACCTACTCTTTTCATAGATATAATTATTGAATCCACAATCCCTTTTATTGTATTTTGAGTGAAGTTTTTTTTTCTTTAAACCTGAGGATTTTTGGGGTACAGATTAGCTCTATGGATTCAGCTGTTCTACTGCTTTGGAGTATTGTGGAAATATATCTACAGGCCTATAACCAGACAAGTTAATAGACATACTACCACTGTTATTTTCATTGTATCCTCTAAACATATTCAGGTATTAAAACAATGTAAATTTAAAGGGCATGTCCAACCCCCAAATTGAAATTTAAGCTTAAACGTAACACCCCCAAAACCTAGTCCTCGCTAGGTTAAAAATATTTTCATTGGCTCCTAAATATACTTACCTAGGCTTGTTTTCTTGCCGTTCAACCAGTCACTGACGCAGCTACCAGTCCGACACATTCTGTTGCTGTGTACAGAAAAGGCATTAAGCAGCAGAGAGGCAAGAGTCCTAGTAAGTATATTTAGGAGCCACTGAGAATTGTAATAAAATGTTGCTTCCTCTTTCTTGTCCTCCCTGAGGTTTATTAATCAGTTATACATATATTTGTATGTTTCCTCCGCAGATCTTGATAAATTTGTACCTGATGACATTATGGATCCTATTGCCAAGGCTAAGATGGTTGCATTGAAGGGAATAAAAAAAGTCATGGCTCAAGGAAGCATTGGAGTAACACCTGGCATAAACAGGTATGGAATAACTGAAGAAATAAACTTACAAATCCAAGAGTAAAAAAAAACCCTTAATAGCAAGTACATTTTCTTGGGGAAATCATGGTTTCTACAGTTTAGTGTGCTGCTGTCTAGAACAAAATATTTCTCAGTAATGTACTTTTTTTTTGCTAAAGGATCTAAAAATGACTTACGAGTAGTATTTCAGACTTAAGATTAAAAAGTGGATGTTAATTTCTTTGCTGGATGCACAACAAGGTTTTATATTTTGTTCTGACTGTCATTTGGATAAAATGTGTTTTTTTGGGTTTTTTTTATAATTTGTTTTTCATTTTCAGTAGACAACAGGTCTCCCTTCTTGCTCAGCGCCTTGGGGTTCCTGGTGCGACTGAAGCTACGAATCAAACAACTGCTGGTAACACACAGGTATAAAGTGTAAAACTTTTCTTTTTTTCAATCTGCGCTTTCCCCATTTATAACTTATTGTAACTCTGTTTTATTATTTGTAGGAGAGAACCAACATAGATGCAGCTTTGCCACGGCCCAATCCACCTGCATTTGTTCAGGGAGTAATCAGTGAGTGTCTTTTGTTCCTGATAGCATATTTTTTTTGCCCATGAAATTATCCTGTTCGTGATTGACATTTTTTTTTAAATGTTTGCAGTTTCCATGCTACTGGAGTGTGCAATGTTGCCACAGTGGCAAAAAGGTTTACATTTTTAGAATGGCCTGATGTTGTTTAATAAACTGTAAGTGCTGGGTAATATGTTCAATGCTATGTAAGTACTATCAACCCACTGGTTTATTACTAATTTTTTTGTTCTCCAAAACCTTGCTATATGTTATTGCCCTTCATTAATGGAGATGAAGCTGGAGAGGGGCAATGTAGAGTATCACTGATAAGCAGACCAGCTGAGTTGTAGCACAGCCTATGGGGCTCCCTGACTTTCCCTGGTGCAATTACAAAGGGCTGTTTCATAGCCTAGAAATATAGAGAAGGAAAAGGTGGTTGTTCAGGTTTCAAATCTTCATTAATGATTGTGAACTGTTAAAATTCAGTAAAAGTTGTTAATTATTTTGACTTTAATTTGTTTAATTTTCTGCAGATGAAGCAGATCAAAGACAATATGAAGAATGGCTGTTTCATACTCAACAGCTTCTGCAGATGCAGTTAAAGGTCCTTGAGGAACAAATTGGTGTCCACAGGAAGTCTCGGAAAGCTTTGTGTGCTAAGCAACGAACAGCTAAGAAAGCTGGACGTGAATTTCCTGAAGCTGATGCAGAAAAGTTGAAATTGGTAACTGAACAACAAAGCAAGATCCAGAAGCAACTTGACCAGGTTTGTGATGGTGTTGCTACTAGTTTATTTGTGTATAGTCTTTTAATAGCAAGGCTTTCAATAGCAATTCCTTGTTGTGTACTCTGGTATAATATTCTAGTAATATTTTGTGACATGCTTTTCAGTTTCTTTAATATAAAGTCAAAATTCAGAAAACTTGCACGTCTGTCAAATCAGCACTGATAATATCCTATACAAAATCTTGATCAACAGAATAATGTTTATTCCTTCACTCTTAGGTCCGCAAGCAACAGAAAGAGCACACAAACCTGATGGCAGAATATCGCAACAAGCAGCAGCAGCAACAACAAGGCTGTGGTGTTCTTCCTGTCAGTCCTACTCAGAACTCACGTGTTCTTACAAAAGCTCCTGGTCAACTTATTTCTGGTCACATTACACAAGCAGGGTCTGTACAGCATAATCCATTAACTGGACAAAGCAGCAACCTTCGCAATGTACAATCAAATCTAGCCATGCAAACCCAGCAAGGCCCCTATGTTAAGCCAATACCTCAGCAACAACAAACTCAGGGGGGTAACCCAGCAATTCCTGGCACCTCCAGTGGCTTTTATCAGACTGGATCAACTCTGCATAACCTCACTGCTGAACAAAGGGCAATCCAAGAAAGGCAAATTCAACAACAGAGGATGCAGCTTGCTCAAAAATTACAGAATCAACATCAGGGCTTTCAGTTGTCACCACAAGGCAGCCTGCCTCAGACAATGCTAGGCAATCCTCCTGGATTAGTGGGAGATTCCCATGGTCTTCTGGCACAGCAGGCATCCCAGCCACAGGAAGCCCTTTTACGGAACCCTCTGTCTTCTGTATTACAGCATCAGCCCATTCAGCAGAAGCAAATTTTAATAACTCAGCCACTGCAGAGGGTTCTGGGATCCTCTCCAGTGGCTCAGTCTCAAAGTATGGCAGGTCAGAGGTTACTTCTGTCTCAGCAGCAGCAAAACATGCTAAGTTTATCTCAGATGCAGCAGCAATCATCTGTGACTCAGCCTATTAATAGTGTACAACAGACAATTATTGGGCAATTGCAGTCAACATCCCAATCAACATCAGGTCAACCTCAAAATATTCAGAATTCTAAAGAAGTTAATATGTCTGAAAATGTACTGCTTCAAGAAGGTAAAGAGACCCAAGGACTACAGCAGCATGCTGTTGTGCACCAAAACTCAACCTGCAGTCCAGTAAGCCAAAATATGATGAATAAACAGTCTCGGGATCAGTTAAACCTTGGTTCTAATGGCTCACTTAACCATGAGCAAGAATCGGCAGATCTGGGAACTATGGACGATCTGCAGCAGCAGATGCAACAGCATAACCTGATCCTTCCACAGTCTCAACAAACCCTCCAAAATCTTGTACCACTTGGTAAGATTGATCAGGTTCAGGGAACTCAAAATCGTAGTACACAAGAGACTTCACGTCCACCCTCTGCTCTTTCACAGCAGAACATAGGTACTGATCAACAACCAAGCTTGATACTGGCTCAGAGAATTACAGGTCAGGGACAGCCTCAAGTAAATGAGATAAAGGGGGATATTGGGCTGCATCCGCCAGGACAGCAAAGAATAGCCCTTGGTAGTCAGCACACTTCACATACTGCTAATTTTATAGGACAACAAAATGCTTCTCTCATGAACCATATTAGAGCTCAACTTCAGAGCATCATTGCAAAAAATCCTCATTTACGACATTTAACTGCACAACAACAACAGCAGTTGCAGGCAATTCTTATTCAGCGGCACCAACAAAGTCAAAACCAAGCTCTCAGACAAGGGTCATTCCAGGAACTAACAGTACAAGCTACTCCTCATGCTGCTGCAGTTTCAAATGGAACATCTGGAGATCAAACACCATTAAGAGGAATATTTCAAGTTGGCCAAACTGTTCCTGAACAGGCACAACAAACGTATGTGGATGAAAATCATCCACTAAGTGTACAGAAAATAACGCCAGGTCAGTCAGCTGCAACACACAACTTAACAGGTCAGATCTCACAGAATATAGCAACTGTCAAACACACTGGGCACCAGTCTTCACTTCAGTATAAAACACAGACTGTGCAGGGTCAACAAATAGTCTCAACTGAGCAGTACCAATTGCAACCTCAGGTACAACAGCAACCTCAGCAGATGACACTGCAACAAGGGGTGCATCAGCTACAAGCACCACATATACAACAAATCACACCTAATCAAATTCAGCAAGTGCAATCCCAATTACAGCAATTGCCAATACATCTTCCTCAGCCACAACAGTCTCAGCAGCCATTGCAACAACATCAAATGCAGCAGCAAGTGCAACAACATCAGATTCAGCAATTGCAACAGGTACAACAGCAAGTACATCAACATCAGATACAAAAAAACCAACAGACGCAATTACAACAGCAAATACCCCAATCACAACAGGAGCAAATGATAGCATCCACACAGCAACATCTGCAACAATCCCTACAGCAAAGTCAGGTGCAACAAACTTCACAGCATTTGCAACTGATTCAAACTCAACAGCAGCTGCAACAAACACAAAAGCAAGTTCAGCAACAGATTCAACTGCAACAAACTCAGCAGCACATGCAACAACTGCAGCAACCACAAAAGGTGCAGCAAACTCAGCAGCTACAGCAGGCTCAAAAGATGCAACAAAATGAGCAGAAACTACAACTGACTCCGCATCAAATTCAACATCAGTTGTTGCAGCAGCAGGCGCAAGTGCAGTTGCAGCAACCAGGACAGCAGCTGGTCCCTGCTCAGTTATTGAGACAGGCTCAGCATCAAGTTCAGCAGCAGTTACTTCAGCAGGCTCAGCAGCAGCTTCTGCAGCAGGCACAGCAGCAGCTATTGCAGCAGGCTCAGCAGCTTAAACAGACTCCACAGCAACCTCAGCAAATCCCACAGACCCAACCACAAGCTCAGCAGCTCCAACAACATGCCCAGCAGCTGCAACAGACCCAGCAGCAGCTTCAACAGACTCAGCAGCAGCTTCAACAGACTCAGCAACAAGCTCAGCAGCAGGCCCAGCAGCTGCAACAGGCTCAGCAGCAGGCCCAGCAGCTTCAACAGGCTCAGCAGCAGGCCCAGCAGCTTCAACAGGCTCAGCAGCAGACCCAGCAGCTGCAACAGGCTCAGCAGCAGGACCCCAGCAGCTGCAACAGACTCAGCAGCAGGCCCAGCAGCTTCAACACAGGCTCAGCAGCCGACCCAGCAGCTTCAACAGCTCAGCAGCAGGCCCAGCAGCTTAACAGGCTCAGCAGCAGGCCCAGCAGCCACAGACTCAGCCGCAGGCCCAGCAGCGCAACCGACTCAGCAGCAGGCCCAGCAGCTGCAACAGGACTCAGCAGCAGGCCCAGCAGCTGCAACAGACTGCAGCAGGCCCCCGCAGCCTGCCAACAGACTCAGACTCAGCAGCAGGCCCAGCAGCTGGCAAACGACTCAGCAGCAGGCCAGCAGCTGCCCAACAGCCCAGCAGCAACTAAGCAGGTCAGCAGCAGCGCAGCAGCTGCAACAGGCTCAGCAGCAGGCCAGCAGCTGCACAGGCCTCAGCAGCAGGCCCAGCAGCTGCAACAGACTCAGCAGCAGGCCCCAGCAGCTGCAACAGACGCAGCAGCAGGCCCAGCAGCTGCAACAGACGCAGCAGCAGGCCCAGCAGCTGCAACAGACGCAGCAGCAGGCCCAGCAGCTGCAACAGACGCAGCAGCAGGCCCAGCAGCTGCAACAGACGCAGCAGCAGGCCCAACAGACGCAGCAGCAGGCCCAACAGACGCAGCAGCAGGCCCAACAGACGCAGCAGCAGACGCAGCAGCTGCAACAGGTGCAGCAACAGGCGCAGCAGCAGGCCCAGCAGCTGCAACAGGCGCAGCAGCACCAACAACAGGCTCAGCACCAGGCCCAGCAGCTCCAACAGCAGGCTCAGCAACAGGCTCGGCAGCTCCAACAGCAGTCAGCAGCGGCCGGCAGCTGCAACAGGCTCAGCAGCAGGCCCGGCAGCTGCAACAGGCTCAGCAGCAGGTCCAGCAGCTACAACAGGCTCAGCAGCAGGCCCATAACCTGCTACAGGCTCAGCAGCAGGCTAAGCAACAGGCCCAGCAGCAGGTTCAACAACAGGAGGTTCAGCAGCAGGCTCAGCAGCAGGTTCAACAGCAGGCTCAGCAGCAGGTTCAACGCAGCTCAGCACAGGTTCAACAGCAGGCTCAGCAGCAGGTTCAACAGCAGGCTCAGCAGCAGGTTCAACAGCAGGCTCAAGCAGCGTTCAAACAGCAGGCTCAGCGCAGTCCACAGCAGGCTCAGCAGCAGCTCCAACAGCAGGCTCAGCAGCAGCTCAACAGCAGGCTCAGCAGCAGCTCCAACAGCAGGCTCAGCAGCAGCTCCACACAGGCTCTCAGCAGCAGCTCCAACAAGGCTCAGCAGCAGCTCCAACACAACAGGCTCAGCAGCAGCTCCAACAACAGGCTCAGCAGCAGCCCAACAACAGGCTCAGCAGCAGCTCCAACAACAGGCTCAGCAGCAGCTCCAACAACAGGCTCAGCAGCAGCTCCAACAACAGGCTCAGCAGCAGTCCAACAACGGCTCAGAGCAGCTCAAAACAGGCTCAGCAGCAGCTCAACAACAGGCTCAGCAGCAGCTCCAACAACGGCTCAGCAGCAGCTCCAACAACAGGCTCAGCAGCAGCTCCAACAGCAGGCTCAGCAGCAGACCCAGTTGCCACAGGAAGCCCAGCCTGAGGAGGCTCAACAGCAGGTCCAGTTGCCACAGGTACATCAGATACTACAGCCACAGCTGCAAGGTAATCAGCTACTTCAGAAACCGGCTCATCATATATTGCATACACAGCTACAACAGGCTCAACAGCAGGTACAGCAGCTGCAGCAACAGACACCTATGACTCAGCAGCAGCAAGTGCACCAACAGCTACTACAGCAGGCTCAGCAGCAAATACGGCAGCAGCTTTTGCAGCAGGCTCAGCAACAGTTGATGCAACAGACTGTTCAGAAGCAGCAGCTGCTGCAAAAAACTCAACAAGGGCAGCTCTGTGTCCAGCAGCAACATCTTCAGCAAATCCAGCAGGTGCATCAGCAAACAGATCATCAGTCCTCTCCAGTAGCGCAGCAGGATGTGCAAAAACAGGAACTGACTACATCGCCACCACTGCACCTGATTCAGAACTCTGAAGATGTGCAGCATCATCAGCAAATAGAAAAAACTGAAGAGAAAAAACAAGCAGCTCGGGTGGAACAAAGTGAAAATGACCAATTGCCACACCAAACAGAACAGGTACAGCAATGTCCTTTACCACATAATCAAGTGCAGCAGCATATTTCCCCAGTATCGCAGGTGCCATCCCATCAAATAATGGAACATCAGATAAAATCTCTCCAGAGCACGCAACTGGGGCATCCACTACAGCAGTTATCACATTTACAACAGTCCCCTCAAGTGCAAACCCATTCAGTACAACAGCAGACACATCAGGTGTTACAACAACAACCTATACGTAACCAAACACCTCAGATGTTGCAACAACAACTTATTCCTCATCAAATACAGATTCAGAAGCTACAACAACATATACAACTGCCTCAGAATTTGTCTCATAATAAAGAACAAATACATATTCAGCAACCTCAGAATCCACAGTTGCAACAAGTACAACAGAACCTTCCACAGCTTGTTAATCACCCACTCCCACAGACAAGCTTATCTTCTCCACAACAGCAGCATGAACAACAAAGGATCCAGGAGCTCCAAATTAAATATCAGAAACAGTTGAAGCAAATGCAGTTGCTGGTCAACCATCCTGAACAGGCACAAAATCAGAGTAACCAAGCTAAGCCAAGCTTGCTGCAAACACAGCACCAGACATTGCAGCAAACACAGCATTCTCATATTAGGCAGTCTCTGACAATTCAGTCATCTCAAATTCAGCATTTAAAGCAAAATCAAATTCAGCAAAAACAACTGCAGCAGCTCCAGCCACATCAGATTCAACAGGTACACCATATTCTGCAGTTAAAACAGCAAATGCTTAACCAGCCTCCTGAAAAGCAGCTTCAACTACAACAGCAGCTTCAGATGCACTTGCAGAAGTTGCGCCAACAGATGCAATTAGAGCATCCCCACGAACCAAAGAGAGAGCCAATAGAGTCTACATCTACATGCTCTGAGCCTGTGCCAACATTAACCCAGAAAACCTCCCCAGAAGGGTTTGTTACTGTAAAGGCAGACTGCAACCTTTCCACAGCCATCTCTCAACCCAGTAATTTGCCAGTACAATCAAATGATAATCTAAATTCGGATTCCTCATCCACCAAAACTATTTCTTCACCTTCCTTTTTATTTTCTCCTCAACGTGCATCAGATTCAAAATCTGTTGAATTTGTGGATGCCAAGCTTTCTAGGGAACTGGAGTTGGAACAATCTAATCAAAGCAGTTGTCTGGCTTTGTCCCCTGCAGGTGGAAATAAGAATTTTACCACTCTTGGAAAAGAACATGGGGACACAATAGAGGCCCATGCAGAGCAAGAATCCAAGCAGACTACTAATTTAAATTCCTGTCTAGAGAATGGGGAGAAAACTGACTTTTGCAAATTGCCTAAGCAGGAACCCACAGAGAGCGGTGTTCTTAGTCACCAGGGCTTAAAGAATGAGGCAGATAGTGAAATAGTACCACTTGGGGCTAAAACAGAGGCAGGTCATCTACTTCTGCAGAAATTGTTGCGTGCCAAAACAGTCCAGCTTGCTTCTCAGCGTTCTTCAGATTCTCTTCATGCAGACATAAATGGTCACATTGACAGCAAATTATCTGTCCTTGAACAAAAACTTCAGGGGGGCCCTCGTAATAAGGAGGTAAGGATTTTTGTATATGTTACTACTGGCTATACTTGCATTAAAAGTGTGCCTTTTAATATAGAATATAGTTTGGAACACGGTAATGGCATTTAAACGGGAACTGTGGTCTCCAGACAAGTTTATCCTAGATTAGAGGCCAGATTCCTACCTTATTAAAATGAGACGTCAGCCACGTGTCTGCAATACAGCCCAAGCTGCATGGAATTTAATGATCAAAAAAAGGAGGTGGGAGGCTTCCAGATGTCATTACTAAGGCTCCTCTCCCAGCTGTGGGAAGTGTTGTATTCTTGCTTCGTTAAGCTACCTCTCAGGTCAGTGCTTGTAACTCGATCTCTCTATTACTACTGTGCTTTTCATCTCAGGTCTTGGCAAGGGAGGGGGTGTGTACAGCAATAAGTTACAGGCAGTGAGTAAAGGTCCGTACACCCTTGCGATCTCTGATGCCAACCCGGGCTGCACAGTGTGTATGAGCGTCCGTTTGTGTATGGGCACTTTCTCTGCCGAAACGGACGCTCGTTCGAAGATCCGGCCGGTTGGGCAATGATTGGTCGCCCGAGAAAATGCCCACGGCACAATTATCGGCCAAAACAGCCGTTCATACACACCGCGGTCGCAGGTCGGCACCCGCGTTCGCACGTGTGTACAAACCTTAAGGGAGAGGTAGTGTAACAAAGCTGACAGCAGACAGGGAGGGGAGTAGTAGGTACAGTATAGCCCACAGCAGGGAGAGATGTGTGGGTTTTAAAATGCACAGTAAATGCTCCAAGTTGTGAAAGATGGATTTCTCTCAATGGCAGCCTGTATATTTTTTATATTGATTTTTACTGTAGGGAGGACCAGGGCACATTAAAGGGAAAGATGCATACGTTTTCAGAGCAGGAAGTGCTGCTTTTCATATCGCACATAAAAACATACAAAAATAGGAAACCATTTCCTGTCAATTTATCTAAAGTTATTTTTGGACCACAGTTCCCCTTTAAGTATTAAAGGAGAACTAGACCTAAATTTTTACAATCCAGAATCTTAAAATATAAATATTTATATAGTATATTTTTTCAAAATAGTTTGCTAATAAATGGATTAGTGCATAGTGGATCACATTTTTTTTTTTTTCAGGATGTGTTTACTGCAAAGAAAACCCTTCCAAAGTCCAAAAGGCCACAGAAGGCAAATGAGAAAATACCAAATTCACGTAAAAAAATTCGTAGAGAAGACAGTCTAAAATCTCCAGATGACATTATGAAACAGCTAAAACAGGTAAAGTCCCCTTAATGTATAGTGCATTAAAAAATCTGTATTCAATCTATGGGTCAACCATGCCTCTACAGAAAAAGTATTCCATTAACCCAGGTTATTTTACATCGCAAGAAACACATGGTACTGTACTGTTGCAATATTTGGCCAGTTCAGAGACACATTTTAGCCACATGGAACGAATGCTTCATTAGTCACTATTGTGGAGATTCCGTTGTTTATTTTTTATAAAGGGCAAGTCCAGCCCTCAAATGAAAAATTATATATAACTAAATCACCCCCCTAAACTGTAATAGTTTGAAATCTGAAATATATAAGTCTAACCTGAAATCCTACACAATGTCTTGTTGCCCCTGTTTCTGCTTTCTGGTTCTTCAAGTTGTCAACTCTATAACTGACAGTTGCTATCACAGCCATCGACTGAATGCTAATCCCCTAGCTGCTTTTTCTGAGCATGCTCAGGCTCAGTACCAGGTCACTAAATTGCTCAGTTTCCATGAGGCATCCAGAAACATAGCAGACTTGCAGTAATGAATTCAGAGGATAAAGTAGAATATATCAGCATATTTTTTAAAGAGGCCATTCTTTCTAAAAGATGTTATTATGAGGGTGGGGTTGTCCTTTAAAGTGATAGTGAATCCTATATTCCCAGTGATTTGTCACTCCATATAAAAATATTAAACAGGCTTGCATTGGGCTAAAGTTGTTTTATAAAGATAAGGTAAAATATTCCCTTTTTATTATTTGTTTTTACTATTTTTTTTTAGCTGTTTAAAGTATCTGTGTCACACAGATGTAAACCACATATCATAAACATAATAAATCATTATAAATTGTGTATTTATAAAGAAGACATCCATCCAAGTAAACAAATTGCCCAACCTTATTTCTAACATAGACATTTATCTGGCAAACTAGTTATATATATTTGCTAAAGGAAAATAAATTATACAGGGGTTAGGGAGAGAGAACCTGAAAGGGAGAGGGGAAACGGTGTTCACCTATGTAGTCACAGGGCAAATAGTTCAAAAGGTTTATGGGATCTCATTAGATGCAAGGTACAGTGCACCTCAGCCACGGGATACTAAAAGAGAGATCTTATGCAGGGTAATCGTTGTTTCATCTCAAGGAAAATTAGTTAGGAAGAAATATAGGGCTATATGGTGCCCTTATTGGCATACCAGGTAGACCAGATTTTTACAAACTTAGAAGGGCATCCAGGGTTTATATAGATCATTTTAAGAATGGGGAGCAGATTTGTTACCATGGTTTTCCAGCCAGAGAGAGTAGGAGGTATAAGGACCATCCACAACAACACTAAAGCTCTGATGGCATTAAATAATGTTTCACAAAGTAAACTTAATTCATGTGTACTCCATGTGTCTATGTCTGTAATTCCAAGGGTAGGGTAGGGTACCTGAGAGGTAGTCTATCACCTTGCACCAGAATATAGCTATCTTGGGACACAGCCATAGGAGATGCCAGAAATCAACAGTGGATTGATGGCAAATGGGGAGTGAGTGGGGGACATTTTGGGATAGCAGATGTGGGGATAGGTCTGCTGCACTAAATTCAATCTTTATGAACTGTTAATGGGATCTAATCTAGTCTAGTGATTTCTAAAGAAACATTTTTTCCCAATAGGAGCTCTCACTGTTACCACTCGTGGAGCCTTCAATAACTGCAAATTTCAGCCTGTTTGCTCCATTTGGTAGCGGCAGTCCCATTAGCGGGAAATGCCCTCTGAAAGGATCTTTTGGCAGTGGAGCATTAGAAAGCATTCCAGACTATTACACACAGCTACTCAGCAAGGTATTTGCCCTGTGGTTGAAAAAATAATGCTGCTGGGTTGGGGTGAGTGAATTAAATAACTTAATAAGTTGTTTTTTTTTAGTCTAATATTTATTTATTTGCTTTAAAGAATAACCTTAGCAACCCACCTACTCCCCCAAGCTCTTTGCCTCCCACTCCACCTCCCTCTGTACAGCAGAAGATGGTTAATGGTATTACAGCAGCAGAAGATCTAAGTGATGCCAACAAAGAAAGTGAAAGCAATGAAACAGAGATTAAGAAAGGTAAGTGAGTTACTCCTATGTCCCCTACACAAATGCACTTGAAAGATTATTTCCTAAAATATCATTCTATAATAACCTCTGTTTTTGTTGCATAACAGGCAATGCAATGATTTGATTGTTTGGAATGCTATTAGCTCTGTTTAAATATGCAAAAAGTCAGCCAACTGTAATGACGTTTAGCACCTTAGTTATTTTGTTAAAAAAAAAAATCAATATTGTTTTTAACTTCCAGGTACGGTTGAACGCAGCTTGGATCTGTTGGCTGCCTTACCTACTCCACCACACAACCAAAGTGAAGATGTCCGGTAAGAAACACAAAAGAGTAGAGATATCTATCTAATCTCTATATCTATCAATCTATCATCTTATGACTTGCACAAGTCATTCTGAATTGAGAAAGCCAGTCGGGTGATTGGCAAAACATCTTCAAGAACTAAATCCAGTTGATTTAAATTTTTTTTTTTCATAAAAATATTTATTTGAGGATTATGGAACAGTAATGTCAACAAATTCACATGAAAGGTGTGGCAAGTGTTTCCAGATTACAACAAAGTCATTATATATCAGTTATGCTGACTTGTTTGTATTTATGGCTCTTTCCATATTTCCTCAGAAATTTTATATTACCTGGGAGGGGGGTGGGAAGAAGGAGGGGGGAGGGAGGGGTTATGTATTTTTGTTGTCTCTTGTATGATTCTGGTTGAAAGAGTTGATGTTAGGTTTCAGAAAATATGTTATGGTTGGTGGTTATGATGTTTTGTGTGTGGTTGTTCCTTGAAGTTTTCGGAATGGGTTTGTCAGGGAGATATGGGAGTCGTGTTGTTTGTTTGGTGCTGTGTGGTTTGTGGTAGTGTAGAGGTGTTTCAGTAGGAAGGGGGAGGGAGTTGGGGGGGAGAGGTGAGGGGGGAAGGGTTGGGGGGTAAAGGGGAAACCTACTTAACAAATAAATAACCTTAGCAAGCTTAGTGCAAACAAAATATTTTAGCCTAATCTTTTTTAGCGTAGGTTGTACCTGATGAGATGGTTATTTAGCAGGGTCCATGGTCGTCTCTGCATCCCCATTGCTGGTGACAGTAGTGTGGGACGATTGCCCTTCAGGTGGTCACTATGGGGGGCCACCCCAGAGTCACTGTTTCCCCGTGTAGATGCTTTGGTCCGAGCCTCTCCGGCAATCCCCCCCACCCCACAAACAACACCAACAACCCCACATCTTTTTTTCATTATGAATCTTAGTCTGTGGGGTCCATGGTTAGTAACCATACATCCCATATTTTGTCAAATTTGTTCAAAGCATTTCTGGCTATATACATCGGTTTTTCATTATAATACAGTGTCCAGATCCTGGATATTAGATGGGGCAATGGGAGTGCTGCTGATTTCCAGGATGAAGCTATTAGTGAGTGTTCTACTGCGCATATATTATGGTATAGTTTGTTCCCTTCATGATTCAAAAGCGGGGAGTTTCTGTTAAACAGGGCTTCCCACGGATTTGGGGATAGCTCCAGGTTTAATAATCTGGATAGGAGTTAGTAGCAGTCGCTCTAGAATCCGTGGACCTCAGGACAGGTCCACCAACAGTGGAACAAATCTGCAACCCTTTGGCAGTTTCTAAAACAGAGGTGATACCTGAGGGAAGATTTTGTGGAGATGAGATGGTGAACGATACCAGCCATGTAAGATTTTGAAGGCTTTTTCCTGTAAAATAGTATTATAGGTGCATTTGTTAAGGTTGTGGACCAGTCTTCCAGTGATCGTTCACTACTCAACCAAGCCTCACATTTACTTTGCATCTGGATTTTCGGATTTAACCTGCGGGTCAGTAGTTGGTTATATATTTTTGTGATTTTGTGTGGCCCAGACGGGTCCTTGTAGGCCTCGCTGCTTGGTAGTAGAGAGAGTGATCCGGGAGGGCCACTCCCAATTTGTTTTTGTGTCGGTGGAGGATAGCCTCTTTGATCCTGGGTTTGTTATTGTTCCAGATAAATTTGGAGATAAGTTTCTGGGTAGGCTGTAATTGTTTTTTGGTTATTGGCAGAGGGAGGGCGCGGAAAAGGTACAGTAATTTTGGCAGGATCATCATCTTTATTGAGTTAGCTCTACCATATAGAGAAATGGGGTAAGGGGACCATCTATTTAGATAGTCCTCGATGGGGACCATCTATTTAGATGGTCCTCCCAGGTATGCGAGGACCATGCCCATGTATCTCCAATTCACCCTGTCGAATGAGAATTGCATTAGTTGAACAGTACGTCTGATATTGTCTGTGGTCTGTCGTCCTTTAATGAATCCTGTCAGGTCAGTGTGGATGAGGTCTGGCAGTGTGGATGAGTTCTGAGGCCATCTGGGCCGGGGGCTTTGCCTGTTTTCAGGTTCTTGGTGGCTTTTACTATCTCATGTTGAGTAATGTTGTAGGATAAAGTGGTCTTATCCTGCATGGTGAGTTTTGGTTGTTGTAGTCGGGCCAAAAAGTTTGAGATTATCATTCCAGTCTTTATCTGTATTGGCTGTTGTGCCATTGTACAGTTCAGAGTAAAAGGATTCGAACATGGAGGTAATAGTTTTCGGGTTATGTATTAATAATCCGTCTTTCTGTCTGAGGGGAAGTAGTTTGTTTTTTTTCATACTGTCTGATAGTTTACGGGGCGAGCATGGCGTTTGCTTAGTATTTGTCTGGTCAGTCTAATGGCTTTGTCCGCTTTGTCGTGTAGTAGTTGGGTGAGTTGAGTTCTAAGGTTTTCCAAAGTCTGGGCGTCTGAGTTAGTATGGGTTGTGGAGTGTTTCTTTTCCAGAGTTTTGATCTGTTGGGTTAGGTCTAGAATGTGTTGCTGGTTATGTTTTTTCTTTTGTGAGGCTATTTTGATCAGTTGGCCTCTGATGAATACCTTGTGGGCAGCCCACACTGTTGAGAAGTATGTGTCGGAGGTGTTTTCTTGGAAGTAGTTTTGTAGAGTGGTCTCTATCTCTGTTTTCGTGTTCGGGTCAGCCAATAAAGATTAGTTTAGTCTCCATAAAGGTGCTGAGGAGTGTTCGAGTATATTATGTAGGTCTAAAGACACATAGGCATGGTCCGACCAGGTGATGGGGGATATGTCCGCGTCAGTTATTGCCGGGATTAATGATGGGGAGATGAAGATGTAGTCTATCCTGGTATATAATGTGTGGGTTGGAAAAAAAGGTGTATTGTCTACCTTTGAGGTGAGTTAGAAGCCACGCGTCCCAGAGGTTGAGGTGGTTGAGTAAGTGATTTAAGTGATCTGTATGAGGAAGTAGGGGATGCGGTTGAGTGGGTAAGGGATCTGTCTAATCTAGGATTGATGCTGGTGTTGAAGTCTCCTCCCACTACTAGGTGTCCTGATATGGAGGTTAGTTTAGTTTATAAGTCTATGAAAAACTGCCTTAGTGAGGTGTTCGGATAGACATTGGTAAATGTGATTTTGGTGTGGCCTATGGTGCCAGTTAGAATAAGATATCGGCCTCCCAGATCTCTATCAGCGCCCCCCTTTTGGAATTGTAACCGTTTGTGTAAAAGAATGTTAACTCCTCCCTTTTTAGCATCACCTGAGGCAAAATACATTTGGGTGTATTTTTTGCTTAATAGTCTCGGTTCTTTATGTTTTAAGAAGTGTCTCCTGTAGGAAGACAACATCTGCCTTTTCTCTCTCGTAGTATTTGATGGCTAGTTTCCTTTTGATTGGGCTATTAAGCCCTTTAGTGTTATGAGTGAGGAGGCGGATATCTAGATCCCTGGGAGATGGCATATCAGTGTAGAATGGCGACGCTAGTCCAGGAGGGTATAGTACCCTAAAAACCTTCATACATATTATTACCTCCGAGTAGTTGAGTGTCGGAGCAGCCAGACCCGGAGCAGCGATGAGGATGAAGAACCATGAGGTATAGAATAGACAAAGTGCTTGCTGAACAACATTCAAACAAATTTTGTTTGGGGGTGGAAGCTGTGGGTAAGGGGGAAATGGATAAGTTATTATGTAGTTGAGTTGACGAAGGGGGTAGGGCACTCAGTGGGGGTTGTGGGTTTAAGGTCCAGAAAGGAAAGAGCTCATTTGTAGTATAATAGTTCGGAAAAGTACTTATCTGGTTTGGAGAAGGGTATGATGATCGGCGGTATTAGTCACAGGTGCATTTTGGTCTGGGGGGGATCAGCTCTGTTCGAACTGTTATTGTTTATGTGTGGTGTTTTGGCTGAGGTCCCCAGCCTCCGTTGTAACATGTGAGGGAGCGATAAAGCTAATGTCTGGGGGTAGAGGCAGAGGGTGGGGGGCGATTGGATGTATTAATATGCAGTTGAGTTGGTAGAGGGGGGATAGACTCTCCTTGGTGAAAGCGGGATATAAGTCCAGAAAGGAAAAGAGCTGCTTAGAACAGTTTATGAACAGTGTAGTGGTCACACTTATTTTTGGAGGGACCAGTCTGGTGTGAGGGGTTCAATTCTATCTGATCTGTTGTTGTTCGTGGAGGGAATGACCGCCATGATGCCTAGCCTCTGTAGTAGCTTGGGCCCGTCTTCCGATGATGTCGTGGTGGCTGTTTTTCCCTCGTGGGAGGTGATAAGGAAAAAGGGGAAGCCCCATTTGTATTTAACCTTGTGCTGGTTCAAGATTTCTATTAAGGGTTTTAGGGCCCTCCTTCTCGCCATGGTTTCGGGGAGCCAGGTCTTGGAATATCTGTAATGGGGAGTCGTCCCAATTTAGTGGCCCCTGCAGTCTGGTCTCTCTGAGGATGCGTTCCTTAACTTGGAAATAATGGAGCCTTACTATTACGTCCCTGGTGGTGCCCCTTTGTGCCGAGGGTGGTCTAAGAGCTCTGTGGGCCCGGTCCATCATGGGCTTCACTGAGGTCCGGGGCCAGTTTCAGAAAGAAGGCCTTCAGGGCGGAATGGAGGTCCGTAACCCTCTCCTGGATCCCCCGGATGCGTAGGTTATTCCGGCGGGATCTGTTGTCTGTGTCCTCTTGGGAGTTGGTGAGTTGCTGGAGTTGGGCTCTGAGTTCAATGATGTCGGCCTCAACTTGGCCGCAGTAGCGTGCTGTGGCCTCAGGGTGGGCCTCAAGCGCGGAGACCCGTTCTCCCAGGGCAGTTACCTCAGCTTTAACTTCCGAGACCGTTTTTTGGTGGGCAGAGGTTATTACTGATTCGAGATTCTTGAATAGATCATCAAGATCCTTCCTCGTGACATGTGTTTTGCCCGTATCTTGTGCTTTCTGGGTGCCACCATTTTGGTTCTGGGCCTGGTCACCCCGTAGAACGAAGTTTCCCAAGTCCTGTTGGTTGTCAGTTTTGGTGTCTTTAGTGGCATTCCTAGGTCCCATGTCTGATTGGGTAGGTAAGGGAACCCATGGTCCCTGTTAAGTCTGCCGTTTTGTAGTACAAAGCCTTGGCTGTAGTGGAGCTCCTCTACCACACGTCAAGCTTGGTGTGCGGTCAAGCTCCGCCCCTCCCCAGTTGATTTAACTTTATACAACAGATATTTATTGCACAAGCATTAGTCAAAACGGTGACTACTTAAAGGGATCTCTACTCCCAAAGTTAACTTTTGGGATTTCAGTTTAATTGAACGGGTGGTAAAGGAGCTATGCATGCACATAGAGTACAAAGTCCGTTATTAAATATACCTGCTATTAAAGGTATAGCTCCTTTTTTTTTTTTTTTTCTGTTTTTCAATTAAACTTATATCGCAAAAGTTAATTTCGGGGGTGGATATAAACACAGTTCCCAGTCTATGACCAGATCTACTGGCTGTTTGTTCTGTCTTGCAGTAGACCATTTTATTGGTTTCTTTCCACAAGTGCACAGCCTCCTTTTTACACCACTTTATTATTGTGCTTACCACCTTGCAGGAGATAACATGATGCCTGATTTGATGTTGTTAGGGCTAAGATGACCAGGGCATGATCAACCTTTCAATTTTAAGTAAACTTGGGCCTGTTGTTACTGGGGGACATGCATGCTATATGTAAGTACCTGACTCCTGTGTACTGGTATCATCACAGGAACTGAACAATATATTTCAAATTGATGCAAGAAGATCAGGAAGGAATTATGGGAATAAGGGTAATCTTCAGTTACTTGAAGACACAGGCAATCAATCACATGGGGTCGTGGGCAGTAGTATGAAGTAAAGTGCATAAAGCTTGAGGTGGACATGTAGCTACAGAATTTTGTAGCTGCTCCTTTTCTCCTGTACTTCCTGTGTCTGCTAGAAGGAGCTCTAGACACAGTTCTGTCCTTGTCTCTGACATCATTTTAGTTCCAATTAATGATACCCCAATCATGAAAATCATGCATTGTCTTGTACAGAAATAACTTAAAAATGTATATATATTTTTTCTCTAACCCAAACTGTCCCTTTGAATTTTTACCCCTTAGATATTTATTTTTGTTGCGGTCTTTCTACTGGACATTTGGGTAGCACTGTTTTTATCCTAATCATTATTTACAGCAGTGCTTACATTAATGTTAAGGGTCACATACATATATGGCATATGTTGCAAGATTTCATCAAATTACATTGGTAACATTGTGAATTTTGTGTATGGAGTGGAAAATATACTGCAGGGGAGGGCCTCCTATACCCTGTATGGGGAGGGCCTCCTATACCCTGTATGGGGAGGGCCTCCTATACCCTGTATGGGGAGGGCCTCCTATACCCTGTATGGGGAGGGCCTCCTATACCCTGTATGGGGAGGGCCTCCTATACCCTGTATGGGGAGGGCCTCCTATACCCTGTATGGGGAGGGCCTCGTAATATGGGTCACACACATAATTATGTTTATTGGCTCCATCTGCTGTTTGTCAAGGATGCTAATAAAAGCCAATGAAAAATTTTCTGTGTGGACCGAGCAACCCCCATTGGCCATACACTTGCCCAATATATGGCAAATCCTGTTGGATCCAATGTGTATAGCCATGTGTTTAGAAAGAAAATATTATTTTAATTTTCCCTGGAGAAATAGTACATTTGTAATGATTTATTTATTCTGTTTGGCTTAACTTGGTAATTATTTTTACAGGATGGAAAGTGATGAGGAGAGTGACGTCCCTGATAACATTGTTCCAGCTTCATCTCCAGAGAGTGTTCTTGGAGAGGAAACGCCAAGGTTCCCAACATTATGTGAAGTAAAAGAGGAACAGGAAGAGAGAGCCTTGTCTCCTGTTATACCACTTATTCCTCTATGCTCCATACCTGGTTAGTAATTAAAGGACAGCTCCACCCTCATAATAACATCTTTTAGAAGAATGGCCTTCTGGATACCTCATGGAAACTGAGCATTTTAGAGACCTGGTACTGAGCCTGAGCATGGTCAGAAGAGGCAGTTAGGAGGATTAGCATTAGTCATTGGCTCATATATAAACTGTCAAATCCATAACTGACAGTTGCTTACTGGAAGAAACAGGTGCAATAGGATATTACAGGGTTTTGAGGGGGTAATTTTACCTGTATACAAGTTTTCATTTGAAGGCTGGATTTGCCCTTTAATCACATTTGACACTTATTTCATAAGGCTTTATAGAAGCGTTAAATAGATAATAAGAAAGAAGGCAGAAGAACAAAGAACAGAAACAGCCAGAAAAACAGCGAGAAGGTCAAGCTAGGTAATACAAGGGCACAGACAAACAGCACTCCAACTGCATATAAATAACCATCCAACAATATACAAAAACATTATTAGCCCTCCGTTTTTGTATATTGTTGGATGGTATTTATATGCAGTTGGAGTGCTCTTGGGTTCTGTGCCCTTGTATATATAGCTTGACCTTTCTGCTGTTTTTTTCTGGCTGTTTTCGTTCTTTGTTTTTCTGCTTCTTTCTATTATCTATTTATCCTATTGGGCCCTAGGTTGTGTACCCGCTTTATTGACGTTGACTGCTTTCCATCAATTATGCCCATTAAACAACTCTTTGTGTACTTGACACCCTTTTTCTTCTTATAATTTTATAAAAGCATTGCCTTTTTTTTTCTTTTACAAAAGGCACATATATAGGAAAAATAATTTTAACTCCATTATCTAAAAATAAATAAATGCAAAAAGCCCTGATGTGTGTGTAGCTGTATGCATTCAATGAAGTAATTGTTTTGTGCAGTATCTTCCTACCACCAGGTTAAGTAAACACTGGGAGGGGGAATTTCCCACCATGCAATTCTCACATACCAACTGTCACCATTCCAATGACTGCAAAACTGCACACAGAAGAGTTAATGATAATAAGGAACTTTTGACAGGAACTTTTGATAGATGATTCAGAATGACTATCTACAGTAAAGAAATGGGGGGCAGTGATCTTTCGAAAGAACCTTAGTTTCCAGTATTGGTTCATTTTGAATGGATGCAGAACCCAGCACATGCAATGTGGCCACCCACATTGCAAATGCACTGCTCTAGAATTCTCATACACTAACCGAAATCTCTGCAGTGTGGTCTGGCCTAGCCCTAATAGGAAAAATATTTTTATTCTGGGCTGAAAAATTCTATTCTTTCTATGTGATTTACTACAGAAAGAGTCCTACAAATGTGGAAAAAGAAATATTATATTTGTATTCCTCTAGATGGATTCCCATACCCAATGCATAATTGGTATGCATTGGGTATGGTTGGCCTTGTAAAACACATAACGTGGATTATTAAATTGTTTACAAGAATAATTTTCAACAAAGCTTTGTAGACTTAAGTTTTAAGTGGTGTACTGCAGGTTTTTTTGTTAGGGCCACGTCTATTTTATCAAGTTTATTAATTATTTGGAAGTGGGTATTATAAGCAAGATCGCAATATGTGCTTGTTGACAACACTAAACTATGTGCTATTGTTGCAGGCATATTTCAGCTAGCAAGATGTTGTATAAATAGGGTGAGGAGATTCAAAGTAGGAAAATTTATTCTTCCAAAAGAACCATGAAAATGAGTCAGGCATGCAGTGCAATTTAGATACACGAGTACTTCTGTGAGCCTTATTTGCTTTACATGTTTTTAACATTAACAAATTTATTTGCATGTCTGTGAGTAGCATGCCTATGTCTATTTCATCCTAATAATGATTAAAGGGGAACTGTGGTCCAAAAATGACTTAAGGTAAATTGATAGGAATTGCTTTCCGGAGTATTTTTGCAATTTATTTTCATTGTTTTTTTTGCATAGTTAGAAGATACCGTATATACTTGAGTATAAACCGAGGTACCTGTTTTAGGTAAAAAAGAAGGAAACCACATTGACTTGAGTATTAACCGAGGGGGGTACTATTTGCCATTAAGATGTTTTGGAAACTACAACTCCCAGCATGCTTTTGCTGGGAGTTGTATTTTTCAAACATTTTAAGTGGCAAATAGGGGTAAGTCCTCCTTTATTTGTGCATACAGTATGCACAAATAAGAAGGTTTTACCCTTATTTGTAAGTATTTGCCACTGTGTCCCCGTGCAAGTAAAAGTTTCTCCTACCTTGTCCGGCGGCCGCGCGATCCGCATCCTCGATCCACGCCTCTGGCACCCGATGATGTCACACTACCCGGCGCCTCTCACTTGCGGCGCCGGGTATTGACATCACCGGATGCGCAGAGCTGTGGTGGAGCGAGTGCGGACCGCGCGGCCGGCGGACAAGGTAGGAGATAGGCTGACTCGAGTAAAACCGAGGTAAGATTTTCAGGCTTTTTTTAAGCCTGAAAACCTCTGTTTATACTAGAGTATATACGGTATTTACATTTTTGTGAGTGATATGGCAGCAGCATCACCAATCCACTGCACTTCCTGCTCTGAAACCATTGTCATTCTTCACTCTGCCCTGTGTCATCTCCCCTGCAGCCCCAGCCCCCTCCTCTTGCAACCCCCCTGGCCCCTCCCTTGAAGGCCCCCCATGGCTCCTTCCTTTAGAGCCCTCCCCTTGCAGGCCCCCCTTGGCACTTTCATTTACAGCCCACTTGGCCCCGCCCACCCGTGGATACCATGGCCCCGCCCACTCGTGTGCGCCATTGCCCTCTACTGTTTTCACACAGTAGGAAGGTAGGGCTGTAGGAAGGACTTCCTGTCTCCTGTCCTGTCACTGAAGTCTGAGGCTGTGTTCTGCCGGTAATTTGTAGGATGTGTAGGAGAAGCCTTTGGTATCTCACATGTCGGCCTCCCACCTTTTAACTTTCTGGTCGGTTATTTCTTTATATCTTGTGCTGTGGAGCATGTAGATAGGTGGTTAATGGCTTGTTTCAAAGGTAGGAAACTGGCCTTTAATTTCAAATCAACTTGTCTGGAGACCACAGTTCCCCTTTAATTGGCCTCCAGCAGTGCCCATAGCATACCATTGAGGGAACATGTGGGGAGAAATGTATTTTTTTCTTGTAGCTCCAGAAGAAAACACATTTTTATCTAGACTAAGATTATGTTTTATAGAGTATATTAAGCTGGTGTGCGTGTATGTTATGTCTTCGCTTTTAAAAAGATGCCTACCTTCCTTCTCTTTCTATGTTGAGACCTATGGGAAGGTAAGCTCTGCAAGGAGGAAGAATGTTTTAACTATTAACAATAATTAATCTTTTCCTTTAAAGCGTTCCCTGATGTAAAGACTACTGAATCTCTTACTACTATACCTGAGCATTCTGGGAAGATGCTTGTGACTACTGGAGGACATGTGACATGGGACAAAGCAAAAGGCAGTGAAGTGTCTGTCATGCTAACCGTTTCCACAGCAGCAGCTAAGGTAAAAAGATAAATGAAACGACAATAGTATTGGGCTTTTATTCTTGTATTTCTAACCTTTGATACTTTCCCCTATATTTAGAGCTTAAATGGTGTAGTTGCAGCTGTTGCCGGTTTGCTAAGTATCAAGTTACCTAGTTCCTATGAAATAATTTTTCCGGATCAGGGTCTCAAGAGTAGTGTTGAGATAAAGAAGCCAGACAATTCACCCACAGATGGTAAGTTAAAGAGATTCTACCACCGTTATATGCCCTGGAACCTATTTATTAGGAAATTATTTAGTTGTTAACCTACAGCTCTGTTAATTTCGTTTTGCCTTTAGTTGTTAGTTTACATGTCACAATATGGTTATATAGATAGAACTGTTTTTATTCCAGCACAATCCTTCTAGTAAAACTTTAAGGGTCACTTAACCCACCAAATTTAACCTGGTTTAAATAAGTCTATAATTCTCTTGGATATTTCTCATTCTCACAGAGAATTATCCCATTGTAACTTCTAAGCCCAAACTGCAATACTTCTATCCGTGATCCTGCAGTACTTATTTGCAAAGCAATACCTTATTTGCAAAGCGGCACCTATCTTTTTGGTGCCTATGAGAGGAGGGGGGAGCCAGGAAAGACACAAAAGCATGTCTCCATCAGGATATTAGATTTGTTTTTTAAACTGTGAAAGTGGTCTCATTAACTTTAAGCTAATATGATTAGTACTGAAATTTCTTTCTTTCTAATGCTCGGCATTATCCAAGAAGCCTGCTCTATAGAGAAGGGAGGGGAAGCAAACTGGAGACAATTACATTGTCTGTCGAAGCAGTTGTTTGACAGCTGCTTTTACCGGAATTTCTATAATGTGTACACAGCTTAAAGGTGGCCATGTACTTTCATAACTGTCATATCTATTACAAAAGTGATCAATTGATCCCAGAAATCATTTTTCCATTGGAATTAGTGCAAATGTAGTGGGGCACAACAAACTATTTTTTGAGTTATAATATTAATCTGCAAGACCCATTTCACTACTTAGTCTTTCTTTTTTTTAAAATTTTTTTTGTTTTTATGTTTATTAACATTTCTATTATAACATTAGTAATGTAGCCGTATAAATTTTCCTCATATACCATATATACTCGAATATAAGTCGATCCGAGTACCTAGTCGAGGTACCTATTTTTACCTGAAAAATAAACATGATTGACTCGTGTATAAGTTGAGGGTAGAAATTATGACCCCTACTGCCTTCTGAATCCAGTATGGCTATTACTGTATGGGAATACGGTATGGGAATTCTGCTGTCCATTTAAAGGGCAACTAAAGCCTCAAAAAAATACAGAATACAAGAATTCAAACCTCTCTCGAACCAGTCCTGCTCCTTTTGCCAAGATGTTGACATTTCAATATTCAAACGTATATGTCCTGTTTCCTTACGATGCAGGTACACGTCTGAGTATTGACCAGAGGAACTGGCTCTTTTGTACTGGGTAATACATTGGTGCAGTTGCTGTTTGGTCTCTACCACATACAAATCAGAGCACTCTTCACTGCACTGCATATATGATGTCGCTTTTCTTGTGTATCAGTATTGGGTCTTTCGGGTTTGTACCAATTGCTGCCTTAGTGTGTTGTTTGGTTAATAGCAGACACAGATAGTGATTTTTTGAAAATTCTTCTTTAAAGGACAACAATATCAAAAAAAAAAAAAATTACCCCCATTATATGTCCACACTTCCAGCAGCTGAAATCGCTTACTCTCATTTACAACTGTGCTGCCCTCTCTTAGATATCACACAGCAAAGATGAGTGCTAAAAGCCAGACTCCTAGAGGGCCCAGGGCCCTGATTAACATATCACTTTTCATCGACTGGTGGGAATGTCTGTTACAACCTCTCTCCTCCTTCTCTGCCACTCAAACTTGAACTGTTCCTAGGATACCACCTACACAATCAAGCTGATCAAGGATGAGCAAAGGAGTGTTTTCACACATGCTAGCTTTGAGTGACAGTTAGAGACAGACAGAATTGTTATACCCCCTTCACAGCATGGCTAATTAAAGGCAGAGAGAAGCTCGAAATCAGGGAAAAAATGGATGGGGAGGGCTGCATTCCTTTACTCTTTTGAAAGCGGTTTAAAAAAAAATGCATTGAGGCAATACAGTTATCCTTTAATTTATCAGAGTGCCCTGCTACATATGGGAAGGCCATATTCTTTCTCCCGTATTGATTTCCCTCTTCACTGTTGGTATTCATGTTCTTTTCTTTCCTTCTACCCCTTTTGACAAAGGCCCAGTCTGGATATCCACAAGTTTCAAGGGTTTCTCTGAGATGTTTAATTTCTTTAGCCTTTGCTTCTGTGCTAGTGGGGATGTTCTCTGCTCTGTGTTTCAGGGTTCTGGGTGCTATGCCCTTAAAGGGCTGTGTTTCCACGTCCTCCATGTAAAGGTTTGCCATGATGGGTGAAACTGGAGATCCCATACCACATCCATGTTTTGCTTCTAGAACTTCATTGGAATTTGTGGTATTCAGGCACAAGTCCAGTAGGGAACACACCTGTTCTGGGTTAAGATCTGTTCTGCTGGTAACGGTGCTGTCTTGGCCTAGTCTTTTTCTCACCATTTCAACAGCCTCCTTGGTGGGTATACAGGTAAAGTGAGATGTCACATTATAGGACACCATAGTTTCTTCTGCACGTGTATTATATCCTGAATCTTGTTAGTGAAATCCTGGGAGATCTGCATGTGAACTTCCAACCAATGGCCCCAAGATGTTGGCTAGGTATTTCGCCTCCTTGTATGTTACAGAGTTCATGCTGCTGACTGTAGGTCTAAGTGGGGCCCTTCCTTGTGTATTTTTGGGAGTCCATATATACATGGATGTGCCTCACCAGGTGGATGTGCCTCACCAGAGTAGAGGCGATAATACATTACGGGATCAATGGCTTTATCCTTTTGAAGCTGTTGTAGGCTTTTTTGTAGCCTTTTTCTAGTAGCAGCTGGTGGGATCCCTTGTTAAAGCCTCGTATGCGTTATTGGCCAGAAGTGTGGTCACCTTAGCATGGATGTTGATTACCACTGTGCATATACACTTATCTGCAGGCAGAATGATGATGTTAAGGCTCTTCTTTCCTGTGTGGTCAGGTTAGACAAAGGAGGTTTAGCACTGGTTAAGGCTGCAGATACCTTAAGGCCAAGTTGTTCTCCCTCACTCTTTGGTACCTTATTATTGTGCTTTAATATCCACCACAGGGATGGCTGTAGGAGTGATGGCAAAGTTCAAACCCTTAGCCAAGACTTTCATTTCTGGCTGGGTCAGGGTCCTGTTAGACAAGTTTCTCACCATTCCTCCTTATTTGATAAAGTGACAATCTCCTTCTTTTAGTTTGTGCTCTGATTTGTATGTGGAGAATACCAAACAGCAACTGTACCAACGTATGTCCCAGCACAGAAGAGCCTATTCCTAGGATCAAGCCATGTACCTACAACTGCAATGTCAACATTTTGGCAAAGGAGCAGGACTGGTTCAAGAGAGGTGTCAAGAAGGCCATTTATGTAAAAATAAATAAAATAAGCCTGAATAGAGGTGGTGGTTTCAATACATCTGTCTGCCATGTACAATGCTGTTTTGACACAAATGCTTTTAGCCTCTATGCAATCAACACCTTGCATTCAGAAGGTCCCTAACACTTGGCTGTCGTGCTAATTGTAACTTTGCAGGTTAGTTATTGCCAACAGATTCTGGTACAAGTCATTCTGAATTGAGAAAGCCAGTCGGATGACTAGCAAAACGTCTTCAAGAACTAAACTTTAAGGCCAGTTTATCTAACTGAATACAACAGATATACCTTGACCTGGCTGAATGAGAACATTCACAAACACTGTATTTAGTAGTTTGGTCTAACATTTAGGGCTTCATTGCTCTTTTACGTGTTTTGAATTCTGGCAGACTAAATAATTTCTTTCTTTTTTTTTTTTTGTTTGTTTGTTTGTTTTTTCTTCGAATTTTCAGGTGAAAGTAGTGAAAAAGAGAAACTTTCGCAGACAAAGAATGATAACAGCACAGACTGGCTGAAACAACTAGATGCTGTACTTCCTGGATATACCTTAAAGAATGAACTAGACATTCTAACTCTGTTGACACAGGTTTGTGTTTTGTTTCTTTTATAAACAATTACTTGCAAATATAAAATGATTTTTACTATATATATATATATATATATATATTATCAACTTATTCTAGGAAGAGACTCTGGGCGAGAAGAAACCAGCACTTCATTGTTATATCAACAATGTGTCCAACCTAGATGTGCGGCAGCTTCCAGTTTTGCCAGAGGTATCGTCACCTCCTCCATCTCCTTTGGTTCCATCACCTTCTACCCCTGAAGAAACTCCTGCTGCTGAACCAGATCCCCTACCTCTTTCTGTACCATCACCAGTGCCACCACTTATATCACCCGATAAAGAGGATTCTAAGGACATGGCTAAAATGAAGCAACGTGCACGTCCTTCAGAAGAGTGCTTGGAAGAACCAAAGCCACGAGTAAAAAAATGGAAAGGGGTTCGTTGGAAACGATTGCATATTTTAATTACTTTTCAAAAAATCAGTTCAAGACATTGTGAAAAAGAAATATGTGAAGTTATAGAAAGGTTGGGAACCACTCTAAAGCCAGAAACATTACCTCCAGACCTACGCAAATGCTGCTTCTGTCATGAAGAAGGTGATGGCGCTACTGATGGACCAGGTCGTTTGCTAAACCTGGATCTTGATCTTTGGGTGCACCTTAATTGTGCATTATGGTCTACAGAAGTGTATGAAACACAAGGTGGTGCACTAATAAATGTGGAGGTGGCTCTTCACCGAGGGTTGCTAACAAAGTGTAGTCTGTGCCAGAAAACAGGCGCCACCAATAGCTGCAACAGATTACGCTGCCCAAATGTCTATCATTTCGCCTGTGCCATCCGTGCTAAGTGCATGTTTTTTAAAGACAAAACAATGTTATGTCCAATGCACAAATTAAAGGGACCGTGTGATCAGGAGCTGAACTGTTTTACAGTCTTCCGACGGGTTTATATAGAAAGAGATGAGGTTAATCAGATTGCCAGCATCATTCAGCGTGGTGACCGAATCCATATGTTTAGAGTTGGTGGACTTGTTTTTCATGCCATAGGACAGCTTCTCCCACATCAAATGCAGGACTTCCACAGTGTGACTGCATTGTACCCTGTTGGGTTTGAGGTCACGAGAATCTATTGGAGTATGAGGCACAGTCATCGCCGTTGCTCTTATCGTTGCCGTGTATGTGACAACAATGGACAGCCTGAGTTCAGTGTTCAAGTTATCGAATATGGTTATGAAGATGTGGTACTAACAGACTCTTCACCTCAAGGTAAGTGACTACTTTAAATACAATAAATATGTCCCAGTAATCCTGTATTTAGCTTTTAAAGAAATGTCCACTGCTTTTTAATGGGGCATCCCAATTGTATAGTCAAAATGGCTTTTCTCAGCTATGGGAACCATTTACTCTCGAAGGCATAACCTGCTAAAGATGCAGCAAATTAAATGAGTAAGATATCAGCTTGCTTAGTTAGAGGGACGATTTTGTTTTTATATCAAATGTGACTTGAGAAAGAGCTCTTGATGCTCGAAACATGTCGTGTATGCACCTGTAATAAAGTTGCCATTAGCAGTTACACTGCTTGTTGCCTGTGTTACCTCTATTACGTTTTTTTTTTTCAATCAAATGTGACTTGATATGATTGGACAGATAACTTATTTAATTATTGTAAAATAAGATAGGTACAGCAATAATTTAATGCATCCTTGAGATGTAGGAAGGCATGTTTTACTAGACCAAACAAATGCTACATTATCTTCAAAATGGTACGTGTGTGTTGGCTGCTCCATGAGCTTAATTTTCACAGTTCACCACTTGTTCTAGCAGCCACCCTGGGAGGTAGGAATACATGTTCCTAAATTCCTTAGAATTTTACTTATAAATGTTTTGTTTTATATACAGATTTCCCTAACTTTTGTAATGTTTACAAAGACCACAGGGACTGCAAATTATAAACAAATCTGCATTGTGCTGTTAAATTCCCAACTTTTAATGTTATGCACAGAGATTTGCTATATTTTATTGTATTGCTGTGCAGGTATCATCTATTAATGTAGATATGTTTGTAAAATAATGTAAGTAACATTGGTGAGAATAGCAGTAATAGGGTTGCTACATTTATTCCACAGTTAGCAAACATCACAAGGGTCTTGTAACCCTAATTCTAACTGAATGACTTTTTCTCCCTCTCTCACTTAGTAAGTATCCCCCCAAGTAGTGCAATCATTAACAATGGAAAAGGTGAGAGTCTGCTTGGGGGGGGGAATTATTAAAACATAGTTTACTAGGTATACATTTAAAAATAGTTATAGGTAAAAATAGCAAAACCGCAGTGTGCCACTGAAATGGAAAAGAAATCATAGAGAGAGAGACCTATATGTCCCTCAACGTTAAATAGAAACATTCAGTGTCTCTAAACTGGCTAGCCCTAGGATTGGTAAAGTCCACTTTACACTAGGTGCTCTCCTGCTTTAACAAGGAAGATTCCCTAGATTAAATCCCTAATATAGGTGGCACAACTGGGATGCACATAAAAATCAACATAAGCTATTCTGTCAATATGAATAACAATGATACATCTCAAGCACAAGATCAAAAGTTAAGCCATTCACAGATATGCACAAATGTGCTATACCAATAATCAAATTAAGATGCAAACCAGGCATCCCCCCTATCATACATTGTCCGAGGAGATAGCCCAACAGCTTACACATGCTGGAGAGAAGAAACAGACCCCCTGATTAGTTTTGCTCCTATTAGGAGCTTAATCATAGGTACCGGACGCCTCATAATGTCAATCGTTCAATTCCTGTTAATGAATTTCTGAGACACAGATGAAACTGCTCAGAACAGTCTAATTTTATAATTAGAGTGAAGGAATTGAAGAAACGATTTCTTGAGCGTGGATATACATCCAACCAAGTTAAGAAAGCATATTTAAGGGCCCTCAAGACTGATAGGGATACCTTGCTTATCCCCAAAGCCCATAAAATAAACAGAGAGGATCATCGGATTAGGTTTATATCCCGCTTTAATACCACATACCAAGAGGTAGAGATGGCTATGCGTAAAAACTGGGAAATCCTCTTGAGTGATCGATTTCAGACAAAATACCTTCAGCTCCGACTTTTGTTTACAAGAAGGCACCTACACTTAGGGATAAATGTGTACATTAGCCATTTATCATTAGCCAAGTAAATCAAGGAAAAGAGACGTGCCTATCAATGAAGGGTTTCTTTAAAGGGCATGTCCACCCCCAAAACTAAAATTTAACCCCTTACTGGCCACATCAAGTAGTTTAAAACAATCCTTACCTTACATTCCTGCTCAAAATAGTTCCCCTGCTGTGCCCCTCCAAAGTCCAGGAAACTGCGTGTAGGAGCAGGGTGTGTGACTCATGCTGTGCCTGAGACTTCCTCAACCTCATCAAGGTTGAGGCATGCTCAGTGCAGCCCTCCCTGCCTCTCAGCCAATCACGGACGGGGCTGCCGGTCCTGCCCCTGCTTTCAATTCCATGCAAGCAGAGGGCCTGAACACTGCAGCAGGGGAGAGAGGGCAGGTAGTAAGAAGAATCGGGGGACTTTCTAACAATTATATTAATGCGGTTGGGGCTGGGGGAGCATGCCCTACCACATATCAAAAGTTAAATTTTGGGGTGGACATGCCCTTTAAATGCAGACATTGCTGTATGTGCAAGTCTGCTCTACATACACCGTATATAACAGATCTTTTTGGAGGCAAATATCCAATACGTGATTGTACCAACTGTCAGACCAGTTCAGTTATACATGCATTAAAATGCCCTTGCAATAAGCTTTACATTGGTGTAACAACACTTATGGCCAAGGAAAGACTTATTGAACATGTAGAACATTAGTAGAACATAGTAACATAGTAATTAAGGTTGAATAAAGACATACGTCCATCAAGTCCAACCTATTCACCCTCTATAATATATTCTGTGTAATATATATATATTACACAGAAGTCTCCAGCACTCAACTATACACATAAGAATAAATTAATTAGATATCACGGAACAAGTATGCAAGCAACGAAGGGTGATTACCTGCACTAAAGTTAAAATGGATACGTTTAGTTACATAGTTTGTACAAACTTGCGTCAGCTGATGCGCCACTTCAAGGCAGTATCCAGCATCAGTCCTAACCTAATGAGTAAAGTTCAATCCTGGGGAACAAGACCATACCTGCTTCTCTCTTTATTTAGTATGACCTATAACAAGGAATCATGGGAGCTTACAGAGCTTCTAAACCTTCTTTTTATCTGGACTGCCTTAAAGGGGCGGGGGAATAAATTTACCCAGGGACAAAGCATATAAAATCGAGCTTAGCCGAATTGCCCTTTTTATCTACAAATACAAGAATATGCAGCTCAAACCTTTATTAAATTACTTTAGATGCGGTGCAAAGGAGTAGTACGGCAATAATACATTCCACAGAGTCTCCAGCACTCAACATACATATAAGCAAAATTAATTAGATATCACGAACAAGTATGCAAGCAACGAAGGGTGATTACTGCACTAAAGTTAAAATGGATACGTTTAGTTACATAGTTTGTACAAACTTTGCGTCAGCTGATGCGCCACTTCAAGGCAGTATCCCAGCATCAGTCCTAACCTAATGAGTAAAGTTCAACCCTGGGGGAACAAGACCATACCTGTTCTCTCTTTATTTAGTGACCTATACCAAGGAATCATGGGAGCTTACAGAGCTTCTAAACCTTCTTTTATCTGGATGCCTTAAAGGGCGGGGGGAATAAATTTACCCAGGGAGCAAAGCATATAAAATCGAGCTTAGCCGTATTGCCCTTATTATCACAAATACAAGAATATGCAGCTCAAAACTTTATTTTAAATTACTTTCAGATGCGGTGGCAAAGGAGTACCGGCAATTAATACATTCCACGAAGTCTCCAGCACTCAACTATACATATAAGCATAAATTAATTAGATATCACGAACAAGTATGCAAGCAACGAAGGGTGATTACTGAACAATGTAAAATGGATACGTTTAGTTACAATAGTTTGTACAAACTTGCGTCGTGATGCGCCACTTCAAGGCAGTATCCCAGCATCAGGCTAACCTAATGAGTAAAGTTCAATCCTGGGGGAACCAGACCATACCTGCTTCTCTCTTTATTTAGTATGACCTATACCAAGGAATCATGGGAGCTTACAGAGCTTCTAAACCTTCTTTTTATCTGGACTGCCTTAAGGGGCGGGGGAATAAATTTACCCAGGGAGCAAAGCATATAAAATCGAGCTTAGCCGTATTGCCCTTTATTATCTACAAATACAAGAATATGCAGCTCAAACCTTTATTTAAATTACTTTCAGATGCGGTGCAAAGGAAGTACCGGCAATTAATACATTCCACAGAAGTCTCCAGCACTCAACTATACATATAGCATAAATTAATTAGATATCACGAACAAGTATGCAAGCAACGAAGGGTGATTACCTGCACTAAAGTTAAAATGGAACGTTTAGTTACATAGTTTGTACAAAAACGTGCGGTCAGATGATGCGCCACTTCAAGGCAGTATCCCAGCATCAGTCCTAACCTATATATAAAAAATTTAAAAAGGGGGAAAAAATTCCTTCCTGACTCCAAACGGCAATCGCAATGTATCCCTGGATCAACCAGATCTATATGCATTAATGCATTAGAAACATGTTTCTAATATAAAGACAGCTACATGTGATAAAGCAGCAGTGGATAAATTAACCACTGTCGCTAAGCACTTCCTTATCAAACATAATGCTACACCGCAGGGCTTACAATGGTTTATAATTGAACATGTGAAAATGGGCCCCAGAGCAGGAGATCGTGAAAATAAATTACTACAAGAAGGTAGATGTATTTATTTAATTGAACTCCTTGGCCGTGCTCAGTATGAATAAAAAACTTCAATGTAATGCATTCCTGTGAATAGTCTTTCATATAATCCTATGACATTGGTCAACGTGATATCTGCACACGTGATCTTGGCGCCAAATAGTGATCTTGGCGCCAAATAGGATGTTTGAGTCCTCAGTAGCTCTGAATTGTGACAAAACCAATGGCACCACTCTATTAAAAAAGATTTGTAACTAAGAATTTGGTTGAGCAGGTTACTCAGGCCGATGGGGTGTGTATTGAAGGGATAAAGGTAAAAAGAGAAAATAAACCTCTAATTAAAATCAAGGGGTCATATCCATTAAAATCAGTTAATATATGATAAATATTAAAAAACACTCTTGTGTTATTGGTCTATCAGTGTGTTTCTATTATTCCCAGTTAGTAGAGATGGCCAAATTTTTGAAAGTTCAGTCCGTTTTCGAACTTTCAAACTATATGGAAAGTTCAAAAATGGACCCATGGCAGTCAAATAGTTAAAGTTCGAATGAAATAAAATTAAAATATCAATGGTAACTTAATGTAAATGGCTTTGGGACCCGGGAAATGGTCTGGGGAACATGTTTGAATATCCAGGACAAATCGATTTTACTCTCACGCACGCTACTTTCGAGCCCTCGCGTTTGTACATTCGATAATTATCCCATGAACAACTCGCAGATTTGAGAATTCAATATTTACTCGCATATAGATACTACACATTTTACTTGCGGATTCGATATTCTATATTTACTCGCGTATAGGTATAATACACATTTTACTCGCGGATTCAATGTTCGATATTTGCTCACGTATAGGTATAATAGACATTTTACTTGCATATTCGCACATCTCGAACATTCGAACATTGGATAATTATCGAAAGTCCGGAAAATATTGAAGGTCCGGGATAGTTTGAGAAGTCAGTTCGAACTCGAATAGTTCGGCTCGAACTCGGGTTCGAGTTCTAGTCCATCTCTATCAGTTAGGTGGTTAAAAGAATCTTTTGCAATCCATACCATTAAAAACATGTGCTAATTTACACTTTGATGGTTTCAATAAAAATAGGTTTATTTAAATGAAGCAAGGATTCAGTGAAACCACTTAAAAGGCAGTAAATATCAATTAAAAACAAATAAAATTGTGGTAGTTAAATTCCAGTGATATTACTTACAAATGTATAAAAGTGCATGTTGATCTGCCCCCTACTTCTTTAGATATCCAGTCTAAAACTTCTTATATTTCAGCTGTCAATCAAGTTCCTTGCTCTCAAAATCTATTCTTCTGTGAGTAGTTTTACTGTAGCAGGAACGGTGACAGTTTTCACAGTCGTAATGATGTGTGCTGGCTTGACAGTTGGCTTGAGAAAGGATCATATACGATCCGAAACATGTCGCAATAAACCTGTTTACAGAAGAATTTCTGAGTATGTGTCTCCTCCGGTTTGAATAAAAGTGTAATTGTATATTACCTGTACAAGTAGGGGACAGAGGAGTGAGACCAAGAAACGCTGAGCCAGCGGTGCCGCCATATGTTTTTATTTGACAGTTGGTTTGTGGGGAAAAAGTCAGGCAGGATGGAAGTGGGAGTGGTTAAAAGAGGGAGCTCCTAAACAAAATGTGTGCTGGATTGAAGGCATGCAGCAACACACACAAATCAGAGTGCTATTTACATGTATTCAATTATAGATTAAGATGAGGCAAAGTATTTTTTTTCAGTATAGTGTCCGTTTAACTTTATGGGAAGGATATATATGCTGTGTATATAATGGTGGCAACGTGAGGTGACAAATCCCTATGATTAAGCTCCTAATAGGAGTGAAACGTGTCAGGGAGTCTGTTTCTCTTCTCCATCACAAGTTGTAAGCTATTAGGCTGTCTCCTCGGACAATGTATGATGGGGGGGATGCCCAGTTCGCATCCTAGTTTGATTATTGATATAGCACATTCGTGCATATCTGCGAACGGCTTGACTATTGATCTTGTGCTTGAGATGTATCATTGTTATTTATGTTGACGGAATAACATGTTCACTTTTATGTGCATCACAGTTGTGCCACCTATATTAGGAATTTAATCTAGGGAATCTTTCTGGTTAAATTGGAGAGCACCTAGTGCTTAGAGCTTTACCATTCCAGGGCTAGCCAGTTTAGAGTCACTGACTGTGTCTGTTTATTTAACATTGAGGGACATATACAGTAGGTCTCTTTCTCTATGATTTTTCCCTTTCAGTGGCACACTGTGGCTTTGCTATTTTTAATATTTTTACCTATGACTATTTTTAATGTATACCTAGTAAATGCTACATTTAAATTTTTTTTTTCCCCCCTCAAGCTGACTCTCACCACTGTTAAAGGTGGTATGCTGTAAAATAAAGTTTAGTTGGATGCTTCTGGTTTAAAAAAAAAACTGTTGGCATTTTTTTCCCTATGCCCCTCCAGTTGCTGACATTTTGAGATTTGCTGCTTCCTCCTGTTGCATTATTCTCAAAAGGAAATGTTTGTTTGCTCCGAGTGTGCTCGCATGATGCCACTGCGCGTGCGCCATGACGTTCGTGTGTGCAACGTTATATCCTCTCGCCACGCCTGTGCACGCACTGCTGTTGCGGGCGCAGTGGCGTCGTGCGCATGCTCAAGACCAACAAACATTCCTTTTTGAGACCAATGCAGCAGGAGGAAGCAGCAAATCTTGGAGGGGTGGAGCTACACATACAACTATCCAGATTCAAGGTGTCAGCAACTTTGAAGCTGCAAAGGTAGGCTTTGGAGGGGCATAAGGAAAAAAATTGGCAACAGTTTTTTTTAAAGCTGCTGCTTTCAACTAAACTTAACTTTATTTTACAACATACTTGTCCTTTAATGATTGCATTACTTGGGGGTATACTTAACTTTTTCTTTTTTGATATAGCGGCAGTTCGTTGGCGTTGTTATTGGTCGTTTTCGGTCCTACACCTTGCAGATACTTGGCAAATCCTAACCTTTCATCCCTGCTCCTTATGGTTCTGCTGCAGTGGCAAAGTTCCAGAAAGTGAAGAGTAGAAGCTGTCTGTGAGTCATCCAGACACCTGCTGCTTCCTTTTCATTGTTAAGGTTTCTGGCTGACTCTCGGCCAATCACATCTGGTCTGGCCCCTCTATGCTGCTTCCAGCAAGCTGGGAGCCAGTAATTGACAGTCGGTGGAATGAAGGAGTGTATGTATGTTACTGGGGCTTTTCTTTACAAATCTAAATTGGTGGTTGGAGTGCTTGTCCCTTTCAGGTGTATTTTATCAATAAATTTAAACTAAACACCTCTACTGAAACCAATTCTGTCTGCAGCATGCATAACTTCAACAGCTCAGATGGATTTGTTGTCACTATGAAAAGGACTGATAATACTCCCTGTATTGGTTTGTACTTGATGTTATATGTTGAGTTCAGTATTTCTAGCCTTCAAGACTAAAGATTTTTTTTCCCACTGAAGTTCCCTTTTAAACTAGTTATCTTGATTTGATTTCAGTGATTGTTGAAATAAATAGTCTTACTATTTGGAGGGTAGGATAAATAAAAGTGATTAGATTATCTATATGCTAGAATTAAAGTTTGACTCAGGTTTGTCAGAGGTAAGTTATTTATTATACTGATGGTAATATATATACATAGAGAAATATATACACTTGAAGTATATCAAAACATGCTCTGCTCTATTAGAAAATATATTCATATCTTTTTTTATTAAATGGGACATAAATTGCATAAACCATAGAACATTAAAAACATTTTTAAAAAGTAGTTTCCCAAATAAATACAAACACCCGTGAGCCTAAAAATACTAGATAAAGTCAGAAGTGACAATGTATAAACAGTGCCTCCATAATGATTCAATAAAGAGACCTTAAATTGTGTAACGTCATCTCTCAGTCTCCTTCACGGACAGGAAGGATACGCGGTCAATATTACAGCAATAATAGTCTCGGTAACAGAAGAGGCAGTAACAGTTATTGATTTATTTTAGATTTATAGGGCCTTAATGAATATATATTGAGTACTGTTTATATAGTTCACTTGTGCCCTACCAAACGCCTACTTAATATTGTAGGAAATAGACTTTTAACCTAATTTAACCTACAAGTTATATTTGTCCTATACATACCTAATATATTTTCTATGGAGTTTTCTCTACTAATACAGATTCTGTGACATGAACAGTGTTGAGGAATCTATTTTGCTGACCCAGTGGCGGTAGTTTGTCGGCCTTATAGAGGTTTGTTTTTGTCCACCATACACCTTGCCAATATAGGCCAAATCTTGTTGGATTCCAACAAGATTTCCCCTATATTGTTAGTGTGTATGGACACCTTTGAGAGGCCAATAAACATGTGTTTTGGGCACTTTAAAATGCAACTTAAAAGCTGTATTCTATAGCTATTGTTTCCAACACTTTTTTGATAGAAAAAAAATTCCCTGTTTTTTCTTGTAGTGAAAGTACACAAAGGATAAATCAAAATGGTGTCTGTATACCTAAATAGTTGTAGTAACTTGGTTATTTGCCTGTAAAATGTATCTTTAAATAGCAAGCAGTAAACAAGACACAGTGTGAAAAAGCCCTTAATTTATTGCAGGGCTTTTGTATTTATCAAGTGCTATGCACAGGCTCTTTAGATGTGTATATAATGCATTTGTTAGAAGTAGTATGTGCCATAATTTAGTTTGCACTGTGAAGTCTGTTTGTAATTTCTATTTCTTATTTATTGTGCTAAAAATATTACAAAATGCATTTTGAGACATTTTGGAGAGATAGAAAAAGTTACCAAATATGTGGTTTAATATGTCGTTTTAATGTACAGCTCTTTGGAGTCGTGTGGCTGAACCTGTAGCTCGAATGAGAAGAGAAACTGGAATGCTACGGCTTTTCCCTGAGTACCTTAAAGGAGAAGAGATGTTCGGGCTTACATTACACGCAGTGCTGCGCATTGCTGAATCTGTAAGTAATACAAAGTAGAAAAACTTTTAAATTTTTCAGTTTTGAACACGGAGTGTTTTATTACTAACCCTTCGTGATGCAACCAATTTTTATTTGTTTCCTTTCAGTTGCCGGGAGTAGAGAATTGCCAGAACTATCTATTCCGGTATGGTAAACATCCGTTAATGGAGTTGCCTCTCATGATTAATCCAACTGGCTGTGCCAGGTCTGAGCCGAAGATCATGACCCATTACAAAAGGTGAACCCTCTAAAAAAAAATGTTGACTCTAAAATAAAAAAATTAATTTATAAAACATATATTGGGGAAAAAAGGACAAACATAATGGCATCTGGAGTTTTCTTTCAAGAGGATTATTATACTGCTAGTAAGGATATGGGAAAGAAGCTGGGATTGCTGAATTAGAACAGTTTTTTCGCAAAGGCATGTTGGGTGAGGCCAAAACATTCATCTTGGTTTTATGCATTAATAATTCATTGGTGTCTACAGCCTGTAGAATAATTGGAAGGGGCTAATCGTTCTCCCTGGTTTTGCTCAGTAACTGGGGGAATCCTTAATATGTCTGACACCTGTCTCTGTTGTGAGTTCAGGTTGTTAGTCCTCTGCAAATAATAACCCAAACGGTAAAATTTTTTATAAATGTTGACCTGATTCTAGTGAGCCTCAAAATTACAATACAAAATATAAGTTTGGTGCTGCTTTGCATTTATCCCAATAAATTTTTAGTACCCAAGCAGTATTCTCTTCAAAATGCTACCTAATAACATACAAAATGCAGATCTACATTTCTTTAATGGAATACCATACCCCAAAATTAAAGGGTATGTCCAACCTTAAAACAAAAACTGGTGACTACTACTGCTGTTTTTATCAGTTAGTGGGCTAGGCCACACTATCGTGAAATCGCTGCAACGCACCTAAAACGCACGTTTTCGGATTCGATTTGTGTTCCGCATTTTTTATCGCAATTACATGCGCTTTTCTATATCTAATGAAGAACCGCATGCGCAAACGCAATGAAATCGAACATGAAATCACATGCGATTCCGTGTGCGACTGCATTTCCGGCGCAGTGTGGCCGTGTCCAATTACATGATTATGTAACCAGATTTTTTTAACAATAAGTTATCTTCCATTATGACAAAGGTATCCGGATTCTACCTCTGCTCAATGAGCTATTTATTAGCTTGAGCATGTACAGAGGGGACAGCAAGGGGAAACTGCAGTCAATCATTGGCTGTGATCTCAGCCGTCACAACCTTGAATGACTGCATGGGGGAAGTATACAGCTTACTCTGCCAGAATGAAGGCAATAATTGCCATAAAATATCTCATTACAAATACATGTAATAAGCTGGTTAATATAGCAGTTGGGGTTGAGGGCAGATAACAACTGGTAATGAACCAGTTTTTTTGTTTTAAAGGTGGACATGCCCTTTGAGTATTACCCCAATGAATCTATTGGAGCAAAAGGAGCAAATATTCTTATGTCCTTTAGGGTTAGGCCACACTGATGTGCTTTTCAATCGTGCTTTTAAAAGCACACACCAGTGTGGCACAATTGACTAGTGCTGCGCGTGCAATCCGTTAATCGGAGCACATGCGATGCCTATTTTTTTGCGCAATCGCATGCGCTCCAATTGTGAATTAGGAGTTCGCTTCTGTGCGAGCATTGCAGTGTGGCCTCAGCCTTATTGACAACTCTGTCTGTATTCTATATTATCCTTGAAAGTAGGAGACCATACGCCTACCTTCATTTAAATTCTACTTTTTCAAGAACTAATCAGCAGGAAAGTAGGTAACAAAGGGCCTTATTTATAAATGTGGTTATTAAATATTTTTTGACACCACATTGTAAAATACGGGTAGCGATCACTATTTTACAATTAAAGGCTTTATTTTCACTGTTATGGTATTAACATAGTAATGGCCATAGAATACTGCAGTGGTCTTTTATGACTATGGCATAAACACTGGCTGCTATAAAACAATTGTGTGTAATACAGTGGGATTATAAATAGGGCCCAAAATCTGAAGGCAAATCTGATTTCCCCTCTAATAATGGAGTTTGAGTGAGATAACTGGGTGGTCAACCGCATATTTTTTATTTTCCAAAAGCTCCCCAAACTCTTACTTACCTCTCCTCTTTCCTCCGCTGCACTGAATGACTGGCAGCCGCGTCTGTGATTGGCTGCCGCTCAGCCAATCACAGACGCGACTGCCGGTCCCGCCCCTCTGTTTGCATTCTCGCAAGCAGAGGGCCGGCAGTGCGGCGGAGGAACGAGGGGAGGTAAGTAAGAGTTTGGGGGGCTTTTGGAAAATAAAATATATGCAGTTGGGGCTGGCAGACATGGGGGAACATCATATTAAAAACTAATTTTAAGGGTGGACATACCCTTTAAGTCATTTTAATGCCAGTCAACTGACTGAATAGGAAAATAGTTGAAGCATGGATTTTATTTAGAAACCAGAATTTGCATGGGAACAAGAAAATATGATCTGAGAGATGTATTTGCTTTGAAATGTGTATAGAGGCAACATCTTTATTTCTGTTTTTTTCACCATTTCACAGACCACACACTCTAAACAGCACTAGTATGTCCAAAGCCTACCAAAGCACCTTTACAGGGGAAACAAATACACCCTACAGCAAGCAGTTTGTGCATTCTAAATCATCCCAGTATCGCAGACTAAAAACAGAGTGGAAAAACAATGTGTATCTTGCTCGTTCACGCATTCAAGGATTGGGTCTATATGCTTCCAAGGATCTAGAGAAGCACACCATGGTCATAGAGTATATAGGCACAATTATTAGAAATGAAGTGGCAAACCGTCGTGAAAAAATCTATGAAGAACAGGTGAGTAGAAATTATATGTTTGCATTTAGCGAATGGAATGCTGTTAAAGGGCAACAATATAAAAAAATAACATCACTCCCAATTACATGTCCCACTTCCAGAAGCTGAAATTGCTTACATTTATAACAGTGCTGCCCTCCCTTAGATATCACACAGCAAAGATGAGTGCTAAAAGCCTGCCTCCTAGATGGCCTAGGGCCATGGTTAACATAGCACTTGTCATAGGTTGTAACAGACATTCCTATCAGCCAATCTCCTCCTTCTCTGCCAGTCAAACAAACTTGGCATGGGTGGGTGGAGGAGTGTTTTCTCGCATGCTAGCTTTGAGTGACAGAGGCAGACCGAATCGATACACCCTCTTCACAGCATGACTTATTGTAGGCAGAGAGGGGCTCGAAATCAAGGAAAAAATGTATGGGTAGGGCTGCATACCTTTACTCTTTTGAAAGCAATTTTTTAAAAAAAATGCATCGAGGCAATAGTTATCCTTTAAAGGAATAAAGGTAAATGGTAACGTGGATATTACCCACACGTCTCCATTCCTTATCTGTACTTTTTTATGCACTGTTTGTCAAAATGCTGTTAATATTTTGGTCTGCATTAAGATAGCCATAGTCAGAAAAATTTAATGTCTGATAAATTGAAATGTCGCGTGTAAGAGTTAAATTAAAAAAAAATTCTTCTGCAACAAGAACTATAAAAAGCATATATATATAATGTATATTGCAACAGGATATAATAAATGAATACAATAAAGTTCTGTTGATTATTCCTTATATAGTGATGTGAAAAACTATTTGCCCCCTTCCTGATTTCTTATTCTTTTGCATGTTTATCACACTTAAATGTTTCTGCTCATCAAAAACCGTTAACTATTAGTCAAAGAAAACATAATTGAACACAAAATGCGTTTTAAATGATGGTTTTTATTATTTAGTGAGAAAAAAAAACTCAATCTACATGGCCCTGTGTGAAAAAGTGATTGCCCCCCTTGTTAAAAAATAACTGTGGTTTATCACACCTGAGTTCAATTTCTGTAGTCACCCCCAGGCCTGATTACTGCCACACCTATTTCAATCAAGAAATCACTTAAATAGGAGCTATCTGACACAGAGAAGTAGACCAAAAGCATCTCAAAAGCTAGACATCATGCCAAGATCCAAAGAAATTCAGGAACAAATGAGAACAAAAGTAATTGAGATCTATCAGTCTGGTAAAGGTTATAAAGCCATTTCTAAAGCTTTGGGACTCCAGCGAACCACAGTGAGAGCCATTATCCACAAATGGCAAAAACATGGAACAGTGATGAACCTTCCCAGGAGTGGCTGGCCGACCAAAATTACCCCAAGAGCGCAGAGAAAAGTCATCTGAGAGGCCACAAAAGACTCCAGGACAACATCTAAAGAACTTGCCTCAATTAAGGTCAGTGTTCACGACTCCACCATAAGAAAGTGACTGGGCAAAAACAGCCTGCATGGCAGATATCCAAGGCGCAAACCACTTTTAAGCAAAAAGAACATTAAGGCTCGTCTCAATTTTGCTAAAAAACATCTCAATGATTGTCAAGACTTTTGGGAAAATACCTTGTGGACCGTCGAGACAAAAGTTGAACTTTTTGGAAGGTGCACGTCCCGTTATATCTGGCGTAGAAGTAACACAGCATTTCAGCAAAAGAACATCATACCAACAGTAAAATATGGTGGTGGTAGTGTGATGGTCTGGGGTTGTTTTGTTGCTTCAGGACCTGGAAGGCTTGCTGTGATAGATGGAACCATGAATTCTACTGTCTACCAAAAAATCCTGAAGGAGAATGTCCGGCCATCTGTTCGTCAACTCAAGCTGAAGCAGGACAATGACCCAAAACACACCAGCAAATCCACCTCTGAATGGCTGAAGAAAAACAAAATGAAGACTTTGGAGTGGCCTAGTCAAAGTCCTGACCTGAATCCTATTGAGATGTTGTGGCATGACCTTAAAAAGGAGGTTCATGCTAGAAAACCCTCAAATAAAGCTGAATTACAACAATTCTGCAAAGATGAGTGGACCAAAATTCCTCCAGAGTGCTGTAAAAGACTCGTTGCAAGTTATTGCAAACGCTTGATTGCAGTTATTGCAGTTAAGGGTGGTCCAACCAGTTATTAGGTTCAGGGGGCAATTTCTTTTTCACACAGGGCCATGTAGATTTGGAGTTTTTTTTTCTCACTAAATAATAAAAACCATCATTTAAAACTGCATTTTGTGTTCAATTATGTTATCTTTGACTAATAGTTAACGGTTTTTGATGAGCAGAAACATTTAAGTGTGACAAACATGCAAAAGAATAAGAAATCAGGAAGGGGGCAAATAGTTTTTCACATCACTGTATAATGAGGAATGAACCAATAGATTTGTTGTATCTTCAACTCAATCAAATTTTTGATGCTGGCAATTTTCACGTTTCCCATGATGATGGGGATAGCAGTGTCTGCCCCATTCAGATGTTTCTAGCAGAATAGGAGGAACAGCACCACTAATTATCATTTTTAATTTATATAAGAACATCTTTAAATTTGAAAATCTAGTGGTCTAGTCCTAGTGACTTACCTGGACAAAATTTAAAAATATACAGTTAAACAAAGAGTGCCTGAATTGGTGATTTTATGCTTTCAGGTACACACATGATGGCTCTACCAAAGTTATAAATATTTTCTCCAACCTGTTTCACATACTTGAAACTTTTTATTTTATATTGGTGCAAAACAACTAATATTATACTAATTATTATAAATCATAATTTGTTAAGTGCAAAAGTGAACTATTCCTTTTAATGCATTAATAGAAGACCAGGTTAAGGGGAAGTTCAGTGCAAATACATGTACTTTTTACAAAAAAGAGCAGTATTTTTTCATCCCAATGACCTTAAAGGGCATCTATAGTGGGAAAATGAACTTTTTATTTCTTTCTTTCCATGTGCTCTATAATTCCCCACAACCCCCAGAGTGTCTTCACTTTTTTCAGATTCCCTCTCTGTCCTGAGATACACATGATTGTATTCCTCTACTCCCCCCCCCTGCCCTGTAATAAACATAGAGATAAGAGCATTAGCAGGGGGAGAGAGGTAGCTTTGATGGTAGATATAAGGTTGCACTTGACCCCCCTTTTTAATAGCTTTCACCGATTGATGATGGGTCACAAAGTGAGAGATCGTAAACTGTACTGATCTCCTTCCGTGTCTCAAGGACAGCTTGCTTTCTATTGGTCACTGTGCGTGGGTTTTTCAGGATGTTGAAGTTTTAACTCCTACTGCACATGATAAGCTTGTCGGTTAGCCGGAGTTGAGACATGGAGGAGGTAACAGAGGGGAGGGGGAAGGGGGGAGTGCTGCACAGAGATCTGACACCATGGTTAAACAAAGTCACTGACAGAGATAGGATTAAGGCAGCACAGAGTTCATAAATGTAACTTTGCAAAGTGGCAATGTGTTTTTTTTCACTATAGATGCCCTTTAATCTGCTACATTCTGTCTGTGTATAAATAAATGCTTCCGAAATACTGACTTCCTCTTTGCAGGACCCCTAGTAGAGACTGTTATGGTCTTGCCCTTGACCCAGCGCCTGGGTTGATTCAGTTGCTCAGTAGAGATCTGAGCATGTTTGACCTTTCCAACAGCCAATCAGTAGAAATTACTGTTAGGAACATTCTAAGGTAGTGGTGCATCCTGGAAAGAAGGACCGTTAAACCTGAAATGTCAGCTCACTAATGTCAACAGCAGGGAACAGCAAAGGGTATGAAATCAACTGATTTTTCAAAATGGGAAAGAATATGTAGAATAACTTTGAAGGCATTACACAAACTAACAATTTAACAAATATTGATCATTTCCACTGGACTATCCCTTTAAAGGGACTGTCCACCCCTCTAATCAAAAAAGCATATATAGTTAGACTACCCCCCAAAACCTAGAGTTCGTTTTATAGAAAACTTTTAAATCTGCCCCCACACAGCATTATCCCTCGTTCCACCGCCGCTTCCGGGTTCCTCACTCAGTCTCCACTGTGGCTGCTCTGTTCTTTTTGTGTTCTTGAGCAGCTGCAGTGGAGACTGCTCTGGAAATGGGAGGCAGTGATTGGCCGTGACGTTATTGTCACGGCCGACACTGACTGCCTTACCGAGAAGTGCAGAGCCGCGGCGGCGGATCGAGGACGAGCATGTAAGTATACTAGCTCTGTGTGGGGGCCGATTTAAAAGTTTTCTATAAAACGAAATCTAGGTTTTGGGGGTTATTCTACTGTATATGCTTTTTTGATTAGAGGGGTGGACATTCCCTTTAAGGAGCTATTCCTTACCATCCGTTCTTCAATCAGTGCCTGTGGAGCCAGGAACGAAGACAGAAGAAACCTACCTTTCTTGCAATCTTCCTCTGTCGCACAGAAATTCCTGATGCTTCCTGGTTCTGATTGTAAAGGAGATCTTTCGTGTGCATAAATGGTTTTTTAAAAAAATGGTTAAAATGAAAAGTACTTGGGACAGGGATATAGGACTGGTAATTCCTATCTACCAATATTGTTTCTGTGAGGAGCACCAGCCCAAAGAAAACTGATTTTGCCAGTCTTCCTCCAGGCTTCAGCACTATCTTTAATACAGGACTAGCCTGGCAAATGAGAACTGTAAGTACTATATAGCTCCTTAACGAAATTATATTAATCAATATCCTACCTAGGAATAATCAATCCTACATCCCTGTCCCAGGTACTTTATATTTAGAGTTAATTTTTAGGGTATAGTTATCCTTTAACAATAGAGCTCATTATCGCGCATGTGCGCCAAAGTTTATCAGAAGCGGTCGGGATCTGTCAGTGTGACAGCGGTGAAAAGGTATGTTTCCTATATCTTCATTCCTGACTCCACAGGCATTGATTGAAGAATGGAAAATAAGGAATAGCTCCATAACCCCCCAGTCTTTAAAGGAGAACTAAAGTGGGTATTAAGTGTTTTCAAAAACAGTTAATATGAAAAATACCTAGGGCAGGGAGGTAGGATTGCTATGTTATACCTCCCAGTAACATTTTTATAAGAAGCAGCAAAGGAAACCGCTTTTGCCAGTCTTCCTGAGTGCTTCAGCACTATTTTTAATCCAGGAAGGCCCAGGGCACTAACCTGGCAGCTGAAAACTTTGAGCTGTAGCGCCTTAAAAAAACCATAATGGGAGGTAGGAATAATCAATTCTACCTCCCTGCCCCAGGTACTTTTCATTTTAAAAAGTTTATTTTTACAGTAGTTGTCCTTCATTGCATTGCATTAAAGGAATAGTCCACTTTTGCAGTGAACTATTCCTTAAAAAAAAAAGTTTTGTTTTTGTGGGGGGGGGGGGGGGGTTGTGTGTCTGGTAATATGAAAAATTTATAGATCATTTCTTTTTATTACAGTAAATGAGTATGTAACAAGTATGCTCTTGACTTTTTTTTTTTTTACCTCCTAGAATCGAGGAATTTATATGTTTCGAATTAACAACGAACATGTAATTGATGCCACTCTGACTGGTGGGCCTGCTAGGTAAAGACAATGTGTGAATAAGCTAGCTAAAGGTTAGAGAGCTAGTTAAAGAGAAATTACATTTTCTGATAACTGTCTTCTTGCTTTTAAAGGTATATTAACCATTCATGTGCACCTAACTGTGTTGCTGAAGTAGTTACCTTTGACAAAGAAGATAAAATCATTATAATTTCAAGTCGCAGGATTCCAAAAGGAGAGGAGGTATGTTTAGGAAAGCACTAATGTAGTATTTTTACTTTATTTTAAAGGACATGTAAACTGTGCCAAATATTTTTTTAACTAATCACACAGTAATTAGGATTAATTACCACTTAAATCTGCTTTTTTTTTTTTTCTCTGACCTTCCTATCCCTTGTTTCTACCAGTCACCCAGACCCTTCCCCTGACTACACTACATATAGGAATTATCCATTCTATAAAAGTAAAGCTTATTTCTCTGTCACTGCATGGCTAATTGATTCAGCATTAAGATCAGGAAAAGGAATAAGCGTTATCTGTTTCTCTGTGCAGATAACACCCAATCTTGCAGTCTGTTTCGGTAGCATTGTACCTAAAGAAATCGATTGCTACTAACGCCCCCCCCACACACACGCGGGGGTGTTAGTTACGTCGCTGCTTCTACAGCTAAAAGAAACTGTTACTCAATTCAAGCATTGATTATTACAGATCCCAGTGCTGCTTACCTTCCCATTGAAAAGTTTTAGGGCTAGGCCACACTAGTGTGATTTTGCTGCGTTTGCGTATACCTTTTTTCCGATCATTGCAATTGCGGCAATGCACATAACACGCGTTTTCAGGTGCAATGTGATTTGCGTTTAGCATATTTTTTCCGCAATCACATTAGTTTTTCTATTTCTATTGAAAAAGCGCAAACGCAACGAAATCGCACACCAAATCGCATGCGAATCCGTGCAGTGTGGCTGTGCCCTCAATTTCACTTTAACACAAAATCACTAGGTGAATGCTATTGGCTGTAGTGGGGGCACAGATCATTTCCGCTGCACACTCTAGCTCTGTCTCAGTTTTGAGAAGGGTTAGATACATAGAGAAGGAGATATGCATACTAACTAGGGGTAAGTTTAACAGGGACATGAGGAGATCTAGTGACAGGGAGCACTGAGAGCAAAAATGAATCAAGTTCCTGTAAGCACTAAAAATATAGAATATGATAAAGCCAAGTCATTTTTTCAGTTAAGTATCCCTTTAAGGCTAACAGATTTTTGCCCTGTCTTTATTCATTTTTAAAAACTTTTAATTTGCTTGCAGCTCACATACGATTACCAGTTTGACTTTGAGGATGATCAGCACAAAATCCCTTGTCATTGTGGAGCATGGAATTGCCGAAAGTGGATGAACTGAAAACATTAATATTTATTTAACTGCCTCGTATCCTGCACCTCTGCCCTTTAGCAGATAAACTGGGGAGAGAGCACAGGACATTGCATGTGCTTCTTTGCCATCAGTTTGCCCCATGTATCTGCTCTTTAGGTATTCCACGATGAGGCTGCTGGACTTCAGTAACCTTCTGCCTCACACTGATGAAAGGGCAAGTAGAGTGGCAACAGGAGAGCTCTGCAATCTTTCTGAACCTGATTTCCCTGGTGAGAGGGAAAGATTGCAAAAAAAGCTAATTCAGAAAACACGTTAATGGAAAAATGAGTTGACGGATGTGTACATGATGTAGCACCCTTTTTGTCATAAATGCTCTGTGAAGAAAGTACCTTTTCCCCTCAATCAGTAAATTATGCTGACCTATGAGACAATTTGTTCAGAAATAACATTTAAAAAAAATGGGTGAGGGATGAATTCATTTAAAAAAAAAAAAAAGAAAAAAGCCAGTCCTTGGTATCAAAGCAGTTTGACAATCCTAAATCTACAGGACCATTGGAGCGCAAGGAGAGCACATGAGCCTGCAGACAAAGAGCACAGGAGATGCTTTCAGTGAGCGCCAAGAGACAGTCCCAAAGACTGTTACCTGTCACAGCTACCCAATCCGGAAGGCACCTGCCAGCACCTACCTCATCTGCCTGTTGGATATTATTGTGTATATGTGACACTCCCCACATAAAGCTAAAGTAGATAGCACCTCATTAACACTCATTCCACAACTTATAAGAGTTGTGCAATGAATAGCTTTTCCACTATACCTTTTTGATGCTTTTTGGCCTACATATGCTCCTTTTAAAATGGACTTCGAGCAGGCAGAAGTGCACTAACATTCATGTTTTTTGCAAACCACCTGCTTTTCCACCAAATCTCATTCCCTCTCATTCTATTTCCAATGTGCTCATCTTTATCTGTACTTTGTGAGAGGTTGTGAAAGACCTGCTATTTTATGCAGAAGAAAATTATTTTATGGCATAGGTGTGTGTGTGTGTGTGAATGTATGTGTGAACTGTAGATATCCCTGGTTTATATTTCTTTAGCAAATTTGTGCACATTGGGATTCCCCTCTACACAATATCACTGTAAAGCCCAAAATTCAACCTGTAAAATGTTATGATGGTATTTTTTTTTTTAATCTGGTTTTAGAAATGCATTGCAGTGATTCCTGGCTATCCTTCCATAAAACTTTTCTGATTTTCGTAATTTTGAAATTGCTGCTTTCCTCTCAGATTCTAATTTTTAGCACAGTGGTTGGGTGGGAACAGGAAAAGGGGAGTTATTTATTTATCCATGTAATTATATTTATGTATTACAGCCTTGTGTGAGGGGACTACAGGGTCAATCTTTATAAATAGCATGATATTCCTGGGATTTTCAAATACTGTTATTTTACAGTACACATAAATGACTGAATTGAGCATTAGTGGAGTTTTCAAACTCCTGATTCTTATTAGTATGAGTCAAAAAACTTTTGGCTTCAAAGTTTAATTCTTCGCTTTTTAATTTTTTTGCTAATTTTCTTTTCTCAGCAAGTGAATCTGTCTCTCCCTTTTAAAGACAGCAATTATGTATGAAGTGCACAAAAGTATTCATGGCAAGAATAGGCCAAGGGCATTTAAAATCAAAGTTAGTTTGATTCAGAGAGACTATTGAGTGCTGTTGCTTTTTAACACAAGCTGCTTCCACAACTGTTCAAAAGCTGCAATCTTGTATAAATGAAAAGTGTAAGTGTAAATAAATGTAAGAAAATATTAAAGTTTAAAAAAAGTAAAAAAAAAAAAAAATATTCCGAATGTTGTGCATAGTTGGGCACCGTTTTAACCGGAAACCACTGGACACTATAATAAAAGCCTTCAAGTTCTTATTCATTTTCCCCCCCCCCCCCCCAGCCCTGCATCTTCAGTGGAAACTGACAGACGTGCCCTGTCCGATAAGTGATATTAGATTATGATAGCTATAAAAATACATTAATGTAGCCTTTAGTTAACTCCTATACAGGTTTTATTTTTTTTTTAATAAATATATAAATATATATAAATATAATCCAGACTCCCAAGCTTCAAATACTTGATTTTTTTTTTTTTGGCTTGTATAAACTTAAAAAAAATAATTGCTGTGCTTGATTTAAATCTTTTATTTGCAAATATTAGTTTTTTGGGTTTTTTTTTTTTGGTCTAATTCTTTTTTTATTGACAAGATTCCAGGAGGAGCTGTAATTTGTGTGGTGAGAATTCTGTACAGAAGATTTGTCCTTGGTAGAAAATTATAAAATTATTTCCTTTTTTTAAAAAAAAAAAAAAAAAAAAAACAAAAAACCCCCCCTGAAAATAATACTTGTAAGTGGCATGTTTTGTATTGAATATAATTTTGAAATGTACATAATTTATGTGAAAGGGGCAACGTCGAATTGCTTCTTTTTTTGTTTGTTTTTAAAGGACAAATAAAAATGCATTTTAAATACACCAAGGCATTTTGTGTTGCTTCTCATTTTTAAACCTACCAATGGCACTTGTTAATAGGTATTTACAATAGTAAATGTAGTAAAGTAACCTTCTGTTTGCCCCACTAAAGATGGCCTCTAACCACTGCCGAACAGGAAGGTGGGGTTTCCCTAAGCGGGATTTTGTCTAGTGTGGGCGGAAGTGTAGAAAAACGGGCGGAAGCTGCTGGAAAATAATACGGATGTGGAGGCCGCCATGGAACCGGTAAGAGTAAAAGTTACGCTGCATTTAAGTTGAATAAAGTACGGAAGAGAAATTAGATACCTGACGGCCGTTATGCTGTGGGATTGGAACCTCCGTAGTTGCTGTGACTGTATCGCGCTCTATGGAGTCAGAAATGAATAGGTTATTGGATGTATAGGATGCGGAGAATGAGAAATGTAATTCACTAAGGGCAGGTAAGGGATCGGGTTATAAACTAAACCTGCTCAGTACACGGTGCGGTATATTAATAGTACTTTACTAGGCTGGTAGTTCCTGTTCCGGCGTATACTTACCATAGAGTATATCATTACAATCCTCCAGGGGCCCTCTCTGTCTTCTATATACTTACCATAGAGTATAGCATTAAAATCCTCCGGGGGCCCTCTCTATCTTTTATATACTTACCATAGAGTGTAGCGGTACAATCCTTTGGGGGCCCTCTCTATCTTCTATATACGTACCATAGAGTATAGCATTACAATCCTCTGGGGCCCTCTCTATTCTCTATATACTTACCATAGAGTATAGATTACAATCCTCCGGGGGCCCTCTCTATCTTCTATATACTTATCATAGAGTGTAGCATTACAATCCTCCAGGGTCCCTCTCTATCTTCTATATACTTACCATAGAGTATAGATTACAATCCTCCAGGGTCCCTCTCTATCTTCTATATACTTACTATAGAGTATAGATTACAATCCTCCGGGGTCCCTCTCTATCTTCTATATACTTATCATAGAGTATTTATTGGATTACAATCCTCCAGGGGCTCCCTCTATCTTCTATATAATTATAATTGTGTTATATATATATTGTGGTTTTAAAGGAAAGCTGCTGCTGATTAGAAATGATGGATCCAGTATGTACAAGAATCTTTGCATTTGCTGCCCCTCCTCATTGTTTTTAAAGCTGTATTTTGTTATAGGTTACATAAAAAGTGATGTATCTTTAATTGGCTTTTAAGGCGAGGAGAAGGTGTTCTGGTTGGGAGCTCTGCTAATGTTTGCTAATTATCTCTTCACACATGTAGTTCATGGGAAGTACATATTCATTCATTTATAAATCAAACTTTAGGTTAAAGGGCACCCCCACTCCCAAACTCAAGATTCGTAATACACCCACCTCTCACAAGTACATTATAAAGACATTTGTTGCCTCCCCTGTAAGCTATGCAAACTCAAAGCGCTTCTCCCATGCTCAGATAGACCCTGTATGTCATCTGTCACAGTAATGATTCGCAGTTCTACCTGGAAGAATAACTGCAATTGGGCCCAAAGGTAGTGCCTTCCTCACCAATGCCGTTTAAAAGTTAACTAAATTTCTTTAAAAAGGAATCTATAATTTATATGGAGACAGCAGTACTTGCTTCTATCTACCATTGTAACTTACAAGCCACGATATTCATAGTAAAAGATAGTAGCTGCTGCAGACTCTCCCCTCCACACACAGCCCCCCTCCGGACGCAAGACTGTGTTATAGCAGGCATTGCTTCATATTCTGTCAGATGATTGAAAGAGGACGTCAGAAGAACCGTGTCTGCTATCTTTAAAGGTATAGTCTCGCTTGTATATTACAAAGGGAGAAAGGATCAAGTGCTGCTATCTCCATGTAATTCTGGATTTGTTTTAAAATAGGTAATATTTTAAGAGTTTACTGACCTTTTTAAAAGAGAGCTGGTGAACAGACAGGTCAGCTTTCCTATAGTCTGGCCCATTACCAGCCTCCCAGTTTTGCTTCATTTTACTAGGAAAATAGATTTTGTGAAGAACAAGGCTGCAAATCTTTGAATATTATTGTAAATGTAGGGTCTTTTGGGTCTTATTTTTTACCCGGAGCATTTATAAATATATATATATATATATATATTTTTTTTTTACAATTTAGGTTTCTGTTGTGATTGAATCTAATGTGCAGGAGAAGTGTGTTTCTCCTACTGAAGGTATGTATTTTAACTGAACATAAAAAAATAATATTGTGTGTAAAATCTGTTTATAAAAAGTTCTGCGTTTCATGGAACATTTTTTATGTTTAGTTCATGAATCGGACAGTGGGGTTTATACTCGGTTTATGAAAAATCACAGATGCTATGACCTTATTCCTATCAGCTCTAAACTTGTAGTTTTTGATACCTCCCTACAGGTGAGAGACAAAAAAAATTGCAAATATTTATATAAAACCTTGCCTGTAGAAAATGTCATTCCGTTATTATTTCTTTCCCCATATAGGTAAAGAAAGCTTTCTTTGCCCTTGTCAGTAATGGGGTAAGAGCAGCTCCACTTTGGGACAGCAAAAAGCAAAGCTTTGTTGGTAAGCTTCTGGGTAAAGTTTTGTAAGAATTCTAATGGTATAGTGGCAATTTAAAGGAAAACTTCAGTGAAAATATTATTTTTATAAGTGTATTAATTTTACACATACCTCGGTAATTCTGAACATGAAAAATTAATAAATTTCATATCCCTTGCTATGCTTTGCTGTGGTCAGTCAGCTGCCATTTCAGGTCCTGAAATGGTCCAGGGAATGTGCACCCTTCAAACAAAAAAAAAAAAAGGTCACTTTTAGGTTACCTGCCCCAAACCCCAAATTATATATTAGATGCATTACTTACCAGATATTATTGCCCCCATTCTGGCAGAGGAAGCTGGCTCCTCCTTCTTGCAGTCAATGAAGGCTGTGACTGCTGTCATTACAGCCAATGATTGTTTGCCTTTTCTACCAGTTGCCTACTCTTGCACATGCTCAAGTTCCTAAAATCTCATTTAGCAAGGGGGAGGAGGCAGCAACCTCTGCCATAAGTGGAGAGAATGGGCACAATTCTAATAATTAAATATCTGGTTAGAAATGAGTGTAATTTAATGCAAATAATAGTTTGGATTAGGAGTGACTTTTTTTTTTTTTAAGGGCGTACATGGGTTAAACATGCTCAGATTGCCTTAGGGGCAAGTCAAGAGCCAGAATATAATGTGTATTAAAGGGCATTTCCACCTTAAATATAAACTTTTGACATATTGAAGCTCTCCCCATGAGATCAACATCACAGCCTTGACTGAATGCTTGCACCCAGAAAAGCCAGGAGAATGCAGGGAGGGACTGGGTGACTTCAAGGAGAAAACGATGTGAACATGTCCTTTAAAGGGAAATTAAATTCTCAATAACTATTAGAAATGCATAATTTCCAGGAAGTTTGGAAACCCACCTTGTTTCTAACCTTGCAGCTATTATACATTTTTAATGATGGCTGTGCGCTGTTACGGCTGGCAGCTTCCTTAAAGGGCATGTTCACACACGCACTCTTTCTTCCCACCGCTCCTGACAGAAGGAATCTTAACTTGAAGTCTGCCGGCCCCATTGACTTCTTACAGTTGTAAAGGAAGCGGCAGAGAGTGGCAAAGGAACAGGAGACTTTAAGGTTAAAAGTCCTTATGTCAGGAGTGGCAAAGAGAAGGGGTGTGGGGTGGAGTTTATTGTGGAATTAAAAGTTCATTCTGGGGTTGAACATGCCCTTTAATCGTCCTTAAAGAAGAAAGAGCTGTAAGCAGCAATGTTCAACACTGAAACATTGTTGGAATAAAATATTTGCATAAAAACCTGATAGTTTCTCGCTGTTTCGATAGTTTAAAGGGTGGATACCTGTATTCTGAGCTGCGCCTGGTCATATGTTTTATTTGGCAAATGGACTGAGCATTTTGAAAGCAATTTAATTTAGATTATATTTACATATATTTAAAATGTTTACATTTTTTTTTTGTTTATCCAATCCTTCAAAGGAATAGTTTACCCTATAGAGGCTACTTAAATTTTTTTTTTTTATATATACAGGTATGCTGACTATAACGGACTTTATCAATATTCTTCATCGCTACTATAAATCATCCATGGTAAGTAACTGACATTCCACAATACATTGATTTGTTTTGATTGTTTGTTTTAACTTTTGTTCTATATGACATATTGTGTAAGGAAATATTGTGAAAATTCTCTTTGTTTAAAACAGCGGTCCATTGACCTCTTTCAGCGATAGACAATTTTCCACAAACCAGCCATCACAATGAATACAATATAATGCATAATACACGGTATTGTACAGATGATCTTTGTAGCCTTGCACCAAATGGTCTGTTGACCTATACCACAGCCCAGTGGTTGGGGATCACTGGTTTTTAACTACTTAATGTAGTTCTATGTCCTCTAAGGCTTCTATACTTAATGATGATTTTGCAGCTGCATTTGTTGTTAACTATAGTTTTTATATTGGGGAGAATGTACCCAGTCCCACTACTGTAAGGATACTAGAGAAGTCAGCAAGTAGTTCCACAACAGTACAAATCCTGTTAATTTACAAGGGGGGTCAGACACACACTTCCTTGTCGTGTAAATGGTACCAACCTTTTCTTTTCACATCCCTGGGTAGTAGCAGCCTAATAAGTCATGAACAAAGTGCACATTATTTTCACATTTCCTATAAAACCAATCACACACCTCTGTCATCTTTCTGTGAGGTATTCACTGTATGCACTTCTCTTTCTTGCCTATAAAAGGTCCAGATTTATGAGTTGGAAGAACATAAGATTGAAACCTGGAGAGGTGAGTGGCATGTATGTTTGTTAATGCCAGTAGCAGTCAGGAAGGACACGTCTTGAAATGCGATGTAATTTGGTGACATTAATAAGGAATTTAAAAAACAATTATAGAAATGAATGAGGATCAATAATGTCTCCAAGAAAAAGTAAACCTAAACCTAAAACACAAAAGTTGTAGCTTGCGATAAATGAAAACTCAAGAGAAAGATTTCGTTCTTAACATAAATGTTTTCTGTTCCCCATAGAAGTGTATTTGCAGGATTCCTTTAAACCGCTGGTTAGCATTTCTCCCAGTGCCAGGTAGGAACTGATTTCCTGCAAAGTAAATCTCTTTCTGTTACTTGAATTGTTTCTTCTTTCTACATGAAACATCTAATTTATTTTCCTTTTATCATTAGTTTGTTTGATGCAGTTGCATCCCTGATAAAAAACCGCATTCACCGTCTTCCAGTCATCTCTCCAGACTCGGGAAATACTTTGTACATCCTGACACACAAACGTATACTTAAATTCCTTAAACTTTTTGTAAGTTTTACTATGTGCTTTTCATAAACCATACCTATATGTTACCATCTCAGCATTGTTTTTGACCTTTTGGTTGCGTCTATGTGCAGATGTCTGAAATAGAGAAACCAGCATTCGTGAAAAAAAGCTTAAAAGATCTGTGCATTGGAACATATGACAACATTGCACTTGTCCACCCAGACACTCCTGTATATGTTGCTTTGGGAATCTTTGTTCAACGCCGGGTGTCTGCTTTGCCAATTGTGGATGAGGCAGGTGAGTATAAACCTTCAAAAAGGAAAAGAGCATGTCTACCCTTTAAACAGAAAAATTATCACTTCCAACTGGTATATTCAGCACTTTATTAGATGTTTTATTCATCAGATATTTAATTCAGGCAGAGGAAGACAATCCTCCCTCCATGCAGTCAATCAAGGCAGTGACTGCTGACATCACAGCCTATGATTGACTGTTCTTTCCTCTACTCTGCCTCCTCTTCATGCTTAAGTTACTTAAAGCTCATTGAGCAATACTTACTAAATATCTGGTTAGAAATGCATGTAATAAAGTGCTAAAAATAGGCATTGGGGTTAGAGGTAAATAAATGACAAGTGCCAATTTTTTAAATGGACATGCCCTTAAATGAGCCAAGAATAAAGTACCCCAGGATTACAGATTGATAAACTGTTAACCATTTTGCTTCACGTTGGACCATTTAGTTACCAAAACCATTAATAATAGGAATTTCAATGGTTCGTTATCACACCTTTTCCCTTAATTGCCTAGGCATTAGCAATGTAATTAAACAGGAAAGTAGGGAAGCGTATCCTTACCTCCCTGCAAACAGCATAATTTGAGTAGTGCAGCTGTAAACTTACCAACTTGCTCCTTCTTACAGCATTTCTTCCAGTCCCCCCAGGATTTGTGCACATGTGCTTATTATAAAGATGGTATGGATGTCATGTCTGTAAATTAGTGGAAAATTCCTGCTAAGGGCTGGGCCACACTAGTGTGTTTCTCATGAGATTGCGATTTTCTCTGTTTGCTTTTGAGAAACGCAGAACAGCTCCGCAATCATGATTTATATTTGCACATCACATGCGCTCTGATTGCGTACATTGCCGTGCACCTTAGTGTCCCATAAATACCTTTATTTTGGGTCCCTTTAAAGATCTGTATGATGATATACATGACAGGCTCCTGTTCACATCAAAGCAGAACAGTAATTAACTCAATGTCAGTGTGTAGTTTTTTTTCTCATATCTGTTGGCTTTTATTAAACTGCTAATAGTGTTTTTTAATTATTGTGGTTTGCTTTTTACCCGCAGGACACGTTGTTGACATATATTCAAAGTTTGATGTAATTGTAAGTAATTGTCCATCTAAATCATTTATAAATAAGATGTGAGGATCATAGTGTTACCACTCCTTTATATTCCCCCAGAATCTGGCAGCTGAGAAGACCTACAATAATCTTGACATAACCGTGACCAAGGCTCTGGGCCATCGTTCTCATTACTTTGAAGGTGTTCTTAAATGTTACCAGCATGAAACACTAGAAACTATTATTAACAGACTAGTAGAGGCAGAGGTAAGGTTTTAATGCTTTTCATATAATTAGGATATTTATTTTTGACTTGTAATTATTTGTGATAAATGTTCTTTTAAAGGGTAACTGTGGTCTAAAAATGACTTTAGGTAAATTGACAGGAATTGCTTTCCTGAGGATTTTTGCAGTTTACTTTCATTATTTATTTTACTTAGTTTTTAAGATATTTACATTTATATGTGTGATATGGGAGCATCATCACCAGATCCCCTGCACTTCCTGTTTCCTGCTATGAAACCATGTGACTGCCCCTCTTCCCTGTGTCTCCTCCTCCTCGTGCGCCCCCATGGCCCTTTCCCTTGCAGCCACCGTTAGCCTTTCCCTTGCAGCCTTCTGTGGCCCCTCCCACTCGTGCTCTGTGGCCCCACCCTCTCATGGGTCATGTGGTCCCTCCCACTTGTGGGCTACGTGTCCCCTTCCCTTGCAGCCCCCTTGGGCCTTTCCCTTGCAGCCTCCTGTGGCCCCTCCTACTCATGGGCCCAGTGGCCCCTCACTCGCAGGCCCCGTTGCTCCTCTTACTTGTGGGTCCAGTGGCCCCTCCCACTGCAGACCCATCATGACTCCTTCCCTTGCAGCCCCCTTGGGCCTCCTGTGGCCCCTCCCACTCATGGGCCCCAATGACCCGTCCCCCTTGTGGGCCCCCCATTGCCCCTCCCCTACTTGCACCTCAGACCAATACTAGAAAACTGTAAAAGCAGCCTTTTTAGCAGAGAAAGATTCACAAGTTTTAAACTTTGTCTGATTCTTTCTCTGCTGAAAAGGCTGCTTTTACACAATCTTCTGTAGGGGGTAGGAGGGTATTGGTCTGAGGTGCAAGTGGGGGAGGGGCAACAGGGCCCGTGAGTGGGCGGGGCCACAGAGTCCTTGAGTGTGAGGGGCCACGGGGCTGCAAGAGAAGGGGCCAGGTTGGGTCTGCAAGGGGAGGGGACACAGGGCCCACGAGTGTGAGGGAGTTAAAAAGCAGTGCTGTAGGCTGTGCTGTTCTGCCCACCCCCTCCTACCCTTCAGTCTTGCACTGAGCATGTGCCAACCGCAGATTAGAGGAGGAAGTAGTATTTCTGACCACAAATTCAGAACCTCCCACCCCCTAACTTTCTGATCATTGATTTCTTCATATTTTGGGCTGTGCAGCATGTAGAGATGTGGTTGGTGGCTCATTTTAAAGGTAGGAACCTGGCATTTCATTTAAAATAAACTTTGGAGACCACAATTCCCCTTTAATATAAAGTGTTTTGGCTCACAACTATTTGAAGAAGGCAGTCATTTCCCAAATAAAGGCAAAAAAAATTTATGATACATAATTAGATTTTTTGGAGAGCAAAATAGAAATCTTAGCTGTCCTCATCACTGTGCTTAGCGTTCTTTATTTCATACAGTTTTACCATCTTAAAACTTTACAAACCAAATTATTCTGTGGCTGTTTTTCTCCTTTATTAAGGTTCACAGGTTGGTTGTAGTTGATGAGAATGATGTTGCTAAAGGAATTGTTTCCCTTTCGGACATCTTGCAGTGTTTGGTTTTAACAGCTGGAGGTAAGTGGGTATTAACTGTGATATAACATGAGCAGGGCTGGAAAAAGTAGGACCGGTATGTGCCAGGCAGTGGTCTCCAATTTTCCAAACAAGTTAGGGTTATATAAAAAGACTCCTGTCATACCTTCAAAATAAACCATAAATAACATACTCCTGCTTTGTCATGTGACCAGACTCTGCCTGCATTAATAGGCTCCCCTTTTTTTGTTGTATGGGTACTTCATGTTTTTCCCAGCATTAAGTTTTAAAGGACTTGTCCAGCCTTCAAATAAAAAATTATATATAGGTAAATTAACCCCCTCCACCTCAAAACTGCAATAGTTAGAAATGCTGTGCACTATCCTGTTGCCCATTTTTCTGGTTCTTCCAGTTAGCAACTGTCTGTCATTGATTTGACAGTTGACATCACAGCCAAAAACTGAATGCTAACCTTTGCTGCCTCTTCTGGGCATGCTCATAACCAGATCACTAAATTTCTGAACGGGAGGGTGAACAAATATAGCTGTTCACACAATGCCATGAGGCATCTGGGAGCATAGCAGGCATACGCTATATCAACATTTTTTAAAAGGTCCATTCTTTAAAAAAGATATCATTATGAGGGTGGAGTTGTCCTTTAAGTGGGCATGCTTCTCCCCTGTGTTGGAGGGGAGGAGCTGAGGGACAGGTGATGTCTCTCAAACTACTGGAAGCAGGAGATTTTAACATTCACCACTATATAATTTCTCATTCAGGGTGACCCAGGGTTAATTTTAAGAGAGAGACTGCAGGCTTTCATTTATCCCAAACTTGTTTGAAGACCACAGTTGAACTGTGTGTATTTCCCAAAAACTAGAAGTTTTCATGTAGAAGAGAATGTTAATGAATAAATATGCTCTTCTTATCACCTCTGTCAACACTTCTGTAGTGAAATTTAAAATATTGAAAGGTATTTTCCAAATGATTACAGTATATCAAATTCAAAGGAGCTGACTGAAGCAGTATAAGACTCGACCTTTCACTTGTGTTTATAAAGCAATACCATGATCAGAATGTAGTAAAAAAAAATTTAAGTGAAGAAGAATCTGCGCACTGTTAAGGGGTATGTACACTGTAAAAATAATTTTAGCTTACTGGATAGCTGTGGCTTTAAATATAAAGGTGTATATTGTTTTTTGTACTACTCCCCTCCCCTAGCCTACCTTTTACTCCTTGAATGTTGCCGATTTCCTCCTCCTCTGAAATGGCATTTTTATCTCCGCCCCCACGAGATTGTGCAAATCTCCAACATCTTCTTGTGTCTGGAAAGTTTGCAGTCGCTTGTAGTGTGTAGTGACGTTGGCGCGTGCACTGCAAACGGCTGCAAACTTTCCAGACATGAGAAGATGTTGGAGATTTGCAGTCTTGTGGAGGTGGAGACAAAAACGCCATTTCAGAGGAGTAGGAAGTTTGCAACATTCAAGGAGTAAAGGTAGGCTAAGGGAGGGGAGTAGAACAAAAAAAAATTATACACTTTTATATTTAAAGCCATAGCAATTCAGTTTTACCTTACCAAATGTTAGAGATGGTCATAGATGCCCTGATATTGGTGTATATATGATGACCAAACAACCTGTTAGTTGCCCTTAACTGGTCTTTTGGTTAAAGTGACATGTAATGAGGTCCAGACAGAAAATTTTTAAATCCGGTCTCTATCTGTAACCTTGTTATAAGGCTTGGTATTTTACATCGTTAGGAGAGTGCGATCGTTCCTTATGCAGATTCATGAGACTGACTTCTTGATTCAATGATAGAGAAGAAACGATTCTCTCTTCCTATATTTCTACAAAGTGATCTGATCCACTTGTATTATAGTTCATATATTCTACCAGTTCACTATTCTTGACAAAAGAAGCAGTTATTGTTCAAGGCTCTATAGCAATTCCAACATTTTATAATGGCCACTTTAAAGTAGTAGATTTTTTAAAAATATACATAGTAGGTTGAACATCAGTAGCTCTGTATCAGGCAGGATTATTGCTCTTTCCTGATGAGTGGCATGAAAAATTAGCGAGATGGGAAAATTTGGTGATAGTGCTCATTTAACTTTCCACACTTTTATAAGTTAATTATTTTCCAAAGCTTTTAAGGTTTGACACTTGTGCCAGAATATTTATTTTATTCCAGAACAAAGTCAATAGATGTAATGCACTATTTTAATGAATATATGTTTGGACTGCATTACATCTATTGTCTGGGTGTCCCAGATATTAGAAATATAAATAAAGTGTGGTGCACTATCATTCAGGAAGTTAAGAGGGTGAACATGGGGATAAAAGAGGAGATATAATAAAGGACACAAAAGTATCCCCCTCAGTGATACCCTCTCGGTTATGGCAAACCAAGGTTAGTGAAAATTAAAATGTACAAATTTTATTAGGTATACATTAAAATTTACAAACTAGTGACAAAAAAGTTAAAGTCCAAAAGGAGAGTACTCTTGTTCCAGATATAGACCAGATAGTGGTAGGAGATGGACTTATGCTCAGTCCCTCTAAATCTTACCAAATAGTATAGAGTGGGAGAATTCTCTCCATTACAATGTCCATCCGTGTACAGAGGCACTCAATAAATCAATAGTGCTAGTATAGCCTCACACAGATATGGTGAGCTGGATCCTGAAATACAGGACAAGTACCCCCCAATCTGAATAAAAATGGGTTGTATGGGACCAAATAATAAGCTCAGGTATGCGGCAGTTTCAGATGCTCAGAAATAGCCCCGGTGTCTGGATTACGCCCCTCTTCCTATAAACATGGTAAGAAGGGTCCGACACCTAAATCGGCTATTGCTAGGTCCATACAAGTTAAAAGTTAAAAATATACACACAAAGAAACCCCCTGACACGTTTCGTCCTTACAAGCAGGACTTATTCATAGGTACATTTTAATTTTTACTAACCTTTTATTGGTTTGCCATAACCGAGCGGGTATCACTGAGGGGGATACTTTTGTGTCCTTTATTATGTCCCAGATATTAACCAGGGTGAGATGTCTGTATAAAGCAGGTAAATAAGTTGCAATCCTGTGAGTTTGCCTCTTTCCTGAGCTAGTTGTGGTTCTTTCTCTTGAAGTCTCTTCTAATGTTCAGAACACATTGACTGCACAGTTCAGACCGTCTCGGAGCGCCTCTAAAGATACAAATCTCTGCCTCTGTGTAGGTTTGTTACTCTATCCTATACAACTGGCTAAGGGAATTCGTGGTGCCCTCCAATGCAATCTGCTCTGTGATTTTCTGGCTGCATAGTCAGGTTGCGCATCTGCGGTTAGGTTGTGTGTTTAGCAATCAAATTACTATCAGATGGCAGCACACAGGCATCCCCCATTAAACATGTACATAAATGAAAAGGGTTATGTGGTGGTTTTGTAAAAGTTATAAAGTTGTCTACCGTATGTTTTCTTCTGGGTCCTGAAAAGATATCAAGGAACTGTAAACTCTTAAAAGCAATGTTTTTATTCCAGGTGAAAGGAGCATGTAATTTAGTCTGCATAAGACAAAGCAAAATCACAACCAATGACATATAATACTAAAAGGCTTGCAAGATGCACAGGAGATTTTCAACACAAACCACAGTTGAATGAATTCCATCAGATACATGACAGAATCAGAGGATGAAATCAGATGTGCGTGGCAATACTGAGACTGAACAGTCAGACTTTAGCTGTTTGAAAACTTTAGGAATTGTGTTTCTCAAAAACTAGATTACAGGATATTTCAGCACAATTTCAGTATTCAAGGACTTGTGTCCCCCTAAAACTGCACAATGATAAGCAATACTGTACTTCTCACCATTGTCTGTGTGTTTATCTGCTGCTCAAAAAGATAGTCAGTTGGAGGTAACATGGTAGAATTGAGTCCAATGATATTCAGGCTTTATTTTGTTAAAGGAGAACTTTGTCTCATGCCATGTTATTTGTAACCCAAATGAATCTATTTGTTAATTGTACCCACCTTCGCTCCTAAGCTGGGGAGATCTGTTGCATCCACGAATAGATGACTTTACAACACATTACTTATAGTTTAAAGTTTTTACTTAAGTGTGTAGAAACTCTTGGCATTATTAACATGTTAGAACACAGAATACTTTGCACATATATTCCGACTCAAGCCCATACATTTGTAAAGTGACGTTGCTTTTCTTTTCTAGAGCAACTTAACTGTCTCAGTACTCAAAACATAATTTTTTAAACAAGAAAATCTGTTTTTTTTTTTTTTTATTATTTAGGGAGCCGAGATTAGATTCCTATTTTAATTAGGTCACCTATAGTTTTTCTCTGCACTGTTCTTCCTACAGAAAGTTGTAGTGAGTAAAATAAGAAATTCTTGTGGATGGCCTATTTATTTAGTCACCTAAAAGTCTGTAAATCATTGGAGGTATCCAACAACGCTGCCTAAAAGAATTGGATCAACTAAATACTACATGACATTTCACTCTATAGCCAAATCCTGTCAAAGTGCTATGTGTATTGCAGTTTTCATATTTTGTGCGTCAGGTTTTTTTAAGTGGCATAATGCTCATGCTAATAATTATGTATGATTAATAAAATACGTTTTTCTTAATTGTTCCTTTCTTTTGTTCTTAAAACAGCTCCACATTGTACAATGAGCAGTATGTATATAATTAATACAGATACAGTCTACATTTCTTAGTTGTACTTGGCACATTTGTACATTATTATTAAAATAAGTCCACACCCATGTGGCTTAATTCAGATGTAAAGATGGGGCATAAGATAGTTACAGAAGATGCAGATAAAACAAACTTCTTGAACAAGTTTTCTCCCTCTGTATACACTATAGAACATTCAAGTACAAATCGCATAAATTTATAGTAGCAATAATGGTATAAAGGATGCAAATGCAGGTTAAGATATGGTTCAGAAACAACTAAATAAGGTTAAAGGGTATCTCCACCTTTTTTTACAACCTTTTTCTGTAGTGTAGTGGACCCTATCCCTCCCCAACCAGGAGAAGGGCTCCAGTGGGCAAGCTAGATACCTCTCAGAGGATAGGTAAGAGGCGGAAATGTTTTCACTCAGACAGGCTCCTACTCTTCACTTTCTGGGACTTTGGACAGATATTGCAGGAGAACCATTTGAAGAAGAGCGTTAAGGTAAGGCTTTTTAACACTGCACAGTGGGACCAGTAGTGTGGGAAGTTTTAGTTTTGGGGATGGACATGCCCTTTAATATCAATAAAGCTTTGCTTAAGCACCAAGTAAAATGCATACCAAGTTCAGATTTATCCAGGCCACTGTTTCTTATTTTCTCTGATTCCCTCATGTCCAGAAGCATGCATCTCGATTGGAACAAACTGATGTAATGAAGTAAGAGGGATCCCGCTCTGGTAAGTAAGTTTTAAAAGCAAACCATGTACTTAGGGTTGGGAAGGGGGGAAGCTACACTGCAGCAAATATTTATTTTTAAGGTGGACATAACCTTTAACTTAAGTGGTGGGGAAACTACTGGAATGTTTGATACGGGAACATATACTAGAGTAGGATTTAAAGGGCATGTCCATCCCTTTTAAAAACTTTTGTGGTATAGTCGGTCTCTCTCCCCCAGCCCCAAACGCTATAATAGTTTTAGCAGAAACTCCCCCGATCATTACTTAGGAATTTGGACTCTGGCAAAGCAGTAGATGTGATATCTTTGGATTTAGCTAATGCTTTTGATACAGTCCCCATAGGCGACTAATGAATAAGCTAAGGCACATTTGTACATGGATAGAAAATTGGTTGATGGATCGGATGCAGAGATTAGTTGTTTATTGTGCTTCATCATTGTGGACTAAAGTTCTAAGTGATGTGCCACGGTTCTGTGTTGGGGTCAATTTAATCTATTAATGATTTCGAAGTAGGTATTGTCAGCAAGGTGACAGTGAAGTGAATGATACGAAACTTTGTCATTAAAAGTTAAGATGTGCAATCGTTGCAGGTGGATCAAGATACAGTAGATTGTCACTTTGGGCTGCTTTAGTGACAGATGAGATTCAATGTTGATAAATGTAAGGTGTGATGCATTTAGAGATTTTGAAATACTTGTTCTAAAAATACTATAAATGGCTTTGTGTTAAATGGATCTCTGTTGGAACAGGATCTTAAATGTAGCCAGCAGTGCCAGGAAACAGCTAGAACAAGTAAGTTATTGTCTTGCATAAAGGGGGGTATTGATTCAAGGGAGAAAAATATTCTCCCCCTTAAAAAAGCACTGCTAAGGCGTCATTTAGAATAAGTGGTGCATTTTTGGAATCCTAGGTACAAAAAGGACTTTTTGCTAGTTTTTTTAGATGCCTTAGGGGAAGGTAAGTGAAAATGGGGTTAGGGGGGTATTAAACCAATAGTAGAATTTGACTATATGACTGGAAATTCCCTTGAATGGCACATACAATAAACAATCAGGTGCATTGTTCACCAATAGAACATGTCAAGTACACGTGGACATCCTTTAAGACTGAAAAAAAGAACTTAAATCTTCAATGTTTTTCACTGTAAAACTATGGAACCCTCTTCCATTGGTGTCTTACAGGCTTGTGCTAAAATCTCTTCTCATTCATCAGAAACTGTTAACTTGACAGATTTAATAGTATAACAACTCCCTAACTCCTCCAGAAGCTTTTGTTTTGGAAAATGCCAGGAATTGTACATTAGTAGATAAGATTTTGGGTTCAACATAAGACTTAAAGGGTCACTATACTCACTGAAACAACTTTGTATAATCTGAAAGTACAATGTTACAGTAGTAAAATGATGTTACTTACACGTGTCTGTGCCTGCTTTGTTCTTAAATTTTCAATGTTAAGTAACTGCTCCTTACTGCCCCCCTCCCTTAGTCACTGCCCACTTGTAAGCCAGCCGACACTGGATACATTTATTTACATAATAATGAGTCTTTACAACCTGTCATGAAAGTGTGTAGTGACTTGGCAAGAATGGGTTAACTATTGGTATTAGTTCTTGCAAAGGACCAATAAAAATACCATTCCACCCTGGAACAGTCCTATTGTTTATATTACGATTAGTGAAGCATGGAACCAGATCTTCTTTTCCAGACAATGTGGGGCCGAACCGTCTATCTGGAATTCTCTTCAGCTAGGGGTCTGGTAGGTACCTTGAGGTCATTTTAAGGACAGTCATACAGGGGAAACAAATGTATTTTGGTATTGGAATATGTAAGACAGAAACCAAAATAATATTTGTGAATGGGAAGGTTGGCCCATTAAAATGATACCCAACATGGAGACCTTATTCCCTTGCCAAGGCGAGTTATTAATATCTTGGGAAATACGGATTACACACAGGTCATGTTTGGTATTGGATGATTTGATAATTAATACAGGAGAGGAATATGTGGTCAATATCTCAATACATATCTACATTTATATGGAATCTGCCTAACTGAGGGGGAATGAATGCTTTTGGCTAGTCGTAAATCTGGACATTCCTAGACACTCCCACCTCATGCGTATCCCAGAGGGGGGGTCATCAAGGGGTTTAAAAATCCTTGTAGCCCCTATAACTGTGTTCATACTGAGGGGACATGCTAAAACTGTGTGTATGGACCCGGTGTTTCTTCCTGCCCCAGGATACATGACTTCTTCTAATGAGGAGGGTCTGTGAATATTTTTATACTTTTTATTTTATATAACTTTTGTACCTATTGTATGTCATTTTATTCTAACACCATTTTCTTTTATTTTTGTATTATATGCACTGTCCACCTTTTGGAATATTAAATCTAAAATTTAGTAAGTTTTATCTTTGATGCTCTAAAAGAACTCCGTTAGCCTCTGGTAAGTTTATATGTGGTTGAATGGAATGTTTTGCAGTGTAAATGCTAATTAACTCTGTGACGCTTGTGAAGGACTGATACTAATTAACCAGTTAGTTGCTGGAGTGAATGGTGTAGTGTTAACCATGTAGCTGCCACGGCAGGGGTGTGCATAGTCAGTGAGAGTCAAGAGTGTTTTTGGGGCGTCTTTAAGGCCATAACTTAAAGTGGTGGCAGCGTGTACCAATTGATTGGTCAGATCACATGCCCAGCAAACTGGCGTTCGTGACACAACCCAACACTATACAGCTCGTTAACCTATCTTCCTGACACTGCTGATAGTGGGTGGGGCTGCTGCTAAGTTACACTTTCTCCCTCTCTTCTAACAGGCAAGTACATGCTGCTGATAGTGGGGGAGGGGCTGCTGCTGTGTGCGACCTTCTAACAAACAGACATACTGGAGGGAGGGGGCTCCTGCATATGACCTCCTGTGACACTCCTATAGATAAGATTGACACTCCTATAGATCGATAGACAGCTGGACACAGATAGGCTGACACAGGGATACGGATAGACTGATAGACATATAGATCGATATATAATAGCTAGAAAGACAGATAGATATTAGATTGATAAATAATAGATAGTTAGAGAGGAGACTAATATGATTAATCAGCTCATTATATTTGGGGTTGTATTAATAAATGTTTTGGGAGATCCTAGTAAGAGTTTACTGGAAGGACACAAATTAGCATACCTCATTTGAGTGACAGGTCTTTCCCTGTACATGCTGTTATTTAAAATGAAGATTTAAGTGGTGGTTAAAAACCATTCTGTTTCCCCCAATGTCATTATTTTCTTGTGTTCATTGCACCTTTTATTTGTATGTATGTATAATTTTGTTTATAAAGCGCACTTGGGTACGCAGCGCTGTACATTATAAAATACAGAGTATACAAACAAGGGGATAAGTGCAAGCCATTGTACAGATAGATAAAAATTAAATAAATACAATTTCATACATCAATTAAGAAAGCATATATATATATATATATATATAAACTATGTATAAATTGATATAAGTGCAACAGACCTCACCACATTAGGAATGAGATCCCTGCCCCGAAGAGCTTACAATCTAAGTGGGAGGGACAACATACAGATACAAGGGGGGGGGGGGTACAAAGTGCTTAAAAGGGCTAACAATCATTAGTTGTGCTGATGGTCACAAAGGTAGGATAACAGTCTTCGTAGATTTAAAAGTATTAATGGATGTCACCAGGCGTAGCGAAAGAGGGAGAGAGTTACAAAGGTAGGGAGCAACAAGAGAGAATGGTTTAAGGCTGGAGGCAGCATTTGTGAACCATAGATTTTTCGCCTCCTCCCATCATGTGAAGAAGTTGTGATGTTGCCTATATGTAAAATAGCAGTATTGTTAGACTGCAGTGTCGAACTGACCAACTTGGGCCCACCAACCACTCACACAAGCTAAGAAATCACCATTGCCAGTGTTAGCATACTTCCACACAATGATGCACTTCATCAAAGTTAAACCTCATGCACCCTTATAGCCATCATGAACCCATTATCATGTCCCTCACTAACACAGATTGTTTGGAACGAACAGTAAATGTCCCATACAGTGAGAACAGACGGTAAAGGTCCCATACAGTGAGAACAGAGGGCAAAGGTCTCATACAGTGGGAACAGACGGTAAAGGTCCCATACAGTGAGAGCAGACGGCAAAGGTCCCACACAGTGAGAGCAGACGGTAAAGGTCTCACACAGTGAGAACAATCGGTAAAGGTCCCACACAGTGAGAGCAGACAGTAAAGGTCCCACACAGTGAGAGCAGACAGTAATGGTCCCACACAGTGAGAGCAGAGGGCAAAGGTCCCACACAGTGAGAACAGAGGGCAAAGGTCCCATATAAGGACATGTTTTACAGTTGAATGGCTGTAGTTTAACAGTTTAGATGGCAGTAGTTACAGATAGAATGGCTGTAGTAACAGAATCACGGCTGTAGTAACATATAAGAATGGCCTGTAGTAACAGATATAATGGCTGTAGTAACAGATAGAATGGCTGTAGTAACATAAGAATGGCTGTAAGTTACGTTAGAATGGCTGTATTTACAGTTAGATGTCGTATTACGTAGAATGGCAGTGTTACAGATAGAATGGCTGTAGTAACAGATGAATGGCTGTATACACAGATAGAATGGCTGTAGTTACAGATAGAATGGCTATTAGTTAGAATGGCTGTATTTACAGTTAGCAGGCTGTAGTTACAGTTCGAATGACTGTAGTTACAGTTGATAACAGTATTTACAGTTAGAATGCCAGTACTCTTACAGTTAGAATAGCAGTAATACAGTTAGAATGGCAGTAGTTAGTTAAATCTCAGTGTTACAGTTATAATGGCAGGAATAACAGTTTATAAATGTCTGAGTTATGTTAGAATGGGCGTAGTTCCAGTTAGAAGCAGTAGTCACAGTTAGAAATGGCAGTACTTACAGTTAGAAATGGCAGTACTACTACTCACAGTTCAGAATGCTGTAATTACAGTTAGAATGGAGTAGTTACAGTTAGAATGGCGTAGTTACAGTTAGGAATGGCTGTGATACAGTTAGCATGGCAGAGTTAGTTTAAATCTCAGTGTTATACAGTTAGCAATGGCAGAAATACAGTTTAGGAATGGCAGTAGTCATACAGTTAGAAATGGCAGTACTTTACAGTTTAGAATGGCAGTAGTCACAGTTAGAATGGCTGTAATTAACAGTTATAATGGCAGTAGTTACAGATAGAATAGCTGTAGTTACAGTTTAGAGGCAGTATTTACAGTTAGAATGGCTGTAAGTTACAGTTTTGATGGGCTGTAGTTAACAGTTAGAATGCAGTATTTTACAGTTTAAACTGTAACTACTGCCATTTAAACTGTAACTACTGTGGCCATTTACATTGCAGTAAGTTACATTTATAATAGGCAGTGTTACAATTAGAATGGCAGTTTCCAGTTAGAATGGTCAGTGTTACATTAGAATGGCAGTGTTACAGTTAGAATGGCAGTAGTTACAGTTAGAATGGCAGAGTTACAGATAAATGGCTGTAGTACAGATAGAATGGCTGTAGTTACAGATAGAATGGCATCGTTACAGTTTAGAATGGCTGTATTTACAGTTCGAAGGGCTGTAGTTACGTTAGGAATGGCTGTAGTTACATTTTGAATGGCAGTAATTTTACAGTTAGAATGCCAGTACTTACAGTTAAGTAGCAGTAGATACAGTTAGAATGGCAGTAGTTTGTTAGATCTCAGTGTTTACAGTTAGAATGGCAGGAAATACAGTTAGAATGGCTGTAGTTACTGTTAGAATGGCAGTAGTCACAGTTAGAATGGCTTGTAATTACATTTATAATGGCAGTAGTTAAGATAGAAAAATAGCTGTAGTTACAGTTATAATGGCAGTAGTTACAGTTTAGAATGGCTGTATTACAGTTTGAATGGCTGTAGTTACAGAGTTTGAATGGCTGTAGTTTACAGTTATTAATGGCGGTATTTACAGTTAAATGGCTGTAGTTACAGTTAGAATGGCTGTAGTTACAGTTTTAGAATGGCTTTAGTTTTCAGTTAGAATGGCTGTAGTTACAGTTACATGGCTGTAGTTACATTTAGAATGGCTGAAGTTACCGTTTTAATGGCAGTAGTTACATTTAGAAGGCAGTGTTACCGTTAGAATGCAGGAAATACAGTTAGAAGCTTAGTTACTGTTGAATGTTCAGTGTCACGAGTAAATGGCAGTACTTACAGTTTAAATGGCAGTACTTACATTTTAGATTGCAGTACTTACAGTTAGAATGGCAGTACTCACAGTTGAATGGCTGTAATTACCGTTAGAATGCAGTAGTTACAGTTTAAATTGCAGTAGTTACGTTGAATTGGCAGTAGTTACAGTTAGAATGGCATAGTACAGTTAGAATGGCTGTAGTTCAGTTAGAATGCTGTATTTACAAATAGAATGGCAGTGTTTACGCTGTATGGCTTTAGTTACAGTTAGAATGGCAGTAGTCACATAAATGAATGGCTGTAGTTCACAGAATAGAATGGCTGTATTTACAGATAGAATATGGCTGTAGTTACATTTATAAATGGCATATTGACAGTTAGAATGGGCTGTAGTTTACAGGTTAATGGTGTAGTTACAGTTAGAATGGCTGAGTTACATTTAGAAATGGCTGTAGTTAAAAGATAGAATGGCTTTAGTTTACAGATAGAATGGCTGTAGTTTACAGATAGAATGGCTTTTAGTTAACATTTATAATGGCGTTTTACGTTAGAATGGCAGTATTACATTAGAATGGCAGTAGTTACAGTTAAGAACGTGTAGTTTACAGTAGAAATGGCTGTAGTTTACAGTTAGAAAATGGCTGTAGTTACCGTTAGAATGGCTGTGTTTACAGTAGAATTGCTGATTACGTTTGAATGGCAGTAGTTTTACATTTACATGCAGTGTTACAGTTAAATGGCAGTGGTTACAGTTAGAATGGCTGTACTTACAGTTTATAATAGCAGTGTTATAGTTAGAATGACAGTTTTACAGTTATGATTGCAGTGGTTACGTTAGAATGAAATTGTTACAGTTAGAATGACAGTGTTACCGTTAGATATGCGTAGTTACCGTTCGTGATGGCATTGTTACGTTAGAAATGGCAGTAATACAGTTAGAATGTCATTGTTACATTTAGATGACAGTGTACAGTTATAATGGCATTATGTTACAGTTAGAATGGCAAGAGTTACAGTTAGAATGGCTATAGTTACAGTTAGAATGGCTATAGTTACAGTTAGAATGGCAAAGTAGTTATTTTAGATCTCAGTGTAAAGTTAGATGGCAGTAGTCCAGTTAGAATGGCGTAGTCCAACAGTTTAGAAGGGGCATTACTTACAGTTAGAAAATGGCGTATTCACAGTTAAATGGCTGTAATTACAGTTAGATGGCAGTAGTTAGATATAATAGCTGAAGTTACAGTTATAATGGCATTAGTTACGTTTGAATGGCAGTAGTTTCCAGTTAGAAATGGCAGTGTTACGTTAGAATGGCAGTGTTCCAGTTAGACATGGGCAGTGTTACAGTTAGAATGGCAGGGTTAGTTAGAATGAACAGTTACAGTTAGAATGACAGTGTTTTACAAGACAGTTAGAATGACAGTTAGAATGGTGTAGTTACAGTTGAATGGGCTGTATTTACAGTGTAGAATGGCGTATTTACAGTTAGAATGGCTGTAGTTACATTTAGAATGGCTGTAGTTACAGTTTAGATGGCTGTAGTTACAGTTTAATGCAGTATTTACAGTTTAGAATGCAGTACTTACAGTTAGAATTGGCAGAGTTTACAGTTAGAATGCAAGTAGATACGGTTAGAATGGCAGTAGTGTATGTTTAGAATCTCATTGTTAACAGTTAGAATGGCAGGAACTCAGTTAGAACTGGCTGTATTTACTGTTAGAATGGCAGTATCACAGTTAGAATGGCATTACTATACAGTTAGAATGGCAGTACTAGTTTAGAATGGCTGTAATGACAGTTAGAATGGCAGTAGTTACAGATAGAATAAAAAAAAAAAATAGCGTGTAGTTACAGTTAGAATGGCATAGTAGTTACGTTAGAATGGCTTGTATTTACAGATAGAATGGTGGCTGTAGTTAGTTATAATGGCATTAAGTTTTACATTTGAATGGGCAGTGTTTTTCATTTAAGAATGGCCAGTATTTAACAGTTAGAATGGCCCGTATGTTACAATAGAAGAGCTGTAAGTTTAACAGTTAGATGCAGTAGTTACAGTTAGAAATGGCTGTATTTACAGATAGAATGGCTGTAGTGTAGTTAGAATGGCAGTAGATACCGTTAGAATGGGCAGTATTATTTAAATCTCAGTGTTACAGTTAGAATGGATAAATACAAGTTAGAAACGGAACTTGGGGTCTGTAGTTTACAGTTAGAATGGCTGTATTCCAGTTTAGAATGGCGTAGTTTACAGTTTCGAATGGCCTGTAGTTACTGTTTTGAAATTGCATTGTTACAGTTTGAATGGCAGTAGTTACAGTTTGAATGGCAGTAGTTTACATTTAAGACTGGGCAGTATTTACAGTTAGAATGAGCTGTAGTTACAGTTAGAATGGCTGTAGTTACAGTCATAATGGCTGTAAGTTACCGTTAGAATGGCTGAAAATATTACAGTTATTAAATGCAGTAGTTACATTTAGAATGGCGTGTTTACAGTTTAGAAATTGGGGCAGTATGTTACAGATAGAATAGGCTGTAGTTAGTTATAATGGCAGTAGTTAACAGTTAGAATGGCTGTAGTTCACAGTTTAGAATGGCAGTAGTTACCGTTATAATAGGCTGTATTTAACAGTTAGAACGGAACGCGGCTTTAGTTACAGTTAAAACGGCCTGTATTACAGTTTGAATTGCAGTAGTTTACATTTAGAATGGCAGTATTTACAGTTAGCAAATGGCTGTAGTTACGTTTAAATGGCTGTAGTTACAGTTTTAGAAGGGCTGTAGTTACAGTTTGAATGGCTGTGATTTACAGTTAGAATGTCATTGTATTTTAGTTAGAATGTCTGTAGTTCAGTGCATGGGCTGTTAGTTAGCAGTTAGAATAAGGCATTATTTCCAGTTTAGAATGGCAGTACTTTACAGTTAGAATGGCTGTAATTGCAGGACCGAATAGCAGTGTTCAGTGTAGAATGGGGCAGTATTTACAGTTGAGAATGGCATTACTTTACTTAGAACTGGCTGTAATTAATTGCAGTTAGAATGGAGTTTTCCACTGTCATCATTCTAACTAAACATTGTCAGATTCTAACTAACACTGTCAGTCATCTAACTAACACTGTCAGTCATTCTAACTAACACTGTCAGTCATTCTAACTAACACTGTCAGTCATTCTAACTAAAACGTCGTCATTACTCAACTGACTAACACTGTCAGTCATTCTAACTAACACTGTCAGTCATTCTACAACACTGTCAGTCATTCTAACTACACTGTCAGTCATTCTAACTAACACTGTCATCATTCTAACTAACACTGTAGTCATTCTAACTAACACTGTCATCTAAACTAACACTGTCATTCTAATTGTAACACTGTCATTCTAATTGTAACACTGTCATTCTAATTGTAACAGATCTATGTACATTCATCTAACTGTAACACTGTCATTCTAACTGAACAATGTCATTCTAACTGTAACACTGTCATTCTAACTGTAAACACTGCCATTTCTAACTGTAACACTGCCATTCTAACTGTAACACTGCCATTCAACTGTACACTGCCATCCTAATGCAACACTGTCATTCTAATGTAACACTGTCATTCTAATTGTAACATGTCATTCTAATTGAACACTGTCATTCTATGTAACACTGTCATTCTAATTGAACATGTCATTCTAATTGTAACACTGTCATTCTAATTGTAACACTGTCATTCATTAGTCACTGTCATTCTAATTGTAACACTGTCATTCTAATTGTAACACTGTCATTCTAACTGTAACACTGTCATTCTAACTGTAACACTGTCATCCTACTGTAAATCATGTCACCTATCTGTAACACTGTCATCCTATCTGTAATACTGTCATCCTATCTGTAACACGTCATTCTAACGTAACACTGTCATCTAACTGTAACACTGTCATTCTAACTGTAACACTGTCATTCTAACTGTAACACTGTCATTCTAACTGAACACTGTAATTCTAACTGTAAAGGTGCCCATACATCTATAAGATTTACTTACCGACGAGCCTCACCCGATTTTCCTTCGATCCTGCCGGAACCGCTTCTCCCGATCTTACATTCGACCGACATACGATCGCAAAATGAATGGGATTTTGCGATCGCATGTCGGCCGAATGTAAGATCGTGAGAAGCGTTCGGCAGCATCGATGAACATCTATATATTATAGATGTAGGGCCTAACACTGTCTTCTAATAACACTGTCATTCTAACTAACACTGTCATTCTAACTAACACTGTCATTCTAAACTAACACTGTCTTCTAATTGTAACACTGTCATTCTAATTAACTGTCATCTATTGTAACACTGTCATTCTAATTGGAACACTTCATTCTAATTGTAACACTGCCATCCTAACTGTAACACTGTCATTCTAACTGTAACACTGTCATTCTAACTGTTACACTGCCATCCTAACTGTAACACTTCATCTCTAACACTCTTCTAACTGTAACACTCTATTTAACTGTAACACCTCTTAACTACACTCCATTCTAACTGTAACACTCTCATTCTAACTGTAACACTCTCATTCTAACTGTAACACTCTCATTCTAACTGTAACACTGTCAGTCATTCTAACTAACACTGTCAGTCATTCTAACTAACACTGTCAGTCATTCTAACTAACACTGTCAGTCATTCTAACTAACACTGTCAGTCATTCTAACTAACAGTCTCTTCTACAACACTGTCAGTCATTCTAAACTAAACTGTCAGTCATTCAACTAAACTGTCAGTCATTCTAACTAACACTGTCAGTCATTCTAACTAACACGTCAGTCATTCTAACTAACACGTCAGTATTTCTAACTAACCTGTCAGTCATTCTAACTAACACTGTCAGTCATTCTAACTAACACTGTCATATTCTAATTGTAACACTGTCATTCTAATTGTAACACTGTCATTCTAATGTAACACTGTCATTCTAATTGTAACACTGTCATTCTAATTGTAACACTGTCATTCATGTACATCATTCTAGTACACGTCTACTGTAACATGTCATCTAACTGTAAATGTCATTCTAACTGTAAACTGTCATTCAACTGTACAACTGCCATTCTAACTGTAACACTGCCATTCAACTGACACTGCCTCTAACTGTAACACTGTCAGTCATTCTACTAACATGTACACTGTCAGTCATTCTAACTGTAAACTGTCAGTCATCTAACTGTAACACTGTCAGTCATTCTAACTGTAACACTGTCAGTCATTCTAACTGTAACACTGTCAGTCATTCTAACTGTAACACTGTCAGTCATTCTAACTGTAACACTGTCAGTCATTCTAACTGTAACACTGTCAGTCATTCTAACTGTAACACTGTCAGTCATTCTTAACTGTAACACTGTCAGTCATTCTAACCAACACTGTCGTCATTCTAACCAACACTGTCAGGTCATTCTAACTAACACTCACTTAACTGTCAGTCATTCTAACTAACACTGTCAGTCATTCTAACTAACACTGTCAGTCATTCTAACTAAACACTGTCAGTCATTCTAACTAACACTGTCAGTCATTCTAACTAACACTGTCAGTCATTCTAACTAACACTGTCAGTCATTCTAACTAACACTGTCAGTCATTCTAATTGTAACACTGTCAGTCATTCTAATTGTAACACTGTCATTCTAATTGTAACACTGTCATTCAATTGTAACACTGTCCATTCTAATTGTAACACTGTCATTCTAATGTAACACTGTCATTCTACTGTAACACTGTCATCTAAACTGTAACACTGTCATTAACTGTAACACTGACATCCTAACTGACATGTCATTTAACTGTAACACTGCCATCCTACTGTACACTTCATCTAACTGTAACACGCACTCGTCATTCTACTGTAACACTGTCAGTCATTCTAACTGTAACACTGTCAGTCATTCTAACTGTAACACTGTCAGTCATTCTAACTGTAACACTGTCAGTCATTCTAACTAACACTGTCAGTCATTCTAACTAACACTGTCAGTCATTCTAACTAACACTGTCAGTCATTCTAAACTACACTGTCATCATTCTAACTAACACTGTCATTCTAACGTGTAACACTGTCATCTAACTGTAACACTGCCATTCTACTTAACACTGCCATTCTAACTATAACACTGCCATTCTAACGTAACACTGCCATTCTAACTGTAACACTGGCCATTCTAAGCTGTCAACACTGCATTCTAACTGTAACTGCTGCCATTCTAATGTAACACTCCCATCCACTGTAACTACTGCCATCTACTAATACTGTACATGCCAACCTACTGTAACTACTGACATTCTATCTGTAACACTGCCATTCTGACTGTAACACTGCCATTCTAACTGTAACACTGCCATTCTAACTGTAACTGCTGCCATTCTAACTGTAACACTGCCATCCAACTGTAACTACGTGCCATTCAACTAACTACTGTAACACTGCCATCCTAACTGTAACTACTGACATTCTAACTGTAACACTGCCATCCTCACTGTAACTACTGCCATTCTAACTGTAACTACTGCCATTGTAACTGTAACTACTGCCATTGTAACTGTAACTACTGCCATTGTAACGAACGCTGCATTCTAACGTATATATACCATTCTAACTTTAACCTGCCATTATAACTGTAACACTGTCATCCTAACTGTAACAATGCCATTATAACTGTAACTACTGCAATTCTAACTGCTATAACACTGTCATTCTAACTGTAACACTGAGATTCTAAATAACTACTGTCATTCTAGCTGTATCTACTGCCATTCTAACTGTATCTTCTGCTATTCTAACTGTAACTACTGCATTCTAACTGTATCTACTGCCATTCTAACTGCACTAACACTGCCATCCTAACTGTAACTACTGCCATTCTAACTGTAACTACTGCCATTCTAACTGTAACACTGCCATTCTAACTGTAACACTGCCATTCTAACTGTAACACTGCCATCCTAACTGTAACACTGCCATTCTAACTGTAACACTGCCATCCTAACTGTAACACTGCCATCCTAACTGTAACACTGCCATCCTAACTGTAAACACTGCCATCCTAACTGTAACACTGCCATCCCTAACTGTAACACTGCCATCCTAACTGTAACACTGCCATCCTAACTGTAACACTGCCATCCTAACTGTAACACTGCATCCTAACGGTAACACTTCTCATTCTAACTGTAACACACTGCCACCCTAACTGTAAGGTGCCATCCTATCTGTAACCGTTGCCATTCTAACTGTAACACTGCCATTCTAACTGTACTACTGTAACACTGCCATTCTAACTGTACTGCTGCCATTCTAACTGTAACTGCTGCCATTCTAACTGTAACTACTGCCATTCTAATGTAACATGCCATGCTAAATGAACGACAGCCGTAAAATTTAAAACGTAACTACAGCGTTCAAACTGTAACTACAGCCGTCAAACTGTAAATACTACGCCATTCAAAAGTAACTACAGCGTTCCTAACTGTAACTACAGCCATTCTAAACTGTAACTACAGCCATTTCTAACTGTAACTACAGCCATTCAAACTGTAACTACAGCCATTTAACTGTAACTACAGCACATTCTAACTGTCATTCTAACTGTAACACTGCGATTTCTAAACTGTAACAACTGCGATTACTGAACGCGATTCAACTGTAAACTACGCCTTTTCTAAAATGTAACTACTGCCATTCTAAATGTAACTACTGCCATTCTAAATGTAACTACTGCCATTCTAACTGTACCTACAGCCATTCTATCCGTAACTACAGCCATTCTATCTGTAACTACTGCCATTCTATCTGTAACTACTGCCATTCTATCTGTAACTACTGCATAATCTAACACTGCTCTATCTGTAACTACTGCCATTTTAACTGTGACTACTGCCATTCTAACAGTAACTACAGCCATTCTAATTGTATTTCCTGCCATTCTAACTGTAACACTGAGATTCTAACGAACTACTGTCATTCTAACTGTATCTACTGCAATTCTAACTGTAACTAGCCATTCTAACTGTAACTAGCCTTCCTAACGTGACTTACTGCCATTCTTACTGTAATTACTGCCATTCTAACTAAGTACTGCCATTCTAACTGTGACTACTGCCATTCTAACAGTAACTACAGCCATTCTAATTGTATTTCCTGCCATTCTAACTTTAACACTGAGATTCTAACTAACTACTGTCATTCTAACTGTATCTACTGCAATTCTAACTGTAACTAGTCATTCTAACTGTAACTACTGCCATTCTATCTGTAACTACTGCCATTCTAACTGTAATTACAGCCATTCTAACTAAGTACTGCCATTCTAACTGTGACTACTGCCATTCTAACAGTAACTACAGCCACTTCTAATTGTATTTCCTGCCATTCTAACTGTAACACTGAGATTCTAACTAACTACTGTCATTCTAACTGTAACTAGTCATTCTTACTGTAACTACTGCCATTCTAACTGTATCTACTGCTATTCTAACTTTAACTACTGCCATTATAACTGTAACACTGTCATCCTAACTGTAACAATGCCATTATAACTGTAACTACTGCAATTCTAACTACTATAACACTGCCATTCTAACTGTAACACTGAGATTCTAACTAACTACTGTCATTCTAACTGTAACTACAAGCCGTTCTAACTGTAAATACAGCCATTCTAACTGTAACTACTGCCATTATAATTGTAACTACAGCCATTCTATCTGTAACTACAGCCATTCTAACTGTATCTACTGCAATTCTAACTGTAACTAGTCATTCTAACTGTAACTACTGCCATTCTATCTGTAAGACCATCTAACGTAATACTGCCATTCTAACTGTAACTACTGCCATTCTAACTGTAATTACAGCCATTCTAACTGTAAGTACTGCCATTCTAACTGTAAGTACTGCCATTCTAACTGTAAGTACTGCCATTCTAACTGTGACTACTGCCATTCTAACTGTGACTACTGCCATTCTAACTGTGACTACTGCCATTCTAACAGTAACTACAGCCATTCTAATTGTATTTCCTGCCATTCTAACTGTAGCACTGAGATTCTAACTAACTACTGTCATCTAACAGTAACTAGTCATTCTTACTGTAACTACTGCCATTCTAACTGTATCTACTGCTATTCTAACTTTAACTACTGCCATTATAACTGTAACACTGTCATCCTAACTGTAACAATGCCATTATAACTGTAACACTGAGATTCTAACTAACTACAGCCGTTCTAACTGTAACTACAGCCATTCTAACTGTAACTACAGCCATTCTAACTGTCATTCTAACTGTAACACTGCGATTCTAACTGTAACTACTGCGATTCTAACTGTAACTACTGCCATTCTAAATGTAACTACTGCCATTCTAAATGTAACTACTGCCATTCTAAATGTAACTACAGCCATTCTATCAGTAACTACAGCCATTCTATCAGTAACACAGCCATTCTATCTGAACTACAAGCCACTCTATCTGTACTACTAGCCTTCTTATCTGTAAATAACTGCCATTCTATCTGTAACTACTGCCATTCTATCTGTAACTACTGCCATTCTACTGTAACTACTGCCATTTTAACTGTGACTACTGCCATTCTAACAGTAACTACAGCCATTCTAATTGTATTTCCTGCCATTCTAACTGTAACACTGAGATTCTAACTAACTTACTTTTTTCAAATTCTAACTGTATCTACTGCAATTCTAACTGTAACTAGCCATTCTAACTGTAACTACTGCCATTCTAACTGTAACTACTGCCATTCTTACTGTAATTACTGCCATTCTAACTAAGTACTGCCATTCTAACTGGTGACTACTGCCATTCTAACAGTAACTACAGCCATTCTAATTGTATTTCCTGCCATTCTAACGTTATACACTGAGATTCTAACATACTACTGTCATTCTAACGTATTACTACTGCAATTCTAACTGTACTAGTCCATTCTAGTAACTGTTATACTGACTGCCATTCTATCTGTACTATACACTACGACCTACTTAATAACTGCTCGACTGATTACAGCCATTCTTACTTACTTAAGTACTGCTGCCATTCTAATCGTGATACTGCCATTCTACACAGTACTACACAGCCATTCTAATTGATTCTCCTGCCATCTAACTGTAAAACTGATGATTCTAATAACTACTGTCATTCAGAACTGTAACTAGTCATTCTACTGTAACACTATCTGCCCATTCTAACATGTATCTACTGCCTATTCTAAACTTTACACATGCATTATAACTGTAACACTACGGTCATCCTACTGTAACAAACTAGCACATTAAAACTGTAACTACTGCATTCTATAACATACTAGACACTGCCATTCTAACGCTAAACTAGATTCTAACTAATATGTCATTCTAACTGTTATCTACTGCAATTCTTAACTGGTAACTGCAGCCATTCTAACAACTACAAGCACGTACACATTACACTAAAAAACCGATCTAGTAATACAGCCAGATCTAAATCCTGTAACTACTGCCATTTATAACTGTAACTCACGCATTCTAGTTCTATCTGTACTTACGCCATTCTAACTGTATCTGAGGCTGCAATCTAAAAATCTAACTGGAACTAGTCATTCTAACTTAACTACTGACCATCTATCTTAAACTTCATCTGATCTTACTCTGCATTTAACACTGTCCACTAACTTTCCAATCGACTGTATACTGCCATTCTAAACAATTAAACTGTAAGTACTGCCATTCTAACTGTGTAACTACTGCCAGTTCTAACAGTAATACAGGCCATGCTAAGTGTATTTCCTTGCATTCCTAACTGTAGCACTGAGATTTCTAACTAACGATACGCATTCTGTAACTAGATTAACTGATAGTCATTCTTACTGTCACTACTGCCATTCTAAACTTATCTACTTGCTATTCTAACTTTAAATCTACTACTGCCATTATAACGTAACACTGTCATCCTAACGTAACAAATGCCCATTATACTGTCACGACTGAGATTCTTAACAATAACGTCATTCTAACTGTATCTAGTGCATTCAAACTGTAACTAGTCACTTCAACTGTAAACTAGTCATTCCTAAACTGTACTAGTCATTTATACTGTAACTAACTCGCCATTTCTAACTGTCTACTCTAACTTGCTATTCTAAACTGTAACTATTGCATTCAACGTATCTACTGCCATTCTAACTGTACATCTGCCATTTCTACTAACACTGATCTAGCCAGGCCTCGAAATGTAATTCTACTGCGCCATTCAAACTGTAGCTAACTCAACGCCATCTAAACTGTTATTACGCTATTCTAACTGTAACATACTGCCACTTCGTAATTATCTACTGACCATCTACACTTCAAACACTGCCATCCTAACAGTAACTATGCCAGTCTAACTGTAACCACGTCATAGTAACTGTAACACTGCCATCTTCTAACTGTAACTTGCCATTCTAAATGTAATACTGCTATTTAAATGTAACTACTAGCCATTCAAAACTGTAACATACTGCCAATTATAACTGGAACTTAGATTTTCATCTGTAACTACTACCATTCCTAACTAATTACAGCCATTCTACACTGTAAGTACTGCCATCAACGGTAAGTACTGCAACATTCTAACTGTAACATGCATCCCCCCCCCCCCTCCGAAATGTAATCTACTACCATTCTAAACTTTAATAACTGCCATATAAACGGTAACATGTCAGCCTAACTGTAACAATGCCATATATACTGTAACTACTGCATTCTACTACTATAACACTGCCATTGCTAACTGTAACACTGAGATTCTAACTAACTACCGTCATTCTAACGGTATCTACTGCCATTTAAACGGTAACTAGTCATTAAAAATAAACTTTACTGCCATTCTAACGTATCTACTGCTATTCTAATAACTACGCCATTCTAACTGTATCACTGCCATTATAATGTAAGTAGTTAATGCAATTCTAAACTGTGACTACTGCCATTTTAACAGTAACTACAGCATCGAATTGTATTTCTGCCATTCTAACTGTAGCACGAGAGATTCTAACTAACTACTGTCATTCTAACTGTAACGAGTCATTACTTACTGTAAACTACTTCCCATTCTAACTGTATCTACTGCTATTATAAACGTAAACTACGGCCTGATAACTGTAACACTGTCATCCTAACGTAAAACAATGCCCTTATAACTGTAACACTGAGATTTAACTAACTATGTAAATTCGACTGTATATAGTGCAATTCTAACGTAACTAGCATCTAAAACTGTCACTAGTCATTCTAACTGTGAATAGTCATTCGAATGTAACTACTGCCATTCTAAAACTGTATCTACTGCTATTCTAAACTGAACATTGCATTTTACTGCATCTTTAATGCCATTCAACTGTAAATACTGCAATTCTAACTACACTGAAATTCTAAAGTAACTACTTGCCATTTTCAAACTGTATCTAGGCCATTCTAACTGTACTACTGCTATTCTAACGTAACTACGTGCCATTCTAACTGTATCTACTGCCATTCTAACTGTAACATGCCCATCATAACAGGAACTACTGCCATTCTAATCTGTAACACTGTCATTAGAACTGTAAACATGCCATTCTAACTGAACACTGCCATTCTAAATGTTAACTACAGCTTATTCTATCGTAACTATACCATTCTAAACTAAGTACAGCAGTCTAAAAAAAAAAAACTTGTTTTTGTAAGTATGCCATTCTTAACGTAAGTACTGCCATTCTAACTGTAAGTACTGGCATTCGAACTGTAACACTGGCCATCCTAACTGTATTCTACTTACCAATTCTAACTTTAAACTACGGCCATTTATAACTGTAACACTGTAATCCTAATGTAACAAGCCGATACTGTAACTACTGCAATTCTAAACTACTATACACGTTGTCATTCTACCTGGAAACAATGAGATTCTAACTACTACTGTCATTCTAAATGTATCTACGGCCATTCTAACTGTAACTAGTCATTCAAACTGTAAACTAATGCCATTCTAAACTGTATCTACTGCTCATTATAACTAACTAAGTCATTCTAACTGATCTACTGCAGATCTAACTGTAAAAACGGTCATTCTAACTAACACTGCCATCCTAACTGTAACTACTGCCATTCTAAGTGTAACACTGTCATTCTAACTGTAACACTGCCATCCTAACTGTAACACTGTCATTCTAACTGTAATTACAGCCAATCTAACTGTAAGTACTGCCATTCTAACTGTAAGTACTGCCTTCTAACTGTAAGTACTGCCATTCTAACTGTAAGACTGCCATTCTAAATGTAGTACTGCCATTCTAACGTATTACTGCTATTCTAACGTAAATCACTGCCTCTAACGTAACACTGCCATTCTAAATGTAAAACTACTGCATTCAAAACGTAACTACAGCCATTTAACTGTATCTACGCCATGCTAACTGTATCTAATGCCTTCGAAAGGTAACACTCTGTTCATTCTACTGTTATAACACGGCCATTCTAACTGTAACACTGCCATTTCTAACTGTAAACACTGTCATTTAACGGTAACAATGTCATTCTAACTGTAACATGTCCATTTCTAACTGTAAATGTAATTCTTAACTGTACCACTGTCCTTCGACTTAACACTTTATTCTATCTGAAACACTTTCATTCTAACTGTAACACGCCTCCTAACTGTAACACTGCCATCCTAACTTAAACAATGCCCTTCTAACTGTATTACTGCCATTTCTAACGTAACACTGTTATTCTAACTGTAACACTGCCATCCTAACGGTTAACTACTGCTCATTCTAACTGTAACACTGTCATTCTAACTGTAACAATGTCATTCTAAACTGTAACACTGTCATTCTAACTGAAACCATGCCATTCTAACTGCAATTACAGCCATTCAACTGAAGTACTGGCCATTTAAATGTAAATACTGCCATTCTAACTGTAAACACTGCCATTCTTACTTGCAATTACCAGCCATTCTAACTGTAAGTAGTACGTGCCATTCTAACTGTAACTACTGCCATTTCTAACTGTAACTACAGCCATTCTAACTGTAATACTACAGCCATTCTACTGTAAATACAGCCATTTCTAACTGTAAATACAGCCATTCAACGTAACTACAGCCATTCTAACGAAACTACAGCCATTCGAAAGTAACTCCAGCCCTTCTCAACTGTAAATACTCCATTCTAAAGGTACTACTGCCATTCAAACTGTAAGTACAACTACAGCAGTTCTAACTGTAACTAAAGCCGTTTTAAACTGTAAAATACAGCCATTCTAACGGAACTACTGCCATTCTAACTGTAACTACAGCAATTCTAACTGTAACTTACTGCCATTTTATAACTAACTACAGCCATTCTATCTGTAACTACGGCATGCTAACGTAACCATGCAATTCTAAAATGGTAACTGACTTGCCATTATAACTGTAACTAACCAGCCCATTCGAACTGTAACTAAGCCATCTTAACCTGTAACTACAGCCATTCAACGGTAACTCAGCCATTCAACTGTAAATCTGCCATGCTAAATGTAACTACTTGCCATTCAAACTGTTGTAAACTACGCCATTCAAACGTAAATATGCATCAAAATGTTAACTACAGCCATGTCTAACTGTAACTACAGCCATTCAACTGTAAACTACAGCCATTCTACACGTAACTACAGCCGTTCAACTGTATTTCCTGCCATTCTAACTGTACACTGAGATTCTAACTAACTAGCCCTCTAAACGGTATCTATGCCATTAGTAACTAACTACAGCCATTCTATCGTAACTACAGCCATTTTCTAACTGTAACTACTGCCATTTTCTAAACGGTAACTACAGCTATTCGATTGTAATACTGCCAGCTAAACTGTTAAATACGCCATTTAATGTAACTACTGCCATTCTAACTGTAACTACTGCCATTATAACTAACTACAGCCATTCTATCTGTAACTACAGCCATTCTAACTGTAACTACTGCCATTCGAACTGTAATACAGCTATTCTATCTGTAACTACTGCCATTCTAACTGTAATTACAGCCATTCTAACTAAGTACTGCCAGTATAACTGAAGTACTGCCATTTACACTGTATGACTACTGCCATTCTAACAGTAAGAACAGCCATTCTAACTTAGTTCGCCATTTACTAACTGTAACACTGAGGATTCTAAAAAATAACTACGCCATTCTAACCGTATCATCTACTGCCATTTCTAACTGTACAATACTGCCATTTAACGTAAAGACATGCATTCTTAACGTATACTGCCATTCACACTGTAACTAAAGCCATTTACTGTAATCTACAGCCATTTCTAACTGAACTACCGCCATTCTAACTGTAAATACAGCCATTCTAAATGTAAATACACCCATTATAAACTGTAAATACAGCCCATTCTAACTGTCATTCTAACGGTTAACACTGTCATCTACTGTAACACGGATTCTAACTGTAAACACTGCCATTTAACTGTAACACTGCCATTCTAACTGTAACAATGCCATTCGAACTGTAAACACTGCATTCTAACTGTAACTACTGCCATTCAACTGTAAACTATGCCATTTAACTGTAACGACAGCATGTATTCTATCTAACTACTGCCATTCTAACTGAATTCGCCATTCTAACTGTTGACAACTGCATCTAACTGTGAAGTACTGCCATTCCTGAACGGTGCACTACTCCCATTCATCTAACGTGACTCACTGCCAATTCTAACTTATTAACACTGAGATTCTAACTAACACTGCCATTCTAATGTAACTATAGCATTTCTTAACTGTAAACTATCAGCCATTCTAACTGTAACTACTGCCATTATAACTTTAGAACTACTGCCATTATAACTGTAACCACTGTCATCCTAACTGAACAATGGCCATTCTAAACTGATCTACTGCCATTATAAACTGTAACACTGCCATCCTAACGGTAACTCGCCATTCTAACTGTAACACTGTCATTCAACTGTAACACGGTCATTCTAACTGTAACACTGCATCCAACTGTCACACTGTATTCTAACTATAACACTGCTATTGTTCTAAACTGTAATACAGCCATTCTAACTGAAACACTGCCATTTTCTAACTGTAAACACTGCCATTCTAATTAACTACTTGCCATTCAAAATGTTACTACAGCCATGCTAACTGTTAAATACAGCCATTCTAACTGTAACTACAGCCATTCTAACTGAAACCTACAGCCATTCTAACTGTAACTACAGCCATTCTAAACTGCTAACTACTGCCCATTCTAACTGTAAAATACTGCCATCTAACGAAATACTGCCATTTATAACGTAAACTAAAGCCATTCTATCTGTAACTACAGCCATTCTATCGTAACTAAAGCATCTATCTGTAACTACAGCATTCTAACTGTAAGACAGCCATCTAACTGAACTACAGCCAGTCTAACTGTAACTAAAGACATTCTAACTGTAAATACTGCCATATAACTGTAAATACAGCCATTCTAAGCTGTAAACTACAGCCATCTATCTGGTTAACTACAGCCATTCGACGTGACTACTGCCAGTCTAAACTGTAACTAAAACATCGACTGTAACATGCCATTTTCTATTTGTAACTACAGCCATTCTAACTGTAACTACAGCCATTTTTAACTGTAACTACTGCCATTCTAACGGTAACTACTGCCATTCTAAACTGTAACTACTGCCATTCTTTAACGGTAAATACTGCCATTCTATACTGGATTACAGCCATTTTCTAACGGTGAGTACTGCCATTCTAACTGAAGTACTGCCACTAACTGTAATTACTGCCATTCTACGGTTAAGTACTGCCATTCTAACTGTGGACTACTGCCATTTCTAACAGTAACTACACCATTCTAACGGATTTCCTGCCATTCTAAACTGTAACACTGCCATTCTTAAATGTAAATACTTGCCATTCAAACGGTAATTCAGCATTCTAAATGTAATACAGCCATTATAACTGTAAAAACTACAGCCATTCATACTGTAACGACAGCATTATAACTGTAATACAGCCATTCTAACTGTAACTACAGCCATTTCAACTGTAAATACTGCCATTATAACTGCTAACATAAAGCCATTCAAACGTAACTACAGCCAGTCAAACTGTAACTACAGCCATTCTAACTGTATACTACTGCCATTAAAACTGTAACTACATCTAGCTATCTGAACTACTGCAAGTATAACTGGAATTCAGCCATTCAACTGGGACTACTGCCTTTTCTAACAGTAAATTACAGCCATTTCTAAAAAACTGTTATTCCTGCCATTCAAAACTGACCTGGAGATTAAAAGTTTTTCTAACTAACTACTGCCATTCAACTGTATTCTACTGCACTCTAACGGTAAGTCTGGCATTCTAACTGAAATACTGCCATGTCAAACTGTAACTATACAGCCATTCTACGAACTACAGCCATTCTAACTGGAAATACAGCCATTATACTGTTAAAATACTGCCGATTCTATCTGTAACTACAGCCATTCTATCTGTTATACAGCCATTCTATCTTAAATACTGCCTTTCTAAACTGTAAATATGACATTTTCTAACTGTAACACTGCCCATTTAACTGTAACACTGCCATCTAACTGTAACAGTCTGCCATTCTAATTGTAACACGGCCATTCTAATTGTAACTAATGCCATTTAAATGGGCAGTAGTTACAGTTGTAAATGGCTAGAGTACAGTTTAACTGTAAATACTGCAATCTACGGTAACACAGCCATTCAAAGCTGTACTACAGCCATTCTAAACTGTAACTACTGCCATTCTAACTGTAACACAGCTATTCTATGTAACTACTGTCCATTATAACTGTAATTACAGCCCCATTACTTGTAATACTGCCATTCTAACTGTAAGTACTGCCATTCGAACGGTGACTACTTGCCATTCTAACTGTATCTTCTCCATTCTAACTGTAACAATGAGATCTAACGAACTACTTGCCATTTCTAACTTATCTACAGCCATTCTAAACTGTAACTACAGCATTGTTCAACTGTAACTACTTGCCATTCTAACTGTTAATGACAGCCATTCTAATGTGAGTACTGCCACTTCTAAACTGTAAAGTACTGCCATTCTAACGTGCCTACTGCACATTATAACTGTGACTACTGCCATTCTAAACAGTAACTACAGCCCATTCTAACTGTATTTCCTGCCATTCTAACTGTAACACTGAGATTCTAACTAACTACTGCCATTCTAACTGTATCAATGCTATTCTAAACTGTAAGAGCGACGGCATCTAACGTAAATACTGTATTCAAACTGTAACTAAAGTCATTATAACGTAACTACAGCATTCTAACGGTAAAGACAGCCATTCTAAACTAACTACTGCCATCTATCTGTAAAAAACAGGCCATTCTATCTGTTAAACAGCCATTCATATCTGTTACTACAGCCATTCTATCTGTAACTACGCGCATTCTAACTGTAATTACAGCCATTCCTAACTGTCACCCATACAGCCATTTCTGAACGTAACTACAGCATTATATCTGTGACTACAGCATGTCTATATGTTACTACAGCCATTCTATCTTATACAGCCATGCTATCTGTTACTACAGCCATGGATCTGTTACTAAAGCCATTCTATCTGTTAACTGATGCAATTCTACGTAACTACAGCCATTATAACTTTGTAACATGTCATTCTAACTGTAACGACGGCCATTCTAACTTGTAACACTGTCATTTACTGTAACTACAGGCCATCTAATGTCATTATACTGTAAACACTGCCCATTCTAAAACTGTAACACTGCCAGTCTAACTGTACAACGGATTCTAACTGTAAGTACTGGCATTCTAACTGTAAATACTGCCATTCAAACTGTAACTACAGCCATTCTAACTGTAACTACAGCCATTCTAACTGTAACTACAGCCATTCTAACTGTAAATACAGCCATTCTAACTGTAAATACAGCCATTCTAACTGTAACTACAGCCATTCTAACTGTCATTCTAACTGTAACACTGCCATTCTAACTGTAACACAGCCATTCTAACTGTAACTACAGCTATTCTATCTAACTACTGCCATTCTAACTGTAATTACAGCCATTCTAACTGTGACTACTGCCATTCTAACTGTAAGTACTGCCATTCTAACTGTGACTACTGCCATTCTAACTGTGACTACTGCCATTCTAACTTTAACACTGAGATTCTAACTAACTACTGCCATTCTAACTGTAACTATAGCTATTCTAACTGTAACTACAGCCATTCTAACTGTAACTACTGCCATTCTAACTTTAACTTCTGCCATTATAACTGTAACACTGTCATCCTAACTGTAACAATGCCATTCTAACTGTATCTACTGCCATTCTAACTGTAACACTGCCATCCTAACGGTAACTACTGGCATTCTAACTGTAACACTGTCATTCTAACTGTAACACTGTCATTCTAACTGTAACACTGCCATCCTAACTGTAACACTGTCATTCTAACTATAACACTGCTATTCTAACTGTAATTACAGCCATTCTAACTGTAACACTGCCATTCTAACTGTAACACTGCCATTCTAAATGTAACTACTGCCATTCAAACTGTAACTACAGCCATTCTAACTGTAACTACAGCCATTCTAACTGTAACTACAGCCATTCTAACTGTAACTACAGCCATTCTAACTGTAACTACAGCCATTCTA